>CM060104.1:68484754-69230379 GCA_030522415.1 Channallabes apus | reverse complement strand
CAGGCATAAGCTTGTCCATATGTGCACCTGGCACCAGGACACCCTAGGCCGCAGTTCGATGATCGACTTTGTGGTTGTGTCGTCGGACTTGCGGCCACATGTCTTGGACACTCGGGTGAAGAGAGGAGCGGAGCTGTCAACTGATCACCACCTGGTGGTGAGTTGGCTTCGTTGGTGGGGTAGGATGCCGGTCAGGCCTTGTAGACCCAAACATATTGTGAGGGTCTGCTGGGAACGTCTGTCAGGGAGTCCCCTGTCAGGACGAGCTTCAACTCCCACCTCCGGCAAAGCTTCAACCACGTCCTGGGGGAGGTGGGGGACATTGAGTCCGAATGGACCTGAGCTGTGGCCATAAGGTGGTCGGTGCCTGTCGTGGTGGCAACCCATCAACCCATTGGTGGACACCGGTGGTTAGGGATGCCATCAAGCTGAAGAAGGAGTCTTACTCGGCCTTTTTGGCTGGTGGCACTCCGGAGGCAGCTGATAGGTACCGGCAGCTCAAGCGGAATGCAGCTTCAGTGGTTGATGAGGCAAAAACACGGGTGTGGGAGGAGTTTGGGGAGGCCATGGAGAATGACTTCCAGACGGCCTCGAAGAGATTCTGGTCCACCATCCGGCGTCTCAGGAGGGGAAAGCAGTGCACGGTCAACACAGTGTATAGTGGGGATGGTGCGCTGCTGACCTCGACTCGGGACGTTGTGGGTCGGTGGGGAGAGTACTCCGAAGACCTCCTTAATTCCACCAACATGCCTTCCAATGAGGAAGCAGAGTCTGGGGACATAGATCTGGTGGACTCTTCCATCTCTGGGGCCGAGGTGATCAAAAAGCTCCGTGGTGGCGGGACCCCGGGGGTGGATGAGATCCACCTGGAGTTCCTCAAGGCTCTGGATGTTGTAGGGCTGTCATGGTTGACACGTCTCTGCAACATTGCATGGACATCGGGCACAGTGCCTCTGGACTGGCAAACCGGGGTTGTGGTCCCATACATAATTTTACATAATTTTTTATAATAAATTAATTTAAGCAACAAAAAAATATAAGGAGACACTTGGGAGCTGAAAAAGTTGGCTCTTTTGAGTCAGTTGAGCCAAAAGAACTGACTCTCTAAAAAGAGCCGGAATTCCCATCACTACCAATAATGTCTGTAATAATAATAAGAAGTAAAATATAAAAAGTAAATATAGTTCTCACTCATTCATTCTCTAGAGAACTTATCCTTTACAGGGTCATGGGAGGCCTGAAGCCTATGCCAGGGGACTTGGGGCATGAGGCAGGGTCCACCCTGGACAGAGTGCCAGTCCATTGCAAGGCACACACACATACATTATGGGCAATTTGGAAATGCCTTAGAAGCATAAACTGCATATCTTTGGACTGTAGCAGGAAACCGATATAAAGTCACCAAGCACGGGGAGAACATGCAAACTCCACGCACACAGACCCAAAGACTGGACTTGAACCTTGACCCTGCAGGTACGAGATCACAGTGCTAACCACTACACCACCTTGGCACCAAGTATAATTAGTATATTAAAAATAATACAATATACGTAATAAATAACAAACTATATTAAACCCAGGAAAATTATTATTTTCCTGGGATTAAACCCAGTAAGATCAATAATTGAAGTTAGATAAAAGTGTTCTTTTTGTTCTTTTGTTTTTTAATTCAGTAAAAGATAGAGCCTGATGAATGATTATAGGTAATGTGTTTTAGATCTTCGGTGCATAGTGACAGAGCACTTCTTCACACGTCTATGACAAATTGCAGTGTCGCTGACCTGCAACGAAGCAACCACAGCAGGGACAATCTCCAAATTTAAAAGTTCTGGTTTAAACTTTCTGCTGTGTACGATGACCACTCAAAAAGTACAAAAAGAATCTAATTTTAATACAGCCAGTGAGTACACAAAAACTATTTGACATACATAATTTTAATTTGTAGCCTCTGCTAAACAGCTGGAGTTATATGTACAGATCTTGTAATAAGTGGCATGTACAGTATCATAGATAATATGCTCACCTGTGTTTTATTAGATGTAAATTGTTTAGGACTGATCATCTCTTCAAGTTGGTCCAAATGTATTTGGACATTAGCTCATTTCGCAACCTCGGTTTTAAGATCTAAAAAAAGAGTCCTTATGTCTCTCGAGGATGGTGGGTCAAGTCAAGTAGTGCTTGTGGCTCGATTGGAATGTGGTGCAGTGTGCGAGTTGATACTGTAGTTAAAGCAGGTACAGCTTTTGGCAAGATCCAGCAGTGCCTGTGGAATGAGCATGGCATCAGATTTGAGACCTAGATAGCAGAGCTATCGTGTTCCTACAGAGCTGCGGTGCTCCCAGAGCTGCACATGAACTCCCTCTTGCAGATATATATTGAAGCTTTGATAGTTTCATGTTCCTTCCCTGCACAAAATCAAATATATCAAATGACTATCCAGACTACCCAAGACAGTAGTATTGGACTTGAGTAATTCAACTGGGATTGAGGTCATAGTGATCAAGGTATGATTTACTGTAGATGGTCTGGACATGTACTGTACTGTATCTTGCATGACACACAGTCGTGGTCAAGCTATCTGCCCCGAAGTTTCAGCTAAAATTCTTTATCATATCATATCAGACATGGCTAACTTTTTATTTTCTGCTTAAAGCAGATCAAATTGACCCAAGAGGTACCGTGCAAGTCGTCATCTCATTCAAGCAACACATAACTGCAGCCATCAAAAACTAATATGAAACATGAAACATGATCCCATACAAACTGAATACACCTATTACATCTGTGAGCGTATCTGCACATCCAGGATCGAATCTGTATCACATCAAACTGCTCATGGCATGGCTTGGTTCATATATAATGTTATTTTGCATACTAACCATCGATATCCACACGGGTTTGGATTAATAGGATTCAGCTCATTCTGCACCGAGTCAAAACACATAATTATGTTTATTTGAATTCGGTTGTGTTTGGGGAGTCAGTGTTGTGGTCTTTGTTTATTTTATTACCCAGATATTCATAAACACAATCAGCACTAAGGGTGGTCTGTATAATTGCTTTCTAGCCTGAAAGACCATTAACACCCAGTCAGGGTGCTCCTGGAGTACTTTATTGGTAGGTGTTAAGCTAAATTAGAATTTGATTAAAATTCTTGATATTAAAATATGTAATTTTATTTTTATGTTCTTTGTTATAACTGATTAAAATTACACTATTTTGTACATTCACTCTTTGATTCTTTGTGTAGTAAAGGACGCTTTGTCTTGGTTCCCCAATCATTCTTAATCGCCATGTGCCTCTTTGTTTATATTGTGAATGGTTTTCATCATGATCTGTTACTGCTTTATAGATTTTTTTGTGTCGTCTGTTATCATGTTACAGTCGACTCTTTAAATACATGTGTACCTGCATGATGGATTTTGGTGGGCCGACAACCCATTTAGGGTGTATTCCCACCTCATGCACAGCATTCAGTGGGTAGATTTGGCATTCAGAACAATTACAGTATTAAAGAACAACTGTCACGGACTTAAAAGGATAAGGCTATGTCCATCTCAGGTACTGTATGTAGGTAGATATAGGTACTACATATTATACATTAAACACTAATGGCCATATTTATCATTAAGTTAATGTCACAGAGTGAGTAAGCTGAACACATGAATAACTACAGTATGCTTAAACCTGAATGCTCTCTAAATAAATAAAGTGCTGCTAAAAGTTTTTTTTTTTTTTTAAACAAAAAAAAAAAAAGATTTTTGCATATTGGTTACACTGGTTTTTAGAGAGCTGATATACATTTTATTTGCCACTGATTACTGCCAGACCTGTTGAATCAAGAGATCACTTAAATAGAACCTGTTTGACAAATTGAAGCACTCTAAAAGATCTCAAAAAGCAACACATAATGCCCTATGGAAAGAAATTGATACACTGAAAAAAAAATCATTTTTTTTAATAATCAATTTACTTGATTTTAATGTGTACATCGGTCCCACATCATCAAATTGTGGCCAAATGACACAAATTTTGCCGGCTAAACCAAAGTATTTCATTCTAAACTTGTGTGAAAGAATCATGATGACTTAACATACTGTAATCTTTACTGTAATAGCAATTAATTGTGCAATTGTAATGTAATTTAATTATGTCTATGATACTCCATTATCATTGAAAAGTCTAACAATGTCTTAGTGCTTACATTATTCAAATGTTTAATGTTATTTTAATTAAAAAAATTCTGTGAAGGAAGGAAGCAGAAGACAAACGGGATTAAACGGAGATTTTTATTTTATATTTAATGTTTTATACCAGCAGCAACTTACAAATGAGGTCTCAATTTGAAAAGATGTACAAAACATAAAACACCACAAATAAGTATTAATCATAGAAACAAAATTAAACACCAACAGAAATGTTTTGTACGTTATGACTTTTAAATATGACCGTTAGATACATTGGTCAGGAGTCTCCTGAAGTCAGATGCAGACACGACACTTTCAGTCACAAACTGCTGTGAAAAAATACAGAGATAGATATTCAATTAAAATTCATGATACTTAATTTAGCAAATGAACAATATTTATACTTTGTTCCTCTCGCTTCACAACTCATGAGAACAGACCGAAGTGAGAACCAAACCGCAGATTAAGCACGCGCATATAACCATCTGTATTTTAAGTGTGATTAAAAGTACAAGAAATAATCTTAAACCAAAATAACGTGACTAAACATCGATAAACAGCAGGTGACATTTACAGTATGTTCAGTATTTAATTTCTATTTAGAAATATAGGAATTAATTCCTGCTTACCTTTTCCACAAGCCCGCCAAACGTTTGTCTCCTCAACTGTGTTCTCTTCTCGCGTTGTCTTCTCGCGATATTTCCGGTTTTCATAGTGACACGATCTCTTTGGTTTATCTCAACATGATTGAATCTAGTACATGTTAAGTTGTTGAATTTCATGCAAATACAACATGATTTATTCATGTTCATCTTGGAAACATGAAATTATTATGTACAAAACACACATTACATTTTAGTACATGTAACAGGTAGCCAAGTTCATTTTTTTCAGTGTACAAAGTATTTGACGTATCTGCCTGGAAAGAGTTACCAAGCTATTTCTAAGGGATTTTCTAGACTTTAGTCAACCACAATGAGAGCCATCTCATGCCATCTTTTCTACATTTCTTCAAATGTCTGGAAAGGGTTGTAGAAATGTAGAAAACTTGGAACAGTGGTAAACCTTCCTAGAAACTCATAAAAGAACACAGAACAACATCTGTGTCCAGTATTCATAATTCAACAATAAGAAAGAAGTCAGAAACAGCATTCATGGGAGAGTTCCAAGAGGAAAGCCACTGCTGACCAAAATGATGGTCTGGGGTTGCTTTGTAGCTTCAGGACCTGGACAACTTGCCAAAATTTATTGAACCATGAATTCTGTGTTCTACCAGAAAATTTGTAACTGAATGGGAATGTCCAGCCATCAGTTTGTGACCTCAAGCTCAAGTTTGGGTTATGCATCAGGACAATGATTTGAAACACACCAGCAACTCGTGCGCACACTCAAAAAAATAGAATATCATATTCGCAACAAATTCAACCAAATCATCCCCAACTTCAACTGCCTCCCGACTCCGACAAACTGCCCCACTAGCAGCACAATACACACACATTTGCCACCAAGTGAGGGGCAGCAAGTGACCACACTACACCATATCACACACACACAGGCGCGCACAAACACACAAAGTTATTATTATTATTATTTATTTTTATTTTTATTATTATTATTATTATTATGTGTATATGATTTTTATAATGTCCACAAGAGTCACTTTATCTTTCACTGTATGTCTGTACTCTTTTATTCCATACAGTATACATTTATTTTTATTACTCTTTCTATACTATTTTGTTTTTTTTACTCTTGTTATTTTCTTGTGCCTTACTTATAAGCTTTGGCAATAAAAAAAATACAAAATACAAAAAATTTTAATATATGTTATGCCAATAAAGCACCTGTGAATCTTGAGTCTTTAATATCTACTTCTGAATGGATTAAAAAAACTAAAAAGAATTAAGGTTTTTGAGTGGCCTAGTCAAAGTCTGGACTTAAATCCGATTGAGGTCCTTAAACAGGCTGTTCATGCTTGAAAACTCTCCAATGTGGCTAAATTAAAACAAATCTGCAAAGAATAGCGGCCAAAAATTCCTCCATAATGATGTGAAACATTCATTGCCAGTTGTCACAAACGCTTGATGGCAATTATTGCCGCCAAGGGTGGCACAACCACTTATTAGGTTAGGGATAAATTATTTTTTCACATACAGCCAGGCAGGTTTGGACAGCAATTTCGCTCAATAAATGAAATCATTTAAAAACAATAAAAACGTTTTTCTCAATTTATCTTTGTGTAATATTAAAATTTGTTTGATGATCAGAATAATATGTGTGACGAATATGCGAAAAAAATCAAGATAGGGCAAATCCTGTTTAGTATTTGCCCATTTGTTCAAAAAGGCTTACTTACATTTGGATGTAAGTTAAAAGGCCTAAATACGACCTGCTGAAAAAATATATACAGTAGATATAAATGTCAACACACTTCTGTTCAAAATTACAGGTTTTGATGATGTTCACAGGTTCTTTGTCCACTTTTGATGTGATACAGTAGCAACCAACATACATTTTTAGTGAACCAAAAAAAGTTTAGAAATGTCCAAAATTATTCAGGACATTAAACACCTTAACTAACACTTGATTTGAGTGAATTTAAGTGAAATCTGTGCACAGTGCACTTTTGACTGGGCCATTGCGAAAACCTGTTTTTCTTTTCTTTTGCTTTTTTTTCTGAAGCTGCTCTTTGTTGACTTGAACTTTGCATTAAGTGCATTGGGTTATTGTGATGCTAGAAAGTAAATCCAGCTATGCCATCTTAACTATAACCGCAAGTCCATCATGCTGCCACCACCATGAGGATGTATATCTATCATATATACATATGAGAACTATTTCTTGAAATAACATGTTAGGAATATAAAAGGAATAAACGTAAGTAAATGATGTTCATAAATCACCCTTAAAAGTATGAAACAAGATTATTATAACATCACTGACAGTCAAAAGGAAAAGGTGGGCAAATCAGAGGTCAGAACAGGGTAAATGTAATTACGGCTTGTAATTTTCATTTAAAAAATGTATGTAATAATTTAAAATAATGTGCACATTTCATTTTAAAAAATGGTTTTCTGTGTTTTTTATAATATATTGAGAACATTTCACTAATAAAATTAAGAAATAAATTTTACCTATTTTTTTAAGGAAATGAGTGCAATTTTTAGGCTTATTTTGAGGAAGCATTTAGTCAAAAAATTTGAGGAAAAAGGCTTCATATTTATTTTAAGAGAATTCGCTCAATTATCCGGGTTTTATTAAGTCGCCTTCATTAGAATCTCAACAATAACAGCAGCAGCAGAGATCAGACGCCATTTTGAAGGAGCAGACGAACAGTGTAAATGTTAAGAAGTAAGTTAAGCCCCTTACTAATTTTTATACTTTATTTTGATTTCTTAAATAAGTTCCTTTGTTGCATTAGTGTCAGCAATATAAATGAAATAAATTAAACATTGTGAAAATTTCTGAAATCATCCTGTCCGCCAGTAGCAGACTTGAGTTTGTTGTTGTGTCTCCACAGTTCACTGGAACAGGTTTAGGGGAATGCACCTACAGTATGCGGTTTCTCGCGGTGGCCGTAAGTACAGTTCATTATGATTCACTGCGAGTTTTTGGCGCTGTGACTACGTTTCCATCTTTCCGCGCCGGTCCTCGCGAAAGCTTCCGGACCTTACAGAACTTCGTGGAGCTCCAGCGGAACGTTGGCGGGCAATCGCGCTGACTCACGGTGCCTGACACCGCATCTGAGTCAAACCGCATAGGGGAAATAGGGTTTTATTAAGTCGCTCTGGATAAGAGCATCTGCCAAATGCCTAAATGTACATGTAAATAGGGTAATGTTACAAAGATATGAACCTAGAAATGGTTTACTGTACAAGTTCTCTCCAGTTTTAGTACAGAATGTGACTAAACCCACAAGAAAAGATGCTAGCATATAATGCTAAACAGTAACAATAGAAATTGTCAGTTACAAACTGTTTTACAAATTGTTTTACAGATCTTAAATCTGCTGTAAATGTTATATACACTATTTTACACAGTGTTTAATATTTTAATACTAGGTAAACATGAAATAAAAGCATGTTTAACACAAAAATGCATTATGTATTCATTTCATTATAAAATGTTTTTTTATATTAAGTAATTTTCCTTAATACATATGAGTACCTTTTGTTATCTGCTTAAACTAAAAAAGATTATTCCACTAATAATGTTAAAATCATCATGTATCTGGCTAAATAATTTAGGATATTTTACATGATTTATTTAAGTAGATTCTGCTAGGGGATAAAATCAAGCAGTAAATACTTAACAATAATATGCGTCTGGCTAAATAATTTAGGATTTTTTACATGATTTATTCAAGTAAATTCCACTAAAGAAATCATGCCTTAAAAACTGCTTAAAAATATTACATGCAATTTTGTTACCATATTTTTTTTAAGTAGATAGCACATAAGATTTTTTACAGTGTGGGTAAACATTAATCAAAGGAGTGCAAATGCTAGTCAGAGGTTGGTAAATGATGTCAAAGTCAGAGTGGGGATCATCGCCAGACAGAGGTGGGCGAATCCTAGTCACAAGTGGGTAAACAATATTTCAGAAATTTAGAAGCTGCATAAATGCCATTTACAGTACTTGTGTTACTGTAACACAGTTTGACACATTGGAAAGCTGTCTTCAGTTGTTGTTGTTGTCGGTAATAGTTCCCCTACCACAAATCCCAAATAGCCCAGACAATAAGAATATTGTAACATGTAAAGGATGTTTTTATGTTTATTTATGTTTTATACATTTTTTGAAATAGTGTCTTTTCTTGGTATTTCTTGGTAACTGTGGTTTGTTTGCTTGTTTTGTTTGTTATCAAAATAAAAATTTAAAAAGCAAACATGTGGGATGGCATCTCAGAGAATCAAATGTTGCTGAAAATCTTTTGCTTCCAAAAAAAAAATAGAAAAAGAAAAGAAAGAAACCGAAAACAAACACTTTATTAAACCACAATGCCCTCTGTTGGTGTTTTTATAAAAGTGTTAGAAATCTATAATTCAAATATGTTAATTATTAGGTTTAGACTGTGCATGGCATATTACACCATTATCTCATCCCTGAAGACGGGCAAAAGCTGGTTCTTTATTTATCACTATATTAGAAAAAACAAGTTATATCGATTTGATATAAAACAGCAGTACCTCATGCATGTAGCAATCACTATATATTACAGAGGCTTTTCAAAAGCATAGCTAATCGACGCAGGCAGAGATGTTATTGCGAAAGGAGTGGAGTCCATGAGATTGCCAAATCCCTGCACTGTCATCAAAGGCACATTGGGCTGCTGATTAGAAACAGTTGGGGAATGAAAACAGCAAAAGCAAGCAAAATATCCTTGAGGAATTATTAAAGACTGAAGTTTAAATAATGAATGAGATACTTCTATGAGATAAGGCCAGAATTCCACAGCTACAAGGACAGCAGTGAAGAGAATACTAAGCAAGCTTTACTCTCTAAAACACTATCATAGCAGCTTTCAAACTCGGTTGCACACCTGCGCTCTTCTCTAGGCAAAGTCCTCGCATCCCTATCCTCTTCCACTCTCTCTCTCTGTTTCTCTCTCTGTCGTCCACACTGTGTTTGCTGAAATGGTACAGGCAATGTTTGTCAGTAAACATGGCACTTTGGCCCCCCTGGACAGCCTTGCACTACAGGAGACAGCAAAGACCAAAGGAACAAAGCTCACACAGACTGCTATGGAAAGAAAAGTCTGAAACCTCAAGGCTACCGACATTAGGAAGTCTCATTCATGTGGCAGGGCTCAGAATTTCTGACAGCTCGCCTCTTTCTTGCGAGAGCCTTGTCTTGGTTCTGTCTGCTGTCGTTTTCATCACACAACAGTCCATTCTTACAAAGACATGAAAGAGCAGCTCCAGCCCGTGCCAGGGGTTTGCACAGTGACTCACCAAAGACAATGCAATGCAAATCCAGGGGCTGGGAAAATACTAAGCTACACAAAGAATGAACTCCCAGCTCGCTCGACCTCTCGTTTCAAACGCTAACGTCAGACATGATGATCTGCTGGTGTAAAAATTTTAAAAAGAGTGGTCATTATGAGCCTTGATGTACAGTTGCCTGAAAGTTGTATTAACAAATGCATTAACAAAGCAGAATTACCAAAACAAATTCAAAAACACATTGAACTTAAGATGAAAGCCCCTTTTTGATAATTGTCCTTGTGGATAATCAAATTTGTGTCTGTTTGTGACCCACCATATCAAATAAAGTATTATGTCACACGTTATGGCCAGCTGAGGCCAGTAGGTGGAAGAAAAAAAAACTTTTTTTTTTTTTGCAAAAAGTTGTTGATAAATACCTCACCTTCCTGATCCTTCAATAGAATTGAGAAAGTTTTAATCCAAAACATTGTTTTAAATCACTTTAATGAATGGTACATTATTACAAAATCCTCATTTAAATATTCTAAAAATAGGATTTCAACAGATTTTTCTAAGGCCATCCTCATATGCAAAGTCGCACAGGCCATATCTCAGAAACTGGATGTGATACAATAATAAACTTTAAAGTTATCTAAAAAGAGACTAATTAAACCAGAGATATGAAAATTTGCATTTACAAAAATCACACGAAATGAAACTTAATTCCTGATTTGATGTGGTGGATCACATTCAGTTAGCAGTAAACAAAATACAACAATGTTTTATTTATTAGATATTACACTAAGAACCTTTTTGGATGTTAATGTGATTTGTTAGTGATACATTTTGCCCCACAATCTGTTTACAATGTAGTCTCATGTCCAAAAGTTTGCACATTTTTAACTATGAAGGTTAGAGTTCATGGCTGGGTGAGTCTTTGTATCTTTCCTAATAATTTGCTCTGAAATCTAAGATCACGCCTGGTCTTCTAATTTTGTACCCATTTCTTATGCGATTGGTTTGTAACTAATGAATAAAATCATTCAATATAAGAAAACATCTAGCAATAAATATCAAGTTAAATTATGAAGCATTTATAGCATAATCTATATAAAATGTAAGGACAAGTAGATATTTTTTTACATTTCTGTAATTTCTAGTTTTTAATCTAATAAAAATTCTGTAATGTGATTGGTAAGAGGGTGTTGATTAATTTTCACATTACAAGCCACATCGTTTAATTCCAAGTTTTTGGTCAGATCGGATTTGCCTGTCATAACGATTGACATTCATAATTACAAGTGACTTTTATCTGACAACCACTCATTTAATTCAAACAATAAATGCAATTTTAGCAAAATATGCTTGGGAGGCCCATAAGCAGGGAGAAAGACAAATGTGTTGTTTTAGCTGGTTTAATAGATATTGCTAGCGCTGTTGTGACATCCCCATGCTGCTGCAGGCAAAACAAGCGGTATCAAAAGGTTTCAAAACTAGTTTTATAACACAGCAACAGATGGAAGCACAAGGCTGAACGCACAATCACAGGTAGCACCGACCTTCATAAGTCAGTGTGCCAAAAGACACTGTCCAGCTGTGCAACTGGTCCTATTCTGACCATGTGCTTACCACATCTGCTATTTCTTCATGCACGTCATGTTAGAATAAAAAGCAAATATGAAATTCCTAGTGATTCAGCATGTTTATGGCGATGCTGCAATGAGTCGTTCGAGGAGTTTTCAGTGACATGCAAGCTTCAAAAGCAGAAGAACATCATTAGAAGACATCTTGTGCATTGTTAATTAACCTTCTCAACATTGCTGCCATTCTTGGTGTGTCATACAGAACAGGCAATCCTCATGTGTGAGTTGAACATGATGCGTGTTGCTGCCAAGTTTGTCCCCAGGCTGCTCACATAGGAGAAGGAGGAACATTGTGTCGAAGTCTGCCAAGAAATCAGCATGCCATGGATGAACCGTCGTTCATGTTGAGGATCATTACTGGTAACAAAAACTTGGGTGTATGGGTACGACCCTGAGACAAAGCAACAGTCTTTACAGTAGAAGAGCCCATCATCTCCAAGACCGTAAAAGGGACTCAGACACAGTCTCAGTGTTTAAGTCTAGGCTCAAAACCTATTTATTTAGCCAAGCATTTTTATAACTAGATTTGCCATAAGGTAAAGGAGCAGATCTGGGGGACTCATGGACGTAGAGTATTATGGTGAACTGGTATGTTTAGATGCTGTCTTCCTGACTCTCATTTGATCACTCAGGTTTGTTGACGGTGAGGTGATTGTTTGCTTTACATCTCAGGGAGCCCTCATGTTTGTGTTTCCTTCTGGCTCTCCCTTTTAGTTATGCTGTCATAGTTAGTCCTGCCGGAGTCCCTGCTTGCACTCTACAGTAAATATACATTCACATTATACATTGTGACTGTGACCATACCTAATTGCAATCTCTCCTCCTCTTCTCTTCCTCCCCCTCTTTCTCTTTCCTCTCTCCCCCTGTCTCCCCCTTTCACTCTTTCTCTCTCTCTCTCTGTCGAGCTACACATGTCATCCCTGAGCTGCCAGTGATCCAGACTCCCTCTGCCCTTCGGACCTGTCTGATCCATCCTGGTGCCCCGTTTCTGGTTGGAGGTCTCGGCGCATGGATGCCCCGTGTGTCTCTTTAGGATGCGTCTGGTGTCTGGGGATGATTCTATCTACTTAGAAGACGGTTCTGGCCTCGACTGGTGTTGTCAGCTGTTTCTCTGAGGACTTGACAATTCGATAGTTCAGGACTGGAACTTTCTACAAGTCTATCTGAGTCTCGAATAACTACTGGACTCCATTTTACATCAACTATTATAACATCAATTAACATCAACTATTATAGCTGAACCTAACACTTAACACTGTATAAATGCAGATCATTTCCTGCCATCTGTTTCACCCAGATGAGGATGGGTTCCCTGTTGAGTCTGGTTCCTCTCAAGGTTTCTTCCGATTACCATCTCAGGGAGTTTTTCCTTGCCACTGTCGCCCTCGGGCTTGCTCACCAGGGACTATCTGAACATTTTAATTAATACACATTCACATTCCATACAAACTTAAATAATTCTTTTGATTGTGTAAAGCTGTTTTGAGACAATGTCAATTGTTAAAAGCGCTATACAAATAAAACTGAATTGAATTGAGTTAAAAGGTGAGGCAGGTCCTCAGCTCAACCAAGTGCACGCTCATCACCTTTTTCAACATTTCAACAGTTCTCTAGTAACATACTGTATAATTCATCATTCAAAATCATGTATGATCCAAAAATCCATATAAAACCAGTTTGTAAATTCCTCTCACCTTTATAATCATTTTCAGGTAGTAAGTCTGCAGCAGACTTTTCCTCTAATGACTAACAAGGCAGTGGAGTGATCATTATCTTCATTTGTCTTGTGTCGTCCTGCCTGTTCCAGATTTTATTATCTCATTTGCTCTCACTGCTAACTGTGTCACACAACACTTTAGAATAACCTTTAAAGACAAGAACGGGTGAACTTCTTTAATTCAGTCACTTCATCCTGTTTTAGAAAGCTTAAGTCGCTGTGGGGTTTTTACTCCCACTTGAAATCGGCATATGGAAGCGCTAATAAATGAAGGTCGATCCTATTGCAACCTTCAGCGTTCTGTAGACAGAAAAGTGTACCATAGATATCAGACACTATATTATTTGTGCAGTGAAACTAAGATTAACATGAGATTGAGATGAGATTGTATTTACAAGATTAAACTTTTTGCAGGAGTTTTTGATGACAGAATTATTAATTATTTTGGACAAGCTGTTGTCATTAGTTTTAGGCCACATGTTCATATACATACATCTGGCCAAGAAAGCAGTTTCAAATAAAATACCTTCCCAGAAATAGTTTTTTTTTTTTGTTATTGTTGTTTCTGTCATCCATTTTGTCAGATATCATTTGGTTAATAAAAAGGTTCTTAGAAGAATGATATGTAATGTATGCCATTTTTGTCCTTTATCTTGAATGATGCCAATAATTCCAGAACTGCCTGCATAAATATTCATGCTGTGTTTGTCATGCATGTGTAAAATAAAGCTGTGCTATCTTGTACACTCATACTGCTTCCTTTTATCTCCTTACCCTTGTCTCGTCTAGTTTTTGACCTTGATTATGGATCTAAGTGTAATATCCGTCTCCGTCTGCCGCCGACCTCTGCGAGTGACTGTGGCTATGATTTTTGTGGACAAAATGAATGAAAATTCGTTGTGTTTCTACATCCAAACACCTCTGACTCAACTCTGATGGAGTTCCACTGAGCCCTTTGAGCTCTGTCTGTGCTAATAGCTGAGCTACTGAGGAAACTTGTCAGGGCCTCTAATGAAGACAAAGGCTTAGGATCAGGAAAGAAGATGTGGGTGAAGGGAGGTTAATGTTATATTATACTCCCGGAGACCTTGACTGTCCTTGGCAAATCATGCATGCCCAATGACCATACTTTCTTTCCTTAACACTGTGATTAAAATATGGCAAAGCGATCATCCAGGTTAATGGATGTCCACTGAGGACTCCAACATTGCATTGGTGGTTATTCAGACTCCTCGTTGCCCCATTCTTGTATTGCCTGTCATATCACCTCCAAACCTAAAATTGACATATATTTACTTACACTGTAAGGTATAGTCCATTGCTACTGTACAGTATATAGGAGGAATATCTGTAATAAGTAGCTGATAATTTTCTTTGGCATTATGGTTTTATAAACGTTTACTGTAGTTAAAAAAACATGTCTAATCTTCCAAGTTCTGTAGTTGTGTTCTTATTAGAAGAAGAAGAAGAATATTCAATTATTGTCACATGTACTTTTTACAGCACAGCGAAATTTCTTCTTCGCATATCCCAATTAGGAAACTGGGGTCAGAGCGCAGGGTCAGCCAGCTTACAGCGCCCCTGGAGCAGATAGGGTTAAGGACCTTGCTCAAGGGCTCAACAGTGGCAACTTGCCGATGCTGGGGTTCGAACCCCCGACCTTCCGATCAGTAACTCAGTAACCCACAGCCTTAACCGATTGAGCCACCACTGCCCCTTATTACAACACTGTAATACTGTACATAATCCTTATCACCATTTAGTCATTGAAATTGTTTAATTTTATGACTTACTGTACAGTATATGACTGCTTTAAGGAATTTATTGTGCAGTGAAATAAATATTTTGCGGTAAACTATGTTTCGTAAAAACTCAATACACACATACAAAAGTCTGGTAGCTACAGTGGCTTGCAAAAGTATTCGGCCCCCTTGAGCTTTTCCATATTTTGTCACATTACAGCCACAAACATGAATTAATTTGATTAGAATTCCACGTGAAAGACCAATACAAAGTGGTGTACACGTGAGAAGTGGAACGAAAATCATACATGATTGCAAATATTTTTTACAAATAAATAACTGAAAAGTGGGGTGTGTGTAATTATTCAGCCCCCTGAGTCAATACTTTGTAGAACCACCTTTTGCTGTAATTACAGCTGCCAGTCTTTTAGGGTATGTCTCTACCAGTTTTGCACATCTAGAGACTGAAATCCTCGCCCATTCTTCTTTGCAAAACAGCTCCAGCTCAGTCAGATTAGATGGACAGCAGTTTTCAGATCTTGCCACAGATTCTCGATTAGATTTAGATCTGTACTTTGACTGGGCCATTCTAACACATGGATATGTTTTGTTTTAAACCATTCCATTGTTGTCCTGGCTTTATGTTTAGGGTCGTTGTTCTGCTGGAAGGTGAACCTCCGCCCCAGTCTCAAGTCTTTTGCAGACTCCAAGAGGTTTTCTTCCAAGATTGCCCCGTATTTGGCTCCATCCATCTTCCCATCAACTCTGACCAGCTTCCCTGTCCCTGCTGAAGAGAAGCACCCTCAGAGCATGATGCTGACACCACCATATTTGACAGTGGGGATGGTGTGTTCAGAGTCATGTGCAGTGTTAGTTTTCCGCCACAAATAGCGTTTTGCATTTTGGCCAAAAAGTTCCATTTTGGTCTCATCTGACCAGAGCACCTTCTTCCACATGTTTGCTGTGTCCCCCACATGGCTTGTGGCAAACTGCAAATGGGATTTCTTATGGTTTTCTGTTAATAATGGCTTTCTTCTTGCCACTCTTCCATAAAGGCCAACTTTGTGCAGTGCACGACTAATAGTTGTCCTATGGACAGATTCCCCCACCTGAGCTGTAGATCTCTGCAGCTTGTCCAGAGTCACCATGGGCCTCTTGGCTGCATTTCTGATCAGCGCTCTCCTTGTTCGGCCTGTGAGTTTAGGTGGACGGCCTTGTCTTGGTAGGTTTACAGTTGTGCCATATTCCTTCCATTTCTGAACGATCATTTGAACAGTGGCTCCGTGGGATGTTCAAGGCTTTGGAAATCTTTTTGTAGCCTAAGCCTGCTTTAAATTTCTCAATAACTTTATCCCTGACCTGTCTGGTGTGTTCTTTGGACTTCATGGTGTTGTTGCTCCCAATATCCTCTTAGACAACCTCTGAGGCCGTCACAGAGCAGCTGTATTTGTACTGACATTAGATTACACACAGGTGCACTCTATTTAGTCATTAGCACTCATCAGGCAATGTCTATGGGCAACTGACTGCACTCAGACCAAAGAGGGCTGAATAATTACACACACCCCACTTTGCAGTTATTTATTTGTAAAAAATGTTTGGAATCATGTATGATTTTCGTTCCACTTCTCACGTGTACACCACTTTGTATTGGTCTTTCACGTGGAATTCCAATAAAATTGATTCATGTTTGTGGCTGTAATGTGACAAAATGTAGAAAAGTTCAAGGGGGCTGAACACTTTTGCAAGCCACTGTAGTCTAATAGAGGGAAAATCTAGCAAGATAATTTTGCCATAGTAAAGGTTTGCTAAGATTAGACCTCATTAATTTTTAGAACAAACATATTTTACAATAATATTGTTTATAACTAACGCCATACTAAAGCAATATCAGTAGCAGTCCTTATAGAAGATGTTTACAGACAACTGCTTCCGTAAGTTCTAGGAGACTCCTGCATATGTACAGTATAGCACCCCCCTGATGCTATGTCTGATTTTTTTTTTTTGTTAAGAGTACACATATAGTAGTGATTCGTCTCTCTAAGTTCTGCGTGGCATGGCTGCATTACCAAAAGTAGTGAAAACGCCCTTTATGTCAATCTACAGTAAGCTATATTTTAGTCCGTCTTAAAACACAATTTTAAATAATGTTAGTTTTGCTCACTCCACTGTTTGCAACAGCAAGTCTTCTATCGCCCCTGGAGTGATAAATGGTTGTAAAATACTCACTTTAACATGTTCATTAGCATTTGATAGCGAACATTATTGAAACTAACTGGCTAACTGCTAACCTGAGGCCCTAGGTGATGTCAAGATTTCTGACATTATCTAGATTATGTTCTAATGGAATACAAAACTCTACACGTGTGTCAAATGATCCTAAGAATATAATCTGTATAAAAGAATAGTTGTGTCTGTACATTGGTTAGAACTTTCTCTTTCAATTATATCTTTACCTTTCATACATTGCAGGAGCTGAAACATGTCTCAGAAAATTCTGTCTGCATGTCTGCATGTCTGTCCAGCCAAATTTTGTCAAAATTTCAGAATTTAATGAAACTTAGATATCTTCCTGAATTTAACCTGAACCATAAGTGAAATCAAAACGTGGAGTAAAAACATTGAAAGGTTGTGCAATCAAATGTTACATACAGTAATAAACAGTTATGTGGCGGATATAATAATCTACTTTAAAATAAGCTACCAATAGGCTACTTGCTCAATGTAAACAAACTTCTGAACCAATAGAGATTAATTAGAAAAGATAAAATGGATATTTCTACAGGTATTACTTAATATTTTCACCACTGAAATAACAGCGCTAAAGGTAGTATAAGCTAAATTTTACCTTTATATTTCTCATCTGTGATTCACTCTCCGCTTATCGAACAGGGAGTGTATTGGCTGACGATGAAAGAAGTACAACTTAGCGTAAACTAGGCGTAAGATACAGTACTCAACCTTATGACATTTTATTTCTTTGTATTAGTACATTATGCAGAAAGTTCTGCTGAACAGAAAGACAAACAGACATGTACAGGTACGTGGGCTTCAACCTGAAATAATAATATTACGGATTACATTAAAACTGATTTGTAACTTTAACCATTTATCTATTTAAAAAAACTCTTTTCCCAACAACAACGGGTACTACTGCAAGTATATACAGTATAAAATAGTACATATTTTTCATGTTGTATATTCTGCATATACCCAAGGTATCCAAGGTACCTTACAAATTAAAATCACTGAACAAAGCAATATGCAAGATGTAATATGAATAACGCTTTTCTGTTTTTAATGCTTTTATTTCACAAAATATTAGTGAGCTCAATCAAAGTGCAGGCTCCTCAGGTACTTCACAGTGTTTTACAGCAGAAAAGTCTTACAGAGAAGGTCGCAAGAAAACAACGGGTACTTTACATCCTTTGATGTTGAGCACAGCCTGCCGGTCACAGTGTATAAGAGTGAGGGGCAGTTGTGGTGTCAATGGTGGGATGTCTCTGTTTATATAAAGTGGATAGAAGGAATTATATTCAATATAATTTAAAGACAGCATTAGTTGTAAAACTAGTGATTTACAACCATAAATTCATGCTATACTGTACCTATATCCTGACCTCCATCCCACCCCATGTCCTTTATGCTTCAAAACCAAAAGGCATTCCTTTTTCATGTATACCAATAAAGAAGTTCAAAGAAAATCACATATTTCCCATAGTGATATCCCATAAACACAAAGATTAGTTATTTGTTTTTATACATGAAGCCTTGAAGCAGCAATATCTGCTGGCACACCACTAACGTCTGTGCATGACTGCATATTATTTCTCTCTCTCTCTCTTGCTCTCTCCCCTCTCTTTCTGACACATACACATACACAGACAAACACACATACACACACTAAATCCATTTCCCACAGGGGCCTGGGTCATGGATGATGAAGAGTCGAGACTACTAGCTGCATCGATAACTGTCAGGTCATGACAATTGAGCTACTCCTTCACAAAACCATGAAAATATCAAAGAGATGTTGCTGCTTTCTTGGTTTTGACAGAGTAAAATCTGTCATTTTTCATTGGTATATTAACCAGTCATTATCCGGTCAGAAAGCAGGAGTAGATCGCCATATTTCCTGTACAGGGTCAGTACTGTAATACTGTAAAGTATAATTAACACAAATTGTTCATCTGAACTGATCGTCACCTTGGGGCTACTGTTCTTATATAACCTCTGTTATCAGTAATTCAATTCCATTATATTTTCATTGATAGTGTTTGCATAGCTTTAAAAAAAAATCGGTTCCCACAGGTCCCATGTCCGAAGTAAAACTAGCTTTAGCGTGCTGTTACTGACCACTAACCCACTTCCTGTTTATTAGCATACTGAATTCCCATTACATCCTCATTCAGGGATTCTATAAAAAGTCCAGTTATTTAGTTAGACTTTGTTAAGCCTTAGTTCTTTCCTGATTATAATGCTGAGACATGTGTTACTTGTGATCAATATGCGGCTATTTTGAACATTGGAAAATACTATATAGTGTTTACTTAGTGTTTCTTTTCCTAGTATTTAGTAACACATGTATTTATACTTTTGTAATTCAACCAAATTCAACACTTGGACTTGTCATCATTAGAAATGTATTAAATAGAAATGTTTTGAGATATTGTTAAAAAAGAAGTGATGTTCATTTCTACAACTTGGTAGATAATGTTACATAGTGAGAATAAAACCATTATTATTATAAAATAAATACCACATAACATTTATACATTAACATTGACTACCAATTATATATCATTTAACTGGTGACAGGACCTTGGGCCTCGTCTATGGATCATCTATGCCTGTGGTGGCCAAAGGCCAGTAAGCCAATGTACTGTAGCACAAACTGCTGTGAAAGTCAATGCTGACAATGAATGGAATATACCAGAACACCCAGTGCATCACATCCTGCTGCGAATGGGGCCTAGCAGGCAAAAAGCCACCAGCCAGGCCCCAAACTCACCAGATCCCATTCCAATTGAGCACTCATGGAATGCCCCAGACAAAGAAGTCTGAAAGGTGTTTTGCATTGTAATGTTATGATCATGTCTGATCGATGTATAATGAGATGCAAAAGGTTTGCTTTGTTTAAACTTTATGTTTATCTGAAGTTGTTCCTGTGAACATTCAGAGAGAGGAACGCCTAATCCTTGAAAACCAACAGATAATTTGTCGCCAACTTGCAGAAGAGACGCTGTGGGAACTGGTCACACAATCCTACACCAACACCACACACAATACAGGAATTCACCTGGGAGTTATTGCCACATCCCTTGTACAGTCCTGACCTCGCTGTAAGCTACAGTATTTCCATAATTGAAGGAGCTCCTGGAAGGCCATCGTTTCAGACATGAAGCAGGCTGTACAAGATTTTTACAACTGCATATACTTTTAGTAGCTCCTCTTACTGTAAATGACAAAATGAGATCACAATGAAGGTAAAAAGGATGTTCTTTTTGTATTCAACATGTACCCGATTGAAAGGCTCAGTTAATTAACTAGTTATTGAGAAAAAAAGAAAATTCCACTTAACCTCCAAAACACACACACACACCCACACACCTCATATGGTCACATGCAAACATTTTCAATGCATTTACATTATACTGTAATTACACTACAATTTATTATTGTGTTAAATGCTTTTATCAGAAAAAAAAAATCTATCACATCACTGATTGTAAAATGAGCTGGTGCGATAATGAAAATAAAAACATAAGTGTGACCGAAAATCCAGTTTCACTTTCTGTGTAAATGGGAGGAAATAAATGTCCATATGCTGCTCTGCATTTACAGTCCTACAGAAATCATCCATCCAAGAGCGCATCAGTGTGAGAATCTATCACCAGCACAAGTGCTCTCAGCTGAACAGAGGAACTTCTGCTGGAGCCACTATCCATCTGCTGTGTGTGTGTGTGTTGGTGGAGAACAAATTAGCTCAATAACAATAAGAATATCTAAATGGTATGGCCTTGGAAATTAAATTTGAGTTAAAATGTTTCCTTTTAGTTGCTGATGTTAAGGTTATATTAATTAGCTGGATTAATAATGCCAGAGTGATGCTCCTACAGGGAGAGATGTGTGCACAATTGTTTGCTGAATTGTCAATTCCTCTCTGTTGGACGGTCATGAAAAAAAAGCTCAACAGCTTCCATTATCATTTTGGTGTTCACGATTAGTGTTAACATCTAATGACAAGACATGATAGTAGGAATAGGGCTTTTGACCAAGCTAGCATGCAAGGCATCACTGCACTGCTGTGACACTTGTAACTTCACTTGTCTGGACACATTACATGAATGCCCGGAGGCAAACGTATCCCCAAACGTATCCACAATCTCAAGCTAATGTCTGGTCCACATGGTGGTCGATGGAAGTGTTTTTAGTCAAGCTGAAATTCCCACTCAAGGACATGAATGTCAAGCGTGCATCATGGAAGTTTGGACCAGACCAGCTTGGAGTAAAAGCATGACCAATGGTTCAGCAGCAATAGAAGCCAAACAGGATGGGTGAAGATTGCGATGAGAACCAAGACTCTTGTGTTGCCCCCCAGTGGAGCAAGCCTGGAATCAATTATGGGTGAAATCAAGCAGGCACGGTATAATTAAGAATTTAAGATGCAGGATTTAAAATCCATGACATTAAAAGAAAAGTGTAATATAAATATGGATTAAAACCAAGAGCTCTTGATGGTGCGGTTCTGACTCTAATCGTTCACACAGGTTGCTTTGTTGATTTTGTATCGCTTATGAGACTTTTGTTTTTCTAATCCTATTTTCCAGCTGCATAGTTTTGACTCGGGTTTGATCAGAAGTGTATTAAATTGTGTCATTAAACATTTTCGGTAATTACGTGTAGCAAAAACAAATTAGCTCTGTGTGTTTAAAAAGACAACCCAGACAAATGACTTGCCTGAACAGGGAAAATGAAAACATTTTACAGTGTACAGCTGAATGCAAACAATTACATAATGTATAGGGTTTAATGTACTTTACAGAAGAAAATTACCAGCATATCCATAAAATGAAATGTTTATATGAATTAAACTGTTTTAAATTCCTGTAACAAATCTATTCAAAAATCGTAAGACTTCCAGAGCACAGTTGGTCTCCAGACTGGATTTAACATCTGGCAAAAACTCATCTTATTCATATTTGTATACAGCTGTTTCCTCTTTTCCAACCAGAAGCTGTGGGGGATGCAAACTTTTGTGCAATACTACTGTACATCAACTATATAAACATGCTGAATATGAAAATACAGTATACTGTATAGTTGGTTTAATACCTCGTTATTATGTTAAAGTTACAAACTTAAAGTTTTAGTTTTTTCTTTTATCTTTTTTTCTGTGTTTTAAGTCATCTTATAACCCAGGAGCTTGCTAATGGAACATGTTTAGTTCTATTAGGCTCTACTTCTCTCTCTCTTCTGTACTTATCAAATTAAATAATTGTAATAGCAGTTTATTGAACAACATTAAATTAGAAGGAAGAATAAGGAATTGACGCAGACCAAGTATTGAAGATTTGACAGCTGTGATGATAGACAGTTAATATAATTAACAGGAGTGGAAGTAGATTTAAAATAAATTTTAAGTAGTTTCTTACCAGCACTTTGTAGCCAAAAGGTGAGGAGAATAAACCATGGAGGTGGTCAACAGTTCTGACTGAGAAACTTACAAGATTTACTTTATATTTCCATCTATTCCACTCATCAGCTTAGAATATCAGCTAACCTCCAGGTTCTGTGGTTAAATCCCAAAGACAGTTAAATGGAAAGCCAATGCACTATGTACAGTGTACAATCACTTGTTCCACACATCAAATAGTGCCCTTGATCAGGGGTTAGAGAGGAATTTGGGATTCAGCCTTGTGTTAGACGCTAAATTAGCTGTGTTGCGCACGTTAGCTGTGAACAAAACAAAAGGGATGGTTAAGAGGTGATTTAAAATGACTTAGAAGCAATTATTAAAGAGACAAACAATTTTTTAAGATGACACAATGTAATCAGATGTGTTTTCATGCTGAACGTGCTTCTGTGACCATTTTTGTGGGTTTCGGCTGGGAGCTGCTCTCCCTTCCTTCCAGTACTGCCATCTGTATCGACCTTGTTAGAACACCTGTGATGCAAAGTGATACCATAGTAAAACGTCTCAGTGATGTTATGTTCTCTATCGACGCTCTCTATCGATACTTGTTAGCCTAATCAGATTACTTGGTCGAAACTAGCTGTTGTATAATCTCTTTCATATAATTCATTAGCATTGCTAATTAAAAAGTCACAATACAGATTAACTGGTCTTGGGAAAAGCATTACTTACCAAGCCTTCTTCTGGGCTCACAATAAGCCTATACCCCTGAGTCACCAGTGCCCATGAAATACATTTCCAATATGAATAAAACGAAATGTCGATTCAACTTGAACCTGGTTGTGACTGGCATCAAGCCAGCATTAGTATCAGCTGTGAATTTCAATTCCCAGAATTTTATTTCCCATCAGTTACATGCATATCCACATTCAAGGCAGCCAGCCTTGTAAATAAACACTTGATTACAATCACACACACTTCTACAGAGGAGTGGTTCTCAACCCCGGTCCTAGAGGACCACCTGCCCTGCACATTTTAGTGTTTTCCCTGCTCTATCACAGCCACTTCAATTAAGGAAAGGCTGTTAATTAGCTGATTAGTTCAATCATGTGTGCTGGGAGCTGAGATAGCATTAAAATGTGCAGGGCAGGGGGTCCTCTAGGATGGGTGTTGAGAACCTTTGCTAAAGATAGCCCAAGCACTAATGTTTATGATGTAAAGTCTCGCTGGAGGGCCAGTGTCCAACAAAGCTTTCTAGTTTTTCTTCTCAAATGCAGCGGGATCAGCTAATCTGTTAACTGCCAGAGTTACTGGATACGTTTAGTTGTGGGCAAATTACAAACGGTGGTGAAGATCCAAACTAGATTAGAATAACCCTGCTGTATTTCTTCAGTTTTCTGAATCTGGTTTGATTTCCTGATTCTCGTTTTCTTCCTTTTTTTTGCTTGATAAAATAAACTACTGTAGCTGTGCAGGTTGAATTTAAGATGCATACAGTATTATTTATATCTATATAATTTCTTTCATTGTTCATTTTCTTAACCATTTGATAGTTGTTTTTTTTCAATAAAGAAACATATGTAAAAGCTCACTAAATAGCGTGTAACTTTAGATCGCATTTAATTGCTTTCTATATCCAGTTCAAACTTTTGCCATTTAACTGTAGACTAAATATGGAATCATTCAGTAGGAAGTAATTTAGCCCTTCCGTTGCCTCTGACTCAGGTAATGAGACTTAAAGCTGCAACCTGCCTAATTATTTCATTAAATCATAAGCACTCGAGTGCTTTGCATGTGGGTTTTAATTGCACTGTGTGCTTGAGAAACCACAAAGGTCACAGGAACACATACGTTATACTGGCAATCGAATCTTCTCTGCAAATCTCAAAACTCTCCAAAATAGTGGTGTCATTCATAAAGGAATCGAGAAATGGCTCAAAAACATGTTTTTAAATGTAGACATGTTTGATCATTTAGTCATTTTAGCTTCATGAAAAGCAAGGAATAATAAAATCACATAAAAAATTTACACACTATATAGTCCTGGATATAGAAATCAAAGAATACAAACGCAGCTCATTTAATGAAAAACACTCGTTATACCCCTAAACAGATGTTTTAATATGATCATGATGTAACTCTTGCTCATGTTATAATGGTGTATTTTGTTGTTGTTTTGTTTAAAAGGAGGCAATATGCATTAAAATTGAAAGATGAAATCCGAGTGTGGTCCATCATCCCATAATGCGAGAGTACTTACAACGCGATATGAGGCTTTGGGTGCACTTAACAGATCAGATCTGCCTCAAATAGATGTTTTAAATGTGGCTTTTGCAATGATTACGCCACGGCACAGAGCCTTCTGTTGTGCTGTTCTGCATAGCAAAGAATTTAAATGATAGAAAGCAGGCTAGAGATGCAAAAACACTAATGTAACTTATGGTGAGGTTACTCGGGAGGCTGTGGATGTGTCAATGCCATTTTGTAAATGTATAACCTATTATGAATATCATACATAATATGGATTATGTAATATGAAAAATTAAAAAATGATCAAACTGCCTTTTAAACACATTTAGACATGTTATTATAAATAATTAAGTGACTATGTAGCGGGTTCTTTTTATGCCAAATTGAGACATTTGCTTTACACACAGTGATACACCGATCAGGCACAAGATTACAACCTAAAACATTGTGCCCAGTATTGTGTAGGTTCCCCTTGTGCCACCGGAGGCATTTAGCAGATGCTCTTATCCAGAGCGACTTACATTTTTATCTCATTACACATCTGAGCAGTTGAGGGTTAAGGGCCTTGCTCAAGGGCCCAACAGTGGCAACTTGGTGGTTGTGGGGTTTGAACCTGGGATCTTCCGAACCGTAGTCCAATGCCTTAACCACTGAGCTACCCCTGACCCTGATTAATGATTAAAAGTCCATGTGTGTTTAGTTTTCTATTATCATGCATATATTTCATTTCTTAGGATCTGTCAGGATCTGGGCCCTGTGTGTGGTGGGCTGTGGTGTACTGGTTGTTCTGGTGCCTTTCTATTGTGGCCAGCAACGACTTTTTTGCTGATTTGGGCTGCATTGGTTCCCATGATCCTGTCTCCAGTATATAAGTGATAACCAATGGTAATTTGTTAATGTTACATGGTATTGAAGTTATCATTGATCAGTGTTTATAGACAGACGATAGATAGATAGATAGATAGATATTGTTCTTAAAGGAAATTTCAAACATCCAGAAGAAAGGATAGAAAAAAACTCACGTAGTGTACAGTCACTACAGTATATATGTGGGATATAATAAGATTAATATGCAAAATATAGGCAAATGAGGATGAATATTCAGTGAACAGAACAGTGCAAATTGAGATGTGCAACTGAGATATAGCAGTGCAAAAAGTAAGTGCTGTAAGACTGAGATGATGAAAGTCAATGAAGATTAGCGTACATGATGAGTAGCTAAATATGATTGTGAATAGTTATGAAGTAGCAGTGTGATAAAGCGAGGTTACAATTGATAATTTTTCTGTAATTACACAATTGGAACTGCTGTTATACAGTAGATGAATACCTTCTGATCAGAATTGAGATTTTACCACTCAATTGAAAATATATTGTATATGTCTCTTTATTCACATGGCTAACTACCTGAAAAGTGATGACAGTGAGGCACTAAGCACTAATTCACCTAGCTATAAGACATCATAAGCATGATAAGCTAGATATTTAGCTTTCAACTATTTATTTCCAATTGAAAATGTGCAGGCAGTTGCTTTGTTCATTTCTGAAATTTGCTTTCAGGACATTTCTATCAACATGTGCAGCCCAATCTCAATCCTCGTGTCACACTTACTCACTCTTATAGTATGTTAACAGACATCTGTGCCACTATAAATGATCCATAATCCTGTTTGCTACAGCAAACATCCACTGACTTCATTCAGGCTCAGACATATTGCCTCTGTGTGCCTGCTTATAATGTTGCCATGATGGCTTTGTTGTCACATTCTTCAAAAGAAATCCCCTGAATCAGCCATCGTAAACACTGATTTGATGTGGTCATCGTGGTCACTCGGGTCTCGCAAGGCACCATCTTTCACAAAATCTTGCTGAAGGGATGGAGATAAGATTGAAGCCTGTTTTTAAGGATGTATGTTTTTGTCGGACCCACTGCATGCAGGACAAGTATGTCGACATAGTTAGTGTAACGTACTTGGAGCTGCTTAAACCAGACAACCTGGAAAGGTATAAAATCAGTCCTACCTCACTATATACAGACAACAATTCCATTACTTATGATTGGCTAAGAATGCATTTGCAGGAATCGCAAAAATGTATGTAAATTTATTCAGTAAAAAATCTTCAGCAAACCAATATCCAGGGCATATAAATGAAGTTTCCTGCACACTGCAGTGCTTTAGTGCCTCCTGGTGGTTCAGTAGGGAAGTGCTGCCATGTGTAAGTTTAACAGGAACAAACTTCCTACTAACTAATATTCCAGAACATTAAAATTGTAATACAATTTAGTGAATAAATTTGAGCGGCTGGCAAATTATTGTCATATAAGCAGAATTGTAAGACATGCTGCCATAGAAAAGAAATAAACTTCAGGGTGATAACACAATGTAAAAAATACATTTGAGAAAAAAAAAAGGCAACTTGTCACAGCAGCTCAAACAACAAATATTGTCATCATTGTTTTTTCTTTTGTTTACCGGATGAAAATGTTTAAGTTCGCAAAATAAGGCATTACAAGTTGTAATACCCTTTTCTATTTACAAATAGTTAAATAGTTTTCTCCAATTTATTTCAGTTCAAAGCAACAAATAAAAAAGCTTTTAAACAAGAAACATAATAAGTACATAATATACAAAAAAGTGTGTTAATGTTTTCAGATGAAAAATCATTGCAAATAAAACAAACCCAATAAGCATCTAAAATGCAATATACAGTAAAACACTTCTGGTCCAATTGAGTACAGTATATTGTCATTTGTAGGCACATATGCACATTCTAACATTTCTATCTAAAAATGCAGTGACTCTATAGAGAGGTTAATGAAAAATTTTAGACAACACTGGAATACTTGTCTGAATTTGATCCAAATGCTTTAACATAGTTTGATTCATACACAATAAACATTCAAAACAAAACTAAACTTCAGTGCTTGATGTCTGTCAGGATTAGGTGGTATTGGCTGATGTTGCCGTGGGCAGAAAGGGCAAGCATAAGCGCAGAGGGTTGGTTCCAACAAAAAGAGTCTTTAACAATATAGGACAAAACATGGAATATCAAAAACAGAAACATAAATAAACTTTCTTTGCTGAACTATAGGAAACAGTCTCTATGGCGAAATATAAGCTCTTTAACTGTACAACAGGAAACACAGCCAATGGCGAAACATACACTGTAAAAAATTAATCATGAGGCTTGTAATTTTCATTTTAAAAAATTGAGGTAATCATTAAAAATAATGTGCATATTTCATTTAAAAAATGGTTTTCTGTGTTTCCTATAATATATTGAGAACATTTCACTAATAAAATTAAGAAATACATTTTACCTATTTTTTTAAGGAAATAAAATTAGTGCAATTTTTAGGCTTAATTTGAGGAACCATTTAGTCAAAAAATTTTAAGAAAAAAGGCTTCATATTTATTTTAAGAGAATTGGCCCAATTATCCGGGTTTGATCAAGTCATCTTCATTTGAATCTCAACGACAGCAGTCATCATGCGCCATTTTGAAGGAACAGACGAACAGTTTAAAATGTTGAGTAGTAACTTAAGCCCCTTACTAATTTTGACATTTTATTTAGATTTCTTAAATAAGCTCCTTTGTTGCACTAGTGTCAGCAATATAAATAAAATAAATTAAACATTGTGAACATTCTGAAAACATCCTGTCCGCCATTAGCCATTAGCATACTTGAGTTTGTTGTTGTGTCTCCACAGTTCACTTAAACAAGTTTTGGGGAGTTAGTGTTTTACAATGTTACAAAGATATGAACCTAAATATGGTTTACTGTACAAGTTCTCTCAGGTTTTAGTGCAGAATGTGACTATTCCCACAAGAAAAGATGTTAGCATATAATGCTAAATAGTTGATTTCAATGACAGAGAAATTATCAGTTACAGTACAAACCTTTTTAGAAATTGTTTTGCAGATCTTAAAACTGCTGTTTTACACAGTGTTTAATATTTTGATACCAGTGAAACATGAAATAAAAGCATGTTTAACACCAAAATGCATTATGTATTCATTTCAATTATAAAATGGTTTTATATTAAGTAATTGTCCTTAATACATATGAGTACCTTTTGTTTTATCTGCTTAAACTAAAAAAAAGATTATTCCACTAATAATGTTAAAATCATCATGTGTCTGGCTAAATAATTTAGGATTTTTTACATGATTTATTCTTCTAGTAGAAGTAGATTCTTCTAGGGGATAAAATCAACACAGGCTCTATGGCAAAACAAAAGGTTAAGACCTCGAACAAACCACGCATGGAGCTGAAACGGGTCTAGACGAGACGAGACTAACGACGGGACGACACAGAGGCTAGGGACACAGAGGGACTAGGGCTAGCTACATGGCAGTCAGCTAAGCACGGCAATTAACTAAACATGATAAATAGCTAAACAAAGCAATTAGCTAAACATGGAAGTTAGCTAAACATACACTTATCTAAACATGCTATTAGCCACTAGCTAAACACACGGGGATATTTTAACTGGGGAACACACTCAACAATACTTACCTAAACTCTAACACTTAACACAACATTTCACGAGACCGAATCAGCTCCGCACACACTGAAACACAACGGACTTGAAACATAGACACAGAGGCGGCCCAAGGCATAAGCGAACTAAGCGGCTGCTTAGGGCATCGTGGCCACCAGTTGGAGTATTACAGCCATACGATGCCTGAGGTAAGTTAACTTAAATTTATTGAGCCTGCACTCTCCCTGTAGATCTGCAGAGCGGAGCTTTTCCAAACTCAAACTGATCAAAAACTATTTGAGATCTTCCATGGCCCAAGAAAGACTGAGTGGACTTGCACTAATTAGTATTAATAACAAAATTGCCCATCAGATATCTAACGATATCATAAACGACTTTGCCTTCAGAAAAGCAAGGAAACACAAATTCTAAGGAAAGTGGAATATTGAGGTGGAATGTAAAGGTGAGTTAGTTTGTCTTTTCATATAAAAATATCCTGTTTGTATTTGACTAATTTGTAGTTATTTGGTATTTAGCTTTATATTTTATTATACTGTATTATTTATTTTATTTGTAGTTGATTGTATTGCACTTTTTTGTGTTGCAAAAAAATTTTAATTAAAGTGGTTACAGTAAGAGCATTGTCTACTAGTTTATTTTGCCACTTTTCAGTACACCACATTAAGTATGCCAACTGGTACTGTAAGTCTTTGAATGTTAAAGTGCAAAATAACACCTGACTACTCCTGTTACAATTAAAGATCATAGCAAGGGTAAAAACATTGGGATGATGTAAGCAACACAGCTACAAAAAAAATAACATTTATATTGGGTGTGTTAGATTTATAGTGTGTGAATAATAAAGGATTGACAATAATTAGTCATATTGGTGGCACAGAGGGGCCCCCAAATAAAATTCTGCTTAGGGCCTGAAGGCTTGGGCCGGCCCGGCATAGACAACACTAGAGCCTTCTTCAGAACACAGAACAGAACTTAATTTTAAATACAGTACAAATTAAAATACAAATTAAACTAAACTAAACAAAATGCCGACATAAAATGACAGGAATACAAACAAACAATGCTCGACCCAGTTTCCCAGACTAAACAGCTATTTATAGGTGATCTAATGAGCTACAGTACCTCGGGTCACGTGAGCATTCCCTTTTTGGAAACTGAGTCTGCAAACAAAAACCTACAAAAAAAAACAAACAGTGCTCTCTATTGGCAAACCCTTACATTCATTCATTCATTCATTCATTCATTCATCTTCTATACCGCTTTATCCTTATATACAGGGTCGCAGGGGGGCATGGAGCCTATCCCAGGAGGCTTAGGGCACAAGGCGGGGTACACCCTGGACAGGGTGCCAATCCATCGCAGGGCACACACTCATACACACATTCACACACTACGGTCAATTTAGGAACGCCAATTAGCCTAACCTGCATGTCTTTGGACTGTGGGAGGAAACCGGAGTACCCGGAGGAAACCCACCAAGCACGGGGAGAACATGCAAACTCCATGCACACAGAGACGGGAATCGAGCCTGGCCGGGGAATCGAACCCAGACCCTGGAGGTGCAAGGCGACAGTGCTAACCACTACACCACCGTGCCGCCAAACCCTTACAGTCTTGACAAAATGAAGAAATTTTTCATGTTGTGCGCATCACACACAACCTTCTTAAAGGAAGAGTGTTTAGACTCAAATCACATAGTCTACAAAGACACCAAAAGTCCAAAACATTTTGTTAGTTTAGGGTAGTATTCGATAAAGTGATGCTTAGGTAGGCTTTAGCCATATTCGGACGGGACTAGTTTTCCAAATGAAGTTTGAGTTAGAATTTTTTTCAGACGAAATTCACGTATGCATTCCGACAGGACTAACATCTCCGTGTTTATTACGGAGGTACGAGTGTCTGTGTTTTGCATGTGGGCATTGCACAAGACATCTACATCCATTATTGGTGTGCAAACTTGAATACCGGTGTTATGCACTAAAATGCCCCCCCCCCCGCTATGGATTGCCCCCCCCCAACATAATCGCTATCAAATATTGTATTAGAACATAAAGTCATAGGTTAAATGGTTTATAAATTACAAATAGTATGAGAAAATAAAATAAGCAATCTGAAAATAAATATGTTGTATATGAAACAATATAAATATTAATATTTTTCATATACTGTACATGTATACTTTTATATTGTTTATTTTATGATAAAATTAGTATCGTTTAATTTTTCATCATAAACAATATTTATTTTTATTATACAGGTCCTTCTCAAAAAAATAGCATATTGTGATAAACTTCATTATTTTCTGTAATGTACTGATAAACATTAGACTAATATATTTTAGATTCATTACACACAAACTGAAGTAGTTCAAGCCTTTTATTGTTTTAATATTGATGATTGTGGCATACAGCTCATGAAAACTCAAAATCCCTATCTCAAAAAATTAGCATATTTCATCCGACCAATAAAAGAAAAGTGTTTTTAATACAAAAAAAAGTCAACCTTCAAATAATTATGTTCAGTTCTGCACTCAATACTTGGTCAGGAATTCTTTTGCAGATTCTTGTGTCTTGTGTCTCTCAACTTTCTCTTCACAATATCCCACAGATTCTCTATGGGGTTCAGGTCAGGAGAGTTGGCAGGCCAATTGAGTACAGTAATACCATGGTCAGTAAACCATTTACCAGCGGTTTTGGCACTGTGAGCAGGTACCAGGTCGTGCTGAAAAATGAAATCTTCATCTCCATAAAGCTTTTCAGCAGATGGAAGCATGAAGTGCTCCAAAATCTCCTGATAGCTAGCTGCATTGACCCTGCCCTTGATAAAACACAGTGGACCAACACCAGCAGCTGACATGGCACCCCAGACCATCACTGACTGTGGGTACTCGACACTGGACTTCAGGCATTTTGGCATTTCCCTCTCCCCAGTCTTCCTCCAGACTCTGGCACCTTGATTTCCGAATGACATGCAAAATTTGCAACCTGTAGCCCATTTCCTGCACACGCCTGTACACGGTGGCTCTGGATGTTTCTACTCCAGACTCAGTCCACTGCTTCCGCAGGTCCCCCAAGGTCTGGAATCGGTCCTTCTCCACAATCTTCCTCAGGGCCCGGTCACCTCTTCTCGTTGTGCAGCGTTTTCTGCCACACTTTTTCCTTCCCACAGACTTCCCACTGAGGTGCCTTGATACAGCACTCTGGGAACAGCCTATTCGTTCAGAAATTTCTTTCTGTGTCTTACCCTCTTGCTTGAGGGTGTCAATGATGGCCTTCTGGGCAGCAGTCAGGTCGGCAGTCTTACCCATGATTGCGGTTTTGAGTAATGAACCAGGCTGGGAGTTTTTAAAAGCCTCAGGAACCTTTTGCAGGTATTTAGAGTTAATTAGTTGATTCAGATGATTAGGTTAATAGCTCGTTTAGAGAACCTTTTCATGATATGCTAATTTTTTGAGATAGGGATTTTGGGTTTTCATGAGCTGTATGCCACAATCATCAATATTAAAGCAATAAAAGGCTTGAACTACTTCAGTTTGTGTGTAATGAATCTAAAATATATGAAAGTCTAATGTTTATCAGTACATTACAGAAAATAATGAGCTTTATCACAATATGCAAATTTTTTGAGAAGGACCTGTATATAAATGTTTATTTGCATATTCATGACAAAGCCCTGAAAAATAAATGTGCCACAAAATAAACATTATGCAAGAATTTGTATTAATGGTCTTGACGGCTGTCACGTGCCTAGGGTTTATTTTAATATAATATCATATATGATAATAATAAACCTATGAATTTATTTTCTAATATAATATTTGGTAGCAATTATGTAGAGGGGGCAATCCATGGCAGGGGGGCATTTTAGCGCATATCACCGGCGCTAGAGATAGTACGGTAGGTCACGTTGACCAAAACACAAAAGAAAACGCGTTTTGGAAAAAAAACTTTTTCGGCAATCACAGACATTCGCATTCGGACGGGATTAGATTTCTCAGAGGACCGCCGAGTTTGCTGAAAAACAGTAGGTAATTTGCTCTGGAATTTTTACAGAGGTTGTGTGAAAGAAAGACAGACATGGCAGATTCGGACGGGAGTAAAATCACAAAATACGTCTGTGAAACAGGAATTTCTCTAACGACCTCCTGTAAAACTACTCTAATTGCCTATATTCGAGTGTATGAATGTATCTCCGTTTTCCTATCTCCTAAAGGTGCCTTTCTTGGTATCAAAATTACTGCTCCTTGTTTCTCAAACAATGACGTATTCTATGTGATCACAAAATGCATCATATACTTTCTACAATATTTTGAAATAAACTGCAACAACCCTCTGGACCCGCAGTAAAAATTCCAATCTGCCATAAAAGGAGACAAAGAAAAATTCATGCCTTTTATTGGCCATTCCACCCAAACGGTGGGTGTGTCAGGGCACTATCAAAAGTCCCTAACCCAGGCTATTCGGTGCTCAAAAATCTCTTCTTTTGAGACGAACACTCTCTTACTCTCTGCAAAACTCACCTCTTGAGTTTAACCTTCGGCAGTTTTACCTTCAAGCAACTTTGTCAACTCGCTGTGGACTGTTCCCCCCTCTCGAGGAACCAGAGGAAAATCTCCAGCTCACACCTAGAGGTCGATCACCTAGACCCTCATGTCTATCAAATCAGGACTCTTTTTCAGAAACAAAGACTAATGCAAGTATCCTTTATAACTCCTTAGATGTCTGTTTAAGTTTGAGCCCCTTGTAAGGTGCACCTTGATTCTTTGATGATTCTCATTAGGTTGTGGTTAATTGATGTGAAATACTGCCATTCTTTTGTTCTTTTCTCTTTCTTCCTTACTGTCCTTTACCCTGTATGTATGTGTTTGTTTAATGTTGTTATATGTTAGCTATAGCCAGAGGTGGAAAGAGTAATAAAATTTTGTACTCAAGTACAAGTACTGTTACTTCAGTGAAATTTTACTTAAGTACAAGTAATGTTACCATTATAAAAATCTACTCAAGTAAAAGTAAAAAGTAGCTCATTAAAAAATTTACTCAGAGTAAAAGTTACCGAGTTACTTTTTTATTTTTTTAACAGCGGGGGTGGGGTTGAGGCATTCTAGCGTAGTTCAAAAAAGATGAGCAGATATAAAATCTCAAACTAGTTGTTTTTAACTGAAGGAACACCTTTGCATAATAAAGCTGTTGTCTTTGTTGTGCTTGAAAATCAAAGTGGTCACTTAAATATGGTGTTACGTCCCAGTCTAGGGCCAAACAGCAAAAGAATGGTTCAGGGTTCTATTTTAAACTGTATGGAAATGGTGGCATATGGCAGAAAGAACTAGATCCAATCATTAACTGATGAAATAATGAGGTTTGTATATATATACACACACACACACACACACACATACAACAGGAGGAGGAGGATCAGATTCAGGATGGACCCAGGCCAAAATAATAAACAAAATGGTATTTATATTTAGTAGCTAGATTACCTGCAAAAAAAAATAAAAAAACACAAACAAAAATACAGGTACCTTCCCGGACTCCCTAAACCAAAAATAGTGAAATTATCTACAAATATATACAAAGACCAACCAAACCAAAGGGACAAAGCAATAATCAAAGTCAATTGGAGGCAAAAAGTCAAAACCATAATAAACAATCAAATATCAAAACGCCAAAATCACAACCTCTTTCATCTTTCCCGCGTCTCTCTCCGGTTTATATTTGGTCGTGCTAGTCGATGACGTCACTCTAAAGGCGGAAGCGACCGTGTGGAAGGTCAGGTAGCTGCCGATGTCAGAAAACCTGGAGTGGAGTCTGGAGCGGCGTGCGACCAGGACATGATACACACACGCGGCGCAACGGAGCATTTATACAAAGCATAATATTTGTATTATTTTAGCATTTTCATTCATTTATTTTTTACTCAGTAGCGAATATGATTTAAAATGTAGCGAATTACAATACTTCAAACAAAACGTACTTAAGTAAACGTAAAATTACAGATTTTAAAAACTACAGTACTTTAAAAAGTAGAAATACACAAAAAAACTACTCAATTAAAACTACAGTAACGCGAGTAAATGTCATTCGTTACTTTACACCTCTGGCTATAGCCTCCGTTATTAAATTCCTTACATTCACAATAGATTGTCTCTGTGTGCTGTTCACAATCCAAAGTCACTGAATTGTTAATCCTTTGGTTACATGCTAAATTACTGCTAGTACTGCAAAGTAGGAAAGCTATCCTTCTTTGGCCAGGAAATAACCTTTCCTAGAATTGATCAATAATTATAGTATCTGCTCGGTGGACGGACAGATCATTTTAATTAATTCTACAGATCACAGATCTACGGACAGATCACGTTAATTCTGCTACAGTTAATTCTAAAATCGAATCTAAATATTCATTATTAGTTATAACAAGTTATAATTAGTTAATAATTAATAAATATTCCCTTCTTGAGCTAATTTGTTACACTAGATTGACATACTGTTGACTTGCCAGGCCAGCGGCACATATAACTATGTGCGCTGCTATTTCAGAGCATGGTGTTCTAACTCATATTCCCCTTATAGGCCCATACAATGCACAGCATCTCCTCACCTTCCTAGAGACCTTCTATATGTTTCTCATTCCTGATAGGGGTCTATTTCAAGATGATTTGGCCAAATATGTGATACTTTGGGATAATTGTCATAATCAGTTGATAATGATCAGTCAAATAGGATCTGAGGCCATTCCCTTAATTCCTACTACATTTTCTAATCTGTGAAGGAGAATACTATGATCAATAGTGCCAAAAGCTGCACTGAGGTCAAGTGACGCAACCCTGATCAGAGGCCAATAGGAAGTCAGTTACTACTTTAACAAGTGCTGTCTCTGTGCTATAATGTGGCCTAAATCTTGACTGATACAGTTTGTTTATGCTATTTCTATGTAGATATGAACATAGCTGCTGTGATACTACCTTTTCCAGAATCTTAGAGATAAAGGGGAGGTTTGATATCGGCCTGTAATTGGAAAGCTGACTGGGGTCGAGTTCAGGTTTCTTGATTAGTGGTTTAATAACTGCTAATTTAAGAAATTTAGGAACATACCCACTGCTGAGTGAACAGCTAATTACTTTCAACAGGGGTTCTGTTATTGCTGTAACTATCTGCTTGAGAAAATGTGTCGGTATAGGATCTAATTCACAGGTTGATGATTTTGAAGTGAAATTAGTTCTCTTGCTTCAAGGGGAGTAAAGTATTCTAGGTTCTGATGTGATGTGATTAGTTTATCATCTATATCACTTAAGCTGTCTGGTTTCAAAGCCTGAATTTTTTGCCTAATATATATGATTTTCTTACTGAAAAAGTTCATGAAATCCTCACTACCGTATGTTGTTATGGAGATTTCTGCAGTGGTCTTGTTTTTAGTTCATTTAGCTATGGTGTTAACACTACGAGCGCCGCGCCAGTGTCACCTACTTATAACATGGTTCAGCGGTCATTTGACCGCCTATTGTTTTGAATGGGAAGCTGTTGCTGACACACAATGATCGCTAGATGGCGCTTTCACCCAAAGCAAATAGTTTAGCTCCAAGATCAACTTGCACTTGGGCAATGCGCCATTCATTCCCGCATTGATAATCAGCGGTATTTTTTTTCATATTCAACTGAGAAAACCTACTACAGAGTCTCTAAGGGGAGTCACTAAGTCTCTACTTAATTTTATAACGTTTTAAGAAAATTAATTAGTTCGTTCATTCTATTTGAAGCTTCTGAACTTCTCGGATGTTTTTTTTAGTGTGACAGTGCTTTAGATTAATTCTGAACTCGATTCCGTGAAATTATCGCTAAAACAATGTAATGACCCCTCCTGAGAATATAATGCTTTATTATTGTGTTTGGATTAATCAGATCTACCACAGCAGATAATAAATTATGCTATTTCAAACCGAAGCAAACACCACGATTATGCCTCGTTTTGCTAGGCAACGGACCACGCGTCAATTCGTGAATGTGGAAATGTGGAAGTGATGTGTGGCCACTCAGAACTAAAACAAAGATTTCGGTAACTACACGGGGTGTAAAATCTGCATGGTGACACTAAACAGCTGGACAACTTCACTTTTCTGTTATGGTAACATAAGCATCTAAACATCGCTAAAACAATGTAATGATCCCTCCTGAGGATATAAAGCTTTATTGTTGTGTTTGAATAAATCAGATCTACCACAGCTGAACAACTTCACTTTTCCGTTAAGGTAACAAGCACCTCAGATACCTCATCGAAATTCATCAAAAATGGTGGCTCAGTGGTAGGTGTTTCGCCTGCCATATGGAAGACCAGGGTTCGATTCCCAGCCAGTGACCAACAACAATTAATACTAAGGGTTTCTAAATTAAATTGAAATGTAAATTATTGTGTCCTATTTATATGATGTCGTCCTCAATAATGATTATAATAAATATATGAATAATTTTTCAAGTTACATTTTTTCATGCTCTAGAGATACAGATGTCGCCATTAAAAACGCACGTTTCGAGAAAAGGGATCCCGTGACTTGCCACGGCTTTGCGCGGCTGCATGCGGGAAGCTGTGAACATGCCCTTCATTACCTGTAGGGGGCAGTCGTGTTTCAGTCTGAAGTATTGTGTGTCTACTGAAGCCGAAAATGTGTCCAAATTAAACCGCGCATGCGTGTTTGGAGACGCTGTGCCCGCGCTGTGGATCAGTCGGTTGGGAATCATCACGGAGGTACTACACGGCGTGGCTGGAGCTGGAGTTTGTCGTGTTCGAGGTAAGTTTTCCTTTCTGTTTTGGATGTGATTCTCGCTTTCATGACTCCCAATTAATGTTCATCTTAATCTCAGTACGTACAATTAGCAATATTTCAGTTTTTAATAGTGTGGATATTAACAAAACACAGTTTTCGTGTAAAAACCTGAACCTACGGAGCCCCCCAGGGGTCCTGTGGTAAATAAAGAAAGAAAGAAAGAAAGAAAATAATAACGAACCGAGCGTGTGGATTAATAAACCGAGATGTGTGTTTCTTACCCCCACCCCTCGTGAAAACGGCGTGTTCAGGGAAAGGCTCGCCAGTGTGATGCCATTTATGAACAAACTGAGTCGTGTGTGTTAAAGCACTAAATGGTAAAAGAGCACTAGCAATAAACGTTTTTTTCTGAATCCGAATTTTATTAAGTTACAAGGTAAATTTCAACTGTAAAGAACCTGTACATATGTTCATACAGTATTGACAGCAGCTCTAATTTGTCTAAATCGCATTGCAGACAAGAAAAAGAAGTAGAGTCATCCTGTGACCTTGCATGCTTAATCTTTCCACACAATTCTTGCTTCTCACTTTTTCCTTAATCTCCGGTTCGGTTCTGGTTTCGATCTGTTCTCATGAGTTGTGAAGCGAGAGGAACAAAGTATAAATATTGTTCAATTGCTAAATTACATAAGTATCATGAATTTTAATTGAATATCTATCTCTGTATTTTTTCACAGCAGTTTGTGACTGAAAGTTTGTCTGCATCTGACTTCAGGAGTTTCCTGACCAACGTATCTAACGGTCATATTTAAAAATCATAAAGTACAAACCGTTTCTGTTGGTGTTTAATTTTGTTTCTATGATTAATACTTATTTGTGGTTTATGTTTTGTACATCTTTTCAAATTGAGACCTCATTTGTAAGTTACTCTTTTCTCGTTTTTGTATAAATTAATCAAATGTTTGCTTGTTATTAAATGTATTTTTTATAAAAAAAAAAAAAAAAATCTGTTTTATTATTAGCTGAGAGTGTGGTTCATTTATTTATCATATTTGGTCATTGTAACATGCATTAGGGAGCATTATCTCTGCGACATGTGCTATCTTGGAATGAATTAACTTTACTTGATTATTTTAAATAAATCTAATTTGTGCATTAAATATAATTATGTAACTTGTACTTGATTTCTTTGATTGTTAATTTAATTATTAAGTAGATTTTACCTGACAATTACAGGTGAATTTTACTTAATATTGGAGCAATAAAATTTACTCAACAATTTGCACACATAGATTTTAAGAGGATTTTATCAAGTAAATCTTACAAGTTCTTGTTTTTTCAGTGCATGGGTGAACACGATGATTTAAGAATTTAATTAAGCACGTATATATATATATATATATATATATATATATATATATATATATATACAGTGGTGTGAAAAACTATTTGCCCCCTTCCTGATTTCTTATTCTTTTGCATGTTTGTCACACTTAAATGTTTCTGCTCATCAAAAACCGTTAACTATTAGTCAAAGATAACATAATTGAACACAAAATGCAGTTTTTAAATGAAGGTTTACGTTATTAAGGGAGAAAAAACCTCCAAATCTACATGGCCCTGTGTGAAAAAGTGATTGCCCCCCTTGTTAAAAAATAACTTAACTGTGGTTTATCACACCTGAGTTCAATTTCTGTAGTCACCCCCAGGCCTGATTACTGCCACACCTGTTTCAATCAAGAAATCACTTAAATAGGAGCTACCTGACACAGAGAAGTAGACCAAAAGCACCTCAAAAGCTAGACATCATGCCAAGATCCAAAGAAATTCAGGAACAAATGAGAACAAAAGTAATTGAGATCTATCAGTCTGGTAAAGGTTATAAAGCCATTTCTAAAGCTTTGGGACTCCAGCGAACCACAGTGAGAGCCATTATCCACAAATGGCAAAAACATGGAACAGTGGTGAACCTTCCCAGGAGGCCGGCCGACCAAAATTACCCCAAGAGCGCAGAGACAACTCATCCGAGAGGCCACAAAAGACCCCAGGACAACATCTAAAGAACTGCAGGCCTCACTTGCCTCAATTAAGGTCAGTGTTCACGACTCCACCATAAGAAAGAGACTGGGCAAAAACGGCCTGCATGGCAGATTTCCAAGGCGCAAACCACTTTTAAGCAAAAAGAACATTAAGGCTCGTCTCAATTTTGCTAAAAAACATCTCAATGATTGCCAAGACTTTTGGGAAAATACCTTGTGGACCGACGAGACAAAAGTTGAACTTTTTGGAAGGTGCGTGTCCCGTTACATCTGACGTAAAAGTGACACAGCATTTCAGAAAAAGAACATCATACCAACAGTAAAATATGGTGGTGGTAGTGTGATGGTCTGGGGTTGTTTTGCTGCTTCAGGACCTGGAAGGCTTGCTGTGATAGATGGAACCATGAATTCTACTGTCTACCAAAAAATCCTGAAGGAGAATATCCGTCCATCTGTTCGTCAACTCAAGCTGAAGCGATCTTGGGTGCTGCAGCAGAACAATGACCCAAAACACACCAGCAAATCCACCTCTGAATGGCTGAAGAAAAACAAAATGAAGACTTTGGAGTGGCCTAGTCAAAGTCCTGACCTGAATCCTATTGAGATGTTGTGGCATGACCTTAAAAAGGCGGTCCATGCTAGAAAACCCTCAAATAAAGCTGAATTACAACAATTCTGCAAAGATGAGTGGGCCAAAATTCCTCCAGAGCGCTGTAAAAGACTCGTTGCAAGTTATCGCAAACGCTTGATTGCAGTTATTGCTGCTAAGGGTGGCCCAGCCAGTTATTAGGTTCAGGCGGCAATTACTTTTTCACACAGGGCCATGTAGGTTTGGATTTTTGTTCTCCCTAAATAATAAAACCCCTCATTTAAAAACTGCATTTTGTGTTTACTTGTGTTATCTTTGACTAATAGTTAAATGTGTTTGATGATCAGAAACATTTTGTGTGACAAACATGCAAAAGAATAAGAAATCAGGAGGGGGGCAAATAGTTTTTCACACCACTGTATATATATATATATATATATATATATGTGTGTGTGTGTGTGTGTGTGTGTGTGTGTGTGTTTACCGTATAAACTTTTTTCTATGTACAGGTACAATCAGAAAAATGTAACCAGAAAACAGCATATAACTTTAAACTTACATTGATTAGCAATATAAACAACACACCTATGAGGCTGGACAATGGAATAAACTGTGTGGGTGCCAATAATAAATATTTATCTGTTATTTCTTTGACAATACTGCTGCTTTTTGTTGGAAACTGGCAGACATAAAAAATATGAAAAATACTTTAAATAAATATAAAGGGGACGATGGGCTAAAGCCCCCCTAAAAATGGCCTAGCGATGCCCGTGTATATATAATGAAAATATTATGTGTAAAGATAATATAATTTATATATTCATGTTTAATTACAAAAAAAAAACATTTTAATGGTTAGCGATTGTTGCAGACATTCACATTATTTTTTGGGGAAGAGCTTGGCTTGTACAGGCTACTATATGCTCATCAGCAGTCGGCGCCCCGCTGTAACCAGCAGATCAAAGGAGCAGTTATCGGCTGACACGTAGCCATCTGAATTTGGAGACCCACAGAACCCCCACTGTAATGTCTCTTCTCACCTTTCATTCATGATTTCGCTGATAGGGGAATTCGTAGAATTGGGGGTTTTAAAAACAATTCCAGTAACAAGGCCGAGTAGACGTCTCTGCCTAAAATGTTTTTCGCGAGCAAAACACCTCTCTCTCTCTCTCTCTCTCTCTCTCTCTCTCTCTCTCTCTCTCTCTATATATATATATATATATATATATATATATATATATATATATATATATATATATATATTCACAATCACATTCCAGCTCTTATTCCCAGCCGTGGTCAAATAATGGATGAAATAATTATTCAATGCTGGACACAAACAGCGAAAAACATGAAAAGCCGTAAGCACTTTATTGCTTTTCATCATGTTTTTTGCTGTTTGTGTCCAGTATATATATATATATATATATATATATATATATATAGTTAATTCATGTCTATTTATGATCTAAAAAAATATATAAAAACATATGATCTTTTTGAGTTATGAGTTGTTGTTTTTTATTATTCATAAGACAACCTTTCAGTTTTGTAAATATTCTAGTTATAGTGTGTTAAGTCTTTCTTAAACGGTTTTGAGAATTAGACCATCCAGCTAAGATCAATATTATTAATATTAAACATTTTATTTCTATTTATTCTATGTTTTGCTGGAGAAATACATTTTAGGCAGAGACGTCTCGGTCTTGTTAAATAGTTTTAAACCCCTCAATTGTGCCAATTCCCCCATCCGAAACCGGTTTGATAACTTCACACCTATCAAAGGTGAGAAGAGGGACTGAGCTGTAACTGAGCGTGCTTTCAGGTTGTGTATACTGTACACACACACACACACACACACACACACACGTGCAGAGGGGGGAGGGCGGCGGGTGCTTGAGCACCCGCTCAAGTTTTAAAGTAAGTTACAGTTTTATTTCACTAAAAGCCATCTAATATGGATATCCACATAATTATGGATTATTATATTTATGATTTAAAAACACTGTTTTTAAAGAAAATATATTAAGTAACAGATATTAGGTTTATATTTCAAATTAGATAAAATGCTGATTTTCCAGCAGTAAAATTATTGTATCTCTACAGTTTGAACATTTAATAAGCACTGCATGTGCATGATTAAAAATTATTACTAATATAATAATCAACAGCAACATTGTACGCCATCAGGTAAAACATAGGCTACGTTTGCTTTGCATTGTCCCGACCTGATGACAGTCATACAGTATGATGCAATTCCATATTAGATTCGTTATGAATGTGAGTTGTTGTTATTCAGCCTGTTCTATCTTTTTTAACTTTGAGCACCCGCCCCTTTAAATGTCTCTGCATGGCCCTGCACACACATATATATTGTTCATTCATGTCTTCTGATGATGGCGACACATAGTTACACTATCAGATAGAATACCATCAGGAAATTAAATTAATTTCAAGACCATTTAAACCGAGGCATTGTCATGTCTTTCATTGTTTTGTAATGAATCTTTTTTCAAAAGAAAACTGAAAACACAAAATAACCAGAGCTGCGCCATCTATGCGAGAATGGACGGGATTCTGGAAACTAAAACAAAAAACTAAAGATGTCCTCGGGACTTATGGCTTTACTGAGGATTTATAGGAAGAGAGAGAGTAGAGTTTGTGCTTTGTGCACTTTAACCCGAGAGCGCGCGCTAAACTGCTGCGTGTTGCTCTCCTTTACTCTCTCTCTCCGGTGTCTTAGACAGACAGAGGCTTGGGCTTTGCCTGTGTCTTCTCCAACGCGCTTTGTATTTGGCACTGACACCTTTTACTGGTGCGACCGAATGATCACACGGAGTGTCGCGGTATCACGACCCGGCCCGTTCTGAACAGTTTATGCGCGGCTCCGCCCCTCGCGTGAGCCGCGTCGTTACATACATATCCACAAATACTTTAACAACATACACTTATCATGAATTGCATTTTATATGAATGTTACATATGAGACACGCACACAAACACATATAATATATGCACATACAAACACATACACATTGTTAATTCATGTCTTCTGATGATGTTGACTCATTTTTACGTTTTAAATAAGACATGTTGGCATATTCACGAATCAGGACATTCGCATAGTTAACACTATCAGATAGCCTACTATCAGGAAATTAAATTAATTTCAAGACCATTTAAACCGTGGCATGGCCATGTCGTTCATTATTTTGTACCTGTTAAGACATTACAAAAACTATATAAGAAACTTTTAAAGCACGAATTTGGGCATCTCATTACATCATTATGAAAATAACATGAAGCACATATACACATGTTCATTATGAAATATCTGTGTAACGCTTGGATTGGATTAACCGCTTGGTTACAAGAAAAACGGATTCGGGAATCCAAATAGGGGCTTGAAAACCACACTTCCAGTATTGCGTAATCGCGGCAGGACAAAATACGACGCGACACAAAAACAATTACCAAACTAATCCAAAGTCTATTATAAAAGACAGACAAATAAACCAACAAACAAGGTGCACCACAAACCAATATATACAAAAGATATACAACTATAAATAGTGTGTGTGTGATGTATGCGGGTGTGTGAGTGTGTGTATGATAGTCCAGTGTCTGATATATGGCAAAGGGTATGAAAGTGTTGAGTTGGAGAGATTGTTCGATCTCACCGGTAGAAGATGGTAGGTCTGGGAGATCGAGAAACGGAATGAGCTGGGTACTGAATGAAATTATTGTCGTCTAATCCACAAACAGTCTCTCAGTCTCAAAAAATATGCAGCGCGCTGTCATCATCTCTCCGTGCCGGCTTCTACGCCGGTTCCGGCTTTATGCCAGATCATGTGACCCACGTCACTTCCGGGTTCCCTTGTGTTGCGATCGCGCATGCGCGGGAACTTGCCCGGTGACCAAACCACTGTCAATAGGGGAACAGAAACCGCTAGGGCACACCTTCGGCCACAGGTGAGCAGCATTAGCTCCACAACCATTTCCCTGTTGTAGAAGGTGTCCCTTTTGTGTGGCTGCGCTACATCTGTTGTAAAACAAAATAAAATTCATGTTTGCTACAGCATTGGAAACAATATTGTTTTAGGTTAACCTTATACACAATTCATTTGTACTTGGTCCGGCTTTTAGATAAAGTCCTTCCATGCGCCATCTGGCGGATATTCAGTGAAGCACAACACATTTACTGTATGTACAGTATGTATGTATGTATGTATGTGTGAGTGCGCATTTCATATGTAGTTGTGTGAGTGTTTCATATATGTGTATGCAAGTGTTTCATATGTATGAGGCGCCGTATAGGGCTTAAAACAAACTTCACTCATGCACACACATATGAAACACTCACACATACATATACTACTACTGATGGATCCAGCCTCGCTATGCTTGACCATAAAAGCTTTTTTCTTCTTTTTGCGTAACTTTTAAGTTCCAACTTTTTCTTTTTTCCCCCTTCCATGGGAATTATTATTATTTATTTGATCAGAGAAATTCGCTGTATCAAAAAAAGAATCAATATCTCTACCTATGTAAATGAGAAGTGAAAGGGGACATGTTTTAGGACGTTTATGGAATAGCCCAAACTAATTAACAGGGAGGGAGGGTGATACATTCGCGTGCACACAAACACCCGCTCTTTGTCAGCATGTGACGTCTTGTGCCGGATAGCCAGAGAAAAAAGGAGCTCAGAGACAAAGCGTTGTTTAATACAAATTTTTATCCTTTTCTCTTGACGTCACAAGAACATAATACAAAAGCATGAGTTAGAAAAAGGGAAAATGTAAGTGTAGGAAACGCGTCGGGAGGAGAGCAGCACACATGCTCCTATTTCGTCTACGTCTTCTCACACACCTCTCCAGCGCACGCACCGGGGGCGGGGCAACACACCTAAAAAGGGCAAAAGACATACCTGCATACATGCAATGGTATATACGTTGTAGTGACCGTTACAAGCAGCACCCGTGCAATTGCCACACTCATCCATTTGCGTAAATAGATGCAATATTCTGGTTTCCGTCATTTTTAAAAAAAAAATAAATAAATTTGCGTAATGACAGGTCTGGCCCACAAACCTTCCGGTGCTCCAGATGGCCAGTCCGCCATGATTGCTTTAATACATCCTTGTTAAATTTGTAATTTGCATACAGTACATTATTTTTAACATGATTCTATAATTTCAAAAAGTAATTATTTAAACGACTACAAACTTGAAAATAGTTTCTGTTAAGCTATGTAGCTTTGATACTGAGATTTACACAAAATGAAACACAGACAATGTGATGTGTTATAAATAAGTTGCAGTGTAAAACTGATAAATGTTTAATGAATGAACATTGTATTGTTGGCCCAACGTCTGGTATTTGATGAGACAAAAGGTAACATTGTGTTTTTGAAAATGTTAGAGACAGACTAAATAAACAAAACATATCAAGATAAGCCAGCAATTTACTTTCCCCAAGATGCAATCACGTAATTTTATAATGACAAATGCACACAAATGCAATTTGAAATACTCCTATTAGGGAATTAATACAATTGCCACCAAACCAGGCCACTCTGATCTTAACACATTGATGCAACATAAAAATTATGGCAAATAAAAAGAAACAGGTAGTGGCTAATAACTTCTGTGTACATTAAGTTATCCACATTAAACCTTAGAATTATATTAAGAGTAGAAAGCCGATCACATGATATAGTCATAGCACTGCCAACAGTCGGACAGAAGTTTGTCACTTTATGAAACCTAATATTTTGTCCCCTACATTCACCTGATTTGGTTCAAAATCAGTCAGAATAATGAAAAAACATGGCCGATTTAAAACTTTAAATCAAAAGGTGCTGTTATGGCGAGGATTTAAATAAGGATGTAATATAAAAAAATTATCTTAGGAAATTATTCTAATGTTCCAACCTATGTCACAGACTGTAGAGAGTCATAGCGCCACCAACTGGCAGCAGAACGTGTTTACTTTTAGAAATCTCTACTATTTTGTAACTAATTCTCAGCTAATTTGATGCAAAATCAGGCACAATAATTTGAAACTGTAAAGGATTTTTTGATGTGTTGAATTGGCTTGTTATGGGAAGCATTTAAATTAAGGACATAAGAGAGGAAATTACTGTTCTTATACCTTAAGAGTTGAAAGTCCTAATATTTCAAAACATTTTAAATATAGAGAACAACTAGTTGTGATTAAGTTTGTTTAGGTCGATGATTTTGTGAAGCAAGAATGTTCACAAGAATGTTTTACATTTATCAGCCTATTGACTAGACATGGTTTTGGCCAGATTCCTGCTGTACTAAAGTATGTCCACTAGATGAAGGTATTTCCCCATGTTCTGTTAATATGGCTTCATGTTTACAATTTAAATATATCCAGAAAAAATTTATATAAACTACAAACATATCTATCTATCTATCTATCTATACACACATACTGTATACTGTATATACTCAGCAAAATCAAAAGTACCCGTCAGCATCTGGTGTGGCCACCAGCTGCTTGAAGTACTGCAGTGCATCTCCTCCTCATGGACTGGACCAGATTTGTCAGTTCTTGCTGTGAGATGGAGGGATTGTGTGTTCCTGGTGTGACTCGGGCAGTTGTTGTGGCCATCCTGTACCTGTCACGCAGGTGTGATATTCGGATGTACCCATCCTGTGCAGGTGTTGTTACACGTGGTCTTCCACTGCGAGGATGATCAGCTGTCCTTCCTGTCTCCCTGTAGCGCCGTCTTAGGCGTCTCACAGTGCGGACATGGCGATTTATTGCCCTAGCCACATCAGCAGTCCTTATGCCTCCCTGCAGCATGCCTAATGCACGTTCACGCAGATGAGCAGGGACCCTGGGCATCTTTCTTTGGGTGTTTTTCACAGTCGGTAGACGAGTCTCTTTAGTGTCCTGCATTTTTAGAACTGTGACCTTAAATGCCTACGTTCTCTAAGATGTTAAGGTCTTAACGACCATTCCACAGGTGCATGCTAATTAATTGATTATGGTTAATTGAACATGCATGGAAAACATTGTTTAAACCCTTTACAATGAAGATCTGTAAAGTTATTTGGATTTTTACAACATTATTGTTGAAATACACAGTCCTAAAAAAGGGACGTTTCTTTTTTTGCTGAGTGTATATTAACCATATCTTTATTACCTAATGCACCTTCTGTTTAATATAGCACATTCACTGCACAACATTGCAGTTATACTGCACTACAGGTCTGCTGTTGTCTAAGAGATGGTCCTTCACACCTTTCTCCTTGTCTCCTGTCAGTTTGTTATCATTTGAATTTGCAAAAATGTGTATCTTCGTTAGATGAGTGACATGCCTGCTTTTTTATCAATGTATTTAATCTGTCTTACTGCTCTTTTAACCCTTACTTTAATAATTTTTTATTACAATCTCAACCCTTAATATGATCTATGCATTTTAACTATCTATTTCATGAAATTGCTTTTAACTCAATGCCTGTTACTGTATTCTAACAATCACATTCTTGCTAAATAAATCTTTTTTGCACATTACACACTTATGGACATTTGTTTTTTTTGCACTCGAGTAATTCCATCTCAAATCAACCAGTGGATTGAAATTTTACACCATCACTTCTCAGATTTTGCTGATCTTTTCACCAATTGTTGGTATTGGCATGAGAACAAAAACCCCCAATCTTTTGGTCCCAACTCCCGTTCGTTAAAATATGGCAGCCATCTTGATTTTTGGCCTTGACGTGTTTCTAGACGTGCCACTCCTCTTTTTAAATCCTCTTTTCCTTGATAACTCACTTGCTATACTGCTGTATGTCATGTGGAGATAAAACTGGGTGTATTTATGTAATTCTTCATGTAGATTCAGATTCTGCAAATCTCTCATAAAACCCCTGCTCCTCATCTCCTGATCTGGTCGCAATCACTACAGCTACGATTCTTTTCAAACAAAAAGTGCAGGTTCTGTTTTATTTTTATTTCATATTATTAATTTTTATATGAATATTTTGCGTTGTAGAATGAATCATAAGAGTTTCCATTATTTCTTATAGGGAAATTCGCTTTGATATACGAGTTTGAATAACTGTATAAAATATGTATATTTAAAAATATTAATAATCAGCTCACTTTCTAAAATTATTTCACACTTATAAACTTTTACAAAACGCAGGAATTATTTTAACTGTTTCGTTCAGTTTATTCATGAACTGCAAGCTGGTTTTCAATAATCACCTACATACATTGAACTCAAACCACAGTGCATCAAAAATACTGGCAGAGCACTTTAATTTACCATCACTGCTGGATTTCTATGCTTCTCTTAAAAAGGAGAGCTTTGCAAACCTAAGGAGGCATGCTCAGAGGATGTTGGTTCTCTTGGATCCACCCTCGTACAATGGTGTGAAAGTGTTTGCCCCTTACTGATTAAATTTTTTTTTTGCATGTTTGTCACACTTTAATGTTTCAGATCGTCAAACAAATTTAAATATTAGTCAAAGATAACACAATTAAACACATCATGCTGTTTTTAAATGAAGGTTTTTATTATTAAGGGAAAACAAAATCTCAAACTACATACTGTACAGTAAGCCATGTCTATGGAAATCAGTAACCTGTAAGCCTACAATACCTGATAAAATGATCGAAATTGTTTATGGAAAATCTAATAATTTTTAAAATTAATGTATGAACTGTCTCAATCCTTGCCCATAGATTTCCAGTATTTTCGTGCTGGAGAAGGCAAATCCTCTGTGGTCATTTTTTTTTCGCTGTTGAAAGTGAGGCTGAGTAAAACATGAAATACATCTGTATTCCTATTTGATGCTCTGACTTGCTGGACACGGATTCATCACTACGAGCCTGAGAGTAAAAATTAAAAAGGCAAAAATCAGATTGAAAATTCCTTAACACTAGAAGCGCAGAGCACCGGTCATTTTGACTGCAATGGGGGCAAAAAAATAAATACTTCACACTCGATCAAATTCCAGGACCCTCCTTTTCATGACTTTTCCTAGATCTGTGAGCTTAATCACCCTGCATGCTTACATTTTCAAAATTGCACCAGTAAAAGCCAGTGTAAAGCTACTGTATTTTGCTCTTATTTACGTGAAATTCCTGACAGCTGCGTGACTTTTCCTGCCTTTTCCAACCTGCGATTCTCAATTCTCTCAGCAGATGGCACAAGGGATCGCGCATACTATCTAACAGAATACTGTTTATTCTATATAAACAGTACATGAATGTGACTGCATGAAGGACCATTTATTCTGGAGTTGGTAAAGGAGCTATGTGCGCACCAGAAAACAGCAACGGCAGCAGGGGCACAGTATACTAAGCTGCTTATAAAAGTAGACACTTTTTTTTTTTTACATGAATTACTTTAAATAAACTACATACCTATGAAATGCGTGTACATACACACACCAACAGCGTCCCAGTCAAAACAATAGGCGTTCAAAATGACCGGTGAACCGCGTTAAAAGTAGGCGTTACTGGCGCGGCGCTTCTACTGTAGTGTTAATGCAATGGCCAGTGTTGGAACATTATCAAGAAGGGCATGTTAAAGTGAGACGTTTATTGAAGAGCTGAAGCCTAAACTTCAGATTAAACACAGGGGACTGTTATCCAAGGGCCCCATGATTTTGCACGTCGGTGCACGTTCGCACACTTCTGCCCACATTGTCAAGACTTTGCAAAAACTTTGTTTTGAGGTGTTAATACATCCTCCCTACAGGCCTGATGTCGCTCCATCAGACTTTCTCATGTTTGGTCCCCTGAAAGCAGCTTTATAAGGATGAAAATTCAGTTCTGATTCGAAAAATTACAGAGGGCGGATAATTTTTGACTCATCCTCATATACTGTAGGTTTCCTTGGCTTTTCTTTGTATGTATTTATATAATTTTTTTATATCTTGTACATTATATTTATTTTATATTTTATATTGCTGCATTTTCCTTCATTTGGTTAATTAAAAGTGAATTGTCAAGCTGTGTATATGTACACATTTTTTGTGTCTGTGTTTCTAAAATATATATTTTATTGTATTGTTATATTTCTGTATTCTCCTTTGTTATATTTTTTGTTAGAACTGTCATGGTCTTTGTAGGTCAGTAACTTGTAAGCCTACAATACATGATAAAATAATTGTTAATGGGTAATTTTTTTCAAACAATTTTAAAAATGAATGTATGAACTGTCTCAATCCTTGCAAATAATTTCACAGTCTTTTCTTGCTGGAGAAGGCAAATCCTGTGTGATCATTTTTTTTTCACTGTTGAAAGTGAAGCTGAGTAAAACATGAAATGCATTGGTATTCCTACTTGATGCTTTGCCTTGCTGGATGTAACTATTAGGGCTAAAACACTATCGCTCATCCTCCAAGGGTCACTAACAGTACTTGCGTGGACTGGATTGAAGCCTGGATAGGAGACTTTTAATGAAACCTGAAATACAGATTACAATCAGGCATTCATTAAGGATACTGTGTTTTATAATCTATTTAAAAAGACCAATGTTTTACCATCAATGTTTTTTTTGTTTTTTTTACAGAACTGTAAAAATATCAAAGGCAACGTCAATATACATACAGTGCCTGGTCAAAAAAATTACTTTCAGAAGTGAAATTAGTGTCCTGTGTGAGGGTAAAGGTATGGCCACATTCTAGGACTCATTGTAAAAGTGTGGTTCTGGGAGCTTGAGGAATCATTTTCACAAAACTATCAGTGTGTGTTATTTTTTTTTTACCAGGAAGTGAATGTTTACTACATATTTCAGGGATTTCTTTTTTCCTTACCAGAGTTTTTGTTGTTCTTCCAAATTCCAATTCCAGCACCAATAAGACTGAGAGCTGAGATTACGAGGACAATGACAACAGTAATCTTCCATCCATCGGATCCATTATCTACTTCTGCCCCCTTGAAATCAGCAACAGAGTCTTTATTGTCTGCTGTAGCAAGAAATCAGATTTCACTCTCTACATCTTTTGTTTCTTAAAACCCTTTGGTATATCTAAGGTTATTGCGTTCAATTCAAACCGGGACCTTCTTGTCTCATGAGCAGTAGAGGAATTTGCATGTTGGGTCCCAAGAGAGCTCTCTGCCTTTAAGCGGCACAGAAGACTATTAATCTGCAGTGAAAGCAAACGGGGCAGTTCGATCAGGGCTCCAGTGTACTGAGAAAACTTTCTACCTTGATGGTATCAAAGCACTTGTGAAATGCGGGATAAGTGCATTAGTGTAGCAGGGGATTACATAGACAAAGGAAAAGATTTTACTCATAACTGTGTTCTGTTTTTCTGTGCAATCAAAAGTCCCGGTTTGACTGAATAGCACTCATACATTAAATGTTACAGTAGACATATCAGAAATTTAAAAGTGAACTGTTAAAGATTGTCCTGTGAAAAATGCAGTGTGTGTATGTTCCTGTGTGCACACATGTGTACATGCAAAAGACCCAATCACACAATTTACTACTTCTTTCTAGAATCTCTGATACAACCTTCTTTAACCAGTCAATAAAATGTTTCTCCAGAAGGTGTTTCAAGTACAGTGGAACCTCGGATTGCAAGTAACATGGCAAGACGAGTAAAATCTTAATAAATCGCGCTCTGTCGTGATTCTTTTCAAAGGTAAAGAGCGGTTAATTTATTTTATTTTCACTTCACAGAAGTAATGTTAGTGTGTGTGCACACTCAGAGTGTCATTAGAGAGCTTCCTTGTTAAGGAAGTTTACCGATAAAGCAGTATTTCCGTTAGTGTGTGTGTGTAAGTGAGAAAGTCATCCCACACAGTTCTGTGTAAGATGAGAGAAGGGAGGGGGAGGGAGTCATTCCTCCTCTTGTCTTACTTTAGTTTCACACACATACTGTACAGTGGTCACCTAATCGGAGCGTCGTATTTAACGTCGCCGCCGCATTTCGGCATGTGCATTTGCTGGCTTTTACCACTGAGTGGTGCTATATAACTACAGACTGACGCCTCATGCCTTAGTTCATTCTCTGCCGCATTAATGAGACGCGTTCCATTAAATAATACACGTAGTAGCCGATAACATCAAGTGAAACACTGTAGTTGACCGAATTCATAATCACAGTACTAAAATTACAGTACAAATGTAGAATTCAAATTAAATCAAATCTTATTAAGATCAAATTTAAGCACAATAAATATTAACACAGTGAGCCTTTAGATTTTATCACGTGTAATTAGAAAAGAAGTGTGTAGGGTTTTATTTAAATATAAATTTCTAAACCAATAAGATCAAATAACACCAAGTTATTATTATAACAGGCTTACTTCGTCACTTATCTAGAGCTTGTTTTCAAAGAAGTCGAGTGGCTTATTAACGTCTCTGGGGTGCATTGTCTCTAAGTGCCCGCTTGGTGTAGCGGTTAGAGCAGTCGGTCAGAGATCTATAAGGTGCTGGTTCGAATCCCGAGTGATGATATTTTACAATTGTTTTATTTTAAAACTAAATAAAATTTTTAAATGCGCTTAAGGTAGAGTCTTATAAAGGCTATGTAGACTTATATAGTTTTATTATATAATTTTTGCACATTAATCTGAGTCCTCATCTATTAGATCTGTCTAATTTTTTTTCCTGCCAGCACGATTACGCGGCTCCATCCCTTTCCCGCCTATTCAGGGAGCCTACGGAGTGAGCGATTAACCATAGTCGAATCGATTGGTGTGCTCCCAACTCACGTTAAATCAAATCAAATTCAAATTTTATTTGTCACATACACAGTCATACAGTATGAAATGCAGTGAAATGCTTTTTTTGCGACCACAGGGTCGCGACGGCAGCCATTTCCCAGGCGCCATCATAGAAAACAAGGAATCAGATACATTAGGATAACGAGGGTAAAAAAATCCCCTCCCAGACTGTCCTTCGGAGAGGGCAGTGTGGGATCAGGGGTACAAAAAAATACCTCAGCAGCAAGCACAGAAAAACATGTAATCACAAGACATCAACATTGCAACAATAAGGGTACAGGGATAGGAAATGTCCAATGTAGGCAAACAGCTCCAGTCCCTGCAGCTAAAGAGCGCTGGTCCCGATTCCGCCTGCCCACACCGAGGGGAATAAGCACACGAAGGAGTTGGAAATGGGGAAGGTAGAGTGTCTATCTGTAGCTGTTCTGTGAGTGTGTAAGTGCGTGCGTGTCAGTTTGTAAGCCTGTAACATCCCGTAATAGTCTGCGCCAGGTGACCTTGAAGGGGGAGGGGGGTAGATTCCAGAGTGTCTCGTTATCTTGGTCTTCGGGGAGTTGTTATGTCTCCAGCCACTGCCTTGAAATGCAGTAGCTGGAAAGAGAAGGGCAGGAAAAAAAAATGTATATATATTTTAAAAATTTCGATCAATACCTGCCAATTTCACAGATATTTAATGTCCATCACTGGTCTCCAGGTCCGTCCAAATCACGTTGTGTAGCTGCCAGTCTCCCCAAGATGGTATCCAATTTGCGGTCCATAACCACAGTCTGATTTCTGACAGCTCTCGTCACCATTATTTCCCAGCCAGCCAGTCTCTTGGGGTTGAGACTGACTGCTTTTAAGATTTTTCGATATCCAAGTAATCCACCTAATCCAATCAGCGGAATCCCAGTTATCAGAGTTCCGAATAGGTAAATATCTTCAACGTCCTCCAGAGACAGTGCGGCCAGGCACACAATGCGCCACTTCTCCCAACCGTCCATCGTGTATCCAGCAGCAAACGTCCCAGCAGGACAAGTAGGTTCCCCAGAACCCACATTTCTCGTTGAGAAGATCGTGTCAATTGTATTCAGAGACCAATTGATCAAATCCATTTCCTTTTTATTTCAAGAGCAAGACGAGGAGAGTCTCTGAATAGTATTTCACAAGACAGACAAGAGAAGCAAGCGGGGAGAGATAAGGGAGGGAGAGCAGATACGACCGCCTTCGTCAAGAGCCAAAAGAACTCACGTTACTCGTGAGTCGGCCTATTCGTGATAATTAACATTAATATGATCTCGGGCTTGCTCACGATGCTCAACATCTATAAAAATAGCAAAGTATTGTGTATAGAGTGATAAAAAAAAACTATCTAACTCATGTTATGATAAGGAAAATCTCTAAAGAACAGTATGGAGGAATGGGTGCTATTTACAGTCTGGGGTGCGTTGTCTCTAAGTGTCTGAGTGGTGCAGCAGGTAAGTCTGCGCCCTTTCACCTGGGGGACCTGTGTTCGATCCCTGTGTGATACTGTTTTAATTTTTTTAATTTTAATTATAGCAAAATAAAAATAAAACAAAATAAAATGTTTTATTTTGATTTTGCTTCAGCATACTATAGGAAAAACAGCAAACTCGCACGCAACCAGTTTGTATTCTTTAAATTTATTAAATTATTTAAATAGCCTCACACTGCAAAGGTAGCAAGACTGTACCTTGCTGTGCCTGCCACTTCTGTGTAAATTGAATGATGTACGTCAAATGTCAGTTTTATGTTAAGAGAAGTAAGCTGCTCACAATGACATGCCAACAGTAAGTCATAGCGCCACCAACTGGCAGCAGAAAGTGTTTACTTTTGGAAATCTCTCCTATTTTGTATCTAATTTTCAGCTAATTTGATTGGCTGATGTGAAACTGTAAAGGATTTTTTGATGTTTTGAATTGTGTTGCTATGGGAAGCATTTAATTTAAGTACATACGAGAAGAAATTACTGTTCTTATATCTTAAGAGTGGAAAGTCCTAATGTTTAAAAAAAATTTTACACAGACAGAACAACTGGTTGCTCTATGTTTGCTTAGTTTTATGAGTTTGTGGAGAGCAAATGGTTCACAAGAATGTTTTAAATTTATCAGCCCATTGACTAGACATGGTTTTGGCCTGACTCCTGCTGTACTAAAGTATGTCCACTAGATGAAGGTATTTCCCCTTGATCTATTAATATGGTTTCATGTTCACAATTTAAATATATCCAGAAAAAATAAATATAAACTACAAATCTATCTATACACATTTTATATATACAGTGTATATATATATATATATATATATATATATATATATATATATAGAGAGAGAGAGAGGGTTGGACAATTAAACTAAAATGCCTGGTTAAAATAAAAATAATTAATTAGTATGGTGTAGGGCCTCCTTTTGTGGCCAATACAGCATCAAGTTGTTTAAGGTAAATGAAGTTATAAAATCAATGTGTTTTTTCTTTTCAGCTGAATAACATTTCTGAGGACAAAGCAACTGTGACAATAGTAATGGAGGTAAAGAAATGCAAGTGCACACCAGCGGTGGTTTATTTAATTGTAACAGATTTAATAGTATTTAATAGTGAAACTGAATCAAGGTAAAAAAAAAAAATGCAAGGGTCAGGCGAGCCACAATCAGAATGTCAAGGCAAAAACAATAATTAAAGGCAAAAACAAGCAGAATCTAAATTAAAGGCAGACAACAGTTTGTTAATATCAGGCTAGTGCTGAGTCCCTTTTAATTAGGTGCAGTCTGACTGAACACAGGTGTTGCGGGTTAGTAATCAGGAGATCCTGAATGGAGAAAAGAGTGTTGTTGGGAGTTGTAGTCCATGCCCTCCATGTTTGTAGGCTGAACGTCAGTCTGGGAAATTGTGTTTCTTGATGGACACCATGAATGTATGACAGCAATGTTTTTCTTAAATATTATCACATCATGGTGTGTGAAGGTTCCTACTGTCCTTTTAAGGCGGACCTGGACATTGTCTAGGCGGTGTTTAAGGATTTTAATTTGAATGCCATCATGAGACGAAACACAAAGAGGAATACTAATACTTGACTGATGCAGAATGCCTGAATCTTTGCAAAAGCAGCAAGGATTTCTTTTTTACCAAAACTCACACATCGAGGAATGCAGCGGTCAAGACGAGCTTTGTGATATCCCACAAAATCGCCCAAAACTGCAAGTCATTCTCCAAGAGAGAGTTTTGTCAAAGAATGTTTGGTGGATACTGCAGTGGTAATGTGTCTGGAGAAAAAAAAGGAGTGTTTGTGAATGTGCCCCTTTCCAGGTGAACTGTAACAAGAGGGGTTGAGGACATTTTAAGAAACCTAAAACTAACAAATTAGCCAACAAATTTGACTTTCTCCTGGGCTCTGGACGAGAGCTGTGATGTCCACAACATGGTCTAGTTACTTATTTTTGTAGTGGATTAACACACAACTTAATGAAAGCTATGCGAAAGGGATTATGACATGGAAGTGATTTGTAAAGCGATTTTGTTTTGAATGCATGGATAAACTGGGACTTAAAAGGGACAAATTGGTCGGTTACAGCTGATGGCTGTCCATATTTGAGAGGACAAAATGTTGGACTTCTGATAAGTGACTGAAATAAACCCAGAACAGAAATGTATATTTTTGCATTTTATTATAAATCATGTATTATAAATCATTCTGCAGACTCTGACAGCTCTAACATTATGGTCAGGGATAGCGAGGCTGGATCCAGCAGCAGGATCAGTGATGCCTGCATTAGCTCGCGCTAGTCGTTACTCATTTTAATTATTATGGTAGTCAATAGTACTGTAATTATTAGCACAACCTAATGCTGCTACTGATTATATTCCAACTTACCTGTTCAGTTTGATTGGGTAGAGAATGGGAGAGGTGTTGGTCATCAGCAGCAGGCACTGGTTCATCATCACTGACACTGCTGCACTTGTGGTTTACACTGATGAGAGGTATATCTTAGACTGCATCAAGGTGATACCACCTGACTAGCCAAAATATTGTCTTGATGCATTTATTTCTGTATTGTGTTATATTTGTATACTAGTAAGTGGTTTAAAAATGTATCTCCACATTAATAAGCCGGTTTATTATGATGTGGGATGTGGTAGGCTGCTGTGGGCCAGGAACTCCAGGGCCACATTTTGGTCCCAGTCCGCCCCTGCTGCTGGATTTTTATGCTTCTCTCAAAGAGGAGAGCTTTCCAAACTTGGAATGTTGGTTCTCTTGGATCCACCTACATATGTGAAAAACATTCTCAGTGATGTTCAACAAATACAGATCCTCATTAAGTGATGATCACTTGTGTGCTGTCCTTCGCATATCCACCTCAGATATTCAACTTAACCACAAGTGCTTGAACAAATGCACTGAAGTCGAGTCTCAGGCGCATCAAGGATAGAATCGTGATCTCGCCTTCCGGCCTGTTTGGCGATATCGTTAACTCGGTTGCAACTAGATTCATTAGGCGAAGTTATATGAACGAGCCTTCGGGAAATTCCCTCCCCGCCGTGCTCAAGAGTCGGGACTGTCGGCCACCCAGTCTCGACTAGGTCTGACCCTTGCGAGTGTGTTTTTGAGCCTGCCACCCTAAGATTGGGGTGCGATGCACCTCACTATCCAACTCAAAAATGTCAGACTGACATATTGCCTTCTTCAAGAAGCCCCGAGGAGGTCAGTGTTTTGCTCCGCCACCACTGGTGTTTCGGGCAACACCAGTCTCCAATAAAGTGTTGGTTTTTCCTGCCATGTTTCAGGATGCCGAACATCTAACATCCCCCCCCCCCCCCCCCCCCATTAACCAAGCCACCGAAACTTTGCCCTTTTCTGAGAAACTGGCAGTGTAGAACCTACTGCTAAGTATATCTCCTTGGGTACTAAGCACTGTAGAGAAACTACAGGATTTGGTTCTCACATCACCTTCCGCGTTTCAAAATGGCGTGGTCTCCACTTCCAAGAAACCCGAAAGTGCGCATCTCCTGACAGAAGTTGCTGGGGAATGGGGCCATGGAACATGTTCCCCTACCAGACAGTGAGTCAGGCTACTACCGTCGGTATTGCTTGGTTCCCAGAGGAACGGGGGGCTGCGTCCAACTTTTAGATTTTGCGGGTTGTACCGTTATCTAAAATAAATGAATACAGTTTCAAAATTTGACTGTCAAAGTGATTGCTCTCAAATCCTACCAAAGAGATTGATTTGTGACAATCGATTGAAGGACACTTACTTTCATAGAAATATTGCCACAACACAGGGAAAGACCTGAGGTTCGCTTTCGGGGGCGAAGCTGACCAGTATCGGGTCCTTCCATTTGGTCTAGCTCTCTACATGGATGTATTGTATTACATAGATGACTGGCTGGCCCAGTCTCAGTAGATAGTGCTTTGACATCAGCATGTCATCCTAGCTCATCTTTGGTTCTAGGATTGAGAACCAAAGTAAAACGAATCCATTCTACAAGGAAATCAAGCTAGACCAGAAAGTGACCATCACTTTCAGAAATCTCATGGCAGCTGTATCCACGGTGACACCTTTGGGCCTTCTGCACTTAGTGGAGCATTTAGATGTGGCTAAGACAGGGGATTTCACTCTAGGGCCAATCCCAAAAAAGGGTTGCGCGCCAGATGCTTCGTACCCTTCCTATGTGGTTCAGACCCCGGTTTCTGACTCTGGGTCCCACTCTAAGTTCATCTTGTCATTGCAGATGCTAACGACAGACGCTTCCCTCACGGGCTGGGGTGGGGTCTTAGATGACCGCCCAGCCCCAGGGAGCTGGAGAGGACGACTTCTCGCGCGGCACATCAATTGCCTCGAAATGATGGCTCTATTTCTGGCCCTAAAGCATTTCCTCCAGCAGTTGAGAGACTACCATGTCCTAGAGCGGATGGACAACACTAGGGAAGTCTCATTTATTATCGCCAGGGCGGACTGTGCCCGCGCCGCTAAACAGCTAGCGCACCAGGTTCCTCTCCCTCAGGGCGATTTACATTCAGTTAATCTCTGACACACGGGGATTGGAAACCCCACCCCGAAGTAGTCAGTCAATCTGGGAGAGATTTCAGATAGCAGAGGTGGACCTCTTTGCCTCGTAAGATCAGCAAATGTCCCCTTTGCTACTCTCTGACTCTTCCAGCCCACCCTGGGTCCGGACACATTGGCCCGTACATGGCCCAGGTTACGCCTTTATGCGTTCTTCCTGATAGCTCTGCTCCCGGGAGTCTAAGTCAAGCTTGTCTTCCAGCCAGCATAATTAAGACTATTCTAGTGCTAGGGCTCCCTCCCCTAGAAGAGCTTATGCCCTCAAAAGAAATGTATGTGAAAATTGGTGCATGATGGAGCAGATAGACACAGTCCACTTCCGAATTGTTTCAGTGCTGGAGTTTCTGCAAGAAAAGATGTCCTCAGGCTTCTGCCCTAGTACTCTCAGGATGTACGTAACTGCTATTTCAGCCTGCCACGTCCGAAAGTTCCATTTTCAACATGCACCCTATTGTTTTGAAGCCTTCTGTCCTCTGCCTTTTATAGCTTCGGAGCAGGAGATACTTCACTTACTGTCCAGTACGTGCTCTTCAGATTTACGGCCACCGCATCAGCAAGTGGCGTAAGTCAGAGCAGCTTTTACATGTTTTTGGGACCGCAACCGGGGGGGCGGCCACCACTAGTACTCTCAGGATGTACTTAACTGCATCCTCACTGACCTATCTTTCGAAAGTTCCATTTCAATATGCACCCTATTGTTTTGAAGCCTTCTGTCCTCCGCCTTTTACAGCTTTGGAGCAGGAGAAACTTCACTTACTGTCCAGTACGTGCTCTTCAGATCTATGTCCACCGCATCAGCCAGTGGCGTAAGTCAGAGCGTCAGTATACTGGGTGAGAGATGCTTTTGCCCTATGAGGTGCGTGGGCTCACTTCGCCTCTAGGAATCAGGGCTCATTCAACCAGGGGATTGCCTCATCTATTGCACTAGCAAGAGCTATTCCCTTGCAGCAAATGTGTGCTAAGCAGGTAGACCCAGTCCACTGCCGAAATGTTTCAGTGCTGGAGTGTCTGCAGGAAAAGCTTGTCCTCGGGCTTGTGCCCTAGTACTCTCAGGATGTACTTAATTGCATCCTCACTGAACCGTCTCCGAAAGTTCCATGAACCCAACATGCACCCTCCCTGTTTTTGAAGCCTTCTGTCCTCCGCCCTTACAGCTCCAGAGCAGGAGAGCCTTCACTTACTGTGTCCAGTACATGCTCTTCAGATTTACGTCCGCTGCATCAGCCAGTGGCATAGGTCAGAGCAGCTTTTACACAAATTGGGGCCGCGGGGGCGGCCACCACTACACTGGGTGAGAGATGCTATTGCCCTTTCCTATGAGGCGCGTGGGTTCACTTCGCCTCTAGGAAGCAGGGCTCATCCAACCAGGGGGATCGTCTCATTTTGGACCAGCAAGAGGTATTCCCCTACAGCAATTGTGTGACGCGGAGGGTTGGTCCTCCCTGCACACATTTGTTACATTTATAATCTGGATGTTCATGCTACTCTGGGCTCACGCTACCTGAGTTAGCTGCCCAGGCATACTCTTTGAGACCTTCTTGGCCTTGTGTGCACACGCTACACAACCTTGGGGTACAGACACTCGCAGTGCGGCGGCGTTCGTACTCTCATTCCCATAGCATTTTCACACAGCATCGAGTGTAGACTTTGAAAGGGAACGTCTCGGGTTACTTTGCTGTAACCCTGTTCCCTGAAAAGGCGGGAACGAGATGCTGCGTCCCAATGCCACACCAGACGTCCGTTCAGACAAATCAATCTGAGGAATGTTTCGGGTTCACTACTATTTATAACCTGCAGGTCCGTCTCATCAAATGACGTCACCTGACCGAGGTTATATAAGCCAAAATTTGGCGTGTTTGATACACACATGCTTCACAACCGGCAACATGACATGTTTCCCATAACGTTGTCACACAGGATCTCGTTCCCACCTTTTCAGGGAACAGGGTTACAGCAAAGTAACCCGAGAAGATCTACAGCTCAAGTGGGAGAATCTGTCCACAGGACAAGGATAAGTCCTGCATTCCACAAATCTAGCCTTCATGGAAAAGTGGCAAAGAACAAAAAGTAGAGATATTTTTGGAAGGCATAAGATGTCCACAGTTCCATGAGACTTGACCTCGAGTGTGTTATTGTTTTTATACAACAGTTACACAAACACCATTTATTATCAACAGATTATGATGTGTTTGTTCATTTAACCAGTTATTTTGCTCCACCAACAATTATACTTTCACAACCGCCGGAAATAACTCACCACGATTGGCCGAACTAGAATTTTGCCCTATTCTTATCTCTAAATATAAAAGAGTGGAGAAAATTTGTGAATGCAATTTGTGAAAGCATCACAATTAAAGTGATTAATCCTTGTCCTGTGAACAGTTTGTTGCATGTACCCCCAAGTAATGTGAATATCAGGAGTGTGCCATGTTAATGAATTGATGAAGTTCTGCTTCATCACTTCATTTGATGTTGAAAACATTTTCCTTTGTTGAAACAGAGACCAGGAAACATTGGGAGATCTTTCAAGCTGAAGTTACTCTTTATTGAGAACTCGCCATGCATCGCTGTAGTCATCCAAGTCTGACTAAAGCGTAGCACTGGAGATTTTATATCTTTCAACGGGGAGGGATACAAAGAGGTGGAGATAATACACAATGCATATAAATGCAGCCCTGATCTCATCAGCGTGACAGTGCCATTCAAATGCATAGATGCTAATCAAATGCATAGGAAGTACATAAAGACAACAGGTTAATGTCTCAAGAAACCTGAGCTGCTATTCTTGATTTTTTTAGAATGTCATCATCTTTATCTTAAAATGGAAAACCCAATGTACATAACTTTCAGTTTTTCAGTTTATATACCATTACGTTGAAACCTACATTTAACATTCTATAAATTTTCAATCCAACACAGAGAATCTCAAAAGAACAGTTGTGTACACTGAATACACTGATAATATTTCTATAATTTTTTTTATTCTTCTTTTTATATAGTAGTACAGTGGAACCTTGGATTATGAGTAATGCGGTTTACGAGTGTTTAAAACAAGATACAATCGCCTCCCATCGTAATGCTTAAATGATTAATTTGACCTAATTTTTATTTACTTTCATAATTGTATAACCCTTTAGCTTTTGTGAGGATTTGTACCAACCTTATACTACTACTACTACTACACACACACACACACACACAATGGGCAATTTGGGAATGTCAATTAGCCTAACCCACATATCTTTGGACTGTGGGAGGAAACCGGAGTACCCAAAGGAAATCCACCAAGCACAGGGAGAACTTGCAAACTCCATGCACAAATAGATGAGAATTGAGTCTGGCTGGGAATTGAACCCAGACCCTGGAGGTACAAGACAACAGTGCTAACCACTACACCTTACCAGAAACTATATGACATAAATATATATTAAAAGTATTTGGTAACAAGTACATTCATACAAAAGGTAGGTGATTTATTACAATTGTTTTCTTACATTTTGTTTTAGCATGAACACTTACATAATGTCCAGATGAGTACAAAATTTCTGTGTTTTTAGGTAAACAAAGGAAAAATGCAGGGGGGAGAGCTTACAAGATTCTACATAAAATGATTGTATATCTTATTTAAAGGATAATAAGGCTTTAAATACTGTAAAGTCAAACTTGGAACAAAAATTGGTGGAAATGTGGCCTGAGCTACTAGCCAGAGCATTGTGGGACGAGGGCAGATAGCATTTTTGTCAGAGAATGCTACAGTACATGAGTTCGAAAATAATCTAATTAAAAATATGCAGGCAACAAAGTAAAGGAGAAATGAAAATAAAACCACAATCTATTTATATGCTATTATTTTAAAAGTAATGAATATGAAAACATTTGCTCTTAATGTAGACTCAAGCACTTAAAATGTCACATGAAATAAATATATATAAAAAATTAATAGCTGTTCAATTAGTTCTTTTCACAGTTTAAATAGTCAAAACACAAGTTACAAAACACATAAAATAGTCCATCAAAATAAAACATTAAGTTGGAGTTTCTCTCAGTAAACACTGCTTGACCTGATGAAGCAGGGCTTTTACTTTCAGTTAATAGAGAAAATAGAGATTAGTTTTGTATGGGAAGGATCTGACACATCCTTTTAGTCATGCTATATGTAAATATTTACTGACCTCTGAACCTCTTCCGTTACCCTGTTTAGATAAAGCATACTGTAGGGCCAGTGTGTGGAGCACTCAGTCATCCAGGCTCTTGGGACCAAGCCTGGTGGCTCGCCACTCGGGCACCATGGGTAGGTGTACAGTATGGGGGGTAATAAGGTGCGAGGTTTAAACCGGTTTGGTATGGGCCTACGATGGGGTTTTACATCCCAGTAGCCCTGAGGGGCAGTAGATAGGGGCACTGGGGCAGGAGGCGCTGGAACTGTGGGTTGGATGCCCTTAAGGCAGTTTAGGGTGGACTGACAATTTCGAAACAGAATGAGTCGGCCAGTCAATGCAAGGGTTGTGACGAAGTTTTGGGTCAAAACTGACCCTCCCCTCCGGGGGGGACACATTCTGTGGCTTGCTGTGCTGCAGAACAAGCCTGGCAACGCCTATCTGCATGGTCATCCAGCTCTAGGTCTACTTCAGGGCTCTTAATCAGGACCAGACAAGAAGCCTCAGGCTCTGTCTCTATGTGCGGAGGTTAGACTTCGCGCCTATAACTGGGGGAGTGGCCGACTAGGCACTCAGAGCAGCTTTTGTGGGGTGGAGGAGATGTTCCCTGCCTGGAGCTGCCGGAGTATCTGGCCTGACACTCACGAAGGCGGTCATCCACCACCTATAAAATGCCTCCAGATCCTCTGGAGGATCACATATCGCTAGCTTATCTTTCACTGTACACTGCCTGGCAACCGCGTGTCTGCCCCTTATGAGACCCGCGTCATTACAGTTTGCTCCTCAGGGGAGCAGTTACATGGTAGGTTGTGAGGTGCTGGTACATGAGAATCAGCTAAAGCCAACTATAAATCTCTTACATTATAATTTGTCTTTTATAATGTTTAATGCCCGTTTGTAACATTGTGTTTTGATCATGAGAAAAGTACTGTACATTGCAGTAAACTGATCAACTTGGAGGATGCTAAAACTGAGGGTCTTAGTGTTTATTACTCTATAGGCAGCTTTATAAATCAAATTCAAGAATAAAGTGAAATAAAGATAGGTAAATATAAATTGCAAAAAACTTTTTCTATAAATTCAATCATAGTAAAGGTTAAATGGCAACCCTTTTTAAAGTTAGTCGGTTGCAGTGCAGATCCTGACGCCAGTTGGTGATGACGATGGTTGAAAATGTTTTAAAGAGAATCATTACTGGTGATGAAACAGGGATTCATCAGTACGAGCCTGAGAGTAACATGCTCAATTGCCGACTGAGAAAAATGTAAAAAGGCAAAAAGCAGCTGGAAATTTCCTTAATGCAATGCCCAGTGTTGGAACATTATCAAGAAGGGCATGTTACATACAGTAAGACGAGTATTGAAGAGCTGAAGCCTAAACTTCAGATTAAAACACAGGGGACTGCTAGCCAAGGGCGCCATGCTTTTGCATGTCGGTGCACGTTCGCACACTTCTGCCCACATTGTCAAGACTTTGTAAAAATTTTGTTTTGAGGTGTTAATACATCCTCCCTACAGGCCCGATTTTGCTCAATCAGACTTTCTCATGTTTGCTCTCCTGAAAGCAGCTCTATAAGCATGAAAATTCAGTTCTGATTCGAAAAAATTGTCTTAGTTAATTCTTCTTCTTTGTCTTTCGGCTGTTCCCTTTCAGGGGTCGCCACAGCAAATCATCTGCCTCCATCTAACCCTATCCTCTGCATCCTCTTCTCTCACACCAACTAACTTCATGTCCTCTCTCATTGCATCCATAAATCTCCTCTTTGGTCTTCCTCTAGACCTCCTGCCTGGCAGTTCCAACCTCAGCATCCTTCTACCGATATATTCACCATCTCTCCTCTGAACATGTCCAAACCACCTCAATCTGGCCTCTCTGACTTTATCTCCAAAACATCTAACATGGGTTGTCCCTCTGATCAGTCTTAGTTAATTGTTAATTGAAATAAATTTTATACTCATCCTCGTATAGGTTTTCTTGGTTTTTCTATGTACGTATTTATATTGTTTTTATATTTTGTATATTTTATTTATTTTATATTGCTGCATTTTCCTTCATTAGATTAATTAAGAGTGAATTATCAAGCTGTGTATATGTACACATTTTTTGTGTATGTGTTTCTAAAATTAACGCATTTTAATGCATTGTTATATTTCTGTATTCTCCTTTGTTATATTTTTTGTTAGAACTGTCATGTCTTTGGAAGTCAGTAACATGTAAGCCTACAATACCTGATAAATTGTTAATGGCTATTTTTTTTTTTTCAAACAATTAAAAAAATTAATGTATGAACTGTCTCAATCCTTGCCCATAATTTCACAGTCTTTTCTTGCTTGGAGACAAAGCCTTTTTGGTAATTATTTGCTTGGAGAAGACAAATCCTCTTTAGTAATTTTTTTCACTGTTGAATTTGAGGCTGAGTAAAACATGAAATACATTGGTACTGTATTCCTACTTGACGCTCTGCCCTGCTGGATGTAACCATTAGGGCTAAAACACTATGGCAGGAAATCGCTCATCCTCCAAGGGTCACTTACTGGCTTGGATTGGGTAGAAGACTTTCAATGGTCTTGAGTTCTGCATCAAGAAAAGGAAACAAATAAATGGATTGGTGAATTGACTAGAATTGGTGAAGAGCTGTCAAATACATCATTAAAAGCTGAAAGGATAGTGCTGAAGCCCAAACATCACAGAGTGTTTGTGTAAGGGTAAAGGTATGGCCATATTCTAGGACTTTAGGGATAATTTTCACACAAACTTAAAGGGGTTGGGGGGGGGGGGTTAGGGTTAGCTGCACATTAACTGCACTGCACATTTCTGGGAGGTTTTATTATTTTTTTTCCTTACCTGAGGTCTTACAAATTACAATTCCAGCAGCAGCACCCATAAGAACAAGAGCTGAGAGCGTAAGGAAAATGCCAATAATCCTCCATCCACCTGATCCTTTGAGAAAACAGCACAGAGTCTTTTAGTATCTAATGCAACAAGAAATCAGATTTCACTCTAATCATTATTTTCTTAGGATCCTTTGGTACATCTCAGGTTATTGCGTTCAATTCAAACCGGGACCTTCTTGTCTCATTAGCAGAAGAGGAATTTGCAGGTTGGGTCCCAAGAGAGCTCTCTGCCTTTGACCTGTACAGAAGGCTATTAATCTGTAGTGAAAGCAAAAGGGCTCCAGTGTGTTGTGAACACTTTCAACCTTGATGGTATCAAAGCACTTGTGAAATGATGCATAAGTGTATTAGTGTACCAGGCCATTATATAGAGAAAGGAAAATATTTTACCCATAACTGTATTTAGTTTTTCCGTGCAATCAAAAGTCCTGGTTTGATTGAACAGCGCTCATACATTAACGTTACAGTAGATATATAAAAAAAATTAAGTTAACTGGGTATGTCCGTGTGTGCACACGAGCATGTGCAAAAGACCAAAAGCTATAATTTTTGCTTCTTAAACAATCACGTGAAAAGACATACGGTTCTAGAAAAGATTACTGTTTTTCAGAAATGTCAAAATATTGTCCTGCATCGAGCAAAGAAGCAACTAAGCAGAGTGACAGTAGAAATCAGTTATGTTTAATATTAAAATTGAAAGCATTTCCATATAAACACAATGTGATGAGAACTCACAGGATTGGGACAAAAGAGCTGTGTGGCTATACGAAACTCATTACTGGTGAGACTAAGCAGAAAGAAAAAAAAAACAACACCTAAATGCTGTTAAGGAGACTGGACTTTGGAACTATGAAAAAAGGTCATGTGGTCTGATGAGTCCAGATTGACCCTATTCCAGAGCAATCGGCATGTCAGGGTAAGAGAGGAAGTGCATGAAGCAATGCACCCGTCATGCATAGTGGCTACTGTACAAGTCTCTGAAGGCAGTGCTATGCTTTGGGGTTGCTCAGTTGCTCATGTCAAGGCTCAGCAACATTATGTGGCAATAAGATGAAAATCTGTTAATGAATTGAATGTACTGAATGTACCAAGTTGTCACATCATGTCACAACCCACCAATCCACAGCCACGCCATGATCACCTGACCACTTCTGTTCCATGTTTCCAACCGCTCCTTGCATCTTACTTTCCGCTCTCCGCACACCTGTGCGCTATCACTGATTATCTCCCATACCTATTGTAGCGTTTTTCAACGCTATCAGGGAACTTGGAGGACGAGTGAGCTTGGTGGCTACCCAATGTAATGACTGGGAGTATTTTATTAACTCAGCACAAGCATAAACACACAGGTCAAACACACATACCACATGCTTAAACATGGCCGAAGCCGCTAACCTGAAACCAATATCCCACCCATGGTGAACACAAACATAATGCTGGCCCAAAGCCGGCGGTCGCCAGCCCCGCCCACGCCACACTGCCCCCACCCGAGCTGTGACCGTCCCCGGTCACCCCTAATTCTTCAGTCTCTGAGACGTGCAGGCGGTCGGCGCTGGCGCTGTGAACGCCGGAGCCCTGCTGTAGACGAAACGTGAACATTAGCCTGAGGCGGTCGGGCCTCTGCAGCAGTCGCCGTCTCGCCGGCATGCGGCTGGTAGGGAGCGAGACGGTCTCGGTGAAGCACAATCATCCGCACTCGCCCCGCCAGCCGCACCCGGTAGACGACATCCGAAAGCCGAACGATCACCGTGCAGGGTCCTACCCAGTGGGACATCAGTTTGGGTGATAGCCCTCTCTTCCTTCTCGGGGATTAAACCCATACCTGCTCTCCCGGCTCAAAGTCTCGCCCCTGATTATGAGTGTCATAAACCCGGCGCTGCTTAACACCGGCGTCCGCCAAGTGCTTGCGCGCTAACTCATAAACACGGAACAGTTTTTCTTTCAAAGAACAAAAATAATCCAACCCCGGTTCCGTGGGTAAGTCCAATTGTGGAGGTGGTCCAAAAACAAGGTCCACTGGAGTGCGCAGCTTGCGGCCAAACATGAGACCAGCTGGCGTTAGCTGCGATGACTCCTGTACTGCTGTGCGATATGCCCAAAGCACGAGAGGCAAATGTTCGTCCCAATCGCGTTGCCGATCGCTGGTAAGTAGGGCGAGTTGTGTGGTGAGCGTCCGATTGAAGCGCTCCACGAGGCCGTCATTTTGTGGATGGAGTGGCGTGGTGTGGGTCTTTTTCACCCCGAGGCGTTCGCACACCGCCGCAAACACCTCCGCCTCGAAGTTGCGCCCCTGATCGCTGTGTAACTGCTCTGGAGCGCCAAACCGGCTGGACACATCATCCACTAGCACTCGGGCCGTGGTGGAGGCGCTCTGATCAGGCACAGCGAAAGCCTCCGGCCACTTTGTGAAGTAATCCACAACGACCAGCACATAACGGTTACCCCGATCGGAAACGGGGAACGGTCCAAGGATGTCCACGCCCATACGCTCCATGGGTGCCCCCACCCGAAAGTCCTGCAGCGGTGCTTGCGAGCGCTGGGTAGGGCCCTTCTTTGCTGTGCACGAGTCGCATCTGTGGACAAAGAGTTCGCTATCGTCGCAACCGTCGCAAAGTTTTGTCACACCGAAGTGTCCCGAACCCGTATGCCCGTGAACCAACCCCAACACGCATGCCCTCAAAGTCCTGGGTACCAGAAGCTGAAAACACTCGCCAGCGCCTCACGGCCGCTCCCAGCGGCGGTAGAGTAGACCTTCCCGCAAAGCTAGGCGGGTAAACTGCGAGTGGAGAGCCTTTGCCTCTAGCCCCAGATGAGCGATCGCGGTATAATCCAGTCTCAGGCCCGCTTTAACCCAACCCAGTACTTGCTGCAGAACCGGATCACCCTCCTGCTCGGCTGCGAGCTGATCATTGTCCAGCTGTGGCACAGGTGAGATGACGGTGGGAGGTGCCCTAGGCGAGGCAGTGACTCGGCTCCATGCCGGAACGGTCGGCTGATCACCCCCGGGGGTTCCGGAGGATTGAACGGGAGGGATGTTGTGCATCAGTGGTTCCGGGGGTTGGCCCGCGTCGCAACCCCGCTCCTCGACCCGCTCGCAGTACCGACAACGCGCTTCGCTGCATGGCCGGCGAGATAACGTGTCGGCGTTAGTGTGTAGCTTCCCGACTCGGTGTTCAATAGTGAAGCTATAGTCCTGTAATCGCTCCAGCCAACGCGCTAACTGCCCCTCGGGTTCTTTAAAACTGAGCAGCCACACTAGCGAAGCGTGATCAGTCCGCAGCAGGAAGGTTTGCCCGTATAAGTACGGCCGGAAATGTTTGAAGGCCGCGACGACAGCTAACAGCTCGTGCCGCAATAATTCCGCTCGGGTCCAGACAACGCTCGGCTGAAATACGCGACAACCCGCTCTTGGCCACCGGAAACCTGAGACAGTACGGCCCCCAGCCCTACATCGCTCGTGTCTGTGTCAAGGATGAACGCGCGCGCTGCATCCGGATAGCCGAGGACGGGACACGTGACCAAAGCTTCGCGCAACCGAGCGAACGCGCGCGCATGTACAACCTCCCAGCGGAACGGCTGGTTCTTTTTAGTCAACCCATGCAACGGACTTGCGACGGTGGCGAAGTCTTTCACAAACCGGCGGTAGTACGAGGCTAACCCGAGGAAAGTGCGTAGCTGCGACACATTTACCGGTTCTGGCCAATTCTGTACTGCAGCGATTTTGTTTGGGTCGGTAGCAATCCCGTTCGCACTAATTTTGTGGCCCAGAAACGCGGTCTCTCGACGCAACAGCTGGCACTTCCTAGGATTGAGCCGCAAGTTCGCCCGTCGGATAGCCAAAAATACCACCCGGAGATTAGCTAGCGCGTCCTCAAACTCCTTGCCGTGCACCAGCAAATCATCCAGATAGACGACACAACGGTTACGAGGGATATCCGCCAACACTTTCTCCATCAACCGTTCAAACGTCGCCGGAGCGTTGCATAGGCCGAAAGGCATACGCCGGAATTGCCACAGCCCGTGCCTGATCGAAAACACGGTTTTAGGGCGGTCTTCCGGAGCGAGCTCTACTTGCCAATACCCGCTACGCAGATCTAACGAACTAAACCAAGCCGAGCCTGCGACATGTTCCAGCGCATCATCTATCCGTGGCAACGGGTATGAGTCCTTCCGCATCACCGCATGTAACCAGAAGCTGAAAACACTCGCCAGCGCCTCACGGCCGCTCCCAGCGGCGGTAGAGTAGACCTTCCCGCAACGCTAGGCGGGTAAACTGCGAGTGGAGAGCCTTTGCCTCTAGCCCCAGATGAGCGATCGCGGTATAATCCAGTCTCAGGCCCGCTTTAACCCAACCCAGTACTTGCTGCAGAACCGGATCACCCTCCTGCTCGGCTGCGAGCTGATCATTGTCCAGCTGTGGCACAGGTGAGATGACGGTGGGAGGTGCCCTAGGCGAGGCAGTGACTCGGCTCCATGCCGGAACGGTCGGCTGATCACCCCCGGGGGTTCCGGAGGATTGAACGGGAGGGATGTTGTGCATCAGTGGTTCCGGGGGTTGGCCCGCGTCGCAACCCCGCTCCTCGACCCGCTCGCAGTACCGACAACGCGCTTCGCTGCATGGCCGGCGAGATAACGTGTCGGCGTTAGTGTGTAGCTTCCCGGCTCGGTGTTCAATAGTGAACCTATAGTCCTGTAATCGCTCCAGCCAACGCGCTAACTGCCCCTCGGGTTCTTTAAAACTGAGTTAACGGTTACGAGGGATATCCGCCAACACTTTCTCCATCAACCGTTCAAACGTCGCCGGAGCGTTGCATAGGCCGAAAGGCATACGCCGGAATTGCCACAGCCCGTGCCTGATCGGAAACACGGTTTTAGGGCAGTCTTCCGGAGCGAGCTCTACTTGCCAATACCCGCTACGCAGATCTAACGAACTAAACCAAGCCGAGCCTGCGACATGTTCCAGCGCATCATCTATCCGTGGCAACGGGTATGAGTCCTTCCGCATCACCGCATGTAACCGCTGGTAATCGACACAAAACCGCCAAGAATTGTCCCTCTTACGCACAAGCACAACCGGTGATGACCACGGTCCGGACGCTGGCTCAATGACGCCTGAGTCGACCATCTCACGCAGCTTCTGCTCGGCGACAGCCCGTTTAGCTAATGGGAGGCGTCGCGGGTGCAACCGAACAGGAGCTGTGTTCCCCGTATCAATCTTGTGCTGCACCAGATTGGTATGGGTGCAATCGCGCTCATCTACCGCGAAAACATCTGCGAATTCTTTAAGGAACGATCTCAGCGTTTCGGTCTGTGTCGAAGTCAACTCCGCGCTGCTACGTTGCAAAAGCTCGTTTAGCACGCTCGCTCGGTCATGTACCGGATGTTTGGGTGTCGCAGCCTCCGGAAGTTCCGCCCCCCGTGTGTGTGCTACTTTGTCATGCGGCCGTGGTTTAGGTGTTAGCAACCTAGCTACGCCGAAATCCCCACACAGAGTCCCGTCCGTTAGGCTGAGTGCCGCCCCCCAACTTTCCAAAATGTCCAGCCCCAATATACAGCTATCCTCAATGTTCCCCAGCAAAAAGTCATGAACATAGCTGTGCTCACCTATGTTGATTCGCACCGATCGACGAGCCTTCAAACGGCTCCCAAACACGGTGCGGATGCTAAAAGCCGGCTTGGGCACTTTGCCAGCGCGCTCGCCTGGTCCCAACACTCCGTTGTGGAGTAGTGAAACAGTGGAGCCGGTGTCCACAAGCGCCCGCAGCGGGATGCCGTCCAGCACACAATCCATGTAAATCCCAGCGCGTTGTCCCACACGTCCCGAACGGAAGTCGACGCTGCCAGTTGGGGAAACAGAAACGGCCGTGGGAGGTGGCTTCCCCTCGCTGCCTCCCCGACCTAGTTTAACGGCTGCTGGGGTACGTTGTCCTCGCGCCGCGGGGCGTTAGAGCCGTAGTCCTGCGGTCCCGGGCCTCTGCGTCGTCGCGGAAGTTCGGCGTCTTGCTCGTAGCCTGGCCGTGACGGGTAGCCCTGTCCCCGGCCAGGTTCGCCTCCCGATCGCCCCCTAGCGGCGGGAGGTAGCTCGGCTCTTTCGCCGCCATGCCCGGCCATGATGGGTTCAGCGCGCTCGGCCTCACGCAGTGCCTCGGCCAGAGAACCGGGTGCCGCCAACCTGACGTGTTCGCGGAGCCGCAGCGGTCGGAGCCCCCGGAGGAATGCACGACGAGCTAGCTCTTCCTGCTGATCGTGCTCGAATTCAGGGTAGCCCCGCCGCGCGAGGCATCGCACGTCCATCGCAAACGCGCCCAGTGGTTCTGAAGCGCGCCGCTCGCGGACCGCGAGCTCTTCGCCAGCCGCTTCTCTGCGGTCACCAGCGCCGAACCGGAAGTGGAGCGATTCCCGCAGCTTCGCCCAATCCTTCCGCTCCTCGACCCGGAGGTCCTCGAGCACCCGGAGTGCGTCGCCCTCAAGCGAGAGTGCTACGCGGACCGCGATTTCCGCTGGGGACCAGCCCGCGAGATCGGCGGCGAGCTCTACCTGCGCAAAAAATGCATAGGGTTCGACGGCGCTTGGTCTGTGGGAAGCTCCGCCCCGAGATCCAGTGCCGGGACCCTCATCTCGCCGCTCTGCTTTCGCCGCGCCGCCTTTTTTGTGCTGGCACCGTCCGGAAGGTGCTTCCTCTGCAGGAGTTCTGCTGCCACTCAGCGGCCCTCTTTGATCTTCTTCAGATCCTCCGCCGTTCGCTCCAACTCAGAGATCTCCATCCCACTTCTGACACCAATGTAACGTTTTTCAATGCCATCAGGGATCTTGGAGGACGAATGAGCTTGGTGGCTACCCAATGTAATGACTGGGAGTATTTTATTAACTCAGCACAAGCATAAACACACAGGTCAAACACACATACCACATGCTTAAACATGGCCGAAGCCGCTAACCTGAAACCAATATCCCACCCATGGTGAACACAAACATAATGCTGGCCCAAAGCCGGCGGTCGCCAGCCCCGCCCACGCCACACTATTTAAACCATGCTCTGACACAACCACATCACCAGATTATTGTGTTCCTTTCAAAGCCCAATTTTCCATTGTTTTTCTCTATGCCTTGCTATCATGAACTCGACCACGCTTTGTTGCCTCACGCTTTGTTTTTTTCACGCTCTCGGATTCCTGCACAAGTCACACTGCACACAACACCCTTTCGCCACCTCACTGCACTTCCGCATTCCTGCTGGGCTCACGCTATGCAGCTCTCTGTGCACACACTGCTTCCCGACACAGAGCAGCAAGTGCCCCAGCACCAAGCTTAATAATCGTGCCATGGGAAAATTCAACGTGGCATGGGTTTCACTCTCTCCTAAAATCTCCGTAAACAGCATTGTCTCACCATAAACTCTCCTACCCGAGTTTTTTCCCAGGGGCACTTTTATGCCTGATCACATGACCCAGCACGTCATCGGGATTCCCTCGTGCTGCAGCCACATATGCTTGTGAGAGCTCAACCCTGGAACCAAACCACCATCATTGGGACAAAATAAAACTTATCGGTGTGATTATAAGACAAAGCATTTCCTTTCTTTTTGTTAAACTACTTAAAACCATCCATATAAAAACCCTTTATTATGTGGCAGTGCAACATAGATCCCCCTCAGCCTCCGGCATCGGAGGAAAGTGTCCGTAATAGGGCTTTACAGTAACCACATTCATACCATTGTTTTTTTTGTGGGTTGCCCCGATATAAAGTGTAATTTTTTTTAACTCTCTGCTGGACCCTCCCACTTGGGTGCTAGTTTAGCAGAAAGTTTTTGCTGGACAGAGGAGTGTGGGTGCGGCTTGGGCCAAAACAGTTCACCCGGTCGAGAGTGAACTGGTTTGTGTGTGAACCGGTACCTGTGTGAGTTTTTCTGTACTTCAGTGTGGTGAATAGCAGGAAACTGGCAAGCATCATAGTAAGTGCACAATACCACTCAGTTATTATGAGGAACAGACAAGCTAAACCTTGGAGACAAACAATAAAGAAATTATTTAGACCATTAAACTTGCATCATATTTTTATTTTAATTGTGTGAAAACTAAAATATTATACCTTTTGCTTTCTCCAATTCTCTTGTGTCTGGAAAAGAAGAATTTTGTAATTTTTACAACCTGCTTTTAACCTGCATTAACTTTAAATTAAAATATACAAACGTCAAAACAAATGTACCTGTTGCTTCAACTGTGTCTGAAAAAGAAAAAAAAATGTTTTTTTTACAGCCTGCTTTAAACCTTTTTTAAATTAATATATACAAAAGTCATTGTAGGAACAAAACCAATAAACCTGCTATTTTCTCCTCGGAATGTGTTATATTTGTGTTTGAAAAAGAAAAGCACATTGATTTTAGAACCTTATTTATCTCAACCAATTTTTACTGAAACTATTGACTGTATAAATTTACCTTTCACATGTAAAGAGATCGAGTTGCTAACGATTATTGGATCATTGTAGCCGCAGAAATAGAATCCGGTATCAGAGCCATTTACTCCAGTGATGGTTAGAGTTGTTACTTTGTGATAAACAGACATCACTATTCTCTTAATTTCAGTAACATAGAAACATTTTTCTGATGTGGTAAACCTTTTACATCCAATAAGAAGTGGAACTGAATCACCCGTTTGTTTAAACCAGAAGATGGTATCTACAAGTTTTGGGTTAAATTCACACCAAATGGTGACTTTATCTCCAGCATCTGCCTTCAAAGTTAAAGAGCAAAGAGTCTCTGAGAGCAAACCTGTAACACACACACACAAAACCTTATTTGTAATACATCACAATGGTGTGATTTATTTTTAACTTTCCCAAAAGGGACTGTGTAAATTCTTAATATTACACCTTTATAGCTGAACATAAACCCTTTGGAGGTTTGCAGTCCTTGAAATAATTAGTTTTTTTTTATTACAAACAATTAATTAAAATTTATAAATAATGTATGTAAATAAGCAAGAGTCATTTAGTAAATCAATCAGTAATATCATTAAGACTTACCCATGGCAAAGAGAAACACAGGCAGGGCTTTAAACTGGACCATTGTGTATCAGCCGTGAAACAAAGTGATCTGAGGGGTAAAAATAATGCTGCTTAAGTTTGGTCTGTAGGGAATGTGGGCATTTATGCAGATTAACATGTTTAAAAAAAAGCACAACAGCAAACAAACAGAATGAATGAGATTCTGTTTCTCAGGCACAAAACCCTGGATAATATTGCTTCCTCTCTCTCTCTCTCTCTCTCTCTCTCAATCTCTCACACACATACTGTACTCTTCATATTATCCATCTTCAACTGCTTATCCTAAGTTGGATCGTATGGGTAGCAGTTCCCGCAGGGAACGCCAAATTTCCCTTTCCCTGGCCACTTCAACACACTGACTGGGAATCCCATTCCATTCCCAGGCTAGTGTGGAGATAATTATGTGATAATGTGAGATAATAGCGAGATCATTTCTCCACCTAGTCTTTGGTTTGCTCTGTGGCCTCCTCCCAGCTGGACGAGCTAAGAACACCTGACTAGGGTCCAGGGAGGTGCAGTACATGGCACCTTGGAGGCTTTATTTCATCTGAAACGCAGAATCTGGGCTCACCGCTCCATCCAACACCAGGGTCGACTAAACTAAATTCAGTAAGTAATTGACTTTAATCCATGAAAAACACAGAGTAAACCAAAATTTATACTTGGGTTTATACTTAATCTGGGAGCACTGAAGTATAACCAGTATACACACACTCACCTTTTAGAGTTATACGTTGTAGCTATGGTATTGGATGGCTTTTCCTCAGAACAACACAGAGAACAGAGGAGGAGAATCCAACAATCTGTTACCATAGGTAAGTTAAGTCTTATATAGTCCCTATTCTGATTAAAACTAATAGCATTTTATTTTTCCTCGTTTTGGTTAGCTTTGGTTAACTTTTCTTTCAATTTCACTTACATTGTTTAGGTTAGCATGTAAATAACACTCTCATGAGCTAACCAAAAACTGAACCAAAATAAAGAAAATATACCATTGCAACTGGTGAGCTAAACATATTAGTCCACATTTGAAGAACACAACAAAGAAGCAGACCCTGACAGGCATCGGGTGAACAACTTCCAATGGTGGAGGTGGCCAGACCTGCCGGACTCATAGTCTTCGTCCATCTTCCCTCGACTCTTGATTGTCATTGAAGATGTCAGGAACTAACCGGGTTGACCAGAAGACAAAGCGATTAGCGGTTAGCCCTTTGTAGCGTGGATGGTAAACCCAAAGGCGGAAGCAACGCGAGTAGGCAGGATAACCACGCGAGGACTCTCTCAGAAGGAAAATGGGTGGTCAATGTTTGCAGATGATCTGGGCCACATCTGCAAGGAGTTTAGATCTACCTCAAGTGTACCAAAGCACTCTTGGCTCAGAGCTGGATGTGGATATTTCTCGCCTTGGCATGGACTGGGCGACGACCCTGTTGGTCATGAGCAATGCAAGCAGCAGAGATTACAGAGATTTTGTGATAAAAGTGGGCAGGCCATTTGAAACAGATTTTCCTGTCAAAATGCATATGCCAAAACAACACAGAAAACAATTGGTGCCGGTGCCCTAAAATAAGCCCCGAACCGGCCCCTATACTCTGCTGGTCATAGGGAGTGTTAAAAAAAATGGCGGAGACCCAAAGTCCGTTAATGTGGAGCGCGGATGAAACAAAGGCGCTTTTAGCAATTTGGACATTGCACACACAGTGTGTTTTTTTGAAAGTGATGTCATAAAAGTGCATTTTGAAAATGACCCAAAATAGCTGACCTTGTGTTGAGTTGAGCCCATGACATCTTAGTGAAATTATAATAATATAAAAAACACCAAATTCCATAGAACAAGAGTGCCTTCACATATTTATGACATCACCACTATTAAAACAGCATTATTAGAGGGACGGCAATGACATCATAGCCATGGTGTCATTGTGCTGATGCCATAGTGCTTGGGCCATAATAATTTTTTTTTAAATACTTCACACATTCACACACTATCATGTAATATGGCTAGTACTTGGGCCCTAGAAAAATTTATATCTTTCCTAGGAACATGCATTCATTGCAGAAGGTTCATTCTGGATTATGTAATCCTCGAGGCTCCATTAAGATCTATACTGTAGTTCATGGCAACGACTGTCGGCACGACTGGCCGACAGAGCACTTAGCTGGACTGCAGAACAGGCCTTTGAAAACATTGGTCAAATCAGACCCAAATAAACCATTTACACAATAAGCTGAAGAAAAAGAAGTGTGCACGACATCAGTGTTGTTACAAGATCATGACGATAAACTGAGACCTGTTGTGTTCTTTTGCCAAGCTGGATTCCATGGCATTGGGAATTCCTCTGTGTCTCAGTGCTGCTGCAGCAGCTGAAAAAGCAGTTATTGCTTCTAGAGACATTGTGGGCTGCAGTGACTTAACCCTTTCTTGTTTAACACGCAGTGTCTTCTTCAACAGAAAATAGCTTGTTTGACAGCAGCACGATGGCTAAAATCAATATTGCTAGAAATCCCTGTTTACACTACAGTAAAATGTTCTACTGTTTTTAATTCTGCTGCTCTCCCCCCAACAGATGGAGATGAGAACCTCACAACTGTATTAATGAAATTTGTACTCCCAGGCAAGGCCTGGAGAGAATCCATTTGCCCTTGCAGGATAATCCAGACATGGAACTGTTTGTGGATGGATCAGCGTCCAGCAATATGGACACAAGCCAGAATTGTGTAGTTTATGCGGTTGTAACTTAACATGAAACATTACAGGCAAAATCACTCCCATCACGTTTGTCTGCTCAGGCAGCGGACAAAAGCTGCCTGAACCTTTTACATTATAAAGCTGTGGACTGTTTTTTTTTTTTACCTCATCCGGTAAGCCTACACTATAACACACCACAGCCTGATTGCTGAAGTCCTGAAGGCAATCCTACTTCCTAAATCTATCACTGTTTGTGAATGTGAAGCTCAAAAAACTAAAAACAAATCTCGTATTTTACAAGGAAACAAGGCAGATGCAGCAACAATGGAAGCAGCTCAATGCCGCAATGTACATAACATGTGTTTTTACCCCAACAGCTTATCTTGTACCACAGTACATGCCACTTCCACCCCAGAAGAGAAAGGTCAACATGGAAGAAAGCAGGCCGTGTGAAAAGGATGGGTTTGGGACAGCCTCAATGGTAAATCCTATCCACTCAATAATATGTTAAATCTACTTACTGTACACTCTCTTGTCTAGGAAATTTTTAATTTACAGTATAATCAAACATACTATTGTAAAACACACATAGATTAAACCTTACTTAACTTATTAAACCTTACCTTATGCTGAAACAAAGAAGTAAAATCTAATCCAAACACAATTTTCAAGATTCACCGTGCTTTATGACACGCAATGCCTTTTCTGCTGTCATGCGCATGTCACAAAGCAAAAGCAAAGTGAAGTACTGATGTTAGCTGCCCTATTACAGGGAAGGTTCTTTATCCACAAACGTAAAACATTACAAGACCAGGCCTCTGTATACTGTTTTCACAAGAGATCTACAAATTAATGTTCTCCCTTTACTAAAGCGTATGTATAAGAAAGAAAAGATAAAATTCCTTTTTATTTGCAGTGAATTTAATGGAATTAAACTGACCCACTAGAACCCCCCTTTTCTTTTAAAAAAATTTCTTTTATTACTATTTTGTAATTCTTTCTGGTCATGCAGTATAAAATGCTGTACCGTGTGCCTTGTTCTGTGCTTTGTTTTGTTTGAATTCTATTTACTGCATGTTACAATGTCAAATTGTTTGTATTATGTCAATAAAGCAAAAAAATTAATGAAAAAGACTTGTACTCTCATTCCCTAGACCATTCGCAGTTCCCTTTGAACTAAATATTTTCGCTCCCTGCGGTTTGGAATTACACTTAACGTGGTTGAGCTTCAACTTCAGGCCAATAGGAACGCACCTACACACACTGTCGAAGCCATACAAAATTTTGTTGTATGGAAATACTCACTCCCAAATATACAGTGGTGTGAAAAACTATTTGCCCCATCCTGATTTCTTATTCTTTTGCATGTTTGTCACACAAAATGTTTTTGATCATCAAACACATTTAACTATTAGTCAAAGATAACACAAGTAAACACAAAATGCAGTTTTTAAATGAGGGGTTTTATTATTTAGGGACATAAAAAAATCCAAACCTACATGGGCCTGTGTGAAAAAGTAATTGCCCCCTGAACCTAACAACTGGTTGGGCCACCCTTAGCAGCAATAACTGCAATCAAGCGTTTACGATAACGTGCAACGAGTCTTTTACAGCGCTCTGGAGGAATTTTGGCCCACTCATTTTTGCAGAATTGTTGTAATTCAGCTTTATTTGAGGGTTTTCTAGCATGAACCGCCTTTTTAAGGTCATGCCACAACATCTCAATAGGATTCAGGTCAGGACTTTGACTAGGCCACTCCAAAGTCTTCATTTTGTTTTTCTTCAGCCATTCAGAGGTGGATTTGCTGGTGTGTTTTGGGTCATTGTCCTGCTGCAGCACCCAAGATCGCTTCAGCTCGACTTGGCGAACAGATGGCCGGACATTCTCCTTCAGGATTTTTTGGAATTCATGGTTCCATCTATCACAGCAAGCCTTCCAGGTCCTGAAGCAGCAAAACAACCCCAGACCATCACACTACCACCACCATATTTTACTGTTGGTATGATGTTCTTTTTCTGAAATGCTGTGTTACTTTTACGCCAGATGTAACGGGACACGCACCTTCCAAAAAGTTCAACTTTTGTCTCGTCGGTCCACAAGGTATTTTCCCAAAAGTCTTGGCAATCATTGAGATGTTTTTTAGCAAAATTGAGACGAGCCTTAATGTTCTTTTTGCTTAAAAGTGGTTTGCGCCTTGGAAATCTGCCATGCAGGCCGTTTTTGCCCAGTCTCTTTCTTATGGTGGAGTCGTGAACACTGACCTTAATTGAGGCAAGTGAGGCCTGCAGTTCTTTAGATGTTGTCCTGGGGTCTTTTGTGGCCTCTCGGATGAGTTGTCTCTGCGCTCTTGGGGTAATTTTGGTCGGCCGGCCACTCCTGGGAAGGTTCACCACTGTTCCATGTTTTTGCCATTTGTGGATAATGGCTCTCACTGTGGTTCGCTGGAGTCCCAAAGCTTTAGAAATGGCTTTATAACCTTTACCAGACTGATGGATCTCAATTACTTTTGTTCTCATTTGTTCCTGAATTTCTTTGAATCTTGGCATGATGTCTAGCTTTTGAGGTGCTTTTGGTCTACTTCTCTGTGTCAGGTAGCTCCTATTTAAGTGATTTCTTGATTGAAACAGGTGTGGCAGTAATCAGGCCTGGGGGTGACTACAGAAATTGAACTCAGGTGTGATAAAACCACAGTTAAGTTATTTTTTAACAAGGGGGGCAATCATTTTTTCACACAGGGTCATGTAGATTTGGAGTGTTTTTTCTCATTTAATAGATGTAAACCTTCATTTAAAAACTTAATTTTGTGTTCAATTATGTTATCTTTGACTAATAGTTAACGGTTTTTGATGAGCAGAAACATTTAAGTGTGACAAACATGCAAAAGAATAAGAAATCAGGAAGGGGGCAAATAGTTTTTCACACCACTGTATACTGTATGTAAGAACATGTCCCACCTGTTCCGGACACACACATCAGGATTATGTCCGGTAAACTGTCTACTTAGACCACGAAAGCTCCAACTAACTAAGTATTTTTGTGTTTTGACACCTTTGCACCTATGGAGCCACTAAAGTGAAACTAAAATTTTAACTTTCAGTTATTTCACTGCATTCCCGTGTCCTGGCATGCACGATCCCCACAGAGGAACCATTGATACTCAGCAGAAAGTGGGTGCTCTGTGTCCTCCTGGAGTCAACAACCATCTCTTTTGTCTTATTGACACCGGTCCGTTAGCCTCTGCATTGCCTCTTCATATGCTGAATCGTCATTCTTGCTGAAGAGACAGCAAACTTGATGATGTGGTTGGAATTGTGTGTCGCTACACAGTCATGAATTAGCAATGTGAACAGAAGGGGACTGAGCACACAGCCCTGGGGGGCCCCAGTATTCAGTGTGATGGTGCTGGAGGTGCAGTTCCTGATCCGTACTGACTGAGGCGTTCCGGTCAGAAAGTCCAGGATCCAGTTACAGAGGGTGTTCATGTCCAACAGGCTCAGCTTCCCGATCAGGTGTTAGGGGATGATAGTGTTGAATGCTGAGCTGAAATCTATGTACAGCATTCGAAAGTAATGTCCTTCTTGTCTAGGTGTAATTCTATTTTTCGGAGTAATTTTTGAGCTAAGGGCGGCACAGTGGTGTAGTGGTTAGCACTGTCGCCTTGCACCTCCAGGGTCTGGGTTCGATTCCCGGCCAGGCTCGGTTCCTGTCTCTGTGTGTATGGAGTTTGCATGTTCCCCATGTGCTTGGTGGGTTTCCTCTGGTTTACTCCGGTTTTCTCCCACAGTCCAACAGATATGCAGGTTAGGCTAATTGGTGTTCCCAAATTGCCCGTGGTGTGTGAGTATGTGTGTGAAAACCAGGATAACTGCATGCATTAATATCTGTATGGTCCAGGTAGTGTTATTGATTACTGTAAATGTTTAAGCTCGTATGTAAAACTCGATATTGTAACATCCGATCTGCCTCAGCCCCGGAGATCAGGTTCACCGGATTACTGAGCCGTAGCCTTTGTCTCCCCCTAGTGTGTCTACGTATGTCATTGTCAGTCATCAACACGAAAGTGGATTCACCTGTCTACCCTTGTGTGTCTCACTATTTAACCCAGCCGAACCCACACCACATTGTCTGGTCACCGTTGTGCACACCATTCTGTTCACCATATGTCTCTGTTCTCTCTCTCTCCCAGGTTTTAGACGGTATCTGCAGGCGAGGTAGCGAAAGCAAGACGGCTTTCGCGTTCGGACTGATCCCGGCTCTGTTGCAGTTCTCAGTTACTTTCAAGTATAAACTTCGTCAAGTGATTCTTATTCTTCTTGTTTGTGTTTCCGCCTGCAGACCGTCCCTGGTGAAGAACCCTCGGGGTTTATTATAATATATGTATATATCTAAGTTTGTTCAAATCAAAAACGGGACTCTGAATAAAAGTCTATATTTCCTGCACCTGCGTTCCCCTGTGTGTGTTTACCAGTGAGCCGACATGACAGATGACCAGACCGCTTACCCGAACGCAGCAGGAACACCTGTACGTGATAACACAGTCCCCATGATGGATTACATCAGACGACAGCAGGGACAGATGGACAGCCTGGCCAGGGCGATCAATGACCTGGCCCACAGTGTCCGTGACATCGCGGCTAGACAGTCGCCCCACCTGCGGCGCAGAGACACGCGTCCCGATCTCCACCACGGGCCGCCCCCCCCGAAAGATATGCTGGTGACCCAGAGGGGTGCAGAAGATTTCTCCTCGCTTGTGAGCTGTACCTGGCCGAGTATCCCGGTCTCGATGAGAGACAAAAGATAAGTTTTGTCACACAACAGCTCACAGGTGCAGCGATGGACTGGGCCACCGCGATGTGGAGTGCTGGGGGTCGGGATATGAGCGACTTTATCCGCTTCCTCCGCGCGTTCCGCGCTGTCTTTGATCACCCAGACCAGGGCCGGACTGGAGAGCAACAACTGCTGAGGATAAAACAGGGGTCGACCACCGTCGCCGAGTACGCCGTGCGGTTCAAAATCCTGGCAGCGGAGAGTGAGTGGTGCGAGAAAAGCCTTCTCGCCCGCTTCCGGGACGGGCTCCAGCCAGACATCCAGCTGGAGTTGGCGTGCCGAGATGCCGAGTTGGATTTGGATGAGACTATCCAGCTCGCCATTAAGCTGGACCAACACCTCCGCAGTCAGAAAAGGCAACACCCCGCCCGGGCGGCAGGAAGCAGGAGTGAGCTGCACCACCGTCCTCGCCTCAGCAGAAGCCCACCAGCTCCACGCGAAGCCCCAACGACAGAGCCTATGGACGTAGGCTCATCCAGGTTGTCGGCCCAGGAGAGACGACGCCGAATTACGGCCGGACTGTGCCTGTACTGCGGGGGTGGGGGGCATCTCATTCGGGAATGCCCGATATTAAAAGTAAATACAGACACACCCCCACAAACCACCCGCATGAACACACGTCCAAGAACCACCTCACCACAAACCACACGCATGAACACCTCTTCCCGAACCATAAACACGGACACACCCCCACAAACTGAGAAAACACATACACCGCCACGAACCAACCGGTCATTTTGTGTAAAAGCGACTTTGGCATATAATAATCATGTGATTTCTGTTTCCCCCCTCATAGATTCGGGCTCGGCTGGGAAAATTTTATTTCATTCTCTCTACTTTCCTCGCTGCACGCTCCAGTGTCGAAGCTTCCAACCCCGATCGTGATTAACGCTCTCGATGGCAACCCATTAAGTCAATCGCCTGTTAACATGATCTCCGTGCCCCTACGGTTAACTTTCCCAAATCACACTGAGGAGTTAGAATTTTATGTAATATCTCAGGTGAGTCAGTCCGTCGTGCTCGGCCTCCCATGGCTTAGCTCTCATAACCCAAATTTTGATTGGGCAGGTGCTCGCATCCTTTCATGGTCCCCCCGATGCGCGAAATTTTGTATGCCAACCTCATTGATGGCCCAAACGACCACAGTAGAAAGTCCTAGCGCCCTAGTTTCGACCCTAGTGCCATCAGAGTACGTGAAGTTTAAAGACGTATTTAGTGTCAGGGCAGCTGCACGACTTCCCCCTCACCGCCCGTGGGATTGCGCTATTGACCTCCTGCCGGGGAAAGCACCGCCCTGCTCGCGGATTTACCCATTGTCAGTGTCAGAAACACGGGCCATGGAGGAATACGTGAAAGAGGCTCTCCAGCAGGGGCTCATTAGTCGCTCCACGTCACCCGCATCGGCAGGGTTCTTTTTTATCGAGAAAAAAGGCGGGGGCCTTCGGCCGTGTATTGATTATCGAGGGCTCAATACCATCACAGTGAAATATAAGCACCCGCTGCCCCTGGTTCCGGCCGCGATCGATCTGCTCCGCGGCGCGTCCATCTTTACCAAACTTGACCTCCGCAGCGCTTATAACCTCGTTCGTGTTCGCAAGGGCGATGAGTGGAAGACAGCGTTTAGCACTACATCAGGTCATTACCAATACAATGTAATGGCTTATGGACTGGTGAACGCTCCTGCGGTGTTTCAGGGGTTCATGAATGACGTGCTCCGACATATGTTAAGCCGGTTCGTGATAGTATATTTAGATGACATCCTAATATACTCTCGGTCATACGAAGAGCACGTTCGTCATGTGACCGCCGTCCTCCATCGACTGAGGGAACATGGGCTCTATGTGAAGGCGGAGAAATGTGAATTTCATAAGACAGAGGTTGCATTCCTGGGCTATCGCATAGGGCCACTGGGGGTCAAGATGGACACAGCCAAGGTCAGAGCGGTACTCCAATGGCCGGAGCCGACATCAGTGAAGGCGCTACAAAGCTTCCTCGGGTTTGCCAATTTTTACAGGCGCTTTATTAGGGGCTATAGTACACTGGCAGCACCGCTCACTAGCTTACTAAAGGGTAAACCGCGCAAGTTACACAAGTTCACGCTGGACGCGCGCGTCGCGTTTCAGCGCCTAAAACAAGCTTTTACATCCGCGCCTATATTAAAACTGCCCGACCCTAACAAGCCCTTCGTAGTGGAGGTCGATGCGTCGGAGGTAGGACTCGGAGCGGTACTGTCACAGCGCCATGGCCACCCGGAGAAGTTATTCCCCTGTGCTTTTTTCTCGCGAAAACTGACACCTGCCGAATGCAACTATGATATCGGAAATCGCGAACTGCTTGCAATAAAGGCGGCGTTAGAGGAGTGGAGGCATTGGTTGGAAGGGTCGGAACATCCATTCACGGTACTCACAGATCATAAGAACTTGGAGTACCTCCAACAAGCAAAGAGACTAAACCCCCGGCAAGCCCGCTGGGCACTGTTTTTCACTCGGTTCCATTTTATTATTACTTATCGCCCCGGCACTAAGAATTTAAAAGCGGACGCGTTATCCCGCTATTTTGCGACACAGGACCGACCCCAGGTGCCTGAACCCATTCTGCCCCCGTCGCTCGTGGTAGCACCGATCACGTGGGACCTCGATACGGAGATAGCCCACGCGACACGGTCAGAACCCGTGCCGCCGGGCTGTCCTCCGGGTCGAACCTACGTGCCGGAGTCACTACGTGAACGAGTGATAGTAGAGGCACACACTAACTTATCATCAGGACATCCCAGCGAACTAAGAACACGCCAACTACTAGAACCTCAGTTCTGGTGGCCAAATTTGCGGGAAACAGTGAAACAGTCGTTTCGTCTTGCGCTACCTGTGCAACCACCAAGAGCCCTCGAGGGTTGCCAGTTGGAAAATTAATGCCCTTACCTACACCTAACAGACCGTGGTCCCACCTAGCGGTGGACTTTGTTACGGACCTGCCAGTGTCTAAAGGGTACACGACCGTCCTGGTAGTAGTAGACCGCTTCTCAAAAAGTTGCCGGTTTATTCCGTTCTGCGCCCTCCCAACCGCCTCCCAGGTGACGGAAACCCTATTCAACAATGTGTTTCGCTACTACGGCATACCGGAAGATATTGTTTCCGATCGTGGTCCCCAATTTGTCGCAAAAGTCTGGAAAGCTTTTTTCCAGAAATTGGGGACCACTATTAGTCTAACGTCAGGCTATCACCCGGAGTCTAATGGGCAGGCAGAGCGGACTGTCCAAGATCTCGGGAAATTCCTCCGCGCATATTGTAGTAGTCTGCAACATGAATGGGCAGACTGTTTATTCTGGGCGGAATATGCGCAAAACTCACTAAGACACTCCTTAACCGGCCTAACGCCGTTCCAATGTGTGCTCGGACATCAGCCACCGCTATGTCCTTGGGATGCCACTCCCACCAATATCCCCATGGTGGACGAGTGGTTTAAGAAAGCGGAAAAAGTATGGGAGGGGGCGCATGCCAGCATCTCCCAAGCAGTTCGCCGGTTCAAAAAATTCGCCGATAGGCGGCGACGGGAAAGTCCTCCGCTCCAGGTAGGAGATCGGGTTTGGCTCTCGACAAAGGACCTCTCTCTCAACCTCCCCTGCCGTAAGCTCTCCCCCAGATTCATCGGTCCCTTCCCTATAATCTCTCAAATCAACCCTGTTTCTTTTAAATTGCAACTCCCTTCACACATGCGCATTAACCCTGTCTTTCACATCTCTCTTCTCAGGCCAGTGATGCGGGGACCACTAGACGGAGGTGTCGTAGACCCTTCACTCCCTGGGGCTGTGGAGATCGAGGGCGCTCCTGCATTTAGAGTCCAGCAACTGCTGGACTCCCGAAGGCGAGGGGGCTCCCTTCAGTACCTGGTAGAGTGGGAGGGGTATGGGCCGGAGGAACGCAGCTGGGTCCCGGCAAAGGACATCCTGAGCCCAGAACTCGTATTCGAGTTTCATCAAGCTCGACCGGATCGTCCTGCGCCACGACCTCCTGGCCGACCCGCTCGCCGGCAATTCCATCAGGCCGGTGGGTCCCAACCCCCTTCGGTACCTAGCGGGGAGCGCCCACCTCTCTTTCAGGAAGCCGGTCCTGGGAGGGGGGGGTAATGTAACATCCGATCTGCCTCAGCCCTGGAGATCAGGTTCACCGGATTACTGAGCCGTAGCCTTTGTCTCCCCCTAGTGTGTCTACGTATGTCATTGTCAGTCATCAACACGAAAGTGGATTCACCTGTCTACCCTTGTCTGTCTCACTATTTAACCCAGCCGAACCCACACCACATTGTCTGGTCACCGTTGTGCACACCATTCTGTTCACCATATGTCTCTGTTCTCTCTCTCTCCCAGGTTTAAGACGGTATCTGCAGGCGAGGTAGCGAAAGCAAGACGGCTTTCGCGTTCGGACTGATCCCGGCTCTGTTGCAGTTCTCAGTTACTTTCAAGTATAAACTTCGTCAAGTGATTCTTATTCTTCTTGTTTGTGTTTCCGCCTGCAGACCGTCCCTGGTGAAGAACCCTCGGGGTTTATTATAATATATGTATATATCTAAGTTTGTTCAAATCAAAAACGGGACTCTGAATAAAAGTCTATATTTCCTGCACCTGCGTTCCCCTGTGTGTGTTTACCAGTGAGCCGACATGACAGATATGTGAGAATTTAAAGGTATGATATTCTGATAACTTGGTTAAAACTAATATCGTCGTTTTCACGCTGTTGTTACATCGTTAGTACGTCGTTAATACTCCGACACCCTTTAACAGCTTAATGTTAAATATTTTAATGTGCAGGTGGTGGATGTTCATCCCGGGACATCATCAGAAGCAGGGCAAGAGACTGCCACTGTCCCCAAGTCTCCAGGGTGCATCGATAAAAGAGATGGTAGACATAAGTGTCCCATTTGTGAATTAGTCTATGTTAATGTCGTCCAGCACTTAAGGACCACAGAAAACGTTACTAATCCAACCGAATTGGCTCTTTTATCAAAACTTGCTCACCGACAGTAAGTATCCTGTTTTCTATTTTCTAGGCTTAATTTGTACCTGCATTTAATGCACACTTTTACATCTGCTTAAATGTCAGTTTTAAAACTAATTGAAATGATTACTGTTTCAATTATACAGTACAGCTTTGCCACCAAATTGGACTGTCCAGTTCACAACTGTAAGGTTAAATACCTTAGCAGACTAGACAAGCACCTTCGAAAAATTCACAACTTTCAGGTATGTTTTTGAAGTTCTTCAATACTTGGGCTGGATAAGCTGTGAATTGTGAAGTTTGTGTCTGCCAGATGTCTAAATGTGTGTGTGTATTGAATAAGTGTTAACCCCCCCCCCACACACACACGCCCATCTCTGTGGTCCTTACTTTGGTCTTGTGTAGTCAACGTAGGAAAAGAAATGCTGTATTTATTCATTTATATTCACTTTGTAGGCAAACCTTAAAATGTGCTCATATAATTAACTTAACATTACATCTGTATTTTCAGAGACCTTACATTACGCTCTACATCGAGAGAGCCAAGGATAGATACAGTGGTGTGAAAAACTTTTTGCCCCCTTCCTGACTTCTTATTCTTTTGCATGTTTGTCACACTTAAATGTTTCTGCTCATCAAAAACCGTTAACTATTAGTCAAAGATAACATAACTGAACACAAAATGCAGTTTTTAAATGAAGGTTTACGTTATTAAGGGAGAAAAAAAACTCAATCTACATGGCCCTGTGTGAAAAAGTGATTGCCCCCTTGTTAAAAAATAACTTAACTGTGGTTTATCACACCTGAGTTCAATTTCTGTAGTCACCCCCAGGCCTGATTACTGCCACACCTGTTTCAATCAAGAAATCACTTAAATAGGAACTGCCTGACACAGAAGTAGACCAAAAGCACCTCAAAAGTCAGACATCATGCCAAGATCCAAAGAAATTCAGGAACAAATGAGAACAAAAGTACTTGAGATCTATCAGTCTGGTAAAGGTTATAAAGCCATTTCTAAAGCTTTGGGACTCCAGCGAACCACAGTGAGAGCCATTATCCACAAATGGCAAAAACATGGAACAGTGGTGAACCTTCCCAGAAGTGGCCGGCCGACCAAAATTACCCCAAGAGCGCAGAGACAACTCATCCGAGAGGCCACAAAAGACCCCAGGACAACATCTAAAGAACTGCAGGCCTCACTTGCCTCAATTAAGGTCAGTGTTCACGACTCCACCATAAGAAAGAGACTGGGCAAAAACGGCCTGCATGGCGGATTTCCAAGGCACAAACCACTTTTGAGCAAAAAGAACATTAAGGCTCGTCTCAATTTTGCTAAAAAACATCTCAATGATTGCCAAGACTTTTGGGAAAATACCTTGTGGACCGACAAGACAAAAGTTGAACTTTTTGGAAGGTGCGTGTCCCGTTACATCTGGTGTAAAAGTAACACAGCATTTCAGAAAAAGAACATCATACCAACAGTAAAATATGGTGGTGGTAGTGTGATGGTCTGGGGTTGTTTTGCTGCTTCCGGACCTGGAAGGCTTGCTGTGATAGATGGAACCATGAATTCTACTGTCTAGCAAAAAATCCTGAAGGAGAATGTCTGGCCATCTGTTCGTCAACTCAAGCTGAAGCGATCTTGGGTGCTGCAGCAGGACAATGACCCAAAACACACCAGCAAATCCACCTCTGAATGGCTGAAGAAAAACAAAATGAAGACTTTGGAGTGGCCTAGTCAAAGTCCTGACCTGAATCCTATTGAGATGTTGTGGCATGACCTTAAAAAGGCGGTTCATGCTAGAAAACCCTCAAATAAAGCTGAATTACAACAATTCTGCAAAGATGAGTGGGCCAAAATTCCTCCAGAGCGCTGTAAAAGACTCGTTGCAAGTTATCGCAAACGCTTGATTGCAGTATTGCTGCTAAGGGTGGCCCAACCAGTTATTAGGTTCAGGGGGCAATTACATTTTCACAGTAGTTTTGGATTTTTTTTTCTCCCTAAATAATAAAACCCTTCATTTAAAAACTGCATTTTGTGTTTACTTGTGTTATCTTTGACTAATAGTTAAATGTATTTGATGATCAGAAACATTTTGTGTGACAAACATGCAAAAGAATAAGAAATCAGGAGGGGAGGGCAAATAGTTTTTCACACCACTGTATATTACATGGGAACTGGCGCTCCTGAGGGCTTCAAACCCCATACCACGAATGGTCTCACATCTTGATGAGGTGGATGATGCAGCAATTGAAGAGGGCATCAGGAGGGAGTTAGAAACAGGTGTACAAGCTGCCTCTCCTGCCAGAAGAACTCGCAGTGAGCATGCCACGCCAAATGTGTGCCATGCTTCACAATCATCTAGTCAGGCCCAAAGTGAATATGCCAGCCATCTCCAGAGTTTAACATCTCCTTCTCACTCTGAAATCGAGTCTCCTTCGAGCACATTCCACGCCAAAAAGGTCTCCGTCTCCCAATGAGCCTGGCACCTCAGGTATGATAAACACTTGGGGAACTTGCAAGAAGACATCTGCTGAGGGGACCCTCACCTGGCTGCAGGAACTGCCAGATTTTGTCAACAGAACTCAAAGTGGTAAGGCAGCTGCTCCAAGTTGAAATAGAACGGAATGAGGAGCTTAGGCATCTACACTGTTCAAGCAGTCGCTCAAAGGTAAAGTTTTTTTTTTAAGTCTTGTATGTATCAGAGAAATAATACTCACATGATAAAAAAGTATATGTAAAGCAGATCTGTTAATTATTTCAGGCAGTTAGATTTCAACGGAGGAAACCGTTTTCATCCAGTAAAGCCCCCCCAGTATGGTAAATATAACACTTTTTAAATATAATTACTACCAAACCTGAAGGATGGGTGACATTGCATCATTTTACAGATTGTAAAACTTGGACAAATGATGTCAATTATATCGACTTTGGTTGATGTTCGTGTCTTTTCAGTAAGACTGGTCGAAGAGTATAGGGGCCATGTGGTAGGTGTGAATCCAAGCAGAAAAAACAGAGAATTGCAAACAGCGAGCCACCCATATCAATTTTTTAGAATTCATGGCAGACGAAGCAATTCCAAACGTTGATCTTTTTCTTTCAAACCACGGTAGAGTCCGAGCGTAAGTACTAAATTGTAGTGTCTGCAAGTAACCGCTAAATTGTGAAGACTGTCCGTGTCAAACGGAGTAGGAGACGTGGCTTAATTTGTGTTCTTGACTTCACAGGTTCGTTGCACACCTTCAGGAAAGGCAGTTAAAGCCAACAACCCAGAAGGTGTATTTGCTGGATGTAGTGGCTTTCCTGAAATATATTTTGAACATGTCACCACGATCTGTCAGACTCGGAAAAAAAACAGATCACCGCTCTCATGGTCGAATTGACAGCACATCTAAGAGATATTGGGCGGGAAGTAGTTGGACACCAGCTGAAAGTGCGCAGATCAAAGTCCGGTAAGTTACTCTACCTCTATTGCTTCACACCACATCATTAATTGAGAAAAGCATGTAAAATTAATTGTATTTGTAATTTCAGATAAACTTGTTGATGCCAACAAACACAATTTGTTCATTGAGACGGCCCCTGAACATATTGCTGCAGAACTTGGTAGGGAGCTCTGCTCATACAGTACATTGGAACACATATCTTATGAAAGTGGTGTGTGTGTATCTATCCATAAATATCCAAGCAGGTAAATATAAAGGATGAAGATTTTTACATTATAGGTACTTGCATGTACAAACTGGGTTGGACGACTTGGTTGTTGCCCATTTTGCATAGAATATGGTGGGTCTTTGTGGCTCTTCCGTTCCTTTAAGACCATCACTACAGCTTATGTGTTGGCTTTGGCTTTTACAGAGAAACTCGAGATGCAACCAAGAAAAGGATCTGCCTGGAAATTGTTTTTTGGATTCCTGGCCGGATACATCATTGCAATAACTGGCCACCAAAAGGGTGTGGTATTCAACATGACTATTGAAGAGGTTCAGACAGCACAAAGAACTAAGGACGGTGCCCGTATCATTCGTGTAAGCAAGTATGGGTGTGCTAAAAAAAAAAAAAAAAAAAAATATATATATATACACACAGTGGTGTGAAAAACTATTTGCCCCCTTCCTAATTTCTTATTCTTTTGCATGTTTGTCACACAAAATATTTCTGATCATCAAAAACCATTAAATATTAGTCAAAGATAACATAATTGAACACAAAATGCAGTTTTTAAATGAAGGTTTACGTTATTAAGGGAGAAAAAAAAACTCAAAATCTACATGGCCCTGTGTGAAAAAGTGATTGCCCCCCCTTGTTAAAAAATAACTTAACTGTGGTTTATCACACCTGAGTTCAATTTCTGTAGTCACCCCCAGGCCTGATTACTGCCACACCTGTTTCAATCAAGAAATCACTTACTGTAAATAGGAGCTACCTGACACAGAGAAGTAGACCAAAAGCACCTCAAAAGCTAGACATCATGCCAAGATCCAAAGAAATTCAGGAACAAATGAGAACAAAAGTAATTGAGATCTATCAGTCTGGTAAAGGTTATAAAGCCATTTCTAAAGCTTTGGGACTCCAGCGAACCACAGTGAGACCCATTATACACAAATGGCAAAACCATGGAACAGTGGTGAACCTTCCCAGGAGTGGCGGGCCGACCAAAATTACCCCAAGAGCGCAGAGACAACTCATCCGAGAGGCCACAAAAGACCCCAGGACAACATCTAAAGAACTGCAGGCCTCACTTGCCTCAATTAAGGTCAGTGTTCATGACTCCACCATGAGAAAGGGACTGGGCAAAAACAGCCTGCATGGCAGATTTCCAAGGTGCAAACCACTTTTAAGCAAAAAGAATATTAAGGCTCGTCTCAATTTTGCTAAAAAACATCTCAATGATTGCCAAGACTTTTGGGAAAATACCTTGTGGACCGACGAGACAAAAGTTGAACTTTTTGCAAGGTGCGTGTCCCGTTACATCTGGCGTAAAAGTAACACAGCATTTCAGAAAAAGAACATCATACCAACAGTAAAATATGGTGGTGGTAGTGTGATGGTCTGGGGTTGTTTTGCTGCTTCAGGACCCAGAAGGCTTGCTGTGATAGATGGAACCATGAATTCTACGGTCTACCAAAAAATCCTGAAGGAGAATGTCCGGCCATCTGTTCGTCAACTCAAGCTGAAGCGATCTTGGGTGCTGCAGCAGGACAATGACCCAAAACACACCAGCAAATCCACCTCTGAATGGCTGAAGAAAAACAAAATGAAGACTTTGGAGTGGCCTAGTCAAAGTCCTGACCTGAATCCTATTAAGATTTTGTGGCATGACCTTAAAAAGGCGGTTCATGCTAGAAAACCCTCAAATAAAGCTGAATTACAACAATTATGCAAAGATGAGTGGGCCAAAATTCCTCCAGAGGGCTGTAAAAGACTCGTTGCAAGTTATCGCAAACGCTTGATTGCAGTTATTGCTGCTAAGGGTGGCCCAACCAGTTATTAGGTTCAGGGGGCAATTACTTTTTCACACAGGGCCATGTAGGTTTGGATTTTTTTCCCCCTAAATAATAAAACCCCTCATTTAAAACTGCATTTTGTGTTTACTTGTGTTATCTTTGACTAATAGTTAAATGTGTTTGATGATCAGAAACATTTTGTGTGACAAACATGCAAAAGAATAAGAAATCAGGAGGGGGGCAAATAGTTTTTCACACCACTGTATATACACATTCACAGTGAATGAGTATGTCTGGTTTGTTCGGTATAACAAGATTAGAAGACATGTTCATGGAGTCTCGGAGGTAACAACTTTTTTTCATAATTCCTCTGGAGGTGTCCTTCTTAAACTGGGGGAATATTTCAAGGAGGCCTGGGAATTTATCGATTTGGGAGTTGCACCCACATTCAACATGTGTAAGGGACTGCCACTAGAGGGCACTGTGTTCTGGGAAACTGGGTCTTCAAACAAAAAACTACACAACGTAAACCTGAAGGCACCTCGGTCAGGTGACGGCTAAGTGTCACCTGTGCCGGGGTGGCTCATTAGCAAACCTAATAAAAAGCTGTTAGCTCTGGGAAACTGGGTCGAGCATTAATGTTGTCTAGTGGGCTTTAGTTTTGTTCTTTTTTTGGCTCTGTAGACATGTTGTTTTGGTTAAATGTGTGAGTGTATGTTTAAATGTACCTGTGTTTTAATTATTGTGAAGTGTGTGTGGTGTCTTATATGTTTTGGGTTATTTCTATTGGTTTCTCCCTCATGTTTTGCAAATTCTCTCCCCATTAGTATATGCCCTAAGCCTGTGTACCTTCTATGGGTGAGTGTGAGAAAAGCTAGGTTGTGAGGATGTGTGCCCACGTGTGAGCGAGCGTAGGCTGTGCCCAAGTGTGAGCGAGCGTAGGCTGTGCCCAAGTGTGAGCGAGCGTAGGCTGTGCCCAAGTGTGTGTGTGTGTGTGTGTTAGTTAGTGAGAGTCGAATGTGTTTATAGCTGAATACGTGTATGTTAGTGTGAGTCTAGCTTCCTGAAGCGTGTGCGCGTGTCGCCCGTAGAAGCACAGGTTCCCCTACGTCTGTTTTGAGTTCTAGTTACCTGTTCCATGTCTTAACTCCAGTAGGTCTCAAGCCGAGTGTCACAACACAGCGCCCTGTTCTATGTCCCAGGTATTAGAGCCTGACTGTGTAGCCTGTGTTGTGACCTCGAGCTTGAGCACAGGGTTATAGTTCCCCGTTTCATGTTCCTTAAGTTTGTATCCCGTGTGTTCTATTTATAGAGTTTGTGTGTATGTTGAGCTGAAAGAGCCAGAGTTTTGTTTATTTGGTTTGAGTTTTGGTTTGTTCATTTTAAATAAAAGACATTATTATTTACACCTGAACCCTCTGCATTTATGCCTGCCTTTTGTGAGCCCACGGCGATAACATCAGCCCGGAACCACTACAACACGTGACATGTTGCGTTCGTCTGTTGCTACTTATGTGAGGGAATTTCTAATTTGTCTTTAATAGTCTGGAATAGTGAAAGGTGCATTTAATAAATTCTGATTTCCTTATTCTACCAGGCTAAGCGGCAACTGGGATCAAAGACATACAAGAAAGTGGCAACTTTTATGTGTCACGATGAGCATACCGCCAAAAAGTTTTACCAAGGTTAGTTTCATTTAATTAATAGCTGATCTATTATGTCGTAGTGGCTATTGGATGATATTAATTTTCCCTAATGTTTTGCACAGCTGATGACACTGCAGAAGTTATCCGGAGCAGACATCTGTCTATTATGGCAATTCCCACATATGTAGCAAAAAATCATCTCGCCACAGTGTGGAGGCAGTTCCCACTACAGAGGAAGAAGGTGAGGAAGAGGAAGACCTGGAGACTTCAGCACCGGAGGAGCCTATGAGGGGAAAAAAAAAGGTTTTTCTGTATCACATGAAGTTCTTCTCATTTTGTGAAGCTGCTTTAACAAAAGGTCATTGAGTCGTAATGAAGTGGGTTTTTTTTTTTTTTTGTAAACAGGAAGTAAGCTTGCCTACCAAATATGGTGCAGGTGAGAGACTATCGGATTCTGAAGAGATGGAACAGGTTCCGTGAAAAGCGAGCAAGAAAGAAATTGTGCGGCCAAAACGGCAAAGGGGGGTAAGTTGATCATTTTCAGCCCTTTTAGCCCTCCTTTAATTTGTTTAAAAACAAATGATCTCTTCCAAAGAGCATGGGAAAGATGATTAGTGGGGGACTGTTCAATATGAAAGCTGTCCAAGAAAAACAAGCTTCAATGCTTCCACACATTGTAGAATCTCTCAAAATAATATTAGATAAATCTGTCTAAAGAGGTAGTGTCCTCCACTGAGGACGATGGGACAGATGACTCTAAACCAGAGGACGATCTGGAGGACGATTCAGAAGTGGAGGAGGAGCCAGTGGGGCACAAAGATTGTTAAGCAAAACCGTCAAAGAATGGTGAGCTCTTTCAGTGCCTTAACACGTAAGTGCTATACAAAATGTAAATAAATTTAAACAAAATGCAGTTCAACTTTTATTTTTATTAGAATGTGACCCAGAACTCCAGTGAAGATGCGAAACCTATACAAGCTGATTCAGAAGAGGAGGAGAAGCAAGAGAGCAAAATGGTCCTGCAAAGAGAGGAGGTGAGTTTCAGTTGAAGTGGGTCATTTGTAATGTTGCTAAGAGCTGGTAAATTTAGAGGTACAATCCATATGTCAGTTTGATTTAACCCTGACTATAAACACAAAACTGGGAATAGTATTTTGACAGGGTAAGAAGACTATTGCAGCTAAACATCTCCAACTGAAATCAACAATTATTCCAATGAATCCAGTGATGCTAAAAACTCCGAAGGTATGTGAGTGAGGTGTGTATTAAAAAAAGTAACAATAATTAAAACCGAAACATGTATATTGTTTAGAATTTGGATCTTTGCCATTGTTGGTGATAAATAAGTGTTATTTTCACAACTTTGAACTTTAAGCATTCTACATTTCACGCATTGATTCAAACAATTCTTTCATCTTTCTCCACAGAGAAAAAGGATCGCAGTTCGAGTCCCTATTGGTGTAAGAGCACCCTAGTTTACTCCAGTTAGAAGTTTATTAGCAACAAGAACTAATATTTTGAGCTCTTCTTTGGATTTATTTTTTCCACTCAGATGCAGGAGACCTTCGTGAGCCCAGGAACAGCAAGTGTCCTGGAAGGTCACTTGTCAAAATCTCATCCATTTCATGGAACCAGTAAGGCGAAGATGATATTACAGTATATCATTCCTCCCAAACATCTGGTAATTAAAATTTCTTCTTTTAACAGCAAAAGATTTCTCAGGTTTTTGTCAATTGTAAATACTTTGGTTACACACGGATCAATTTCAATCATTATCTTCTCAAAATGAAGGAGCCCAGGGTGAAGCACGACAAAGAAGAGGAGCAGAGATGAAGGATGAGGAGGAGAAGCAGACATACAAGAGGAGGTTTTGGAGAAAAAGGGAACTGAGGATGAAGAAGGAGCAGACTTGTAGGAAGTTTATAAAAGAACAGAACGGAGGGGAACATAAATGATACAAATGTTTTGTGCTTTTTTTTTTATGAGGCCTATAAGGTATCAGGGTTGAAAAAAAACTTCATATTGAAGGAGAGAAAGATGGGTGCACTAAATTTGTGATTTGGTAGGCTCCAAGTTCATATTTGTGTTTTTCTTTTGGTTATTTTTCAGGAACGGTGTGTAGTTATATTTCTTGTAAATAATGTAAAATTTATATTTATAATAAAGAAAAAAATATTAAAAAATCATATTGACATAACTGAGTTTTTGTTATTACTGATGTGTGGTAGAAAAGTATGCACTACACTCAAGTTTGGGATCACTTCCTACCTCCATGGACATTCCTGATTATTTCTACATTGTAAAGCTATGCTGCAGGTGTCAAATATACAATAATCAAAATATACAATAATCTCCTTAGAACAGATACTGTTGAGATGTATCTGCCACCCATGATCTGTATTGGCTTCATGAAGGCTCTGTTCCAAGGTGCAGTTAATGTGAGGTAACCCAATATAAGTTATTGAGCTCGAGGCAGCCGGCGACTAATTTCAAATCGTAATGACATTTGCCGTAAACGAGGACTAAGATCCTTGGTGTTGTCTTACTCACACAACAGCAAAAGTCCTAAATATGACTCCCAAGTTTCAGCAGTTCGTTGAGACCAACTTCTCAGTATAAGTCTAGAAGTTGGGTGTTTGAACTAAGTCCCTTAATTATAAAAGCCAGTGAATAAGAAGTTAACAAGGCATGACGAGGTTGCCATGCACGTTAGACTAAAGGTCTTCGGTAGGGTATAATCCTATAATTATAATCTGTAGTGCATAAGCACTACACTGTGAAAACATGGTACACCCTTATTACAGGCCTGTACAGCAGGGTCAAAGGTTAACCCTGCACTGTTTCATGAATCATCCTTTAGCATCTGCACCTAGGCGTGTCTTTTAACATGCTGTATATCATTGTAAAGCAGACTTTTTCGGAAAGAGAAGAATCGATCATGTTATATTCCTACTACAATGAGCTCTTGTACAACGGTAAATTTAACGTACAGACTCAAAGGTCAAATCTGCACTGGTAATCAGGCCTATTTTGGAGGAACAGAATGTCCGACTAACTTGTGTTATACCAAGATGTAAAGGTGACATTCTGAGCTTTCATTTGTGTTTTAAATTAATCATGTATCTTTTAAAGAATTTGATTGGAACGCTTATGAATATGTGCGTTTCTCGGCCGCTCTTAGGCCAATGAATCTGGTTCAGAGCTCAAATGTGCATCGGACGTTCAGGCCTATTTCGGAGGAACACAATGTCTGACTAACTTGTGTTATACCAAGATGTAAAGGTGACATTCTGAGCTTTCATTTGTGTTCTAAATTAATCATGTATCTTTTAAAGAATTTGATTGGGGCGCTTATTAATACACCCGTTTTTATGCTTCACCTAGGCCAATGAATCTGGTTCAGAGCTCAAATGTGCATCGGACGTTCAGGCCTATTTCAGAGGAACAGAATATCTGACTACCTTGTGTTATACCAAGATGTAAAGGTGGCATTCTGAGCTTTCATTTGTGCTCTAAATGAATCATATATCTTTTAAAGAATTTGATTGGAACGCTTATGAATACGTGCGTTTCTCGGCCGCTCTTAGGCCAATGAATCAGGTTCAGAGCTCCATTTTCAAAGTAACTCCTACTCTGTGATCTGTGTCATATGCCGAATCGAGCTCCATCAGTTCGAGGAGGCTCGGAAGAGGCGTCAGGATACATTCAGATCTCTTATTAGGGACCCATGGCAAGGCCCCCCTAATTCGGACGCCCGTATCTCAGTCACCGTCAGTCAGATCGGCCCCAGATTTCACTTGGGCGTTCGCTGGAATGCCCTGCAACGCATGCTCCAGCCCCGGCTTTCTAGCCCCGACTCCCGTGGAGATATTATGGCTTAACCACAGGGAGTCGGCCGCCCCTCATACCACCCCGAGCGACCCACACCCGGGAACCCTAGCCTCCCTCGTAGGGCTCGTCTAGTGCAATCCATCCAGCTCTCAACCAGCTCTCTAGCCCCAACGGCCGAGGAGATACGCCGGAAAATCCCTGGGAGCCCCAACACCGGGACGTTGCACGCCACCTACCGGCCAGCCAAAGTACCCTACCCCAAGGAACCCTAGGACATGCTTGTAGAGCTCATCGAGTCGAATCCAACGAGCCCTCCCCCACCCCTGTAACCCCAACAGATATGTGTGCTCAACCCTGGGAACTTATCAACTTAACGTTGAGGCACCGGGGGGCCGTGTGCTCATTCGAGACCAGGATCTCAGTGCAGCAATATTAATCGGACCGACTTCTCCTTTCAAGACCCTTCAGTGTAAGAAATTCTTGGATTTTCCCAAAGAATGGAGTTGCGACTCCAAATTTAACCAGGAAGCTCACGGAGGCCATGTCATCCAGAATCCTGAATCCCAAGGTCGTAGCCCCTTCCTGAGCGAACTTTTTTCTGGGGCCACTTAGGGGCCCGAAACCACTTGAACTCACCTCGGCATCTCCCACAGACCACAGAAAACGTATTATATTTCCATTATGAAGCTTTTTTGGTCAAGGGCCCCCCGGCGCCCCTGAAATTCTCAGGGGTGACTCAGGACCCCTCAATCCGATATCACATAAAATTTCAGTTTGGGGCCCCCGGGGGCCCCTGGGACTAAGCAGGGACCCATTGATCTTCACTCGGACCCGGGGCCAAAGTTGAAAATTAAAGGGCCTTATATTGTCATCCTGGGCCTTCTGGGACCCACCTTGAGCGGCCCCGCCCCACCCGGAACCCATCGGTCTTCACTCGGACCCGGGGCCAAAGTTGAAAATTAAAGGGCTTTATATTGTCATCCTGGGCCTTCTGGGACCCAACTTGAGCGGCCCCACGCCACCCGGAACCCGCCTCTAGCTCCATTCTATGGCCAAAAGTGTAATGGCAGCATTGCTGGCCAGAATAGAGATCCTGGCCTGGTATGCTGGGTCCGACGATCGACAAGCTGGAAGTGGCGATGTTGGGCCCCATTGAAAATGAAAGGTCGGCGGACCCAACATAGCAAATGCGCCCATTTGCTTCCACTAACTAAATAACCCAATTCACTTGGGGCCAACTTCTCGATGCAATTCCCTAACTCAGACACAGTTTCACAGTTTAAGTCTAGGCTAAAAACTTATTTATTTAGCCAAGCATTTTCATGAATTGATTAACCTTAAGTAAAGGATCAGATCTGGGGGACTCATGGACGTAGAGTATTATGGTGAACTGGTATGTTTAGAAGCTGTCTTCCTCACTCTCATTGATCAGTCAGGTTTGTTGACTGTGAGGTGATTGCTTGCTTTACACTTCAGGGAGCCCTCATGTTTGTTTCTCCTTCTGGCTCTCCCTTTTAATTATGCTGTCATAGTTAGTCCTGCCGGAGTCTCTGCTTGCACTCTACCGTTAACATACATTCACATTAAACATCATATGACTGTGATCGAGGCGGCACGGTGGTGTAGTGGTTAGCACTGTCGCCTTGCACCTCCAGGGTCTGGGTTCGATTCCCGTCTCTGTGTGCATGGAGTTTGCATGTTCTCCCCGTGCTTGGTGGGTTTCCTCCGGGTACTCCGGTTTCCTCCCACAGTCCAAAGATATGCAGGTTAGGCTAACTGGCGTTCCTAAATTGCCCGTAGTGTGTGATTGTGTGTGTGTGTGTGCCCTGCGATGGATTGGCACCCTCTCCAGGGTGTACCCTGCCTAGTGCCCGAAGTCTCCTGGGATAGGCTCCAGGTCCCCCGCGACCCTGAACACAGGATTAAGCGGTACAGAAAATGAATGAATGAATGAATGACTGTGATCATACCTAATTGCCATTTCTCCTCCTCTTCTCTTCCTCCCCCTCTTTCTCTTCCCTCTTTCCCCATATCTCCCCCTTTCTCTCTCTCTCTGTCGAGCTACACATGTCGTTCCTGAGCTGCCAGTGAGCCAGACTCCCTCTGCCCTCCGGACCCATCCTGGTGCCTGGCTTGTGCTTGGAGATTTCGTCACATGGATGCCCTTGTGTCTCTCTTTGGTATGCGTCTGGTGCCTGGGGATGATTCTCTCTACCTAGACGACGGTTAAATGCAGATCATTTCATGCAGATAATTTTTCACCCAAATGAGGATGGGTTCCCTGTTGAGTCTGGTTCGTCTCAAGGTTTCTTCCCATCACCATCTCAGGGAGTTTTTCCTTGCCACTGTCGCCGTCGGCTTGCTCACCAGGGGCAAAATGACCATTTTGATTCATACGCATTCACATTCCATACAAACTTAAATAATTCTTTAGATTGTGTAAAGCTGCTTTGAGGCAATGTCAATTGCTAAAAGCGCTATACAAATAAAATTGAATTGAAGTACTCCCCAATGGGTTCTTGGGTTGCCACTGCGACAGGCACCGACCACCTTACGGCCACAGCTCCGGTCGGCCGCCTCGACAATGGAGGCGCGGAACATAGTCCATTCGGACTCAATGTCCCCCACCTCCCCCAGTACGTGGTTGAAGCTTTGCCGGAGGTGGGAGTTGAAGCTCATCCTGACAAGTGACTCTGCCAGACGTTCCCAGCAGACCCTCACAATACGTTTGGGTCTACCAGGCCTGACCGGCTTCCTACCCCACCAACGGAGCCAACTCACCACCAGGTGCTGATCAGTTGACAGCTCTGCCCCTCTCTTCACCCAAGTGTCCAAGACATGTGGCCGCAAGTCCGACGACAAGACCACAAAGTCGATCATCGAACTGCAATCTAGGGTGTCCTGGTGCCAGGTGCACATATGGACTCCCTTATGCCTGAACATGGTGTTCGTTATGGACAATCAGATCAGGGGGGCCGTTCATCCCAATCACGCCCTTCCAGGTCTCACTGTCATTGCCCATGTAAGCATTGAAGTCCCCCAACAGAACGATGGAGTCCCCAGGAGGGACGTTCTCTAGTGCCCCCTCTAGTGACCCCAAAAAGGGCGGGTACTCCAAACTGCCGTTCGGCACATAAGCGCAAACAACAGTAAGGATCCGTCCCCCCACCTGAAGGCGGAGGGAGGCCACCCTCTCGTTCACTGCACTGAACCCCAATGTACAGGCCCCGAGCCGGGGGGCAATAAGTATGCCCCCACCTGCTCGGCGCTTCTCACCGATGGCAACTCCAGAGTAGAAGAGAGTCCAGCCCCTCTCAAGGAGACTGGTTCCAGAGTCCAAGCTGTGCATCGAGGTGAGTCCAACTATATCTAGCCGGAACTTCTCAACCTCACGCACTAGCTCAGGCTCCTTCCCTGCCAGAGAGGTGACATTCCACGTCCCTAGAGCCAGCTTCTGCAGCCGAGGATCAGACCGCCAAGACCCCTGTCTTCGGCCACCACCCAACTCACAATGCACCCGACCTCTTTGGCCCCTCCTACAGGTGGTGAGCCCATGGGAAGGGGGACCCACGTTGCCTCTTCGGGCTGTGCCCGGCCAGGCCCCATGGGTGCAGGCCCGACCACCAGGCGTTCGCCATCGGGCCTCACCTAGGACCAGATTGCCATGGGTGACACCACCAGGAGCATGAAGCCCCCGACAACATAGCTCCCAGGATCATTGGGACATGCAAACCCCTCCACCACAATAAGGTGGTGGTTCAAGGAGGGGGCTCCTCTGCATGGCTCAATTAAAAGTTTTATGTTTAAATACAGACTATCTTGAATCGAACATCTGGCCTCCTGCAAATATGCCACGCTCACAGCGCATTCATGACAGAATAAAAAATTTAGATTTCTAATTAAATCAAATTGTTCACATCGGTTAGGTTGTGGCATTTTGTTGGAAAAAAAATTTCAGATGGAACCTCATAGATAAGCTGTCTTATATAAAGCATATAAAACAATATTAAAAATTTTTTTTGTATAATTTAGTAAAATTTTGTATAGTACCTCTGTGGATTAAAACTGCTCTGTATGTACTGTACAGTGGCTTGCAAAAGTATTTGGCCCCCTTGAACTTTTCCACATTTTGTCACATTACAGCCACAAACATGAATCAATTTTATTGGAATTCCACGGGAAAGACCAATACAAAGTGGTGTACACGTGAGAAGTGGAACGAAAATCATACATGATTCCAAAACTTTTTTACAAATAAATAACTGAAAAGCAGGGTATGCATACAGTAATTATTCAGCCCCCTGAGTCAATACTTTGTAGAACCACCTTTTGCTGCAATTACAGCTGCCAGTCTTTTAGGTTATGTCTCTACCAGCTTTACACATCTAGAGACTGAAATCCTTGCCCATTCTTCTTTGCAAAACAACTCCAGCTGAGTCAGATTGGATGGACAGCGTTTGTGAACAGCAGTTTTCAGATCTTGCCACAGATTCTCAATTGGATTTAGATCTGGACTTTGACTAGGCCATTCTAACACATGGATATGTTTTGTTTTAAACCATTCCATTGTTGCCCTGGCTTTATGTTTAGGGTCGTTGTCCTGCTGGAAGGTGAACCTCCGCCCCAGTGCCAAGTCTATTGCAGACTCCAAGAGGTTTTCTTCCAAGATTGCCCTGTACTTGGCTCCATCCATCTTCCCATCAACTCTGACCAGCTTCCCTGTCCCTGCTGAAGAGAAGCACCCCCAGAGCATGATGCTGCCACCACTATATTTGACAGTGGAGATGGTGTGTTCAGAGTGATGTGCAGTGTTAGTTTTCCGCCAGACATAGCGTTTTGCATTTTGGCCAAAAAGTTCCATTTTGGTCTCATCTGACCAGAGCACCTTCTTCCACATGTTTGCTGTGTCCCCCACATGGCTTGTGGCAAACTGCAAACGGGACTTATGGTTTTTTGTTAACAATGGCTTTCTTCTTGCCACTCTTACATAAAGGCCAACTTTATGCAGTGCACAACTAATACTGTAGATGTCCTATGGACAGGTTCCCCCACCTGAGCTGTAGATCTCTGCAGCTCCTCCAGAGTCACCATGGGCCTCTTGGCTGCATTTCTGATCAGCGCTCTCCTTGTTCGGCCTGTGAGTTTAGGTTACAGTTGTGCCATACTCCTTCTTTTCTGAATGATTGCTTGAACAGTGGCTCAGTGGGATGTTCAAGGCTTTGGAAATCTTTTTATAGCCTAAGCCTGCTTTAAATTTTTCAATAACTTTCTCCCTGACCTGTCTGGTGTGTTCTTTGGACTTCATGGTGTTGTTGCTCCCAATATTCTCTTAGACAACCTCTGAGGCCTTCACAGAGCAGTTGTATTTGTACTGACATTAGATTACACACAGGTGCACTCTATTTAGTCATTAGCACTCATCAGGCAATGTCTATGGGAAACTGACTGCACTCAGACCAAAGAGGGCTGAATAATTACGTACTCCCCACTTTTCAGTTATTTATTTGTAAAAAAAAAATAAATAAATTTGTAATCATGTATGATTTTCGTTCCACTTCTCACGTGTACACCGCTTTGTATTGTTCTTTCATGTTGAATTCCAATAAAATTGATTCATGTTTGTGGCTGTAATGTAACAAAATGTGGAAAAGTTCAAGGGGGCCGAATACTTTTGCAAGCCACTCTATATTATGTGCTTATAAACAGACGTATGTACTGTGTGGTAAAGTAGTGTAGTCAGCAGGTGTAACACATAACATTATTTATTTAGTCTAATTAGGAATTAGAATGTTACTGCCTTTGTAAGTTAGTTTTTCCCCCTATATAAATTGATTCTACCAACTGTAAACAGTTCAAGTTCAATTTATTTGTATAGCACATTTACAACAGTCGTCAGGCTGACCAAAGTGCTTCACATAAAACATACTCATAAAACAATAAAACACAAATAGCACACCTAGCGGAATTAAAATGCTAATGAAAACAAATAAGTTTTGAGCAAGGATTTAAAAGCGGATAGAGAAGGTGCCAGTCTGATCTCTAAAGGCAAAGTATTCCAGAGTTGAGGTCCTGCTACCTCAAATGCCCGTGCCCCTCTGCGCTTGAGCCTCACGCGTGGGACTACTAATAAAGCCTGATCACAATATCTTAGTGTTCTGGAAGGAGAATAAGGGTGAAGAAGATCGGAGAGGTAAACTGGTGCTAGGTTGTGTAATGATTTATACACAAACAGGAGGATTTTAAAATTAATTCTCTGAGAGACTGGCAGCCAGTGTAGATCTTTCAGAATCGGAGTGATGTGATCATGTTTACGACTTTTACGAAGGAATCTTGCTGCTGCATTTTGGACAAGCTGTAAGCGGGCAATTTGAGATTTGGAGATACCGCAATATAATGAATTGCAGTAGTCCAGACGAGCCGTAATGAATGCATGAACCGCCATTTCTAGAGTTTTGGGGGTGAGGAAGTGTTTCATTTTGGCGAGTAGTCGAAGCTGATAAAAACTGGATCCAATAACGGAGGCGATATGTTTATCAAATTTTAGGTGCTGGTCAATGAGAACACTAAGGTTACGCACCTGTGATGATCTGTAGACAGATAAGCTGTCCAGATCAGGGCTGAAACTCTGAGAGTTCTCATTTGGACCAAAAACAATTACCTCGGTCTTGTCTTCATTTAGAAAGAGAAAATTTTGAGCGAGCCATGATTTAACCTCCTCTAAACACTGCAAAAGATTAGTAGTAGCAGTAACGTTCTTTCTTTTGATGGGAAGATAAATTTGAGTATCATCTGCATAGAAGTGAAAAGATACATAATATTTCCGTAAGATAGAACCCAGAGGTAGCATATAGAGAGAGAACAGAGATGGAGCCAGAATAGAGCCTTGTGGAAGACCACAGGTCAGAGGTGCCTGGGAAGAAGTGAAATTACCCATCTTTACTAAAAACTTTCTATCAGACAAATATGACTGAAACCATTTCAGAACATTCGCCTTTAGACCCACCCAAGACTCTAATCTAGATAGTAGTGTAGAGTGATCGATAGTAACAAAAGCCGCCGATAGATCCAGGAGAAGCAGAATCGCAGAGTCTCCAGAGTCAGTGGAGACATAAATATCATTTAGCACTCTCAGAAGGGCGGACTCTGTACTATGAGCAGACTTAAAACCAGATTGAAAGACCTCGTGAATACCCATGTTAGTCAAAAAACATTGTAGTTGGTCTAGCACAATTTTCTCCAAAACCTTAGAAACAAAAGGCAAGACTGAGATAGGCCGAAAATTCTTTAGGGAAGAGGAATCCAGTGAAGGCTTCTTGAGCAGAGGAGTAACAGTAGCTACCTTAAGATTGGCCGGAACACAGCCAGTTTGAAGACATTTGTTGATAAAGGATACCAAGCCTGGCCCAATCGAATCCAGAATTGAACTTAGGAATCTTGGGTGGATGATATCGTTAGGGCAAGAAGAGGGTTTAAGCCTGTCAATGACCTGCTTCAAAACCTGGACATTGATGGGTTCAAAAACCTCCCAAAACGTATGGACAGAAGGCATGGTAGGTGAGTCCTTTAAATGTTAAGGTGGGGCAAATGCCAAGTCTTAGGGTTTTAATTTTGTCGTTAAAGAATCTCAAGAAGCCTTCGCAAACAACATCAGAAGCGACAGTCAAGGTATTAGCCAAAGGATTAACAACAGACTGAATAATTGAAAACAGAACCTTAGGTTTAGAATGATTTGTTTCAATTATATTAGAGAAATATGCAGCTTTTGCGGCTTTAGCAGCAGACTGGTAAGATGTAAGCGAATCTTTAAATAATTGAAAGGAAATATGCAATCTGTCCTTTTTCCATTTTCGTTCTGCCTTTCTGCAGATTTGTCTTAGTAGATGAATCTCAGCGTTTTGCCACAGTTCAGATTTTGGTTTCTGCTTATGAGGTTTGAGGGGGGCAGTTACATTAGCTGCCTCAAGCCAGGCAGAATTCAAGAGGCTAAGATGTTGATCAGCATCCAAGTCCAAAAATGGTTGATCCAAGTGCAACTCTGAGCAAAGTTCAGTAAAGCACAAGTTGAAGTTTGAGCTAAACTGTGGAGAATAAAACCGAGACAGAGTAGCAGATGCATTAGAAAAGTGAGAAAGTTCAGGAAGGGACAGTGAATATAGTATAGGTTTATGGTCGGAGAGCAGAAAGTCTGAGAGCACAATATCAGTCACATCAAGTCCATAAGAGAGCACAAGATCCAGCATATGTCCCTGAATGTGAGTAGAGCTGTTGATCCACTGAGTGAGATTAAAAGCATCAATAAGATTGAGGAAATCACGCGAGAGTGGATTTGACTGGCAGCAAACATGGATATTAAAATCGCCTACCAACACAAAACGATCGCAGGTTGTGGCAATATTGCCGATAAATTCAGTAAACTGCTGTATAAAATCCTTAGTGGAGTGAGGAGGGCGGTAAATTACCCCTAAACCGACAGGCCCATTCCAGTCTAAGTAAAGAAGCTGAGCTTCAAAACTTGAGAAGGCCGTTGCAGGACCCAGCCTGCATTGTGCAGAGAAAGAGTTCTTTAAAATAGTTACAATCCCACCTCCACGCCCACATAAGCGGGGAGAGTTAAAAAATGTACAGTCAACAGGGACCAGATCCGCAAAAGGAGTTAAATCACCCACCTTTATCCAGGATTCCGTGATGAACATAAAATCCAGGTTGTGAGAAGAATAAAAGTCATTTAATAAAAAGGTATTATTCACCAGGGAGCGAGCATTTATTAATGCCAACTTCGGTGCGGGAACAGAGGATGAGGACGCTCTACTCAGTGAGCGCAGATTTCCGTGCGTTACTCCACGTTGACGATAGCCGAGGCCAACCCGGCGGAGACCAGTACCAAAAACCGGACTCAAATGCAGGGGGAAAACCGGATGAAGCCATCGGTAAACCCGATCCAGCGGGCGCCAGATAGTAGAGCCACCATAAAACGAGACACGGGGGGGAACCGATAGAAAACCAGCCCGCCGATAGGCTTTCATCTTTACGATAAAACCACCACGGTTGCCCCGTTTCCTCCTCCGCTTTCTCCGCCTGAAGTTAGGGGGCCAGCGGTAAACACAATCCAGGATATCCGTTCGAAGCGGCTTGTGTTGTTGATCAAAGAAGCGGTCCACCTCTAAGTTGTAGATCATAGTAGACTCAGCAACCAAGTTACGGATATCCAAAAGTGCTTGACGGTCGTAAGTTAGACGCGTGCAGCAGGTCAGCAACAGAGGTAAGCCCAACAGCCAAACAAGCAGCCAGAAGAGCAACAGACGGCATGCCACATACACCGGTGCCATCTTGCCTCACCATCAAACAGTGAAATACTAATTTAAATAATCAAAGTAAATCATTTAGTAATGGTATAAGGTAAGTGATAAAGTAAGTGTAACACAGATTGACTCCACACAAAGGTAAATATGAGGTTGAGCAAAGTTTATTTAGTTTAGAGGATGTCACAGCAGGATAAAACTCTATAGCTTAATTAGGCGCCCGGGCTAGTATAGCAGTTAAGGGACAATCGGGGATTAACCAGACCCACGGATCAACTTCACCCCTCCTTTCATGAGGTAACAAAGAATGACCTGTAGTTTAAACCGAGAACCAATGATGGCCAGATGACGCACACACCACAGCAACAGGGAGCTTCACGCTCAGGGACGGTGACTGGAACACTTCTGAAAAAAGAGGTATCAGGTAAGTACATCAGGTAAGTATCAATCTTCTAACTTGGAAGACAGAATTTGAGTCCACACTCAGGGATACGAGCTCGAACGTCGACTGATGTGTGGTTTTTACGTGCATGTGCTGATTACCGACATGTGGTGGTGATTAATACTCGGATGATAAGGGGCGCTGTGCTAGATTGAGTTCGGAGCCTGGTCTGACTGTGACAGTGAGGATGTTTTAGCAGGCAGGATTTTTTCTCATTGATTGTATACAGTATGCGTGTACATTTAACTTGTTCGTAAAATTCTATACAGTATAAATAATAATTTCTGAAATTATATGCCAGAATGTTTGGTTCTTGTTGAAAATATATGTCAACAAGATATGATAATTATATTTATTTATTTTTTCAAATCAATAATCTGGTCAACAAGGGTCATTGTAAATTTTGTCAGCACCATAGACACGCTTGCTTGAATATTTATATTAATTTATCGCAAAGGGGCAGTCTAATAATATTTATGAAGTCCAATTCTAAAGCTGTGATCTTATTTATTGTGTAAATTATAAAGTTTGTCTTATACACAAATTTAAGTTAATTTAAAGGTAATAATATATTCAAAATCATGCCACCATTACCATCAATATCAGGTCACTCACTAATATTTTGTAGGACCACCTTTTGCTGTGATTACAGCAGGCATTAAGTGTGGCATTGTTTTGATAAGATAATGGAACTAACATTTAAAAATGCAAAAATGATATTTGATTTGTTCACTCTTTTTATTTATATCCTATAAGATGGTTTACATTAGGGCTGCACGATATTAGGAAAATATGCGATATTGTTGAATATTGCGATAACGATATTTCTTGCGATATAACATTTCCCTAGAGAAATGCATTTTTTATTATTATTATTGCCTATTTTTTTATTATTTATTTATATGTAATGATCATACTAAAGTAAACAGGTAATATATATTTGTCTGATGTAATTAAATCTAATTCAGGGTAAAAAGAAACTATATGTCGAGGAAGTTACAAATATTTAGACTTCAAAACACTATGAATGACTTAAAACCCTCAGCAGATATTCTGATTTCTGGTTTGCTGTTACTATAAACCTGCCAAAACAATATGAATTACTTTCAAGCATTTCTTTTTATTTACATGTAACCATACACTCATCAATAGTGTCTTAAAACAAGAGCATCTTTTAAACAAAATATTCTCTTTGGCTTGCCTGTTTTTTGTTTTTTTTTTAATAAAAATAAATATTATTAAACAAAAATTTAATTAAAAAAATACTATTTGTCACACACACACACACACACGCTCGCTCCACGACCTGCACTAGGACCCGGAAGTAATGCGGTCGCGAACCCGGAAGTATAAGAGGAGTAAACAAACCACCGCATACAGCTTAGTCACTGAGTTTGCGCATGTCGGTTCAGATTGTTTACTTTCTGATTTGAGTGTGTATTTATAGGACGCGGGTTAAATTTGTGTTTTTCCCCTTGTTCCCCTTCTGTGAGAGTCCTTAAACTAATTTGCGTGGTTATCCTGCCGACTCGCTTGCTTCCGCGTTTGGGTTTACCGTCCAAGCTACAAAGGGCTAACAGCTAATCGCTAAGTCTTCTGATCATCCCGGGTTAGTTCGCGACAGAATTAAGTATAAATATATATATAAGCGGGTATAAACATAGGAAGGGCCCATCTGATTGGTCAAAGTTGGACACACAAATGCTTGGCACATTCATCACAACTCTTTGCGATATGGTTATCGCGCATGCCATTATCGCCATAATGATATTTTTTCTATATGTCGTGCAGCCCTAGTTTACATTATTCAGCCACACACATATAATATTTTCTTTAAGGTGGAGGACAAAGAAATTTAGTTAAAAAAAAAAAAAAAAAAAAAAAGTAATCTCTTGTGTTATGGGTGCGGATTAGACAGCCACACCACGGGATAGAATAATATTTATGAGAGCCCTTGCAGTGTTACGGAGGAGGTCATCGAAATAGAAGTTTGGGAGAGTGCTTATGTCCTGCACAAATTTGGGATTATTTATTAGTAAACTAAAAAGGAAACAAAAGAAAAGTGAAAACACAAAACAAACAAATCCGCCAACTCCTCAAGATCTTTGTGTTGGCCCTGATATCTGTACCGGCGCTAACTAATGATCCCATGAAGTGTGCAGGGGTCAGTTTTTCGTTTGTCGCTAACTCAGTTAGCTGGATTTGATTGTTGTGGATTTGTCCTGATCTTGGATTGTTTCGTTCTTCGATGCTCATCTCGCATTTGCTGTCATAGCAACATGTCCTTAAGCTTGAACCTGCTCGGTCGCAGGTTTATTTCATGTAAACAGGATTTAGGCTGCGCTCCTGGTGGGTTATGATTGGTTGAAATGGCGACGTCACATCTGATTGGTTAAAGAACACGACTGACTCACGTGGGGAATGAAAAGTATCTTGCATATATACACACACACAATCGCTATCAAATATTATATTAGAACATAAATTCATAGGTTTATTATCAAATTATATTACTATTATAATGAAGCCTAGGCACGAGACAGCCGTGAAGACCATTAATACAAATTCTTGTATAATGTTCATTTTGTAACTCATTTATTTTTCAGGGGTTCGTCTTGAATGTGCAAATAAATATTTATATATAATAAAAATAAAAAAAAATTTTATAATGAAATATTGGACGAAACTAATTTTATTATAAAATAAATATAAAAGTATACATGTTTTTGAAAAAAATATTAATATTTCTATTTTTCCATATACAACATTTATTTTCATATTGCTAATTTAATTTTATTGTCTCATGTAATTTGTAAACCATTAACCTATGAATTTATGTTCTAAAATAATATTTGATAGTGATTATGTAGGGGGGCAATCCATGGCAGGGGGCATTTCAGCGCATACCACGCGTTACAAAAAAAATTGGGCCACTCTTTTGCCATTTCGTCAACCAATCAAAGGGGTTGTGATCAGTATTTCTACTGTCGATGCATATTGCCTTTTAAACCAACGCACGTACGCGCAATAATCCTAGACAACTCAATCCAGCTACACTAATCATCAACAACTGGTGTGCTCGAAGAACCAACTTAGCCAGATCGTAATTAGCACGATGATCTCATCTTAGATGTGTCAATTCATCCCGGATGTTTCAAGCGACGTACGAAGAACGGACCCCTGGTCTCAGGGCGCTTAAATAAACACGCTGCCAGGTGCAGCACATTTAAGATGATTGCGCTCATGGCCCTGTTGCTTGGCAACTGTGTGTCTAGAAGATTGTGGCTCTGCCGGCAAAAAAAAACAAGACTCTGATCATTAAAATTTTATCATGTTTTTATTAAAACAGAAATTAAACAGAAAAAAAAAAAAAAAAAAAAAAAATCACACGATAACCATCCATCCATCCATCCATCCATCCATCCATCCACCATTTATCTGTCCACTTATTAGCAGAAAAGCAGAACTCGGTTGACAGTAATCAGATCAGAAAAACAAGATTACACATATTAAACTTCATTATTTCTTTTCATGTTGTCATTCTTTTTCACAAATTTATAATGAAATGACAAATGTATTTTACTGACAATACATGCTTAGAAAACAGGTACTAAAATATGCAGCAACATTAGTGGGTGGTGTTGTAATAACATCAACACATTTACTTTACTTCTACATTTTATATGTTTTTAGTTAGCAGCTCACAGTTCATATTACTAACCTTCCCAGTGCTCTGTAGAGTGTAAACGACATTGCAGTTGTTTCTATTTTTTTCAATCTTTGCAATTTTGAATTTTTCAAAAGGTGGGATCAGCACTTCCTCTTCTTCAGGTATCACAGAAATATGGGCTATTTTTGCACCAAAGCACGTCTTAATCTTAAAACAGGAGGTTGAGCCAAAAACAGTCATATCTTTTTTAAGTGAAGTCGATGCAAATCTGCCAAATCGCATTTCATGGCCAAGAACGTTTTTATCAAAGCTAACTTTGGTTCTGCGGAACACATTAGCACACTTCTTCACTTGATACATTTGTACTGCACGTGTGAGCAAGAAATGAAGAGCTTTATAGTTAAAGTTACTGATATAGTTCTTTCTGCCTGAACTCACATCGTTATTGAACTGTGAGTGAATTGCTTCAGATGTGTAAACCTTTATTACTCTTTTAAAATAATCATTAACACCTTTGTAATGGTCCCAAAGATACTTGAAATTTTCATCAGAGTTTAACTCATTCGGTAAAATCTTTTGTGTAATCAGGTCATACATTTGGTCTTCACAGCCTATAAATTGATCATCAGCAGAATCTAGTGCCATGTCCAATTTATAGACAGTTTCTGATGTCCTGTATGCGCTCTGTAAAAATGAAGGAAAAAACATGTCTTCACAAAACTAGTTATAGGAAAATGTCTATTCAGTGCATAATGAAATTGAAACCCACCTCTGTGTAGCAAAGAAATGAAACGATGATGGCGATGGTGGAAATGGAAATCTTCGCAGCTTTCTTCATTGTCAAGCTGAAAGAAAAATATACATATAATATTCTAATTGTATACAAATTCTACATGTATATCTATTGTAAATTGGGATAGAGCCCCTGAGATGACGTGAAGGTCGATTATTAATAGTATGTGCGGTGTTGATAAGGACAAGTCTTATCTATTTTGTGGCAACTATTGTAAAAAAAAAAAAAAAAAAAAAAAAAGGGGGTAAGAACTTATTTGTATACAATTGGGAGATTATTGACAATTTTACACTTCTCTTTAATACTGGTGTTATACTGGAGTTAGGATATACCTTTATTCTGTGTCACATTTAAGCAAATTCTTAATCAACTGTTCCAACTAAATTACCTAGGACAAGTATTATTATGGTGTTTCCACAATGTATCACCATAAGTTATGTTTTCAAGTTATAGAATAGAATGGATAAAAGTATTTGGCCAAACCTGTTATTTATTGAATTCAGATGTTTCAATCAGCCCCCTTATCCCCATTGAAGGGCAATCTTAATGCATTAGCATACCAAGACATCTTGGACAATGCTATGCTTTCAACTTTGTGCCAATTGTTCAGGGAAGGCCGTTTTCTATTCCAATATGACTGTGTCCCAGTGCACAAATCAAGAACTATAAAGACACTGTGAGCATGTCCCCATAAAAACACAACCAGGTGTGCAGTTACTGTACATGACTCATGACCCAATCAGCCGCAGTGAATTTTTTGTTAGCAAAAAAGACTCATCTTTAATAACAGAACAGATTTACAATACAAACCATGTTAGTAAACTACAAGTGCAAAAATCAAAACATGAATAAATAATCGCATATTAATCGTAATTGAAGTCAAATGTTTAGTTAGCCGTGATATTGATTAGAGGATGTATCACCCAGCACTAATTTACTGTAGATGCATTTTTAACAATACATTTATTAAAAAGTTGGCATAATTGAAGATAAAACTGTCATTTTACTTGATAAACCATGATGCTGCATCATATGGCATTTAAAACAAATAAAACAATTCAATTATTTGATTTTCTTTTTTTGCTTCATCGATCCAATTAAGATCCAATTAATAAATACACTTCTGACTAATGTAACTATATAAGCCAGAATTTGAAGCAGTCTTCACAGAGGTTAGGTCTCCCAGAAACACATTATTCTCCTGCCTAGTAATAAAACAGCATGTGATACAGTATATCTTTTCTCCTTTTGATTGCAAAATGAACTACATTTATTATACTTGTCTGAATAATGCTTAAATCTGTCTTTTCATCTGAGCTGTAAAAAAAAAAAAAAAAAAAAAAAATGTGAAATGTTGGTCTTAATGGCTCACAGTGCAGCAGACATAACTACTGTATGAATACAAGCTGTATAAAATGTATTTCTGTCTTGTTTTCTGATCTTGGATACTGTGAAATGCGTACCATCAACATAACATCTGCATAGCTTTACACACAATCTCAGAGAGAGAGAGAGAGATCTATTTTATGGATCATTAATATTTCTTTCAGAAATATGAAAGAAATATGGTTAGACAATACATTTTTCTAGCCAGAATAATCCCAGCAGCAGAGTGTAATGTTCTTATAACACCACACATTATCCATTACTATGCATTAAGCGGAATGTTCAGTAAATATAATTTAGAACATAATTAGATTAATACTTACTGTACAGTTTTGCTGGTTTCAGGGATTTTATGCAATATGAAAAAGACACAGGTTTCAATCCTATTACCTTAAACAATCACCACTGATAAGTGTTACTAAGGTACTTTCCTAATATTACTTGAGCTGTATTCATCATATAAAAACAAAATTCTCAAAACAAGATCTTTAATTCATCAGTATTTATACACAACCACTTCTCCTCTCCATCACCATAATTGGAGGTGTGTTCTCCCCAAAGTACAAGCCCAGGTTTTAAAGTTTGATTTTAGATGCAGTAAACACCTTGTTAACTTTAACGTCTGAGGTATGAAATATAAAGGACTTAATAAAAAAACAAAAACAAAAAAACACAACAATAATAATAATAATCTTAATAGCAACACAATGCAACAATCTTTTGTACAAATTGTTGCAGTGTGGTCGTTGCAATTACTTTTATTTTGTCTAAAGGCTGTATGATTTAGCAATTGTAATTGTTGCAAAGGAGCTTTACACAATCAAAAGAATTATTTAAGTTTATATGGAATGTGAATGTGTATGAATCAGAATGATCTGATTGTCCCTGGTGAGCAAGCCACAGGCGACAGTGGCAAGGAAAAACTCCCTGAGATGGTAATAGGAAGAAAGCTTGAAAGGAACCAGACTCGACAGGGAACCCATCCTCATCTGGGGAAACAGATAGCAGGAAATGATCTGCATTTATACAGTGTGTTAGGTGACAGCCAGTTCAGCTATAAGAATTGATGTTAATATGGAGTCCAGGTAGTTATTGGAGACTCAGGTAGACTTGTAGGAAAAGCAAGATTAACACAGGCTAAAATCCCCAGGTCTGTATGCGTGCTTCTTGCCGTGCTTGGTGGGTTCCCCTGGGCGACCCTGGTTTCCTCCCACAGTCCAAAGACATGCAGATTAGGTTAATTGGCATTCTCACTCTCTTTGTAGTTGGATAGGGCAGGCTTGGATGGAGTGGCAATCAATCACACACATGCACATAATCACATGCTCAATCACGCATTATAGGTAATTTGGGAACACCAATGCCAAGCCTAATCTGCTTTGGACTGTGGGAGGAAATTGGAGCACCCTGAGGAAATCCGTCAAGCACGGGGAGAACATGCCAACTCCACGCACACAGAACCGAAGCGTGAACCGAACCCGCGACCTAGGAGGTGCAAGGCGACAGTGCTAACCACTAAGTCACCTGCCCCAGCTTTTGTTTTATGAACATCGATAACCAACATGGGCAGTGTTTAGCACATAGATACCTTCTTGTGAATGGATTTACATGTGAAGAAATCATAGAACTGAAACTAAGAGGTTATGTGGTGACCATATGATATACTAGTATTTGATAAAACATATACATTTAGGCATTTGGCAGATGCTCTTAACCAGAGCGACTTACATTTTTATCTCATTATACATCTGAGCAGTTAAGGGCCTTGCTCAAGGGCTCAACAGTGGCAACTTGGTGGTTGTGGGGTTTGAACCTGGGATCTTCCGAACCGTAGTCCAATGCCTTAACCACTGAGCTACCTAGCTAATAGGTCAGCTACCTGACCCCAGTATATAATTATACTGACTTGTCTATAATGTTTATGCATGAAGTTTGCATATTTTTCATGTGCTTGCTGGGTTTCGTCCCACAGTCCAATGGCAGGCAGGGTAGGATTATTGGCATTTCCAAATTATTCATAGTTTGCGAATGAGTATGTCCCAAGTCTGGGCAAAAGAATGCCTTACTTGAGTTGAGGTGGTCTTCCTTCTGCTATCATCCTTGAGGAACCATATACTGTATACTTGGAGTGCCTCCAAGAATACTAGGCCTCTGTGAATTTTGTGTGTTTTTAATTTCCTTTTGCTCTACTTGTCTTGCTTTATCGCTTTATCATTGAAGGTTTTAACTGTTCATGCTTATTCATCTATTTATCTAAAGTTCAGTTGGTCTCACACCATTTCTGTTTAATCATGCCTGTATTGCATTCTTCTCCTGGTTATCTTATCACTCTCTCTCTCACACACACACACACACACACAGCATTTATCTAACAAAATATATAAATCATACAGTATACTGTCCAAATATATCTATACATGTGACAAGGATAATCATATCACACCTATATGCACACATATTATTCAGCCTAAAGGAAATGTGAAATGTTTCTGGTATTTGTTAGTTTTAATATTCTGTTTCATAGCATATTATTTTATACTCATGTTAATCCGACTAGCTATCATTGATATAATAAGGCATTTCTCACTGTTTTTGCATAGTAGTTGGTTCTATTTTTCTTATTATACCAATATTGTACATCTCATTTTTTGATGCATTGTTTAAGAATTTTAATGTGTTTACATTTAACATTTTGTTTGTATGGATTAGAAACTTTATTTGACTGAAGCCAATTTCCTCTGTAAGTTCTACTAATATTATGAGTCTTCTCGAAAAGATAGTACCACAGCAGCTATGTTCATATCTACATAGAAATAGCATAAACAAACTGTATCAGTCAGGGTTTAGGCCTCATCACAGTACAGAGACAGCACTTGTTAAAGTAGTAAATGACCTCTTATTGGCCTCTGATCAGAGTCACTATGCTTGTGTTACTTGACCTCAGTGCAGCTTTTGACACCATTGATCATAGTATTCTCCTTCAAAGATTAGAAAATGTAATATGAATTGAGGGTACAGCCCTCTCCTGGCTCAGATTCTATTTGACTGATCGGTATCAGTTTGTAGATTTAAATGGTGAATATTCTTCATGTTCTCAAGTAGAGTTTGGTGTTCCACAGGGTTCAGTTTTAGGCTCACTGCTTTTTTCTCTTTACATGCTTCCTCTGGGCAACATAATTCATAAGCATAGTATTAGTTTTCATTGTTATGCTGATGATCCACGGTTATACGTCTCAACAAAACCAGATGAGAAAAACCAGCTTACTAAAGTTGAGCAATGTGTGCAGGACATAAGACACTGGATGTTAATTAACTGTAACAGTTAACCTCCTAACACATAGTATGACTGCAGATCATTCCCTGTTATCTGTTATCACCCAAATGAGGATGGGTTCATTGTTGAGTTCTGTTCCTCTCAAATGTTCTTTCTACTATGCAAAAATAAAAAACATTCTTGGGGAGTTTTTCCTTGCCACTGTCACTGTCGTCCTCGGCTTGGTCATCAGGGACAATCTTATTTTGATTCATACACATTTCATACAAACTTCAATAATGCTTTTGATTGTGTCAAACTGCTTTGCGAAAATGACAGTTGTTAAGCGCTACACAAATAAAATTTCATTGAAATTTAATTATTTGCATACACACATTTGTGTTGTATTGTATATTGTTAACTTGTATTAGTCTACTGAAATGATAATGTCATCTCTGTAAGAGTTGAAGACAGTTCAGAAAAAAATCTAATAAGTAGCAATGTGACCAGAAGAGGACACTAACATTTAACAGAATTTGCAAAATGCAGGTTGAATCAGAGGAGTAGATCCACTTAATTGACTCATGCGCTTCCCTTCTTAATCCCATGCAGCCATCTCTTTAGGGAATAGAGTACTTATCAAACCACATAACCTTTTTCCATTGCTCCAAAGTCCAATCTTTGTGCTCCCTAGCAAATTGAAGTCTGATGAGTCTCACTAACAAGTGGTTTTCAAATGGTGGCCACACAGCTGTTTAGTCCTCATATCAAGTTCTCCTTGTGCATGTTGAGATGATCTTATTTTCACTTAATCTTCATAGTTATTCTTTGCTTGATCTACAGTAGGCCAATAATTTGAACCTTCTAAAAACTGCAACTTTTTGAGAGAGGTAGTGTACAAAATATTTATTTGAAGTGGAGGCAAAATAGAAGGTTGGTCAAAAAACAGGAGGGATTTAAGCTGTGTGTTGTGTAATTATTGCATAGAGCTCTTGCAGTCATGTGTTTTACAATCAAAACATTAACTTTTTTTTATCTGGCCATCATGCCTGCCACAGATTACACAGTCAAGCCAAATAATGATGAAACACTGGATATATTTACCCCCATGTATTTTACCAATACATGATAAGAGCCCGGATAAAGGTGTAGGTTAAGAAACTTTAGTCAGTGTACAGTATATTACTAATTCTTATCAAGCTTCAGCTGTTCTTTATAACGCTTTCGAGGAGAGTGCACTGGCAGATTTATGATATGGTGATATTTACTGCTCTCTTAACTAAATAAGAAACTGACATTTAATTTCTCCCTAACTTGGCAAAACCCATGGTTTTGATCTCTCACACTGTGGCATCGTCATGATCAACAGCTGTCCAGCATTGTAAAATCACAGAGAGATCACCAGACAAAATGAAGCCTGATTTGTTTTGATTTTGTTTAAATAGCACTGTGCACATTTGAAATGCTAAATTATCAGTAAGGTCAAAGCATTAAACTAAATTTGGAAAGTTGGAACTAAATGAATTCAACTGTAGGATCATGAGTAAAACAAATGAGGACCATGACATCAAAATCAGGATGACTAAATTTACTTACAGTAGAAGTACAGTATAAGCTTGTAGGAAATAAAAAAACAGCAACAGATTTAATTACATTTGCTAAAAATCACTATTTTCATTTACAATATGTTTGAGATTTTAAAGAAACAAATAATAATAAGCCAGATAACCGATCACTAAGTATTATTCTTTCAGCCATACGGGTAGTTAAATGCCCTGCTGTTCTCTTCAGTTCAAATCAGCTTTTTATGCTGTCCAAGTGCGTTCTGTGGTCTCTGAAGCTACAAAAAATTGACATTAGGAAAGAAATAAAAAATGTTCATTGTACCATCACACTTGTTTACAAAGGGGTTTTTCCCCTCTTCTAGTCAACCCAAATGTCTGCTTACATTGCAAAAGCCAATAAGATAAAATTATATTATTAAATCTGTTTTTATCCACCCACAGCATTCAAACCACATACATGATAAAATTATGTCTATAAATATATTATATTTACATTGTATATTTATGTTAAATATACTGCTTGGTATCTAAATTTGATTATATAAACTTCTCATCAGTAAAATACCATTGTACTTAACTTCTTAGTTACTTGGATGCTACAGTATAATACTAACAAAAATACTTTTTTTTTTAATGAACCCATCATCTAAATGTGTAATGGTATACTTCAAACAGTATGCACATTCTTTTTTACAATTTGACCTGGAAAAAAAGCTTCATTCAATTTTTCTTTTCCTGCTCAAGACTTTTAAATATTGATTTTGATTTGGAAGAACAAACTGCATTAGATCTTACCTTTTTTGAACACGGTCTTAATTTTTTGTGGTGTGGTACAAAGTGCTTTTTTTAATCAGTTCACACTTCATATTACTAAAATTCCCAGTGCTCTGTAGACTGTAAAGGACACTGCAGTTCCTCTGGTTATATTCAATTTTCGTGATCTTAAATTTTTCAAAAGGTGGGATTAGCACCTCTTTCTCATGAGGCAAATGAGACATATTAGTTATATTTGCACCATAGCATGTGTTGATCTGAAAGCAGGATTTATTGCCAAAGTTGTGGAGATCATCTCTAGTTGAAGTCGATGTAAATTGGCCAAATCGCATTTCACGGTTAACAACATTTGTCTCAAAACTAACATTGTTTCTTCGGAAAACATCAACACAATTCATTTTATACTTTCGAACTGCACATGTGAGCAAGAAATGAAAGGACTTATAGTTAAACTTTTTTTTATAATTCTTTCTGCCTGACCTCGAAGCCCTGTTGAACTCTGAATAAAGTGGCAATGTATATGTGTAGACTTTTATTATTTTTTGAAGATCATCACTAACGTTTTCGAATACCTTCCAAACTTGTGAAAACAATGTACTACGTTTTAACTCGTTTTTTAAAATCCCTTTTGAATTAATTGAATTGTTGGTTTGGTCTTCACAGCCTATAAATTGGTCATCAACAGAATCTGGTGCCATGTCCAGTTTGAAGACAGAATCTGATGTCCAGTACGGGTTCTATAAAAATGGGGAAACGTATTCAAAAACTTCTAATAAGAAAATGTCTGATAAAAGCATGAATTTAAATGGAAACCCACCTTTGCGTAGCAAACAACTGAAATGATGATGGCTGTAATGCCAGCATTCCTGATGATGATGGAAAACTTCACAGCTTCCTTCATTGTCTGAAAATCTTTAATTAAGAACATACATATAAAATATTGATTTCATACAAATTCTATGAGTTTATATCCATTTGTGTAGTTATCAGTTGGAGGAAAGGATGGAGGTTTGTATAGAGTTTGCTTTTTAAAAAGATGTGAGGTGTTAAAGATTTTAAATATCACTATAAATAAAAAATATCTATTTTATCCATTTTTATTGAAAATATACTTTGGTAGGATCTGAACATGTTTGATCCTATAATAAAAGGAAAAGACTGGAAATAGTAAAAAAAAAAAAATTAAAATGCTTACCATGAATCATAGTAAGGATTATGATATAAATCATAGCTACCTCAATTTAGCAGTATGGGCATGGCCCATGTTATTCTCCTGGCTATGTACTGTATGAAGACTAGTTTTATTTGGGCAGCATGGTCTAAAGGTTTTATCTGTAGCAGCAAAAAAAAAAAAAAAAAAAATGTGCTTACACAATTGTAAAATCAGCTTTTGTATTTTAGGGTGAAATATTGTGTGTACTGTATAACAAATGGTCATATAGTGGGTCAGGACTTACTGTAAGACGTTACAAAGTACCAAAATATCATGCAAAAAAGATACAATGTATAACACCATCCTGAAGAGAAAAGCGTCTGTTTTTTCTGATCTTTGCTAATATACAGTAGTGGAATATCAGAGCTTCATTATTGATAATGCAATAATAATCCCAGTATAAATATATAAATGTATGGTATTATAATACTATAAATAATGCAGTTTGTTTTTTAAGTATAATGAGCAGTTCTTGAAGATTAGATGTTTGACCAAGGTGATTGTAATAAAAGGAAACACATTTTTGTCATAATCATAATACTTACAGCTCTGATGGTTTCAACTTCTTTTTCAGCAAGAAAAAGACACCAGACCGATGAGAAGTTGCTCAAACAATCACCACTGACGTCCCTTTGAACTTCTTACCTACAGGTTATAACTGTAAGATTGTTTATTGTCCTACTGTATACTGTATGGCTTAAACTGTACAGTACTTGTCAAACAAATATGTATCAGAGTTTCAACTACTACTTTTTATATACAGTATAGCTTCTTTCCTTTCGTCATAATTGGAGTTGTTTCCTCCCCAAAAGTACAAGGGTACTTTGACAGTCTATGGGTGTGAAATGTGCTATGTGCGATAATGACTGTGTCTATGTTAATAACACATATTTTCATTGTAAACATACTTTGGTATCTATTTCAAAGAAATTAATTTCCTGATAATCACAACATTTTACACCATGGCCTCAAGTAATAGGATTGGTTGCCATGATTTTGCTACAGACAAATAAACTTGAAATGTTTTAATTCAATGTAGTACAACAGATGACACTAATGTGATACACAAGACTGGCATTAGAAGTGCATTACCAGCAAAAATAGAGGATTAGTTATGTATTTGATCTGAACGTATTTGGAGGTACCCTGCACATCGATTTGAAAGAAAAAAAAAATCCTAGTAGCAGCACAATGCAAGAATCTTTTTTAAAATGTTACAACCATGTTTGCACACAAGTGCAAAAAGTTTGTGGTTTGAGTTAAGATGTGTGACCAGTGCTACTTGAATAGCTCTGCTTTGTTCCAAACCAATGACACATACATACAGTACACTACAGTACAGAGGAACTGCTCAAATTTTTTTAGCATTAAGCTTAAGGGGCTTGATTGAGTCTCATTGTAAAGTGTATATATTTGATTACTCTTAAACTACTTCCAGATCATCTATGGAAAAGAATTGCCTGAATTGTTGGAGACAGGCCATCTTTATTCAGAAGAAAGCAGAAGCACAACAAAGATTTGTTTTATGATTCCCTGGACATGGACCCTCCAGACAAATAAGCAAATATGAAAGAGAGATTGCATGCAGGTCAGCACACCGTTTCAGAACCATTTCATTCACACCTTCAGCATTGTAGCATCCACAACCATTTCCAGGAGGTGTTCAGCAAAGATCAGCAGGCTACGTCCTCATTGACTCGTTCCTTTCCAACCCTTTCCCAAAAGTAAATTCAAGCCCTGGAGGAATACATCACATGCATGCAGTGAGTAGATGCACCCCTCTCCAGCCCCTTTTGTTCTTTGTGGAGGAAAAAAGGGGACAATCTCAGACTGTACAACAATTACTGTGTTTTGAAACTCACAGAGAAACACTGTTATCCACTGTCTCTAGTCCTACAGTATCTGTCCTACAACAACTCAAATATCCGACATATCGCCTGTGCAGAGCAAACAATTGTATGTATATTTTGGAAGGAGATGAGTGAAAGACAGCTTTGTCTACCTCTGGCCAGTATGGTAGTGATCTTTGAGATAAATTGTCAGTAAAAACTTGCATTAGCATACTACAGCATTTTCTGGGGTTTACCAACTAAAGGAATCCTACAGTATATCTTTTGGTTATCTTAGCGTCATATACTAAAACATTTAACCCCACCAAACCATTAGTGATTACAGACTTATTTTACAAAGTCTCTCAGGTTCTATAGGCTCAAATGTCATTGGACCAACAATGCCAGAAGTCTGGAACCTTCCGCATCGTAAAATGCAGATCCTTTGCGAGTCATTTACTGCAGCTACTTTTATTTGTTGCGTGTCTGTAGGATTTTCTTCATTCTTCCTTGCATTCATTAAGTGGGTTAAGGTCAGGTAACTGGATCAGCATTTTAACAACATTAGTTCTTTGCCTTGGGATGTTTTGCAGAATTTTAGGGCCATTTGACTTAATTTGAGCACTAATATATAGCGCTCTATAAAATCGCATTTATCTTACGACTTCTTTTAGATTTCACATAATCAATAAACACCCGTAATCATTTTCTACAGCATCCATTTACAGTATACCCATGACAAAACGCTGGTTCCGGAAGAAGAGGTTGTATGTTTTAGAACATGACCCTGACTTTTCCATCTCAATATTCTTCTCTTTCAATCAATCTGTTTAAAATTTAATTTGTACAAAACTGGGTAGGCATTTGTAGAGGTTTCATAACAAAATCGTTCTCTTCTTGAGTGTGACTGGTGGTCTGCATCTTTGAAAATGATCAATTTAATTCTCAAGAAAGTTCTTGACTTATATACTGTAGATGGTATTGCCATAGAATATCCAATTCAATTCATTTATATAGCGCTTTTAACAATGGTCATTATCTCAAAGCAGCTTGACAAAAATATGTTATTGTCATGGTGCTGATCTGTCTTTTTACTTTCCCATATGATGTTTAACTATAACCTGTTTTATTACTATCTTACACAAACAATTGTACACAAAAGAATACAAAAGACTCATGCTGACAACATTTATCATTACCGCTATACTGTATGTGTGATTAGAGACTGCACAAACTGAGATCTGCTGGTTATCACCCTATATCTTAATGGAAACAAAAAAGTGTGTTTAGCAATGTTGTTTGTGCCTAAAGACTAAACACGTGTTAACCACAGAGGTTATTTTAAAAGTAGGGTTTTATCCAGTCCAAACTTGATCATACTTAATGAAATATCTTCTGTAGTTTTCTGGTGTTGGGTTACAAACATCGCTAACCAAATGTTTTGGTATTTGAAAAAATTTATTAAAAAGTATTATTACAAAGTATTATTCAGTTTAGACTGAACTTTTAAGAACCAACCCTGGTGCAACACAGTATTATCACCATGGGTAGTGTCTAATGCATAGATATCTTCCTGTGTGAGGAAGCTGAGGCCTTGTGTGATGACCATAGAAAACATTAATCTGTTTAACTCCTGCTTTCTCTCTCTGTTTGGTGTTTAAAGGACATTAAAGTTAATCTGGTCTTCTGCAAAATTCATAATGTCTAAATGTAGGCATCGCTTTGTTCCCATTGTTACTGTAAATAAATGACACAGAGAACAAAGCACTGATACTGTATTAAAGTGAATTTCCCCATTAGAAATAATGGAAGATGATTCTTTCTACAACCCAAAAATATTCATATAAAAATAATTATTACAAAATGTTTTATTAACCTGCATTTTACCTTTGAGAAAAATCTTGACAGAGCAGTGTTTCCGTGTGTGTGTGCGTGCTTCTGATGCCGACTGCAAGCTCAAGCTGATCACCCCTTCGCCAGCTTACTTGACAGTGGGTATGAAGTGTTTCTGCTGAAATGCTGTTTGGTTTTTACAAAAAATGTCCATTTGGTGCTCGACATTACAGCCAAATTATGCATTTTTGTGAACCTCAGTTATGCTTATGTTCTTTATAGACAGAAGAGGTTTTCTCCTAGCAACCTGTCTAAACTACCTTAGTTATTCACGCTTCTTTTCAGTTTGCTTTAAAAAAATTCATAGTGTTTGGTGATTGCTGTGTTTAATCTTTCATTTTCAACCTGTAACTGCATCTACACTTTAAAGTAAATGCAGATTTTACAGAAAACAGACTTCCCTGAAGAAGAAGTGTTAATCCCACCTTTTGAAAAATTCACAATCACCAATATCACCACTGCATATCATAACCTGCAGTGTCCATTACACTTTATAAAGCACTGGGACGTTAAGTTATATAAACTGCGAGCTGATTAAAACAAATGTACATGTACTGTAGCTTATAAATGTTTATTGTAGTTTTTGCTGATTGTATTACAGCACCACTGCCAACACTGCTGGACAATTATTACATAATGTTATGCTTCTAAGCATGCGTTATTGTTAATAAAATATATAAATGATTGTGATGTTACATTGTTTTTAAGGTTTTTTGTCTGAATAGAATCTATCTTGTAGCACTCCACTAAAAATGAATATCCAGAAAAGGGATGATTTAATGATTCTATTGTCTTTGTGAAATCTTAAATAAAAAACATGAAAATTAAGAATTGTCAGTTTAAATTTTAGAAATGTACACACTTTTTTATTTTTATTTTTCACATTAAAACCCATTTTGATTATATAGCCGGGGTTAATACAAAACCTGTGTGGTCAAAAAAGAAAAAAATATATATTATTGTTATTTTATAGCCCCAAGGAAATCAGAAATGTAAATCAGATTTTTTATCAGATTTGTAATCTTTTTTTTTTTTGCTGTGGTAATACAAGTCTTTCATAGTAATGCATTTACTGGAAAGGCTAATTGGCGTGTAAAATGTAAACAGACATTTAGATTACCAGTTAAAAAATAAAAAAATAAAACCACGCATGACCAACTGCAATGCTTCTACAAATAGGTTCTAACTGCGGTGTTGTGATGTCACCATAGGCTGACTGGTAAGCTGGATATTCTTTCAAATACCAGTATGGCTGGTGGACTTGTACATGTACAGTAAGTGGCTGTCAGACCAAGGGGCAACAGTAGACATCAGCAGTTCTGAAAAATGAGTCAGAAGTGCCAAAATATGCAATTTAACTGGTGTTTAGATGGAGACGGCTCCTGCCAAGATGGCGATGACGAGATTGAGCTCCCACAGTTGAGCTTCAAAACTGCCCTTCAGAAAACCTATACAGTAGGTGATGTCATGGATGGTTTTCCAGTTGCATTTCATACAGTTTATGCATCAGACCTATTGACCACAAAACAAGCAGCCATGCAGGTGGAGATAAACATCTTGCTTGGTCTCACTTCAGTCATTTCCCCTATAAAACCAATCTGGGTTATGTTTACATACAATAAAATATAGGACATTATAAAATTCATTATAAACATATTAATAAACAGCTCAAACCATTCCACTCTGTTTATTTAGGGGGAACAGAGTGTTTCTCAGGCCTAGTGACAATTACAGAAGGAGAAGTCAATTAACTAGTTTTGGTGATCGTTATGTGATAGTTGGCTCACATGGCTTTTTTAAGTGCATACTTAATAAACAAACAAATAGAAGTACAAGATTTATCACCTTTCCCATGAAAAAAGTATTTTGGAATAAATAATGCAGTAGCACCTTGTGGGTCTAGGAGAAAAAATTATATGTTTAAAATATATTCACCTATTGAGATGTTTTTCTTTACAAGAGTTCGGGAAACGACCAAACTAAAACACTTAAAGCATGCAAGTTTTTTTTCTTACTCTCCTCAGCAGTCTCAAAAAATGCTAAAGCACAAGAAGTGTTAAAATTACAAAGAAGACCTTTGGGGGTGTGCTGTGGCACCAGGACATTGGGGCAGATCCTTTGTGTAATGTGGGTTGCGGGGTGTGGCCTCTAGGGATTGGACCTGTTTGGTCTGCACATACGGCGGCGCGGTGGTGTAGTGGTTAGCACTGTCGCCTTGCACCTCCAGGGTCCGGGTTTGATTCCCCGGCCAGGCTCGATTCCCGTCTCTGTGTGCATGGAGTTTGCATGTTCTCCCCGTGCTTGGTGGGTTTCCTCCGGGTACTCCGGTTTCCTCCCACAGTCCAAAGATATGCAGGTTAGGCTAATTGGCGTTCCCAAATTGCCCGTAGTGTGTGAGTATGTGTGTGTGCCCTGCGATGGATTGGCACCCTGTCCAGGGTGTACCCCGCCTAGTGCCCAAAGTCTCCTGGGATAGGCTCCAGGTCCCCCGCGACCCTGAACACAGGATTAAGCGGTATAGAAAATGAATGAATGGTCTGCACATCTCATGGGTGCTCAATTGGATTGAGATGTGGGGAATTTGGACAGAGGATGAACAACCCTGAACTCTTTGCCTGCTAAACTCCATAGGCAGCAGGCTGTGATGCATTGCGTGTTCTGGTGTCTTTCTGTAATGGCCAGCATTGACCTTTTTACAAATTTGTGCTGCATTGGCTTTATTGTTGGATCGGACCAGAAGGTGTGGCCTTTGGTCCCCACAGGCATAGATGAGCCTTGGGTTGCCCATGATCCTGTAACCAGTTTACTGATTTATAATTGATTATACTGTATATGTTATCAATTGATAGTGTTAATGTTGTGGCTGATTAGTGCAAGTGCAAGACTGGAGACAAAAATCAGAAGAATGTGGGGAAAAAAAGAAAAAGAAAAATACACTGAATTTGTGCTGATTACCAAAAGAAATTGTTTAAAATATATCACTTTTAATTTAACAAATTTAGAATATGAGTTTCAAGTTGACTGAAAAAACCTCCTCTGTATTATAATGCACTTATAGCACAGTATATGTTTAACTTATAAATATTAATATGTTTAAATATTCTTAAATATAGAGTCACTGGCTACACCTGTGTTCTATTAACTCTGCTCTCTCCTTCTCTACTTAAACGTTGTAATCTTAGTTCTTACACGGTTTGGCAGATGTCTCCTAATGATTGTATTTGAGCTTTCCAGTTATCTGATTGTTTCTGGGATTTGTATCTCTTCTTGATCTCTGCCTGTTTGGACCCGTTTTCAGTCTGCCCTTGTCATTAACCCTTTTTGTCTATTTATTGAGTTATACAGTATATGTTTACTTTATATCTGACCTTCCACTGCCTATTGGATTTTGGATTCTGTCTAGTGATTGCCAAATGAAGCCTCAAAGGCTTCCCAGCCAATAGTTTCCCGAAAAGGTTAATTCATGAAGGGACATATTGTACTGCCATCTAGTGGATAACTCTGTCCCGTCTGCCCCTGATAGATCTGCCTGCTAATCTTCTGTTGTTTTTTTGAACTGGTCCTGCCCTGACTCTCCTGCCAAACCTGCCACTTTAAGCAATTCACACACTGCTGTTCTTTACCTATAGCCCTTACTCCTGTGCACAGTGAGCATTTACAGTCCTCTCCACAGACTAAGGAAGCTCCTCATGTCACCATCTGTGTTCATCACTAAGTTTTAATCTCACTCTCTTGCACATTACACATATGGTTACTATTGCCTTTGTACAATAAATATAGAAAATACTTTGTTTTACATTTTGGTCCTTTTCTGAGTCTTTTTAGAGACGGTAACGTTTAACTCTATCTCTCTCTCATTCTTTATACCGCTTATCCTTTACAGGGTCACAGGAGGTCTAATATAAGGCCATCTAATATACAGTGGTGTGAAAAACTATTTGCCCCCTTCCTGATTTCTTATTCTTTTGCATGTTTGTCACACTTAAATGTTTCTGCTCATCAAAAACCGTTAACTATTAGTCAAAGATAACATAATTGAACACAAAATGCAGTTTTTAAATGAAGATTTACGTTATTAAGGGAGAAAAAAACCTCCAAATCTACATGGCCCTGTGTGAAAAAGTGATTGCCCCCCTTGTTAAAAAATAACTTAACTGTGGTTTATCACACCTGAGTTCAATTTCTGTAGTCACCCCCAGGCCTGATTACTGCCACACCTGTTTCAATCAAGAAATCACTTAAATAGGAGCTACCTGACACAGAGAAGTAGACCAAAAGCACCTCAAAAGCTAGACATCATGCCAAGATCCAAAGAAATTCAGGAACAAAAGTAATTGAGATATATCAGTCTGGGAAAGGTTATAAAGCCATTTCTAAAGCTTTGGGACTCCAGCGAACCACAGTGAGAGCCATCATCCACAAATGGCAAAAACATGGAACAGTGGTGAACCTTCCCAGGAGTGGCCGACCGACCAAAATTACCCCAAGAGCGCAGAGACAACTCATCCGAGAGGCCACAAAAGACCCCAGGACAACATCTAAAGAACTGCAGGCCTCACTTGCCTCAATTAAGGTCAGTACCAAGGACTCCACCATAAGAAAGAGACTGGGCAAAAACGGCCTGCATGGCAGATTTCCAAGGCGCAAACCACTTTTAAGCAAAAAGAACATTAAGGCTCGTCTCAATTTTGCTAAAAAACATCTCAATGATTGCCAAGACTTTTGGGAAAATACCTTGTGGACCGACGAGACAAAAGTTGAACTTTTTGGAAGGTGCGTGTCCCGTTACATCTGGCGTAAAAGTAACACAGCATTTCAGAAAAAGAACATCATACCAACAGTAAAATATGGTGGTGGTAGTGTGATGGTCTGGGGTTGTTTTGCTGCTTCAGGACCTGGAAGGCTTGCTGTGATAGATGGAACCATGAATTCTACTGTCTACCAAAAAATCCTGAAGGAGAATGTCCGGCCATCTGTTCGTCAACTCAAGCTGAAGCGATCTTGGGTGCTGCAGCAGGACAATGACCCAAAACACACCAGCAAATCCACCTCTGAATGGCTGAAGAAAAACAAAATGAAGACTTTGGAGTGGCCTAGTCAAAGTTCTGACCTGAATCCTATTGAGATGTTGTGGCATGACCTTAAAAAGGTGGTTCATGCTAGAAAACCCTCAAATAAAGCTGAATTACAACAATTCTGCAAAGATGAGTGGGCCAAAATTCCTCCAGAGCGCTGTAAAAGACTTATCGCAAACGCTTGATTGCAGTTATTGCTGCTAAGGGTGGCCCAACCAGTTATTAGGTTCAGGGGGCAATTACTTTTTCACACAGGGCCATGTAGGTTTGGATTTTTTTTCTCCCTAAATAATAAAACCCCTCATTTAAAAACTACATTTTGTGTTTACTTGTGTTATCTTTGACTAATAGTTAAATGTGTTTGATGATCAGAAACATTTTGTGTGACAAACATGCAAAAGAATAAGAAATCAGAAGGGGGCAAATAGTTTTTCACACCACTGTATACAATAGTCACAATAAGTTAGGGATATTGTTATTTACATGAGTGCTTTTCCTATTTGCTTTAAATTTTAATGAAATAAGTAAAAGTTACTAATAATGTATGAGAAGAAACACCATTTTCATTAGTTTAATATTTGTTACCCCCAAAATTAGACAATAACAGGGATAGCCCCAAATAACAAAAGCTGACAATGTCATTAGCAGGTGTTTCCACAATTTGCAGCAATGACAGCAACGTATCATGATCCTCACTAGCCTCATGATGTTCTGAGGCAATGCTTTCCTCCACTCTTCCACAAGTGCTACACGCAGTTCTGCCAGGTCATGTGGGAACGAGAAGGCGGGAACGAGATGCTGCGTGAAAATGCTATGGGAAACATCTTGTCATGTTGCCGGTTGTGAAGCATGTGTGTATCCAACACGTCAAATTTTGGCTTATATAACCTCGGTCAGGTGACGTCATCTGATTAGACGCACCTCCAGGTTATAAATAGTGACTCGGAAACATCCCTCAGATTTATTTGTCTGAACAGATGTCCGGTCACGTGGGCAGTGCGGCATTGGGACGCAGCATCTCGTTCCCGCCTTTTCAGGTAAGAGGGTTACAGCGAAGTAACCCGAGACGTTCCCTTTAAAAGGCTACACTCGATGCTGCGTGAAAACGCTACAGTATGGGAACGAGAATACCAACGCCGCCGCACTGCAAGTGTCTAGACCCCAAGCGTTGTGTAGCGTGTGAGCACAAGGCCGAGAAGGTCTCAGAACTTACACAGTAAGTTAAGTCTCTCCTGCTCCGAAGCTGTAAAGGCGGAGGACAGAAAGCTTCAAAAACAGTAGGGTGCATGTTGGGTTCATGGAACTTTCGGAAGATAGTTCAGTAAGGATGCAGTTAAGTAAGTACTAGGGCACAAGCCCGAGGACGAGCTTTTCCTGTAGAAACTCCAGCACTGAAGCAATTTGGCAGTGGACTGGATCTACCTGCTTAGCACACACTTGCTGCAGGGGAATACCTCTTGCTAGTGCAATAGATGAGGCGATCCACTGGTTGAATGAGCCCTGATTCCTAGAGGTGAAGTGAGTCCATGCGCCTCATAGGAGAGGGCAAAAGCATCTCTGACCCAGTATAGTGGCGCTCTGACTTACGCCACTGGCTGATGCGGTGGACGTAAATCTGAAGAGCACGTACTGGACAGTAAGTGAAGTTTCTCCTGCTCCGAAGCTGTAAAAGGCGGAGGACAGAAGGCTTCAAAACAATAGGGGCTGTAAAAGTCGGAGGGCCAATGTGTCCAGTCCCAGGGGGGAGGCTGGAAGAGTCAGAGTAGCAAAGGGGACATTTGCTGATCTTACGAGGCAAAGTGGTCCACCTCTGCTAGCTGAAATCTCTCCCAGATTGACTGACTACTTCGGGGTGGGGTTTCTAATCCCCGTGTGTCAGATTGACTGGACAGTACAACTTCTCCCACATTTATCTGCCCTGGAATGTAAATCGCCCTGAGGGAGAGGAACCTGGTGCGCTAGCTGTTTAGCGGCGCGAGCACAGTCCGCCCTGGCAATAATTTATGAGACAAGGCCAGAAATAGAGCCATCATTTCGGGGCAATTGATGTGCCGCGCGAGAAGGCGGCCTCTCCAGCTCCCTTGGGCTGGACGGTCATCTAAGAACCGCACCCCAGCCAGTGAGGGAAGCATCTGTCGTTAGCATCTGCGACAAGACGAGCTTAGAGTGGGACCCAGAATCAGAAACCGGGGTCTGAACCACATAGGAAGGGTACGAAGCACCTGGCGCGTAACCTTTATTGGGGATTGGCCCTAGAGTGAAATCCCCTGTCTTAGCCACAACTAAAATGCTTCTCATGTGCAGAAGGCCGAAAGGTGTCACCGTGGATACAGCTGCCATGAGAGCTGAAGATTTCTGAAAATGTTGGTCACTTTCTGGTCTAGCTTGATTTCCTTGTAGAATGGATTCGTTTTACTTTGGGTCTCAATCCTGGAACCAAAGATGAGCTAGGACGAATGTCGAAGTGCTAGCTACTGAGACTGGGCCAGCCAGTCATCTATGTAATTCAATACCTCCATGTGCAGGTGTAGACAGCTAGACTAAATGGAAGGACCCGATACTTCCATTACCGATACCGATCTTGAATCTTGAAGATTCAAGATTCAAGATTCTTTATTTGTCACATGCGTATAACTATGCATGTGACAAATAAAGAATCTTGAATCTTGAATCTACTGATAAGCTTCGCCCCCGAAAGCGAACCTCAGGTCTTTTCCTGTGTTGTGGCAGTATTTTTATATGAAAGTAAGCGTCTTTCAATTGATTGTCACAAATCAATCGCTCAGTAGGATTTGAGAGCAATCACTTTGACAATTAAAAATTTTTTAAACTGTATTTATTTATTTTAGATAGCGGTACATCCCACAAAATCTAAAAATTGGACGCAGCCCCCGTTCCTCTGGGAACCAAGCAATACTGACTGTAGTAACCTGACTCCCTGTCTGGTAGGGGAACATGTTCCATGGGCCCATTCCTCAGCAACTTCTGTCTGGGGATTCGCACTTTCCGGTTTCATGGAAGTGGAAACCACTCCATTTTGAGGTGGTGATGTGAGAAATGAATCCTGTAGTTTCTCTACAGTGCTTAGTACACAAGGAGATATACTTGGCAGTAGCTTCCACGCTGCCAGTTTCTCAGAAAAGGGCAAAGTTTCGGTAGCTTGGTTAACGGGGGAGGGGGGGGGGGGGGGGCTTGTTGTTAGTGATATATGAACAAAAGCCTGTTCATATAGCCTGGCCTCTCGAAACCTGTTAATTCTGTCGCCACCAGGTAAATAGGCCTGAGGGTGAGACAGGGGCATCAAGGAGAAATGATCAATCCTTGTCTTTGATACCTGTCAGATTTAACCATAGTTGCCTTTCTGCAGACACCAAGGATGCCATAGAACGGCCGATAGCACGGGCTGTCTGCTTAGTCGCACGCAGGGACAAATCAGTAGCCCGGCGTAATTCTGTGAATGCCTCCTGATTCACAGCTCAAATCATTCAGCAGATCAGCCTGGTACGCCTGCAAAACCGCCATGGTGTACAAGGAAGCGCCAGCCTGACCTGCTGCTTAGAACACATTCCCTACCAGGGTAGAAGAAGTTCTACACGGCTTGGAGGGAAGGGTTGGCTTCTTTAATGATGATGTTCCAGGAGAGAGATAGCCAGCCAGCGTCTGCTCTATCTGGGGCATCATCACATAACCTCGTGCTTTTGCATCAACGATGTTCGAATAGAACGAAGTTGATGGTACAAAAATACGGGAAGAGAAAGGTTTATTCCATGAATGAGATAATTAATTGTGGAGGTCATCAAAAACGGAGAGAGAGTGGCGTTGTGGCGCCATCTCCTGGCCACCCGACAGAAATCTGTTGTCTAATTTTGACCGTTTGGGATGAGCTTGCTCCTGTGGCCAATTAATGTGTAGTCGTTCGACTGCATGCGTTATGACTTCAAGCAACTCCTCATACTCTCTATTATCTTTAGAGGATCGTTCTGAGTTAGCTACTTCCATTTCCACAGAAGCAGGAGAACGAATCTCTTCCGTACACTCACGAGAAGCACCGGAGTGTGCTCGTGAAGTCGAAGGAGAGACTTTGTGATCAGGGGAGAGGACGAGAGAAAGAAGGGACTCCGTCTCTCGTGCCTCAGCCAGATCAACTTGTGATCCTCAAGAATGCAGCGCGGCTCATGGTTGCCTAAAGAATGCGAGGCACGCGCGGAGCATTTTCATCGGGAGATTATCACAGTGCTCACACTCTCCTTTAAGTCCATGGAGAGCGTGGCTCTTACCCAAACATTCAAAACAGAGGATATGTGAGTCACCTTCCAAAAGAAGATTTTCGCAAGGGCATCTAGCTCTAAATTCCACCATTATTCTGGTGAGTTTTATGCTTTCTTTCTCTGTTTTAAATTTATTTTATGCTTGCTGCACACGCACTTTCACAATGTTGGTGAAGACAAATGATCTGAGGAATGTTTCCGAGTCACTACTATTTATAACCTGCAGGTGCGTCTAATCAGATGACGTCACCTGACCGAGGACACCGCCTACCTAGTGAGCTTATGGAGTGATTGATGAGCAGATCCAAAATATTTTGAATCCCCAAAATAAATTGTTGATGATCTTGCTGTAAGAATGTATTGAATGTATATCAGGCCAACAGCTTAACAGAGTTTTACTCTGTGTACTGTATTCATCAATTATTAGAATGTGCTAATGATGGATTTGGAAAGTTTTTGTTTTATATCTTTTGCAAATCCAGACAGTGAATACCTTGAAGATTTTAGAAATGTGTAATGTGATGGGGATATAAACAATATGAAATTTTTTTTTTCTTAAATAGCAAGAATTTTTATGATGGAGATCGGTTTCAAGTACTTACATACTTTGTTGCCATAAAAAAAAAAATTTTTATATATATATATATATATTCTCATTCTGTGATTTGTCATACATTTGTCCTTATTAATTGCTGTAGCATCTTTTATTTACTATTCATTTTTATTTTTTTTATCATCTGTACCTGTTTCTTGCTTTTCCATTTGTGATTGCTGTTTTATTATCTTATTTATTTGCTTTGATTGTACTTCTAAAAGCCTAATTTTCTCAGCCTGTAGATAATAAATTAAACATTTTGCCTATTATATTTTGTAATATTTCAATGCAGACACTAAATCTGGAGGAATCTAAATGTAGACCATATGAAATCTGTCAAGCTACCAGTTTGTAAATTTCTGACAATTATTCACTTCGTCTGGCTAAATAAAATAATCGTCTGATTGAAATGATTGCCTGTTTTTTTTATATAATTAAAAGTTCACAATAAAAATAAAGTATTTCTCGGTTCTATCATTTTAATTAACATAAAATTAGTTTGACCCATTCTCTCTATTATTTACCTATGAGCTGGTTTTCATTAATAAACTTCATACAACATAATGTAATATAATAAGATTGAAGAATGAAAAAAAATTTATTTTTTTAATGTGCCTTGCCTAAGTCGCCTAATTTATTAATTTAGTGGTATTGCGCAATTTGTAAAAAAAAAAAAAAAAAAAGAACGAAATAATAATAAATAATAAACATACTAACCTGCTTAAGGTTTTAATTTATTTTTATTTAAAAAAAAAGTAAACATAATAATAATAAAGTATTCCATGCATTTATCTGCTGCAGAATTTTATTTTATAATAAAAAAAAGGAATAACACTGAGAAAAATACATGTTTAGAAATCATTACATCTTCTACTTAAATAGCCAGCAATGTTAGCAGTGGTGCTGCAAATACATCGACAAACTTACTTCCCATAACTTACATTTTGTTTCGTTTTTTAAATAAGGTACAGTTCATATAACTTAACTTCCCAGTGCTCTGTAGAGTGTAAAGGACAGTGCAGTTCATTTCGTTTTTACCAATATCGACACTGGTGATCTTGAATTTTTCAAATGGTGGGATTAGCACTTCTTCCTCATTAGGGAACACAGACATACTGGCTATGTTTGCACCATAGCAAGTCACAATCTTAAAACAGGAGACTAATCCAAAATTTGTTTTATTACTTCTAAGTGAAGTTGATGCAAATCCAAGTCTTACTTCCTTATGAAGAACATTTTTATCAAACGTAACATTAGTTCTGCGGAAAACATTAGTGCACTTATTTACTCGAGAGTCTTGTATGGCACGTGTGAGAAAGAAATGAAAGGCCTTATAGTTGAAGTTACGGGTGTAACTTTTTCTGCCCGACCTCACAGCAACATTGAACTCTGAATAAATCTCATTAGATGTGTAGACCTTTACTACTCTTTTAAAATAATCATTAATGTTTTGATACTTATTCCAAACGTTTTTAAAATTTTTATTAGAGTTCAACTCATTTGGTAAAATCTTTTGTGTAATCAGCTTGTACATTTGGTCTTCACAGCCTGTAAATTGGTCATCAACACTATCTGGCGCCAAGTCCAAGACAGGAGTTGATGTCCAGGATTTCTTCTATGAGAAATTGTAAAAACACTGTTCTTATAAAACTACTTATAAGAAAAAGCCTATTCAATGCATTACTTAAAATGGAAACCTACCTCTGCATAGCAAACAACTGAAATGATGATGACGATGGTGGAAACCTTTACAGCTATCTTCATTGTAATACTGAAATGATAAGCATGAATATACAGTAATGATTATAGGCAAAATCCATGTTATCCTGTTATGTCTTTATTGGTTGCAAGTTAAGAATGGAGTTTGGGATAGAGCCCCTAAGGTTACACTATGTTTTTTAATAATATGTGATGTGATATACTGTGATGCTGCCTATGATAAATGTTACACCTGATAAGGAATATTAACCGGCTTGGGGCAAACCACTCTCGGTGTCGGATAGATTTTGTAAAGATATGTACAAGAATAATTTAAGACTCACCTTAGAATAAGTCCTTCAGAATGTAGCCACCTGGAGTATCTATCACACACTCTCAAGCAATTACAACCTAATCAAAATGAGTCAAGGTAGGATAGTGGATAACTAAGCAAAAATTGTTCTAAAGAAAATAAAATGTGTACAAGGACCAGTCTACTCCAAATCCTCTAATCTAAGAACAAGCTCTAAATACATCAAAGCTTGTTTTATACCCCGGCTCTGTTACTAACTTTCTTACATTTCTTTTATAGCTTTTTCTAAGCTTTGGTTTTACCATTTAAGGTCATAAACAGTTTGCAGAGATGTGGTCATCTGTGGTAACAATTAAGAAACACATGACATGGCAGTTTGGGTTCCTATTGTCTCTGCAACCTACAAGTCTACAACCATAAAAGAAAAATAACAGATGTACAGTACAATAGCAATCATCCACTAACAGACTGAGTCACTTTGATTTTCCCTGGAACCTGTTTCAATCCCAGTTTTGTCTCAGGATCTTTAGGGCCAGGCGCCAACTCAGGTACAGGGACATCATTTCTCCATTGTGCTTTACAAAAGCAGTGCCCTGGAACAAAAGACACAGGGTGCACAAATGAAACAACGCTAGGCAGTGTATTTTTACACTGCCTAGCGTTTCTCCCCGAATGGGTAGCCATGGCTCTAATACTCCCATTGCTCTTTCTTAGCTAACCAATTAAAAATTCAGCTCAGTCCTTATTTGGATCCATGCGGCAGCAACCGTGATATGAGTTTCTCCACCATCTCTGATTACATAAGTTGTCATGGAAGGAAAACATTTCAGACAAATGTCAGTTTGTTCTACAGTTTCAACTCCTCCTCCTCAATGTCTTTCCACATACAAAACAGCTTTCTCCTTTAGATGCTTCATGTCTTCCTGCTACCATCATCTCATCAAAAGCTGTTTCCTTGGTCTGGAATACAATCTTACTGTCTTATACTGTATCTTATTTCAACAACAATGATATATTCTATCAACACCTGTATGATCTGTCATGAGAAATAAGATACGCAAGAAACCACATTTTTGTGCATTGTTTCTATTATAATTGTACATATCGCAATAAAAAGTACTTCAACAGTTTCCATAACTGTTTGCCATCTTGTATATATATATATATATATATATATATATATATATATATATATATATATATATATATATATATATATATATATATATATATATATATATATATATATATACAAACAAATTCCCAAAATAAATTGTTGATTGACTTGCTTTAAGAATGTATTGAATGTAAATCAGACCAACATCTTAACAGAGTCAGTTTTACACTGTGCATTGTGTATTAAAATATGCTAATGAACGATTTGCAGAAGTTTAACATCTTTTTTCAAATCTAGTACCTTTTGGATTTTCATGGTTTTCTGCATTAATTTGTTATAAAATGTGATCTGTCAAGGGTATTGACAAACATATTGAGTCTTAAAATAATAACACCAAATATTTTTGGTCTTTCATGTGTTTAATAAATATACTAATTTAGTGTTCAAAATGATAGTAGAAAAAGTAAGTGAACCCTTGGAATTAATAACTGGTTGACCCACCTGGCAGCAATAACTTCAACCAGGCACTACCTTTAGTTGTGGATCAGACCTGCACATCGTTCAAGAGGAATTTAACCCACTCTACCTGGCAGAACTACTTTACCTTTGTCATATTCTTTAAATGTCTCATGTGTATGGCTCTCTTCAAGTCATTCCATAGCATCTGTACTGGGTTGAGGTCTTGACTCCGACTTGGCCACTCCAAAAGATAGATTTTGTTTTTCTGAAGCAATTCTGTTATGGCCATGCTCCAGTGTTGTAGGTCAGTGTTCTATTGCATTAACCAGATTCTACAGAGTTTCAACTGAAATACAGACATTCTAACATGCAGCAAAGCAGGCCCAAATCATGATGTTTTCTCCACCACACTTTACAGTTGTTTTCATGATGAAGTGCATTTTTTACGCCAAATGTAGTGCTGCTTAGTTTCATCAGTGAACTGGACATCACACTGCTTACCAGTCAGATGTACAATTACTTTTGAGCCTGTGGAAATGGAGGGACTTAAATAAATGGCTATAAAGTTAAAAGTTTAATCTATGAAATCCATTGTAGTGGTTCCTGTTCTTGACCGAGCAGTACTGTATGTTCTGAGATGCTCATCTGCACACCTCGTGTAAAGAATGGTTATGTGAATTACTTTAGCTTTCCAGTCAGTTTGTAGCAGTCTGGCATTGTGTCAGTTACTCACACAGTGTTTTAGCTTCTATGGTTCAAGGTTTGATGTGTTATGCATTTTAAAATGCTTATGTTCACCTTGGTTTCACACCATTCTGTGTAAACTTTCAAACACAAATGAGTGTCTGGTGTGAATAGCGATCAGCAGTTTCTGAAGTACTCAAACCAGCCACAATGCCACAGTCAAAGCTGCTGCGATCACATTTTTCCCATTCTGATGTTCAGTCTCTTGACTTGTCTCTCCATAACTCTATGTATTGTGTATTATACATTTGCTGTGTGTTGTCACCTCTCAACTGTCTGTTCATTTTTTATATTTTGTCTGGTAACCTTTTCTCAGGCAGTTTTGGGACGACCCCCCCTAAAAAAGAATAGAAAAAAAACCCTGAAACTAAAAATGATTAAAGAACTTTTTTTTTTTTTTTTTACAAAATTATGTGTACTTCAATACATATAATGACCTCATGAGGCCAAAATATTCAGTATATACAGTATTTTGATGGTTGTATTTTAAATGTTATTAGTCGAGTGTAAAATCAATGCTTCACAAAAAACATTCAAAGCATTTCGAAGCCAAATGTCAATTTTGATTTTGATAACGTTGTTGAATTTTTACCTGCTTTTTTCTAATATTTGTTCTTCTTTCATTTATATTGTACATATTTACAGAATATTGAGTGAATGTGTGCCTTTTCAAAGTTTTCAGGAGACAGAGAGAAGCTCTAGATTCATCAGAGGGTAGAGGAATTCTTTTTCTCCATATTTAACACCCACATCCTAAACTTAACAGCATTCAATCAGAGCACTCTCTGATGTGGACGCCTTCCCAGCTGCTATAACTCAACTGATCCATAAATCACATTATAAATAACCATTAGGGTATTACAGTAATAATTAGCCCTCATGCTGTGTTCCGGTCAAATCTGACCAATTTACATGTTTCCTCTCTAAAAAAAAAAAAAAAAAAAAAAAGTGCAGTAAATTTTATTCATTTCTTGTGAGGTTCAATGACTTTGCTCACACATGGCATTTGAACACATAAAATAAATTAGAAATATTTTCATAAACATTTTTTTGTCTTATGGAACTTTTATACACTCAGTGTTCCCGGTCAAAAATGACCAGTCATTGGAAAATAATGGGTAAGACTACAATTAGTGTATAAAAAAAAGACACACACACACACACACTCCCTTCTTATGTCACTTTTTATTTTTCATGGCAAAACCTATTGCCCATTACCTAGGAACCTATTGAAAACATACTTTTTACCACACCTATTGGAAAAAACAAACTGCAACATTGTTTTAATCATACAACTTTTTTGCAGCTCTGGTACAGTATATAAAGCTTTTTGATGCCTTACTCACAGTTCAGTCTTTAGCTGCACGATAGCCAAGACATGTACTGCACATGAAGCTGGGGAATTATATTTGACAACGACAGTGATCAGAATGAGAGAAGCCAGGTTGACTGAAAGGAGGGTTTATAGAAGGAAGAATTAGAAGTTGGCACAGAGTTTAACCAGAGCAGGAAGACTCTGACACTGATGAGGAAGAAGTTGTGGTCTCCTTTGGGTCCAAAAATAGAACCAAGCCCAATATGCCATATCCCGAGTGGATAACATCTAGTCCTGTTTTCATCTTTTCCTCATGGACACCATTGTAACCATTGTCATGAACATGACATACCTGGAGGGGAGAGGGGTTTGTGGAAACACCTGGAAAGAGATAAACCTCACATCCAAATAGGCTTCAATATTCACCGGGTTTTTGTGTGGTGTCTACAGATCCTGCAATAAACCTGTGTCTAGCGTATGGGATGCGGACACTGGTCAGGCAATTTTTCATGCTACAGTGTCTTTGCAGACCTTCCATATCTTGTCACATGTGATTCACTTTGATGACAAAAGCAGCCCGCAGTCAACAAGACTAATTGGGAAGTTTGGCAGAAGTGGGTGGAGTACCTGCCACAAACCAGGACCTGACATCACTGTTGATGAGCATCTCGTATGCCAAACAAACCATCTTAGTAAGGTATAAAGATATGGGCAGCATGCGATGCGAAGATATGTTATGGCTGGAAAATGCAAGTGTACACAAACAAACTGATGGTTTTCTTGAGAAAAATCAGGAGAATTGATTTGACCCCAAAAATCAGGGGGGGGGGGGGGTCCTAGAAATTACAGTAGAGCTACTTTAAAATTGTTAATATGTTTATACAGTGTATGGGTCAAGCATTATATTTGCAATATAGTGTTCCCTGCGTACATTTGGGCTTTTGTTTTCAAAAAATATTTCATACTGGTCAGTTTTGACCGGGAACACAAAAGTTAATATTTTTTTTTACTCGTTTCAAAAAAGTGACGTTGATAAACATTTCAGTGAAGTACTCTGTGATAAATAGTACAATCGGTTTAATTTTACTATTTGTTATAGTCAAAATAATATTTAATGTTAATTTCCCTAAAAAAACATGGCATGAGCTCAGGTACTATAAATAAGGTCGGCAGGACATACACAGCAAATACAAGTTGTAATATTAACAAGAGCTGAAGTTGATTAAAAGATCTAATACAACATTAGGTGATAATACATATATATGTATTATTGTGGATTTATAATGAAATAAAATGATCCAGTCAAAAGTGACTGGTAACATTATGAGTGTGTCCCACAAATGAACACAACATGAGGGTTAGATTCATTTACATTTAGAGTCATTTACATCTTTTACATTAACAAACTTAAAAAAATAAAAAATATAGTACATTAGATAATAAATTCTTACTTACATGCACATATATGGCATATCTGACAGTAGTGTGTGTATTCTGTTTTACTGTACTTTTGCCTCTATTCTATTGTTGTGTATCATCCAAATGTGTAACAGCAATTTGATGATTTCATGTGTTTTCCTTACAATAGCAACTACAAAACATTCAATATTTTATTTTAATGACAAAATGCATTTCAAACATTCTGTGCATGTTTCTACAATAAGATTTAAAAAAGAATAGCTTTATTGCAACACTCCTGTATTTGTAATGACGATTTGGCCATGTAGAGTAGGAGAATTATACCCTTGTATTAATTACACATAAAGATATTTATTTTTGATGATGTGGCACAAAACACACCACACATGTATTGTTAGAATACATTCAGAGAAAAAACAAAACTTATTAAAATTACCACTTTATAAAAAACTAAAGAATCACTAACGATGGTTGCTTAGAGAAAGCATTACATCGCAGACTAAAATCATCAAAAACACCAGCATGTTTACTTGCCATTAATTGTATCTACTGTACATTAATTTTAATCAGCTCACAGTGCATATTACTAAAATTTCCAGTGCTATTTAGAGTGTAAAGGACACCACAGTTCATCTGGTTTTCTGTAATATTCACAATTTTGAATTTTTCAAAAGGTGGGATCAGCACTTCTTCCTCTTCAGGGAACATAGACATATTGGCTATGTTTGCTCCAAAGCACGTTTTAATCTTAAAACAGGAAGTTGAGCCGAAACTATTCATATCTTTTTTAAGTGAACTCGATGCAAATCTGCCAAATCGCATTTCATGGCCAAGCACGTTTTTATCAAAGCTAACATTGGTTCTGCGGAAAACATCAATACAAGGTTTTACTTGATAAATTTGTATAGCACGTGTGAGCAAGAAATGAAAGGCTTTATAGCTGAAGTTACCGAGGTAACTACTTCTGCTTGAACTCACTTTATTATTGAGATCTGAATAAAGTTGATTAGGTGCATAGGTATAGACCGCTATTATTCTTTTAAAGTTATTAGTACTGTTTGTGAAGTTTTTCCAAGCTTCTTCAAACTTTACATTAGATTTTAACTCTTGTGGTAGAATCTTTTCTGCAATCAGCCTGTACGTTTGGTTCTCACAGTTTATAAACTGGTCATCAACAGAATCTGGTGCCATGTCCAGTTTGAAGACAAGAGATGATGTCCAGTATGGATTCTGCTGGGAAGAAAACAATTGTTTTTAGAAAACTCAAATTAGGAAAATGTCTAATCAAAGCAAAGATCTAAAATGGAAACCCACCAGTTTGTAGCAAACAACTGAAATAATGAAGACTACAATGGCAGCATTCATGAGGATGGGGAAAAACTTCAGATTTCTTCATTTTTAATCTGCACTGAAAAATATGCATTATGTTAATAAGGAAGGTACTTTATTGGAAATAAATTATATTTTGTGGCATGCAGCATATTGTTTCACATACTTGAGCTATAGAACTGGTGTCCATGGCTTTAACGCAGGCAAATACAGTACATCTTATCTTAAGTTATTTAATTCATGTTTCAATTCAATATACTGTACTGTACATACAGTAGTAGTAGAGTAGTATAAGTACCATGATAATAATATACTAGCTGTCTTAATTTACCAATACGAGTGTCACCCATGTTGTTTTCCTGCATATTAATAAAATAGCACTTGATACAGTGCATCACATACAGTTTTTAAATACCAGATGTGTTTTGTCAGCTCTAACATCAAGTCTTTTTCATGCAGGAAAAAAAAAATGATTCTGTTTCATGCAAACTCTGTCCCACATGCAGTGTCTCCACCACAGGCAACTGTCTGAATAGTGCTTATGTGTAGATGCATCAGAGTTGTGAAAACCAATGTGTGAAAATTTGGTATTAATGTCTCACAAATGTGCACAGGAATATGGGAACCCAGTCTGAGAAGCATTTTGACATTTTTCTGATCTTTGCTAGTGTAAAGATATCACAATACATATTATTAACATATACTGTTTGATAATATAGTAAGAACTCCAGTAATGCAGTAAATAATGTTTACTTAAAACAATGAATAAATGCAGTATTGTTAAATAAATAAGTACAATGCTCAATTATTAGAGAATATATCGATTGATAACAGAAAAATTTATCATAATACTCACAGCTCTGGTGGTTTTAAGCCTTCTTAAAAATAAAAATAAAAGTTTCCTATAAGCTATCTTGCATAAGAAGAAGCATTTACTCAAATAAGCAAACCTGATATATAACTGTATATGACTAATTGTAAGATGTTTATTGCCCTATATGACTTGATCAGTACTTGTCAAACAAATATGCATCGGAGCTTTGATCCAGTGGTATTTATACCCAACTACTTCCTTTCCAATCACCATATTTGGAGTTGTATACTCACCAAGTGAAAGGTAGATTTAACAGTTTAAAAGTAAATTTTTGTACAAAAATAACTTCAAGTTAATCTTCTTTTTCATGAAAAAAAAATGGGCTATCTACAGTAAGACCCTACAGTACATCATTACCATGACTTGAAAGATGTCAGAGAAATACTAGTCAGTTGATGAATAGCAGTCAGTTGATGCTCGAAAGGACATAAGATGCATATGTACTATATTAGGGTGCTGTTGTTAAATCTGTTTGAAATTGATGGAATGGGGGCTAATGATGTATTGTAAATCTGTATTATTATTATTATTATTATTATTATTATAAACTTATCAGACAAGTCATATTGACACTAAACATATCTACCTATTTTTATGATCTTTTTAGCCATGCTGTTACTTTCATTACTAGACATGGTCTATCTTGTCCGCAAGTGAAATACATTAATAATTTACACCACGATAACATTAGTGCAGAAGGATCTGAAGAGACGTGACTTTGAGATGTTAACAGTATATTCGAACCGTAGACTGTTTATTTTGCTGAACAGCCATGTCCAATAAAACAGTGCATCTTTAATAAGCCACATTGGTTTCAAGACAAAAGTAAAATTAATATGTTTTTTGTATATATTTTTAAATGTTCAAATGAACGTTTCAGAGTATATAATTTGTCGTGTCATCTGTTTACAGCGTCGGCTGATTTTGTGATTGAGACCCATGGGTTACATTGAAATATTTTTTTATTTGTAGTAAGCCAGGCCACCTTGGACAAATCACAATATACAGTAAGCCCTCTCTCGTGCACGCTCTCTCTCTCTCTCTCTCACTCACACACACACATAACACATGAAATTGCGTAAAAACCAAATGAAACTATGGCAAAAATATACAGGCAGTGAAAAATACAGTAGTATCCTGTAGGTGATTCCTGTCCTGCACTAACAGGCACTAACCCTCTAGACCTGTTTAGTTGTTTAAGTTTTGTTTTCAAGTGTGAATGTTTATGGGGATTAAATCTGTCTCTGCTGCCGCATCTATTCACAGTTGTGATAAGTGATTTATGCCCCATCAGATCTTTGATGTAGAACATTATGCTGGTTAAATGACACACTGATCCGTATGGACAGATATTTGTTCCAGATATCATGTGTCATTAATCAATTTGTTATGCCAATTTTTGACTATCAAAAATACTGTATAACGAAAACAAACAAGCAGAAGTAAAATTTTAAGCTTTACTTTGCAGCAAAATATTATCTACCAGTGTATTAAATGGAAATAAATAAAATGCACCGTAATGTAAAATACTGCACATAGCCCGCATTTGTATTCCGTACCTACAACGACCGGTATAGATAAATTACAGATGTTACCATGTCTTTAAGGATTGTTAAGGATGTCGTGAAAAATATTGCAATAAGTAATTAAATTAATTAATTAAAAATAGCATAAGCATCATGGGTTGTGTATTGAGTGATTTAAATCTGTTTTATTAATAATTTTTCCCTCTTTTTTTAGGGAAAAAACCATCAGGGACAGATTGATCTTCTGCAGAAAGTGTGGTGAATGGACTGCTGAGGACTGGGGCAAAGTCATAGTCTCCAATGAAGCCGCTTTCCGTTTGTTTGGGGCATCTGGAAAAAGGTTTGTCCGGAGAAGAAAAGGTGACGCTACCATCAGTCCTGTGTCATGCCAACAGTAAAGCATCCTGAGACCATTCATGTGCGAGACCATCCATTACTGTGAGGCTCACTCACAATTTTGCCCAAAAACACAGGCATGAATAAAGAATGGTACCAAAACACCCTCCAACAGCAACTTCTTCACCAAACTGTTGTTGGATTGTTGGAAGAACAAGGCAAAAGTGATAACTAAGTGGCTCGGGGACCAAAACGTTGAAATTTTGGGTCCATGGCCTGGAAACTCCCCAGATCTTAATCCCATTGAGAACTTGTGGTCAATCTTCAACAGGCGGGTGGACAAACAAAAACCCACTAATTCTGACAAACTCCAAGAAGTGATTATGAAAGAATGGGTTGCTATCAGTCAGGATTTGGCCCAGAAGTTGATTGAGAGCCGAGTCGAATTGCAGAGGTCCTGAAAAAGAAGCTCCAACACTGCAAATACTGATTCTCTGCATAAATGTCATGTAATCAGTTGTCGATAAAAGCCTTTGAAACGTATGAAGTGCTTGTAATTATATTTCAGTACATCACAGAAACAACTGAAACTAAGATCTAAAAGCAGTTTAGCAGCAAACTTTGTGAAAACTAATATTTGTGTCATTCTCAAAACTTTTGGCCACGACTGAGGAAGCGGATCTTCCCTTCTAGTCTTAGAGCAGCCACCACTGTTATATACAGACGTACGTACTGTGTAGTAAAGTAGTGTAGCCAGCAGATGACCCTGTAACAACACTATTTATTTAGTCTAATGGGGAATTAGAATGTTACTGCCTTTGTAAATTAAGGTTTTATCCCCCTATATAAACTGATTCTACTAACTAAACATTGAAATACTCATTTCAATAATTAAAGTAAATCATTTGGTAATAATATAAAGTAAAGGATAATGTAAGGATGTTTTAGCGGGCAGGAAGTTTTCCATTGATTTTATATGTGTGTACATTTAATTTGCTAATGAAATTCTATACAGTGTAAATATATCTCTGTAAATTTTGTCAGTTTCTGAAATTATATGCGAGAATGTGTTTGTTTCTTGTTGAAAATTATATCATTATATTCATTTAATTTCCAAAGCAATAATCTGGTCAACAGGGGTCAATGTAAATGGTCATTGTAAAAATCAAATTGCTTGATTAGTAATTAATTAAATAATCTATTTATTTTTACAGCCAAAAATAGGAAGCAGGGGAAGGTTAGTAATATTTATAAAGTCCACTTCTAAAGTTGTCGTCTTATTTACTTTGTAAACACTAATATTTTGTAGGACCACCTTTTGCGGTGATCACAGCAGGCATTAACTGTGGCATTGTTTTGATAAGATAATGGCGCCAGCATTTTTTTTAATGCAAAAAAATTGACCTGTTCACTCTTTTTATTTATATCCTATAAGCTGGTTTTCATTATTCAGCCACACATAAAATACTTTCTTTTAGGAGGACGAAGATACATTTTGTTTAAAATAATGTCTAGTAGTAGTAGTAGTAGTAGTAATGTCAATAATGACTAAGGGCAAGTATTATTATAGTGTTCCCACAATGTATTTGTCATGATTCGGGGTGTGTTCAAAGGAAATAATTGCTATGCTTCCAACTTTGTGCCAACTGTTCAGGGAAGGTCCTTGTCTATTCCAATATGACTGGGTCCCAGTGCACAAAGCAAGAACTATATGGTTTGATAGGTTTGGTGACCTCAATCCTATCAAGCACCTTTGGGTTGAATTGAAACGAAGATTGTGATCAAGGTCTTCTTGTCAAACATCAGTGCCTGACCTCATGAATGCTTTACAGAATGAATGTGCAAGTACCTCACATTTGTTCTTAATGCAGTCTAGGGCTGAGCAACTAATTGAAACTGACATTCAAAACCTCTAATCACCTTGCCCAATTATAATTTATTTTTTTTATTCGTTTGTACACCAACCAGGTGTGCAGTCACATGACTCTGTCCTATCTGCCCCATGGAGTAGAACTTTTTTGATAGAAAAAAAATACTTTAATACTAATACATCTTTAATAACAGAGCACATTTATAGTACAAACCATGTTAGTAAACTTCAAAAATCAAAGCATGAAATCCTTAATCGTAATTGAAGCAAAATATTCTGTTGATCGTAATATTGATTTGAGGTTGCATCACCCAGCACTCATTTGGACCCATTTCTAACAATGCATTCATTAATAATTTGGCATAATTTTAGTTAAAACTATAATTTTAATTGATAAACCATGATGCTGCATTGTATGCATTTAAAACAAATAAACTGATTAATAAATTGAGTATAGTTCAGTAATTTTAGCTTATGTTTTGCAGTATAAATCCAATTAATAAATACACTTCTGATTAATGTAACTATATAAGCGGAGGTTACTGTATGTGGGCACCATATGATATACTAGTATTTGATAAAACATATCATACTGGCTTGGTGGCATAGTGGTTAGCAATGTGGCCTCATGTCTATGCTTGATTGTTTGCATGTTTTTCATGTGCTTGCTGGGTTTCTTCCCATAGTCCAATGGCATGCAGGGTAGGATAATTGGCATTTTCAAATTATCTGTAGTTTATGTCCCATGTCCCAAGCCTGGTTAAAGGAATGCCTTACTCGAGTCCAGGTGGTCTTCCGTCTGGTATCATCCTTGAGGAACCATATATTCTCGGAGCACCATGAATAATTAAAGAGAAATTTGTGCACCGGTATTCGATACTGGCCTCTGTGTATTGTGTGTGTTTTTAATTCCATTTTGCTCTACTATTGAAGGTTTTAATGCTTATATCTATTTATTTGAAGTTCAGTTGGTTTCACACCATTTCTGCTTAATCATACCTGTATTGCATTCTTCTCCTAGTCATCTTATCACACACACACACACACACACACACACTGATTAATCTAATAAAAGATATCAAACATGTACTGTCCAATATTTTCTATACTGTACATGTGACTAAGATAATCATAAGAACACATACATGCACACAAACACAAATCATTTAGTCTAAAGAAAATGTGAAATGTTTTTTTTGGTATTTGTCAGTTTTAATATTGTGTTTTAGAGCATATTATTTTATACTCATGTAACTCCGATTAGCTATAATTGATATAATAATGGCATTTCTTATTTTTTGCATGGTAGTTCTACTTTTCTTGCTATACCAATACATTTAGTTTTTGAATGAATTGTTAAAGAGCTATAATGTGTGTTTACTGTACAGTACATTCATCATGTGTGTATGGATTAAAAACTTCATTTAACTGGAGCCAAACTCCTTTGCACATTTGTGTTGTATCTTATATTGTTAACAACACAATGTGGCCAGCAGAGGACACTAACATTTAACAGAATTTCTTAAATGCAGGTTGAATGAGGGGAGTAGATCCACTTAATCGCTTCATGTGCTTCACTTCTTACCCTGGTGCTCCCATCTGTCTGGAATAGGGTCACTCTGTACTTATCAGACCACATGACCTTTTTCCATTGCTCCAAAGTCCAATCTTTGTGCTCCCTAGCAAAGTGAAGAATGATGAGTCTCACTAACAAGTGGTGGTCTTATGGCCACATGGCTGTTTAGTCCGTGATCTTGTTAATGATCTTGTTTTCACTGAATCTTCGTAGTTACAGTATTCTTTGCTTGATGTACAGTAGGCCAATAATTTGAACCTTCTGAGACTGCAACGTTTTAGGGTGAGGTAGTGTACAAAATACTTTCTTTGAAGTGAAGGCAAGATAGAAGGTCATCAAAAAAAAAGGACAGGCTTAACCGGTGTGTTGTTCTGTAATTGTTGCATAGAGCTCTTGCAGTCATATGTTCTACAATCAAAACATTCACTATTTTATCTGCCACAGATATATTGTACAGCCAAATAATGATGAAATGATAGATATACAGTATTTACCCCCATGTAATTTACCAATACATGATGAGATACCGGATAAAGGTGTAGGTTAAGAAACTTGTCAGTGTATATTGCTAATTCTTATTCAGCTTCAGCTATTCTTTATAACACTTTCGAGGGGAGTGCACTGGCATATTTATGATATGGTGATATCAATTTCTGATTTAGTTTTCTCCCTTACTTGGCAAAACTATCTCCCAGGGTTTTGATCTCATACGTTGTGGAATCCCCATGCACAACAGTTGTCCAGCATTGTAAAATCACAGATCGTCAGACAAAATGAAGCCTGGTTTGGTTTTTACATGGTCCCATGTCACACACTGACCTCCACAGTGCATTTTTTTAAAAGGACTTTAGACTTAAGGTTCAAACTTGTCACTCTTTTATTAAAACAGAAACAGAACAAATGTGGAAAAAAACAAAGGCATTAAATCTATTCATCCATCCATTAAGCAGTGAAGAAGCATCCATAGCATTTTACACATGCATGCATGTGACATCTTTTTTGAGTGAGGTGAGATGACATTAAAATCAGGATGTCTAAATTTACTTAGAAGTACAGGATTAGTTAGTAGGAGATTGAAAAAAAAAAAAAAAAAAAAAAAACACAGCAAAAAAATTACAGATTTAATTACACTTGCTAAAGATCACCATTTTCATTACACAATATGTTCATTTACACAATACTGTCCAAGTGCTTTCTGCAGTCCCTATACAGTAACTACAGAATATTGACATCAGGACAGAAATAAAAACACAGTGGGTTTTTTCCCTCTTCTAGTCAACCCGTCTGCTTACATTTCAAATGCCAATAAGCTCTTTGAATTAAAATGAATATTTATGAAATCTGTTTTATTGCACCCACAGCACTCAAACCAGATACGTACGTGAGAATTTTTTGACTATCCATATATTATATTTACATTATATATTTATGTTAAATATACTGCTCTGGATCAAAATTTGGTCATATACACCTATCAACAAAATACCATTGCATTTAATTTCTTAGTTACTTGAATGCTATAATTTTGCACTTACAGTACTAATACTTTTTTCACTAACCACATAGTTGTATGTCAAGAGGTATCTACGTAAATGCATAATGGTACACTTTGAACAGTATGCGCTTTTTCTTCTACAATTTGAGCTGGCCTTTTAAATAATGATTTTGACTTGTAAAGAACATTAGATTAGATCATAACTTTTCTGGACAAGATATTTTTTTTGTGGTGTGGTACAAAACGATGCTAGTCACCAACACCAGTGCCATCTATATTTTTTCCTATTTATCAGTTCACACTTCATATTACTAAAATTCCCAGTGCTCTGTAGAGTGTAAAGGACACTGCAGTTCCTCTGGTTATATTCAATTTTTGTGATCTTGAATTTTTCAAAAGGTGGGATTAGCACCTCTTTCTCATGAGGCAAATGAGAAATATTAGTTATGTTTGCACCATAGCATGTGTTGATCTGAAAGCAGGATTTATTGCCAAAGATGGGTAGATCATCTCTAGTTGAAGTCGATGCAAATTGGCCAAATCGCATTTCACGGTTAACAACATTTGTGGCATAACTAAGATGCGTTCTTCGGAGAACATCAGTACAGTTTGTCACTTTATACTTTTGTACCGCACGTGTGAGCAAGAAATGAAAGGCTTTATAGTTACAGCCAAGATTATAATTCTTTCTGCCTGACCTCAAAGCATTATTGAACTCTGAATAAAGTGAGGACACATCTGTGTAGACCTTTATTATTCTTTGAAGATTATCCTTAATTTTTTTGAATTTATTCCACACATCTTCAAACAATTCATTACAGCATAACTCGTTTTTTAAAATCGTATTTTTAATCAACTTGTCTGTTTTTGTATTATTGCAGTCTATATATTGGTCATCAACAGAATCTGGTGCCATGTCCAGTTTAAAGGCACAGTCTGATGTCCAGTACGGATTCTATAAAAATGGGGAAAATATTCAAAAACCTCTGATAAGAAAATGTCTAATTAAAGCATAACTTGAAATGGAAACCCACCTTTGCGTAACAAACAACTGACATGATGATGACTGTAATGCCAGCATTCCTGATGACTGTGGAAAACTTCGCAGCTTCCTTCATTGTCTGAAAATCTTAAATTAAAAGCATGCATATAAAATATTGATTTTATACTTTTAATTTATATCCATTTGTGTATTTATCACTCGGAGGTTAGGATAGATGTTGGTATAAAGCCAGTTTGCTTTTTAAAAAGACGGATGGTGTTTTTTACGGAAGGTTTTTAAAAATCAATATCTACTATATTTTTTATGTAAATATACCTTGTCACTCATTTCAGAGAAATTTCTTTCCTGACGATGACAATCTTACGCCATGGCCTCAAGTAATAGGCTTGATAGCCATGACTTTGATACAGACAAATAAATCACAATTTATTCAACCCAAGTTTCAATTGAAACTAGTACAAGTGATGACACTGATCTGATACACAAGACTGCCATTAGAAGTGCATTGCTAGAAAAAAAATAGAGGATTGGTTATATATTTAATTAGAATGCATTTAATCCGATCCTATAATAAAATCAAATGGACTTAAACAGTTTTTTTTTTTTTTTAGTTTTTTAAATAGGAACTTTAAATGTTCACTTTGAAACACAAGGACTATGATATAATAGCCAACATACTGTAGCAGTCTTAATTTAGCAGCATGACCCATGTTACTCTCCTGGTTATGTGCTGTATAAATACTAGATTTATTTAATCAGCTGAAACATACGGTCTAATATGTTGTACTTGCAGCTGGGGAAAAAAGATGAGCCTACACAGAATTGTAAAATAAGCCGTTATATTTTAGGTTGAAATATTGTGTGTATAACAAATGGTCAAAAAGTGGGTCGGGACTTAAGACTTAACAAATTGTCAAAATATCATGCAAAGAAGAAACACTATTTTAGACAAACTCAGTCTTTCCATGACCAGGGCTCAATTTGATGGGGGATGGCATCCCCCCTGTTGAAAAAAAAAAAAAAAGTCAAAGACCATCTCTTTGTAAAACCACCATTCCCCTTAGATTAATAATGCTGTGTATTATGTCAAATAATTTGTCATAAAAATTTTATATTTATTTTTACCTCGCCCACTGTCCATGACAGGCAACTGTCTGATTAGTGCTTAAATCTGTAACCACATGAGAGCTATGAAATCCAATGTATGACACTTTGTTATTAATGGCTCACAATGTGTACATAAACCTGTTTTTTTTCTGATCTTTGCTAATACAATGGAATATCATAATACATATTAACAAATAATATTAGGAGCTTCATAAATAACCTAATGTTTAATAATGCAATAAAAATTCAGATTAAAAAAAAGTTATGCGTCAAGTATAATGAAGAGTTCTTAAAGATTAGATGTCTGGCCGAAGAGATTATAATTTAAGAAACAACATTTTTGGCATAATCATAATACTTACATCTCTGATGGTTTCACCACTTCAGCAACAGTAAGACACCAGTTCAATGAGGAGTTGCTCAAACAGTAACCACTGACGTTCCTTTTAACTACTACTTATACTGTATACAGGTTCTTAACTTTCACCATAATTGGAGTTGTTTCCTCTCCAAAAGTGCAAGGGTACGTTGACAGTCTGTGGGTGTGTAATGTGCTACAGTATGTGCAATAATGACTTACATGTTATGAACAACTTGTGTTTATGTTAACACATAGATTTGGAAGGGAAAAAAAAATCCTAATAGCACCAAGTGTCAAACAAGCAAACAAGTGTCAAAACAAAAAAATACCCTTTTTTTTGTTTAAGGAATGGCTTCAGTTTGTTTGAGTTAAGATGGGTGTGTGACCAGTGATCCGATATTATGCTACTTGAGTAGCTTTGGCTGGCTTTGTTACAAAACAGTGACACATACCACAGTACTGAGGAACTGCTCTAATTCCTAAGTATCAATCTTAAACGTTTGTTTGAGTTTCACTGTAAAGTGTTTAGATTTGATTGCTCTAAAATTACTTTCAATACTGCATGTCTCTGGGGAAAAAAGTGCTTGGAGTACTGGAGAGGCCATCTCCATTCAAAAGAAAGCAGAACATTAGAATTCACCACCAAATTCCCCTAGGATTTGTCTTATGATTCCCCTCGACATAGACCCACCAGACAAATATACAAATACCTAAAAATTAAAGATCGCATGCAGGTCAGCACACTGTCAAGCTCAATATTTAACCATTTTCACATTTTCAAAACAATTGCATCCACAACCATTACCATATGTTGTTCAGCAAAGTAATGGTCAGCAGCCTTTGGTACTACAGTACAGTGGAACCTCGGATTACGAGTAACGCGGTTTACGAGTGTTCCGCAAGACAAGCAAATATTGTTTTTTTATAAATTTTGACTTGAAAAACGAGCATTGTCTTGGTTTATGAGCACCGAGTATCATGTATCATGCATGCGCTTCTTGTCATAACTGAGCCAACGGTTTTTCTCTCTTGCGCTGCAGAATTGTGGGTAATCATCTCCCCTGCTGGGTGAATACACACAAAAACTCTGCAAGCACTAAGGAACCTGAGAGGAGGAGGCTGTAAAACCGAGAGAGCGAGAGAGAGAGAGAGAGAGAGAGAGTGTGTGAGTGAGTGAGTGAGTGAGTGAATGAGCGCGCACACACTCGGCTTTATAGCCCCCACCCACCCGGGAAAGTGGGTGTGTGTTTGTGTTTCAAACACAAACGCACAGAAACTCTGCTCTATCGCGATTCAAAAGTAAGGTGCTGTTTAATTTGTTGTTATTTTACTTTACAGCAGTGATTCCGTTAGTATGCGCTCACGCGAGTGTGACTAGCGATGTTCCTTGCTAATTTTTAAAAACGGTCTCTCCGTTAATGTGTGCGTGTGTGTGTGCGCGCGCACACGCAGCACCTGCGTGCACAAATGGAAACACTTATCGGACGGGGTTTATTTTTACTTCATATTTTGTGTTACGTGCAGAAGTAATGCACGTATGTGTGTGTGGGTAGCGCGGGTATGTGCGCATGCGCGACGGCGGCGCATGCGCGATCTCTCCCCCCTTTCTCTCTCCCGCTCTCCTTTTCGCAGGAAGCCCCGCCCCGATGGAACGTGACGTGCGCCGCGATTGGCTGACGGTGGATCTGCACGCCTTCTTAAGCTCGCGAGTGGAAGCAGGAAGTGCGCGACTTATGCCTTGTGTGTGACTTCCGTGCTCCGTTGTTGATTGGTTAATTGGTGAATTGTGATTGTGTGGTTGTTGGATTGTGTGATTAATTGAGTGATTGATTGTATGTTGAAGTGTTGGTGTATGACTGTGTGACTGAGTATTTGTTTGTTATTTTGTATTTGTTTTGAGCGTGTGTGTGTTTGTTTGGTTGGAGAGAGAGCCTGTGTGTCGCGCCTTGCCTCTCTCCTTCCCTTTTGTTGTTTTTGGGTTTTCTTTTGTTTGTTTGTGTTAGCGTGGATGGAAGTGTTCCTCCCGCTTTTGTATATAGTTTTCTTTATTGTAAATATTGTGTATATATATTTTGTTCTTTTTGTTTGTACATAGTTGCAAGGAAGCAGTAGGGGTTGGGTGCCATTTTTGTTGTCCCCTGTTTTCTCCTGTTTTTTTGTAAGTAGTTAGGAAGCTAGTTTAGTTTTTGTATTTTGATTTCAGTTTTCTTTTTGGTAGTTTAGCTAGTTTGAGGGAGGAGATAGAGGGGAGCTTCCTGTATGTATATGTGCGTGAGTGTTCAAATAAAAACCACGCACAACATCTTGGTTTCAAGAATATTTATTTCTAACCAATTTATTATTTCCTTTGTTGCGTCCCTTGACCCTAGACCGGGGGTCGTAACAAGTGGGGGCTCGTCCGTTGCCAATCACTGGCTAAAAAGTGGGAACTCGTCCATTGCCAGTTACTGGCTAACAAGTGGTGGCTTATCTATTGTGGAAGATATTCGCCCTTTTTGTTTGTTTGGCTTAAGTTTGTTTTTGTCTTCTTAAGTTGGACAGTAGTGATAGAACAATGGCGTTTGACCTAATTGCCTTTACACTGGCTCCTACCATGGAACAGTTTGACCAGTGTCGTAAGGACGATTTGTTCAGCATTGCTGACTTTTTTGAAGTTGAGGTGCCACGAAGAGGTCTAAAGAGGGAGATTAAAAAAAATATTGCTTAACAATTTAATTGAACAGCAGATTTTGCCTGGAGAGCCTGGAGAGTGTGCTAAGAGCGAGGACGCTTCAACGCTGACGGAGGTCGACGGTAGGCCAGTACCTGCGCCGCAGTCACCTTCCACGCCCCCCAAGCATAAGGTAACCACACCACCAATTGGGGAATCAGAACAACTTTTGGTTCTAAAAACGAGGGAGGTGGAGCTGGAAATTAAACGTGAGGAAACAGAAGCTCAAAGGTTACGGTTGCGAGAGCTGGAGCTTGAGATGGAGAGGGAGCATTTTCGGCGAGATTTCAGCCGGCTACACCGGGCTGAGGTCGCGCCGGAGAGTTCACCTGCTTTTCCATCTTTCGCACAGCTACCTGCAACGGCTGCGCCGGGTTCTTCTTCTCCAGTTTCTGCCCCAGTGACTACCTCTCCAACCCATTTTGACGTAAGCAAGCATATTGTTTTAGTGCCTCCTTTTAGAGAGACCGAGGTGGATAGCTATTTCATAGCTTTTGAACGTGTGGCAGCTACGTTACAGTGGCCAAGAGCAATGTGGGCTCTCTTGTTACAGTGTAAATTGACTGGTAAAGCGCAGGATGTGTGCTCTGCGTTGCCTGTTGAACAAAGCCTGGATTACGACACGGTCAAACAAACTGTTCTACGTGCGTATGAATTAGTGCCAGAGGCTTATAGACAAAAATTTAGGTCCCATAAAAAGACAGACAGACAAACATTTGTGGAGTTTGCCCGTGAAAAGCAAACACTGTTTGAAAAGTGGTGTGCTGCAACTAAAGCTACCACTTTTGAGGCTCTTAAAGAGTTAATTCTATTGGAGGACTTTAAAAATTGTGTCAATGAAAATGTTGTATTGCACTTGAATGAGCAAAAAGTCATGTCATTATCAGCAGCCGCGGTATTGGCTGATGAATTTGAGTTGACGCACCGTACTGTATTTTCTCCTACTGTGAGAACGGATAAATTCGCTGTCCGTGGGGTTGAAGGGCAGGTGAAACCTTCAGCAAGCAGTGTGAAACCTGCAAGAGGAAGTACGTTTAGAACTTCTCAGTATCGCTCAGGGGGAGGTAGAGTATGTTTCTACTGTTTGAGTGCTGACCATCTGATTTCAGACTGTGATGCCTGGAAGAGAAAAAATACAACTGTAAAGTCAAAATCGGTGGGGTTTGTTGAAAGGCAATTAAATCACGTCTTACCTGAACAAACAGTGCAAGTATATAAGCCATTCATGTTACAAGGGTCGGTGGCAGATAGCCCTGAAGGTGTTCGCAGACCAGTGTCCATTCTGCGAGATACAGGTGCAGCACAGACTCTGATGTTAGCTGGTACACTTTCACTGTCTCAAAAAACCTACACAGGCACTGATGTTATTTTACGTGGCATAGGAGCAGGCTGTATCACAGTTCCACTTCATGACATTTACCTTGAGACAGAAATAGTGAAGGGGAAAGTACGTGTTGGTATTTGTACCGAACTCCCTGTTGAAGGAGTTCAGGTAATCCTGGGAAATGATCTGGCGGGTGGTGTTGTTTTCCCTCGTCCTATTGTAACAGAAAAACCAGTAGCTGATGTTAATGATGGTGTTTCCAATTGTCCTACAGTGTTCCCATCATGTGCAGTTACACGTGCACAAGCACGAAAGTTTGATGATGCTGTCAATTTATCTGAATCTTTTCTGAAAACTACACCTGTCAGAGCAAAATGTCATGTCGAACCAAAATTGTCGTCTGAAGCTGTGGTACCTTTACAGATGGGCCGTTCGCAATTGGCGGCGGCACAGAGAGCTATCTTAACCTGTCTAATTCTGTTCATCTGTGTTGGTGCAGCTTCAATTTTGGTGACCGATATAGATTTTATGTGTTTCATTATGTGTCTTTTTGTCAAAATGGGGATTTTGACTTTTATGGGTGGGGGTGTTACGTGCAGAAGTAATGCACGTATGTGTGTGTGGGTAGCGCGGGTATGTGCGCATGCGCGACGGCGGCGCATGCGCGATCTCTCCCCCCTTTCTCTCTCCCGCTCTCCTTTTCGCAGGAAGCCCCGCCCCGATGGAACGTGACGTGCGCCGCGATTGGCTGACGGTGGATCTGCACGCCTTCTTAAGCTCGCGAGTGGAAGCAGGAAGTGCGCGACTTATGCCTTGTGTGTGACTTCCGTGCTCCGTTGTTGATTGGTTAATTGGTGAATTGTTGGATTGTGATTGTGTGGTTGTTGGATTGTGTGATTAATTGAGTGATTGATTGTATGTTGAAGTGTTGGTGTATGACTGTGTGACTGAGTATTTGTTTGTTATTTTGTATTTGTTTTGAGCGTGTGTGTGTTTGTTTGTTTGGTTGGAGAGAGAGCCTGTGTGTCGCGCCTTGCCTCTCTCCTTCCCTTTTGTTGTTTTTGGGTTTTCTTTTGTTTGTTTGTGTTAGCGTGGATGGAAGTGTTCCTCCCGCTTTTGTATATAGTTTTCTTTATTGTAAATATTGTATATATATTGTTTTGTTCTTTTTGTTTGTACATAGTTGCAAGGAAGCAGTAGGGGTTGGGTGCCATTTTTGTTGTCCCCTGTTTTCTCCTGTTTTTTTGTAAGTAGTTAGGAAGCTAGTTTAGTTTTTGTATTTTGATTTCAGTTTTCTTTTTGGTAGTTTAGCTAGTTTGAGGGAGGAGATAGAGGGGGGGTTTTTGTTTATTGTTTTGGCCTGGCCCAATCCTGAAGCCCAGAGCTTCCTGTATGTGTATGTGCGTGTGTGTTAAAATAAAAACCACGCACAACATCTTGGTTTCAAGAATATTTATTTCTAACCAATTTATTATTTTCTTTGTTGCGTCCCTTGACCCTAGACCGGGGGTCTTAACAAGTGGGGGCTCGTCCGTTGCCAATCACTGGCTAACAAGTGGTGGCTTATCTATTGTGGAAGATATTCGCCCTTTTTGTTTGTTTGGCTGTCTTCTTAAGTTGGACAGTAGTGATAGAACAATGGCGTTTGACCTAATTGCCTTTACACTGGCTCCTACCATGGAACAGATTGACCAGTGTCGTAAGGACGATTTGTTCAGCATTGCTGACTTTTTTGAAGTTGAGGTGCCACGAAGAGGTCTAAAGAGGGAGATTAAAAAAAATATTGCTTGACAATTTAATTGAACAGCAGATTTTGCCTGGAGAGCCTGGAGAGTGTGCTGAGGACAGGGATGCTTCAACGCCGACGGAGGTCGACGGTAGGCCAGTACCTGCGCCGCAGTCACCTTCCACGCCCCCCAAGCATAAGGTAACCACACCACCAATTGGGGAATCAGAACAACTTTTGGTTCTAAAAACGAGGGAGGTGGAGCTGGAAATTAAACGTGAGTTAAACGTTAATTATTTTTATGTATTTATTTTTTGGGCTGATGAACGAATAATTTGAGTTTCCCATTATTTCCTATTGGAAAATTACATTTGGTTTACGAGTGTTTTGGAATACGAGTTGTTTTGGAATACGAGCTCGCTTCCGGAACGAATTATGCTCGTAATCCGAGCTCGCTTCCGGAACGAATTATGCTCGTAATCCGAGGTTCCACTGTACATCTGGCCACCATGAGATGCACTTGCAGTGGCTCATGCTCTGTTTTAGTGCTTTATAAACAATGTGCTAGTGGATTTATAATCACATACAGTGACAACATCTTCATCTCCACAGATCTCTGCACACATGATTACTATGTCAAGAGGGTCTTGTCTCACTTCCTTGAGCACTAGGCTGATTTAAAGAGAAGAATCTGAGTTCCATGTTCATAATGTTACCTTTCTTGATTAAAATATTGAGTCAGAATAAGTTGGAGATAAATTGTCAATGAACGCAAGCATTACAGTGCTACAGCATTTTCTGGGCTTTTGGTTTGTTCTCACATTACCCTTGTCCATACTGTACATGCCCATGCCAAAACACTGGTTCCTCCATGTTTGAAAGAGGATAGGTAGGGCACGAGGGTGTCCTTTTCATCTCCATATTTATCTCTTTCAATCAATCTGATTAAAGCTAAACTTACACACAACAATGAAGGCATTTTTAGAGGTTTCCTAACAACCTGCTCGTACTCTTCTTGAGTGGTGGTCTGCATCTTATCTTTTAGTGAACAATTTTGACTTTACTAGACATTGTCATTTACAGTGGAGAGAGAAAAGAATCACTCATTGAAATAATAAAATTTGAAATAAAGACAGACTCAGTTTTGGTTTTCTCCCGCTGTATTTACTTAGTACAACTTTTAACACTCATTTGTTTGTGGACTGCAGACTTCAAGTCATTCCAAGATTTTTAATGTCTGGACTCTGACTATGAAAGGACATTCAAAGGACACCATTTTCTCCTTCAACCACTTCTTGATCAGTTTTGTGTGCTTTTGGTCATTGTCATGTTGGAAGGTAAGCCTTCTTTAATTGTAAAATAATTTTAGTCCTTAAACACCTTTTTTCATGTGGCCTCAGAATCTTCAAGGTGCTTTTCTTTTTTTTTTTCAAAAGCTCATTCGCTCAGGCTTTTTTCTTGCAACCCTCCCATACAAACCAGATTTGTGGAGAATTTGTGATATTGTTGTCATGTATATTTCTTAAAAATGGATTTTTACTGTGCATCTAGGCAGTGATACAGTAGAGTCTTTAAAAAAGTTTTTGTATCCATCTCTTGACCTGTGCACAACTTTATCGCAGTGATCTTTTGGACAGTTCCTTTCCACCCATAGTTGAGTGTTTGCTTCTGTTCCACTACGAGGAACTGAAATGCTCCAATTTTTCATGCTGAGCTAATGAAAATGACCACAGCTCATCACACTGTCTGTTTGCTATTAAGCAGGTGATTATCTTCATCTGATTAAGTTTAGTCAGTCATTTTCAGAAGGTGATCCGTTTTCATTTTTTATATACAATTTTTTTCTGACATGTTGGTGTTCTATTTTTGGTGTCTATAAACTGTGTTCTTTTCAGGCTTCAAAGCTAAATTTTATTTATTTATTTTTTTTTAAAGGGAGTGGTTTTCTCTATACCCACTGTATGTGATGATCCATCAGTTTGCTATAACATATGATGTTTAATATGATGTTTATTATTATTTTGCACAACTGCAGAAATATACAGGTCCTTCTAAAAAAATTTGCATATTGTGATAAAGTTCATTATTTTCTGTAATGTACTGATAAACATTAGACTTTCATATATTTTAGATTCATTACACACAACTGAAGTAGTTCAAGCCTTTTATTGTTTTAATATTGATGATTGTGGCATACAGCTCATGAAAACCCAAAATCCCTATCAAGTTTAATGATTTATAATTGATCATCTACAGTATCAGTTGTTAGTGTTTTACAGTAGGGCTGTGGATGATTTGTGCAAGTGCAATGCAAGACCGGAGACAAAAATCAGAATCAAGACAGAAAGCAAGAGAATGTGGGGAAAAAACAAATACACTGAATTGGTGCTGAAGGTTATTTTCAAAGGCCATAAAAGTCAAAAATAGCCAGGCTGCTACATGGTCCGCAAATATAAGCACAACAAGGAACAGAGTTTAGAAGCTATTGAAGTTTTTGAGTTGTAAGAGAGGAATTAACTACAGATGAACCACTCTGAGTCACTAAAAATGCCACTTGATTACAGAATTTATTATTAACTTTTTGTATCTAATAATTTTGCTTGGAAAGTGCAGTGCATGCTTGAAGAAGCATCTTACTGAGTTATTATTATTATTATAACAGCTTGTATGAAGCTTAATCTTTTTTTCTCTTGTCTACGTGACTTCTGTCATTAACAAGAGTTTTTCACCTGTAGAGCTGTGAACTGTCTCTCTAGAGCTGTGAGAAATGAGATCAGCAGTTTTTGAAACACTTGAACAAGTAACCAGGTCACAGCTAAAGCTGCTGCGAGAACATTTTCACCCTTTCTGAGCTTTGACCCGAGCTTTCTGCTGCTACATACAGTATAATATAACGTACCGTATAGTGAATCTGTTAGGCGCGGTATGGAGAACCGCACCACGGGGTGTTTTTAATGAGAAGAGCCCTGACGGAGGGGTTTTGAGGGGATCAGCGAAATAGGAGTTTGTGAGAGTGCTTGTGATACGCACAGGAAGACCTTCCCGTTTGTAGATGGCGTGGGATTATTAAGTAAGGAAACTTAAAAGGAAAAATGAAAACTAATAACACAAAATAAACAGAGTTCCGCCGTCGGCCGGGACTCCGGAAAACAAAAACTATCCTCTCGGGGTGTTTGCCCTTACCGAGGATTTTATGGGAGAGAGAGGGGTTTGTGTTTTTTATGCAAACTTAATACTTGACCTGAGAGCGCACACACTACACAGCCACGTGACGCGCTCTCTTCCTCTCTCTCTGTCTCGCCGGCGTCTTGAGGAGGCAGAAGCTGGGGCTTTGCCTCGGTCTTTCTTTTCTTTCAGCGCGCTTGTCTTGACTTTTTTTTTTTTCTTTCTTTCTTTGTCTTTGGCCCTGATACCTTACCGGTGCTACCTAATATTCGCACGAAGTGCCGAGGTATCAGGACCCTTATATAGATGCGCTGCCAGGTGTGGCTCGTTCAGGCCGATTGCCTGACGGCGGCGTTGCCTGGCAACCGTGTGCATAAATGGCCGCGTCTTTGCCTGTTCAGAACTCCGTGTGGTAGCAGCCTGCGGATCTGCCCGTTCTGAACAGCCCAAGCGCGGCTCCGCCAATCGGGCGAGCCGCATCGTTACAGAATCTAGTTTGTTTCTGAAAAAAAAAAAAAAAAGAATTGGCATTGCTGGTTAATGGTTTTCTGGTTAATGGTATAATATCTTTAACACAGTTAAACAAAGCTACAGTATGTTTATGCATGTCTGTGTTGTTGTTGGTCTTCCGGCTGCTCCCGATAAGGGGTCGCCACAGCGGAATATCCAGTCCGCACAATAACTTGGCACAGGTTTTACACCGGATGCCCTTCCTGACACAACCCTCCCATTTTATCCGGGCTTGGCACCGGCACTGCATCCAGTGGCTGGGGGGTTTGGACACTGGCTGGGAATCGAACCCGGGCCTTCCGCATGGCAGGCGAAACACCTACCACTGAGCTACCACTTCAGTTAGGGCATGAAAATTACAGTTTCTGAAATAATTACAGTTTCTGATAATAATCTAGACTGGGTTACAGTGTGTATATATAGGGTCCAGGGGTAGCTCAGTGGTTAAGGCATTGGACTACGGTTCGGAAGATCCCAGGTTCAAACCCCACAACTACCAAGTTGCCACTGTTGGGCCCTTGAGCAAGGCCCTTAACCCGCAACTTCTCAGATGTATAATTAGATAAAAATGTAAGTCGCTCTGGATAAGAGTGTCTGCCAAATGCCTAAATGTTATACTAACTTTTCATGATAGAGAACCTGAAATGCCTAGAGGCCACCTTCCAAATAGCATGTTAAGTGTTGAGTTGCAAATCTCCTGTGAATAAACTAAAAAACCTCAAGCACAGCCACCATGTACAGTATACTACACTATCTGTATGTGTGTGCATCTGTGTGTTTCTCTTTCCGAATAGCAATTTCATCAGAGCCATCGTTAAAGGTAATTGAGATATAGTGGACACATCATGTGCACTAACTAGTCACAATGCAACCATAAGTAAATGTACATTATTAAATATTTATTGTAAAATGTTCATACAGTACTGTTCAAAAGTCTTGAGTTTCTTCATATTGAAATAAACTATTTAGGTTGCCTAAAAATACAGGTAAAAAGCTGGTTGCTTATGTAACATCCTCAGAAGTGACCTCATTTCCCCTCTCATCTGATCCAACCACTCAGCATTCAGCATCACCAGTATACTAATCACTGTTCTGCACATTTGTCATCATCTGCAGCTGTTTCTCACTGGTTCATGAATTAAGTTAGATGTTTTTTATGCTTTAAAAAAATATTTATCTTGAGGTCACTGTGTGGCTTAACACACAAAAGACTGCTCAGGTACATGAACAGGACTGCCAGTGAGAGCCATGAGGAAGCAGAGTGAACTATTCCTTAAGTCTACATTACAAATACAAGAAAGTCTGACTTTGTAGAAGGACCAAATGAAGAAATGAGGGTGGTCAAATCTTGTGAATAGTATTGTATGTTTCTGTATTATTTTATTTAATTTTTTGCTGTATTGTGTTAAATATCAGAAATACATTGTAAAATAAATAAATAAAAAGAGTAAAATAATTGGGTAACAAACCACATTTTGATTAAAAATAAAACTGGCGTTCTTCCCCTATTATCACCAGACTTCAACTGCATGTCTTATTTTTCTTTTCTTTTCCTATTTTACGCAATAAGTTATTAAATATGTTTTTGAGTCTCTCCTGGATGTTCCACAGAAGAACATTAACAGATGAAAAAAAATGAACATAATAATATAATTCATAGATTTTCATACAGTACTGTTCATACAGCATTGTTCAAAAGTCTTGAGTTTCGTCAAATTGAATTCAAATAAACGATGTAGATTGCTTAAAAATATAGTTAAAAAGCTGGTTGTTTATTTAACATCCTCAGCAGCGACCTCATTTCCCCCTCTTGTCTGTTCCAACCACTCAGCATTCAGTTGCATTAAGTTAGATGTTTTTTACAGTACAAAAAAAATAATCTTGAGGTCACTTGAGGTGTGTGGCTTAACACACAAAACTGCTCAGGTACATGAAAATGACATAAAATTAGAGCCATGAGGAAGCAGAGTGAACTATTCCTTAAGTCTACATTACAAATACAAGAAAGTCTGACTTTTTAGACTTTTTTTTGCTGGATTGTGTTAATTATCAGAAATATATGGTAAAACATAATAAATAAAAATAGTAAAATAATTGTGTAACAAACCACATTTTGTTTAAAATAAAACCAGCATTCTTCCCCTACCAGACTTTTACTGCATATTTTGCTTTTCTTTTCCTATTTTACCCAAAAACTTATCTCTTGGATGTCCCACGGAAGAACAGGAACAGATTCAAAGATTATTTAATAGCGAAATGTTTAAACACAGTGTAAATATAATACAAGTCCAGCCAAATTCAACATAAGTCTATTAAACTAAATAATCCATCTACAAAATATGAATCAATATCAGTGCTGCATTGAAATGTTTAAATATATATATTTGCAAGAAAGAAATTCCCCTAGCACAAATATAGTGTGTGTGTGTATTTTGTAAAGGATATTTTCTCACCATTATGTGGTTTTCAACATGAGCTTCTCTGTTTGTAGCTGGAATATAACTTTAAGTTTAAAGTAATAATAATAATAGTAATAATAATAGCATAGCTTGCATGAAACTTAGTCTTTTTTTCTCTTGTCTACGTGACTTCTGTCATTAACAAGAGTTTTTCGCCTGTAGAACTGTGAACTGCTTCTCTAGAGCTGTGAGAAATGAGATCAGCAGTTTTTGGAACACTTGAACAAGTAACCAGGCCACAGCTAAAGCTGCTGCGATAACATTTTCACCCATTCTGAGCTTTGACCAAAACATAAACTGAACTCTTGACTATCTGCATAGGTAGCTTTGTGCTGCTACTACATATACTGTACTGTATAGTGAATCTAATTTGTTTGTTTAAAAAATTGGCATTCTTGGTTAATGGTTTTCTGGTTAATGGTATAATATCTTTAACACCGTTAAACAAAGTATGTTTATGCATGTCTGTGTGAGTGACATAAATCATATATTTTAATTTCAATTAAAGTAAAATTGACTTTCTCCTACTAAAGCTCCCAAATAAGTACTGTATTATAAGCAGTATGTATAGGAAGTATCATTTAGAACATTGTCCATATTATCCACTTAGTATTACATTGACTTTGCTTACAGCACACAATGTCATGGCCAGTTCGTGATTATTGCAGAATCCGAGTCCTGGAATATGCCTGAGCCATCAGGAAAGAAAAACTCTATAGATGAGATTTTACCATGCACCTTCACCGATGTTTAAGTGACCTCCAGTGGTGATTTTCACATTAACACATTTCTTCCACAAAATTAACGGTTCAACAAAATATTACAGCCTAAACACCAAATAACTGCATTAATAAACCTTTAAAAAAATAGTTATTAATATTCATGCACATGAGAAATCATTAACAAAAATTTGCACATATCACAAACCTGGATGCTTTTCCCAAATTTCTGATGCTTAACTATTATTTTTTGCAGTGATGGTTTAGATTTCAGGATAAATCTTCATAGCTCTCCCCACATTTTACAGTTTTATTATCACTCTTCATGATAATTTAGCTGAACTAAAATCACAAATAATGCTTTGGCCGGAAACATGTAAATGTGTTTAATATTTATTGCTCTTAGGTATCTACTCCCCCCCCCATAAGATGTTTATGACATAAGAATATAACATACCATCTAACACTGAGTCAACAATGCCCAATAATTAAAACTGCAAATAAAATAAAAATTATTAGTGCAAAGGCACTTGTGTAAATGTGTGCACACACACACACACACACACACACACACACACACACACACACACACACACACACACATGCATACTCACACATAGACTATTTTGTAATATTTATTTAAATATTCTGTTTAGAAGCTTGTGAAAAAATACTATTATTATAATACGATTATAAAAGAATAGGAATATTCAACTTGTTCATTTGGTGCATAATATTTGGTTTTGTTTTTCCTGTAATACAAATCTGTCTTGTTTTTTGTATGCAAGCTTTAATTTGTTCTCATTCAATGTCAAAGTGTGTACAGTATTTATATTGTACCCATATACACATACAGTAAAGAAAAGGAAAATTATTTGAAAAGTATCTGCTTTAAAAATGTATGACTGTTTATTTATTTATTTATTTATTTATTTACTTACTTATTTTTATTTCACATACTTGAAATGTGGCCAGCAGGGGACGCTGTATTATTTAACATTGTTTATTACAGTACATAAAGTCTAATCAGAAGAATTACAACTATAATTATAATAATTATTTAAAGCAAAACATGGAATTAAAGACATTGAATTTATTGAATGTATTAAATCACAAAAAAAAATTATAATTACAATATGACAAGTAAAAATGTACAAGATTTAAATATAAAAAAGTTAATTATACAAATAACTATCTACAATTAAATAGATATACAATATATAAGTAAACTAAACAAAAAAGATGCAAATAAATAAAAACAGTAGACAGAGTAAACCAACAAATAAACAGATACATTTTCCTTCATGATTTTTGAACGTTGCCATTAAAATATAGAAGGTGACAATGTACAGTAATATTATTACCCGAGTGGCTTGCGCACTGTGGGACGCTGGATGACGTCACACGCGTTCATGCGTGTGATTGGAGGAGAGCCAGAGACTTCTCAAACCGAAAGTAACCGACAGACTGAGGAACAGGAGAGACAGAAACAGCACTGAGGATACGAGTTAAATATCACTGGGTGAGTTAAATAAAACACTAAGGTTAATCATTAACTCTACATGATTGAAGTGGTGTGTTTGCGCGTGCGTGCGTGCGCGCGCGCGTGTTTATTCGGCTGACATCAAACGCACAAGCTGCTTTAGTGCGGATCTGCATTCTCCAACAGGAGCATTTTATTATGGAACATATATTTAATCCATAGTGAAATGAACAGAGATAAATGTCATAGATATAACTGTTATTTACATATGTGTCATTATGGGGTCTTGTAGACATGAAGTCTTGTTTTTGATGTTGATGTTACTGATCTTGTATCAGTGGTTTCTCCTTTTGTTTGTAACAAATTTTGGAATCGTAACTTTGTTATTGTAACATGTTATTGTTATTGTAACAGTAAATATATACAGAAAAAAATATTCTATAGTCTTCTTCTTTGTCTTTCGGCTGTTCCCTTTCAGGTACATAGCATATATTACTGCAGTAAAATTACTATAGTAAATACTACTGTTTACTACAATATACTATAGTATTTGCCATAGTGAACTAATCAATTGACACAAAGCAGTTTTACAGAGTCAAAACTATAGTAGTTGTCCTGTGGGTGTCCACGGCCTGTTTTATTTGGCTAGAAAGCAACAGCTTGAAGTTTCTGAACTTCCTCTTCTGGTTTTCTTTACCCGTTCCTTAGCTCCACCCTCTGAGAAAGAAAAAAAATGATTCAAGACCAGGGCGATGATTCAAGGACCAGCACTGTTTAACTTACAGTACTGTATTGCAAAACCATTAGTGATCACTGAAGTCTAAATATGTTATTGTTCAGAATTAAACATTAGTTGAACACTTAGGTTACATTACAGCCTCCAATCATATTATCCTATTTTAAAATAACCTTCAATAACAAACTGGACTCCATTTTAACTTAAAGTTTAATATAACGGATGATGTCTTTAAGTCTCCTAACACACAGAATGACTGGAGATTAATCTCTGCTATCCGTTATCACTCCTCTTAAGGTTTCTCCCTATTGATATCTCAGGGAGTTTTTCCTTGCCACAGTCGCCCTCGGCTTGCTCATCAGGGACGATCTTATCATTTTGATTCATACACATTGACATTCCATACAAAGTTCCATAATTTCTTTTGATTGTGTAAAGCTGCTTTGTGACCCTGACAATTGTTAAAAGCGCTATACAGTACAAGTAAAATTTAATTGAATTAAAACTCACATTTTTATTATTATTGTTATTTTTAATAAACACATATTTTGAGAGTTCTACTTTTTTTGCAACATCCGGTACATTTCCGTAGTGGTAACATTTCATTCATTTTCTATACCGCTTAATCCTGTGTTCAGGGTCGCGGGGGACCTGGAGCCTATCCCAGGAGACTTCGGGCACTAGGCGGGGTACACCCTGGACAGGGTGCCAATCCATCGCAGGGCACACACACATACACACACTCACACACCCAATCACACACTACGGGCAATTTGGGAACGCCAATTAGCCTAACCTGCATATCTTTGGACTGTGGGAGGAAACCGGAGTACCCGGAGGAAACCCACCAAGCACGTGGAGAACATGCAAACTCCATGCACACAGAGACGGGAATCGAAAACAGACCCTGGAGGTGCAAGGCGACAGTGCTAACCACTACACCACCGCGCCGCCTTTGGTAACATTTACTCTTCATAAAAGTAATGCTAACGTTTGTTCTATCTGACATATGCGAAAACCCCAAAATGCACAGTTTGATGTCTTAAGCCTCCCATTAACAGACACCAGCAAGGGTTAGGTCCTTAAAAGCCACATTTGTACGTGTATATTATATTTGTCTCGATTTTAGGGGTTTTACTACAAGTTTGCAAAACCAAATTGCAAAACAATTACATTTCATTGACAGTAAGTGCACTTTGCACAGTGACCATATGACTGACAATGAATCTAATATAACATTGTCTAATTTTTACAGTGAGATTCAATAGTGAATTAATATTACACCAGAAATTAAATCAATAATAAATGTCCTACTGGACTGTAAAAAACTTAGACAGTGTTAAAGTTTGTTTGGGATTAATAATTATGGAAGATGATAGAAAGTACTGCTCAGTAAAAAAATAACTTTTTGTGTAATTTAATTTGGAGTTAAATGTTAAATTCTTGTATTTAAAGTTAGTTTGTATTGTTTAAATCAGCTTTGTACATATATTTTGCACAATAACAACAAAGTCAGATCTAATCTAATGTCATCTAATATTTAAAGTTAGACTTAATAGCAAATTAATATTGTACCAGAAATTTTGACTGTAAAAATGTTAGAAAGTTACAAGAACTGAAGAACTAGTTCTACATAAGTCGATATGACCAAAAGAGAAATTATAATGCTAGAGCATACATTTACTGAATGTAAAAAGACTGAAGTGGCAACAGTTTGGGAAAGAGCCATGTATGAGTGTGATGGGCAGATGTTCACATACTTTTGGTCATTTAGTACAGTATATGTGTTTAACTACAGTATAAGGCTTTTAATGGAGTTAATGATTTTATTGCGTGATGGAACTTTTTTCAGAGGTGTTGCTCAATGTTTATCTTTTAGTTTCACGATGACTTGTACAGTAATTGCAAACCTGATGAACGAGTTGGTGAAAGAGAAATATTATCTGGCTTACATCTCTGTGCCTCATTGTTACCAGGGTGATGTTGCTAAGCTCTAAAAGTCAGACATTCCCCTCATTGTTCAGTCATTGTTGGGAAGTTTGAGTGACATACTTTACTTACTTTCTGCAAAAAAGTAAAGAAGTATCTTTGTCTAGGATTGCAAAAATACATTTTGTGACTTAAATGACCTCTTCATAAGGCATTTAAAAAAAAAAAGAATTCTTGAGGTACTGATACTAGCACTTGTAATTTACAAAAAGTGGTTATTTGCCTGATTAAAAGTTAAACAATTAAATTTATTTTAAAAAACAGATAATTGCTGGGGAGAAAGTACAGTAAGTCATTTTGGGCAAATATTGTCTTTGGAGTTAGAGGAAGTTATCATTATAGTAGCAGTGTATGACTAAAATCATCTGACTTTATGAATTAATGTCACAGGGTTTAACTGCACACAGAACTGAAAATGCCACTAGTGTCTATATATAAAGGGTGACCAGTCAAGGAGGAGACACTCTGAGGAATGTGCATGAAACAAGGTGAATCCTGATGAATCATAGTAATAGAAAATGTGAGTTTTTCTTTATTCTATAGTAGGCAAGTAATTGGCACTCAGGCTTTTGAATTAAACTTTTTATTTAGCAGTAATACTAACAATCTAATCTAAAAGTAGAAAAAAAAATTCTAGTAAAACTTGTGAATTAATGTCTTTGACTTAGCGTCTGCAGTCATATCTGCAGAAATATCAGTTATACATTTTAAATTATGTTTATTTGCATATTTTATGCATTTTTATCTGTTCAAAAACATTTTTTTCATAATTTTAATAAAAAAACTCTAGATTTATTACCTGTAAAGTGAATTCACATGTTCTCTTTGTATTGATGTGTGGTTTTCTGGAGGGAAGAGTAAGCTGTAGAGAACTGACAGTGTAGTTAATTATTTTGGAAAATATCCATTCCATACCTGATCAGTATTGACCTGTACTGTAGATGCTCCATTGTAAAGCCCAAGACCAGTACTACGCAAGTTGGATAAAGGATGAAATTTAAAGGTAGTTAAGGCTGAATCCAAGTCTAGCTGAAGGCAAGACTGAATAAAAATTAATGTAGGGCATTGGAGGCTCATGGTAGGTTTATCGCCTGGCCTGAGTTCGATTCCCACTCAATGCCCCAAACCCCAGTCACTGGATAAAATGGGTGCCAAGTTGTTGGGCGGGTCGGGTGTTCTGCTGTGGTGATCCCTTGATGGGAGCAGTCGAAATATATATATGGGCTCTAGTGATGTGCCTTGTGTTGTATGATTTCATAAACAAGGCCACTGAAATACAGATAGTTTTACTATAGTTGCCTTAGACATAATTCAGGATTTCACATTTGTTTGCAGTGATAATTTAATATTAATTATTGGTCCAAATATCATGCAAATATAGTTAAATGGTTTTATTATGAAAGAACATCTTTTGCATCTTAATGATGACGTAAATCCTGTATGATGTATGATTTTAGAAATGTCAATACAAACTGTTTTTGTTTTGTTAAACAGAGTAAGCAAGCTAAACTACTAATGGTAGGGAAATGACCCAAGTATGGCTTGGTGTTGAGATGACTGCAGTGTTTTATTGTAATGATTGATTAAAGTTATTCAATAAGATCTAACAATCTGGTTTTATTGGAATTTTTTTTGTTTCAGGATGACCATGACATCCGATTCTCACTGACCAGAGAGCATCATCATCATCATCATCATGTTTACAGGGGTGAACTACTCCATGATGACGCTTCCGTATGCCAATAATGTAGATGAAACCATGGAGACAGAGTGAGTAGCCATATACTAGCATCAATTTGGAGTCAATCTGGTTTTCTGCTACAATATTTTTGATCTTTTAGAAAATAAAAATGAAATGCTTCACGCTTGTGAACTTCTCACAGGTTGTTGAAAACACCATCTGGAGCAATCAGCTGTGTGTCCTTTAAGAGTGATTGGTCCATGGAAAAGCCACCTAGCCTGAGTAGGGAAAATGTCATTCCGGAGAGCAGGTGATGCAACTTAGCATGATCTCACACTTATAAATTTATAGCAAAAAAAAAAGGAGAAGAAGAAGAAGTAAAAGGTTAAGGGGAAATCCATCACCCTCACTCATTTAAATTCCTATTGCAACACCAATTTCTCCTTGAATCATACTCTTGAGTAATTTGCTGTTAAAAAATACTGTATAGTTTTATAAAAAATATCCATTTCCAGATGTAATATGGAAAGTGCATCTCCAGCACCCAGCTGTGTGTCTATGAAGAGTGACCACTCCAAAGAAATGCCTTTAAACCTGAGTGGGGAAGATGTCATCCCTGAAGAAATGTGAGTTCAAACCAAATGTTTTTGGTTGCAAAAATGTCTTAAGTAATGTTTGATCATGATGTTCCCACAGGCTGCATTAGTTTTTCTTAAATACCTTCCTTCCTTTAGATCAAGGGTCTCCAAATCCAGTCCTGGAGGGCCAGTGACCAGATTACAGACAGTCTGTAATTCACCAACACCTAAACACACCCACTGAACCCAGTAATTAACAGATTAGTTAAATCAGCTGTGTTTGAGAAGAAGAATCACCAAACTGTGTTGGACACTGGTCCTCCAGGACTGGATTTGAAGACCCCTGCTTTAGATGTACTGTATAGTACTATGCAAGCGTTTAAACCCTAAATTAAATTAAAAGAAATGTTTTACTGAGACAGGTTGCAAAGTAACCCTAGGATACCACTTAAAATTTGGTGCTTTATGTAACAATCTCATCAGCAACCTCATTTCCCGTCTCATCTGTTCCAACCACACAGCATTCAGCATCACCAGTATACTGTTTGTAAGCTAGATGTTTTTTTATGCTTGAATGATTTATAGGTCACTGTGTGGCTTAACAAACCAAAAATGTTCCTCTGAAACTGCTAAGGTACAGGGACTAGACTGAAAATGAGAGACAAATATCTGACAAATTTTTTAAGGGAACCTGGAGAACTATTTCTCAAGACTATGTTAAAGACTATAAGAAGGTTTTGCTCTTTAATGGCAACAAATTTAAAAATGAAGGGTGGCTCAATACTGTAGTTTTTATTTGAGAAATGTAGATTAGTAGTATCTGCACGGTGCAAGGCGACTGTGGTTAGCACTGTCTCCTTGCAGCTCCAGGGTCCGGGTTCGATTCCCGGCCAGGCTCGATTCCCGTCTCTGTGTGCAAGGAGTTTGCATGTTCTCCCTGTGCTTGGTGGGTTTCCTCCGGGGAATTCGGTTTCCTCCCACAGTCCAAATATATGCAGGTTAGGCTAAACTGCAAATTGCCGGGAGTGTGTGTATGTGTGTGTGCCCTGCGATAGATTGGCAACCTGTCCAGGGTGAAACCTGCCTCGTGCCCTAAGCCTCCTGGGATAGCCTCCAGGCCCCTGTGACCCTCAATACAGGATAAAGCGGTGTAGAAGATGAGTGAGTGAGAGATTAGTAGCAAGAAGTTTGACTTCTTGGTGTTGGTAGCACTTGACACCATGATTTTTTTTATCATGCAAAATAGCTCAAATGTAATCCATCATGTGTAGGGGGAACCTTTTACGCTCTACTGATGCTTGTATCACTGTATTTCCTCTCCATTAGGCAACACTTTAAAACAGAAGCTCTGCAGGAACCTACACTGATAAAGATAACTCCAGGCTTTCAGAAAGATTCTAACGATGTTCTATCCAGAGTCTTAAATACTCACAAAACCAGCATGAGCAACAAGCACCAGAGCTTATTCGAAGGAATCAAAATGTACAGAAATAAAACTCCTCTGAACACGATTTATACACAGCTCTACATCATAGAGGGAGAGAGTGAAAGCGTAAACAACGAACATGAAGTTTTGCAGATGGAGAAAAGGCCAAGAAGACAGCACTTCCATGATACGCCAATTAACTGCTTAGATATATTTAATCACAGTGGAGAACTTGACAGAGAAAATGGAGCAAAAGGACAAAAGCTCAGAACAGTGTTAACGAAAGGAATTGCTGGAATCGGGAAAACCGTGTCGGTACAGAAATTCATTCTGGATTGGGCAGAAGGAAAAGCCAATCAGGACGTCGATTTCATGTTTGTGCTTCCGTTCCGTGAGTTGAATTTGATTAAAGATGACTGTTACAGTCTTCACAAGCTCTTGTGCGACTTCCATCCCGAGCTGAAAGTTCTGGACGCACACATATACCAGGTGCGTAAAGTCGTCTTTATTTTCGACGGCCTGGATGAAAGCAGACTTCCTCTCAACTTTTTAAACGGTAAGAAAGTATCTGATGTAACGATGACATCATCAGTGAGTGCCCTGATGTCAAGCCTAATCACCGGAGCCCTGCTTCCCTCTGCCCTCATCTGGATAACCTCCAGACCAGCGGCGGCCAGTCAGATCCCCCGGATGTACCTCGATCGCGTGACAGAAATTCAGGGATTCAGCGACGAACAAAAGGAAGAGTATTTCAGGAAGAAAATCAGCGAGCAAGCCCACGCCGAGAAAATCATTTCACACATTAAAAGGACGAGGAGTCTTTATATTATGTGCCACATCCCAGTGTTTTGTTGGATATTAGCTACAGTGCTACAGGAAATTATGAAACAAAATGTTCACACAGAGGCGCCTAAAACTCTGGCTGAGATATATGCGCACTTCCTGCTTATTCAAACGAACATGAAAAATGAAAAGTATGAAAAAATGGATGAAAGAGATCCCGAGATGCTTCTGCAAACAAACAGAGGCACGATTTTAAAGCTAGCAGAACTGGCTTTTAAGCAGCTGATGAAGGGCAACGTGATGTTTTATGAAGAAGACCTGAGAGATTGCGGTATCGATATCACCGAGGCATTGGTGTACTCTGGGATTTGCACTGAGATCTTCAAAGAAGAATCGGTGCTGTACCAGAAGAAGGTCTACTGCTTTGTGCATCTGAGCTTTCAGGAGTTTTTCGCTGCTCTGTACGTGTTTTACTGCTACATAACAAAGAGCATGGAGGCGCTACAGTTTTTCACGCCCCTCTTCGGACAGTGGTCCGAGGATCTTCCCTTGGACGAGTTGTTACATTCAGCAATCGATAAAGCCTTACATACCGACAACGGACACTTGGACCTTTTTCTCCGTTTCCTGCTCGGCATCTCACTGGAGACCAACCAGAGACTCCTGCGAGGCCTCCTGACCCACACACACAGCAGCTCAGAGAACATCAAGAGTGCAGTCCAGTACATCAAATGGCAGATTCAAACCGAGGACCTTCCGAGTGATAGAACAATCAACCTGTTCCTGTGTCTCACAGAAATGAAGGATCAGTCTCTGCTAAAAGAGATTCGGGAGTTTCTGAAGACGGAGAAGCGCTCCGAGAAAAAGCTCTCGGCTGCACACTGCACAGCGATGGCGTACATACTGCAGATGTCCGACGACGTCATGGAGGAGCTAGATGTGAAGAACTACAACGCATCACAGGAGGGAAGATGGAGGCTGATACCTGCTGTAAGCAACTGCAGAAAGGCTCTGTAAGTGTTTATTTCGATAATGTTCAGAAATGTATTATAAAAAAATATAGTTTCGGGTATACAGTCAGCTTTGAGTGATGGAAAAAATGTTTATAGGGAATATTATGGATAATATATGCATGTCTTTTGGGAAGTGTAAGTCATTAAGATGTCCTTGGGGAACTTTTCAGAGCAGTCACAAGATCAGAAGCTTAAAGCAGAAGTGAAGAATGTTCCTCCCAGAAACAGATATAAATATACTATATCTACATCCATGATTCATGGATGAGTCCATGCCATGCGTCTTGCTTTAATAATTTTATATATATATATATATATATATATATTGTTTTTTACAGGCTAGCAGGCTGTTATCTCACTGTAAGTTCCTGTGACACCTTCACATTAACTCTGCAGTTAGAAAAGTCCCCGTTGAGAGAACTGGACCTCTGTAATAACGATTTGCAGGACTCGGGAGTGAAGCTGCTCTCTGATGGCCTGAAGAGCTCACACTGTAAACTGGAGATACTCAGGTTAGTTTCCTACAATTTAATTTGGAATTTGGAACCTAAGGCAGAGTAACATAGTGTCCGAGTCAATCCGGGACTTCTGATTGCGAAGAATAACAGAACACAGTTATGAGAAAACTCAAAAACTTCCTTTATTTCTCTATACAGGTCCTTCTCAAACATTTAGCATATTGTGATAAAGTTCATTATTTTCTGTAATGTACTGATAAACATTAGACTTTCATATATTTTAGATTCATTACACACAAACTGAAGTAGTCAAGTCTCAAGCCTTTTATTGTTTTAATTTTGATGATTGTGGCATACAGCTCATGAAAACCCAAAATCCCTATCTCAAAAAATTAGCATATTTCATCCGACCAATAAAAGAAAAGTGTTTTGAATACAAAAAAAGTCAACCTTCAAATAATTATGTTCAGTTCTGCTCTCAATACTTGGTCGGGAATCCTTTTGCAGATTCTTGTGTCTTGTGCCTCTCAACTTTCTCTTCACAATATCCCACAGATTCTCTATGGGGTTCAGGTCAGGAGAGTTGGCAGGCCAATTGAGCACAGTAATACCATGGTCAGTAAACCATTTACCAGTGAAATCTTCATCTCCATAAAGCTTTTCAGCAGATGGAAGCATGAAGTGCTCCAAAATCTCCTGATAGCTAGCTGCATTGACCCTGCCCTTGATAAAACACAGTGGACCAACACCAGCAGCTGACATGGCACCCCAGACCATCACTGACTGTGGGTACTTAACACTGGACTTCAGGCATTTTGGCATTTCCCTCTCCCCAGTCTTCCTCCAGACTCTGGCACCTTGATTTCCGAATGACATGTAAAATTTGCAACCTGTAGCCCATTTCCTGCACACGCCTGTACACGGTGGCTCTGGATGTTTCTACTCCAGACTCAGTCCACTGCTTCCTTCCGCAGGTCCCCCAAGGTCTGGAATCGGTCCTTCTCCACAATCTTCCTCAGGGCCCGGTCACCTCTTCTCGTTGTGCAGCGTTTTCTGCCACACTTTTTCCTTCCCACAGACTTCCCACTGAGGTGCCTTGATACAGCACTCTGGGAACAGCCTATTCGTTCAGAAATGTCTTTCTGTGTCTTACCCTCTTGCTTGAGGGTGTCAATGATGGTCTTCTGGGCAGCAGTCAGGTCGGCAGTCTTACCCATGATTGCGGTTTTGAGTAATGAACCAGGCTGGGAGTTTTTAAAAGCCTCAGGAATCTTTCGCAGGTGTTTAGAGTTAATTAGTTGATTCAGATGATTAGGTTAATAGCTCGTTTAGAGAACCTTTTCATGATATGCTAATTTTTTGAGATAGGGATTTTGGGTTTTCATGAGCTTTATGCCACAATCATCAATATTAAAGCAATAAAAGGCTTGAACTACTTCAGTTGTGTGTAATGAATCTAAAATATATGAAAGTCTAATGTTTATCAGTACATTACAGAAAATAATGAACTTTATCACAATATGCTAATTTTTTGAGAAGTATAATCTCCTGCTACACTAATACACTTATCCCAGTGTTTCATTAGTGCTTCGACACCATCAAGGTAGAAAGCTATCCGATGATTTTCAAGAATAAGGTGAATGTTCACGGGAACGACTGCAGTAGGCTCCGGGCCTCCTCGCCTGGGATCGTCATTCATGGATGTCCAGTACTGGCTTTATTAAAACGTTTGCACCATTCAAATGTTTTACTGCGGCTAAGAGTCTCATCACTGTGCTGTGCTTGACATCATCTGTAAACTTCACTTTCTTCGTTCACTATAAATTTCAGCAATAGTCCCGGTTTTACTTGTACAGTACATTACATTACATGTGTACTGTATGTGATCTTTAGTAGAAGATTTTCTACCACAACACTGGTAAATTCACCATTCCGACTGGTTAGAAAGTGATAAATATTTTTCACCGAAACCGTGTGTTCGGAAGAGGAGTAAAACAGATATTCCAAAATAACTGAGGGATATTTTAGCTGGAGCAGAACACACACTTTGGGTGAGCTCTGAAATCCATGTTAACTTGTTGAAGAAATGTTTTAATGTTTGTAAGAGCCCTAACGCAGGGCTTCTGAGGGGGTGAATGAAACAGGAGGCTGTGAGAGAGCTTATGATACGCACGGGAAGACCTTTTCGTTTGGAGATAGCGTAGCGTTATTAATTAGAAACTCAAAAGGAAACTGAAAACACAAAATAAACAGCTCCGGCGTCTTTCGCAGAGGCTGGGTCTTTGCCTCCGTCTCTCGACTTTCTGCGCACTTGTATTTGCTCTTTTTTATCTTTGACCCTGATACCTTATCGGTGCTCCCTAAATGATCGCACGAAGAGTGCGGAGGTACATAGCAGGACCCTTAAATAAAAACGCGGCAGGTGAGGCGCGTTCACTGTGATTGCAGCCCGCGGATCTGCCCGTTCTGAACAGTTTAAGTGCGGTTCTGCCCCTCGCGCGACCCGCGTCGCTACAGAAATAGTCAAATATGGAACTTTTAAGGAAGGAGTCTCCAGTTTCAGTCAGTTTTCCACCACGTGATTGATAGGTTTATCCTTTTCTTCTTCTCAATAACATGGTGATGAAAGATGTGTTTTTATTTATTTATGTTTGTCATATTAACAGATGAAAAGAAAGACAAGTGAAAGAATGAATGGTTGTAGCTGTTGTAACATAAATGATAACAGGAACTCGCGCTCCATAATATTAACTATTAATGTTTAAAAAGCAGAATATGGTCTGTTAAATTTAGTTTCATAAGAAAAATAAAGCATGTAGTCAGAGTGATTTCACATTTCCTACTTTCTGACATGCATCGATATTATAGCTACAGTTTGTCTATGTGCAGTTGGGACATTTTCTCACCTTAAATACCATTTCTATGACCAAAAAAGACTTTTAAGTCATGTTTTCATATACAGTACACAGGCAAATCAATAGCAATAAGACACAAGCATTTTCAGTTATTATTCAGATAATAAGTGGCCCATGGAAGAAATTCTGTCTTTACCTTTTAGTCTCTCTCTCTCTCTCTCTCTCTCTCTCTCTCTCTCTCTCTCTCTCTCTCTCTCTCTCTCTCTCCACAGACTAGCTATTAGTAATCTTGGAGCAAAGGCATGCGAGTATTTGGGATCAGCTTTCATGCTGCCACACTCAACCCTGCGAGAACTGGACGTCAGTAACAATGATTTGCAGGACACGGGAGCGAAGCTGCTGTCGGATGGCCTGAAGAGCTCAAACTGTAAACTGGAGATACTCAGGTGAGCTTTTAGTCCGCCACTTCCTGCATCTGATGCTGACCGATGCTGACTCTGGTCAAATTTATCTAAAACTGTATAATGTAACAGTAACAAACCAAATAAAGAATAATTAAGCCTATTTCTAAACTAATCTGTGACTAATCTAACAATACAAGAAATAAATGACTAAATCTAAGCGAAATGATCTGCTAATAGAACAGGAAAGTTAGAAATTCATAGAATTCCGGAATTGTCTAGTAATAGGCGTAATAATTCTATATTTAATGTTTCAATTTTAATATTAAAATTAAGATTTGATCTGTCAGAAGGTGATTAATTTCCGGTAACAGCAGCTGATGATGATGAGCTTTATTAGCCTGAGCCTTATAGTATATACTGGACAAATAAGGCGCCTGATGAAATTAAAATTGCTTTATTAATTCACCCCAGGGATTTTCTTCACGCCTCACCCGCTTCGCTTACTCACTAGACCCTGATATATTTATGTGTAAGCTAAAGTTTCAAAGTTTATGCGTGTAACTCTGTGTGTATTTGGAAATGTAATTCAGTTGCAAAGTTACATTTTTCATCAACTAATAATTACCCCAAGAACCACTTCAGCAATAAATAGAACATTGCAACTTTTGCTTTCTTATGTAAATGCCGTCGTTCTGCTTTCTTTCTGCAGATTATCTGGATGTCTAATCACAGGAGACGGCTGCGCTGCTCTGGCTTCAGCACTGAGGTCAAACCCGGCACACCTGAGAGAGCTGGACCTGAGCTACAACCTTCCAGGAGACACAGGAGAGGAGATGCTGTCCGCTATACTCAACGATCCAGACTGCAAACTGGAGACACTCAGGTACAGTATACTGTGTAGAGGTGTGTGTGTGTATGTGTGTATATGTATATATATATATATATATATATATATATATATATATATATATATATATATGTATGTATGTGTGTATGTGTGTATGTGTATGTGTGTATGTGTGTATGTAGGTGTATGTAGGTGTATGTAGGTGTATGTAGGTGTATGTATGTATGTGTATGTAGGGGTGTGTAGGGGTGTGTGTATGTAGGGGTGTGTGTGTATACAGTGTGTGTGTGTATCTGTGTGTAGGTGTGTGTGTGTATATGTGAAGACTTCAAACACAGTATGGCGATTTAAATGGTATAAATGTTTAATGACGATCACAGGGAAAAATTGGCCAGGTTTGATAACCGAAGGTGTTCTCATTTTTCTGGACAATGCTTGACCTTTTACTGCCCACAACAGTTTTTATTCTCATATGAACTCTTATGATTTTCTGCACAACCCTGAAAAAGTCCCGGTTTGATGTGAACATCCTTTGTATATACAGTAAAGAACCAGCCTAAATATTATTACATTTGGACCACTTGAACAAAGCCTTTAATCCTGTCAGGGTACCGTACCACATGGCTGACCCTGGGCAAAGAAAGGAATTTCACTTTGTAGTAATGTATACTTGTACAGTAACTTGGCAGTACAGTGGCTTTAGTGGTTAGCACGGTCACCTTGCAGCTCCAGGGTCTGGGTTCAGTTACCTCCTAGGGGTATAGAATTTTCATGTTCTCCCCGTGCTTGGTGGGCTTCTTCCGGCTACTCTGGTTTCCTCCTACAGATCAAGGAGGTTCTACCACGGTCATAAAATGTGAATAAATACAATGGTAGTCCTTATTGGCCTCCACGGTCCCTAGTTGGCCTACAGAGGTTCCTAGATGGATGAATGGATGGAAAAGTTTAACTTTCTGATTGTCTGATTCTTTTAAAGCTAAAAAAAGTAAAACGTTTAGTGTTGGTAACTGAAGTTAAGAATGCGGTTAATAAGTGTTAATTTGCCAAATTAATAATAATGTTCATCAATGGGTCCTCCCAAGGATATAAAGACAAGTGTGAATGTGTGTCTTTCTGTGTCTTCTTTAGGTTGGACCATGCAGACAAGATTAGACTCACACCTGGTCTAAGAAAATGTAAGTCCACTGTCTTCACACACACACAGACACACACTGTTCGTGTGGTACGTATGTCTCTTATCTCTCTCCTTGTGGTCAGATGCCTGTAGGCTCACGCTGGACCCGAACACGGCACACACACGTCTCGCTCTGACTGACGGGAACAGAATGGTGACGCACGGGAAAGATGACCAGCCGTACCCTGACCACCCGGAGAGGTTTGATTACTGGAAGCAGGTGATGTGTGCAGAGAGTCTGCATGGATGCTGTTACTGGGAGGCGGAGTGGGCCGGCGGGGAATCCGTGATCTCAATGAGTTATAAAGGAATCCGCCGGAAAGGAGGCAGAGGCGACTGCGTGTTCGGCTCCAGTGAGCATTCCTGGAAACTGGACTGCTCTAGTAACAGTTACACTGCCTGGCACAACAAGAAAAGAACGGACATACCTGCACCTCCGTCCTGCTCGAATAGGGTAGGGGTGTACCTGGACTGGCACGAGGGTTCCCTGTCGTTCTACAGCGTCTCCTCTGAAGCACACACACTTACACACCTGCACACGTACAACGCCACGTTCACAGAGCCGCTCTACGCAGGGTTTTGGGTTGACTGCGACTCCTCAGTGAGTCTGTACTGATCATGTTGATCTCTCAATCTGATTGGCTGGAAGGTTGATTAATTCAAAACATGTTTATATTAAAAGGCAGGTTGTATGTTATACATTACGTTATCTTTTATAAAAGTAAAAGGGACTTGATACAGGTAATGGATGTTTAACATCATGTATTTTTAAGAATAATGTAAGGACAGTCATCATGTGACATAAATGCCCCCCCCAGTTATCTGACAATTTCAAGCATTTGAATGTACTCAGGTCTGTGTTGATTCAACTGGCATTACACTGCAGTGTTCTATCCATTCCTTACCATTTTTATACTTTCTTTAAGTATATTCTACTATTTATTTTACTTATCAAGTAATTTATGTTATACTCTGTAAAGTGTTCACTGCTGCTTCCCAGGGAAAGTTTAACATTATTATGATGTATATGTAATATTATGGTCACTGGTTGGAATCTTTTACTCTAATCACTTTGAGCATGTTTGTCGATTTCCTCATTCTAAGCAGTCATACTGTAGCAATGACGAGCTGGACCAATGACGTCAGATCAGGGCAACTTTTCAAACTAATCTAACCAAGTTGGTTTTGCTTGGTTGTTTCATAATTAGATTAACTATTGTCTGATGCAATTATTATTTATTATGTGCTTTTAAGTTTTATTTATATATACAATGGGCGTTCAAGTCCAATGAAGGTGTAAAACTGACTGATATTTACAGAAGACTTCAAGCACAGTATGTTGATGAGACTCGTATTAGCCAAAGTAAAACATTTGAAAAGTGCGAACATTTTAAAGAACCCCTTATGTCCGTGAATGACAATCTTGGCCGAAGTGGCTTGGAGCTCAATGCGTTATTGCCACAACCCCTGTCCAGATCTCGCTCCAAGCCATTTCCATATGTTTGGGCCATTAAAGGAGTTCGTGGGGGGCCAGTGTTTCATAACGCAGGCAGTTCAATCATGGCTCCGGCGTACATAAGTGCATTAGTGTAGCAGGGGATTATATAGAGGAATAAAGGGAGTTTTTACTCTCATAACTGTGTTCTGTTATTCTGTTAGTTCTGTTAGCGCAAGCTGGTTTGACTTGAACACCCCTAACTATTTATTCTTATATACTAGTATATCACCAAAAATCTTTTGGCTGTACTATGTATATACTGTACATTCCTATAAGTGTAATGTGATAGAAATGATTGAACATGTATTTCAGGACAGCACTCCCCCTACAGTACATTTCCTCAAGAAGGCCTTAAAGAATGATTTTCACTACGTTACTCACTTACTTGCTGAGCCACTGGAACTGACTGATAGGTTTTTTCGGTTAATATATCATTTTAAATCAGCAGTGGAATTTGCTAAACAGGAAAAAGAAATGTGGTCAGATTTGAACCATGAACTTCAGTGATGGGAAGTAAGAGTTTTCCTGCAAAGCCACAAACCCTCATTGAGGTTAACCTGTTTTAAATAGAGCTTATGCAAAGCAGTGACTGAGGCTGAGACTGATCTCCGACAACCTGCTTTCATCCAATACAACCAAAATGTGGAAATTTCCTTTGCTAGCACTTATTATGGTGACTCAGTGGTTCGAGTGTGTGCTGACATGTCTTTGTCTGAAAATAACAATTGACTGTTGTTGTTGTTACTTAATTACCTAATGCTGTATACAGTTATGGTATGTCATTGTTTAAAAAAAAAATCAAGTATTGTTATAGAATGAAAAGCAATCGCTGAATAAAAACACTGAATTATCTAAACTTTTTGACTGGTACTGTTATATACAGTATATACACACACAACTTCAACATGAAAAATAAATGTCTCTCTTCTGACAGTCACATGATGGCATCAATGATGGTGCAACAAGTGACATCTGTAGAGAAAAAATACATTAATACTACACTTGCTGCCATAATTAAAAAAGGCCATAGATAACTGTTGAAGAGCCCTTCTGTGTGTTTATATATTATAATATTATTTTGTATTATATAAGTATTTGCATGTTTTTAAACACGTATTTGAAGTTTTTGTTTCAATACAGTATATGCGCCTTTACCTTTGTGTTACTTTTGACTTCGTTCAAATTGATTAATTGCACAGTTTTAAAAATATACAACGCCATCTGTTGAAATTTGGAATTAAGTAAAATTTTTACGTTACCATGAATTAAAGAAAGTAAGAGTTAGCTGATGTGCTGGAACTACAAAAGATAAAACATTGAAACACTCAATCTGTGCAAAAACCTCTAATATACTAATATAAAGCCGTGAAGAAAGTCTCTGACCGAAAGCTTTTTTTTTTTTTTATGTTAAATAGAGTTTTTGCATAGATTTAGTATGTTCATGCACTTTCAATTTTTATTTAAAGAATTAATAAAATCCAGATTTTGGTATTGCATGCTACTGATGGCAAAGTCACTTGAGCTAATTACAGTTAAATGTGTCAGACTGATGATCGGTGCGGGTTAATGGTACTCTCATACAGTAGCTACAGTACATTTGTGGTTTTCTGTCACATTAAGAGTCACCTTAATTTCTCTCTTCTTGTATTGATTGAGTGAGAGTCCGACTTCTAGTATTCCCCTGCCTGTCACAAAGATTCTACATGGGGTTAAAGTCTGGACTCTGGCCAAAGTCTCCATGTGTGAACCACTCTTTCACAATTTGAGATGAATGAATCCTGGCCACGTCCAAAATTTTTTTTTACCGCATTTTCTGGGCACATATCGATGCTGAACCTACACCAGACCAACAGACGCAACCCCAGATCATAACACAGGCTTGCACAGTAGGCACTAGGCATGATGGTACATAACTTCCTCCTTCTTACCCTGATGTGCCCATCACTCTGGAACGCGGTAAATCTGGACTCATCAAAGCACATGAGCCTTTTTTCTATGCTCCGTACTCATTTTTACATTTTCCCGATGTCACTGTTTTTCTTAAGATTACACAGCTGTTTAAGTTCCTGTCGCTTGAGTTTTCTTCACATTGTGCACATGGAATTGCTCGTTCTTTCACTAATAAACACAGCCATAAGTTCAATTTGACTTCACTAAGTGTTTAAGTGATCTCCCACCACTATCCTTCCAGGTTTTAATAATGTTGGAAAGTTCTTAACCCAATGTTCGTATAGTTTCAGCAGTCTCCTTAGTTGTTTTCTTTGCTTGATGCAGGACTACAATTTGACCCTTTTGAAACAGTACAGATCCCCGAATTTCACAGGGTTTATGTTCCTAGAGTAAACGATGTATTTTGGATGTGGCCAATTTTTATATTTTAAACTCTATTTTTATAGTTTAAACTCTATGCCCCAAAACACAAATTTAATTTCAAACTCAGCTTAATAAATACATACACGTAAAGTATTTTTTAATATGGATATTCATCTAAATTTATGTTAATATTTGTTACAAATTAAGTAAATTATATTCTCAATAGTTTAACATGAAACGCATGAAAATGATATAGTGCAACAAAAAAAGCTATAAAAATTAAGGATTTTTGCAGTTATAAAATTGCATTGTATTTTGTGATTTGCAAAATTGCAGGTGTTCAACCCCGCTGGTTCGAACCCCGGGTGATGCTGTTACCTCTCACAGCCGGAGGCCTAGAGAGAGCTGATTGGCCGGGCTCTCTCAGAGGGGAGGGATGAAGGGTACTTCGTGCTCCCACATTAATCACGGCTCTACAGCCAATCAGGGGCGTCTGTGAACTCGCGCACGCAGAAGGAGCGGCTAGCGCAGGAAAACCTGGTGTCAGCCTAACAATACTTCTAGCATGTTCATGAAAACTAAAATACAGTATATTCAATGAAAAGGCCTTGCTAAAAAAAGAAAGACCAGTTTGGAACACAATTGACTTTACCCCAAATAAAATGTCTTTGTTGTAATTTTAGTCTTCAAAACAATCTTACAAGCTTCATTTATTCAGCATTTTCTGCTTGATTTCCAAATTGCATTAAGTTTGCTCTATGTAAATAAGTACAAATGTAATACCTCCTACATTCACGAATATTGAAAATTATACTCACTGCAGGTCTTGTAAAATTATTTACAATAAAAATGTCAAAGTTGCGACTGTATTCACCCGTTACTGTGAAACCACCAAATTAGTCGAGTACAATGTCAAATCTTGCGAATGAAAAATGGCATCAAAATATTTAGGTACTGTAATGGAAAAATCATATTTTAATTATATGTATTAATTCTATTTGATTCTTGTAGTAAGTGTGTAACGTAGGCCTTAGAAGTTTGAACTTAGTTGTCGAAGCTTAGAGACACAAGGCCGAGAACAGAATAGAAACAACCTGATTGTAGTTGTCCCTGAATAAATGATAAGGTATGGACATCTAGTCTGGGGCAGATAAAGAGTCATGAGTTTGAATGTAGGAACTTCACGTACGGGGCGTTGATTATGTTAACAGAGATGTTTGTGTATAAAATAGGTCAGCTAGAGAAAGAGATCACCTTTCTCTATGCTGCAACTGTTTGCTGTATGAGACTGGTCCTTCTGCAGAAGTTTAAAATAAAACCTTTGTTACTTTGCTCTTACCCAGTGTATGAATTACTTGTCTTTATATTGGTTTCAGAATTTCCACCACAACTTGGCGTTGTCGGCAGTTCTCCGTGTTTGAGGAGGGCATTGGAGAATCCCGGGGAGGCGTAAGCGCTGACGCCTTGAAGGCTTTTCACTTCATCTCAAACGCTTAATTGGCAATCGAGCGTGAGAGGACCGGGGATTCACCATGTCACCTCAACACCGGAGTTAAAAGAACTAAAATAGTGTGGTAAGGAAAATTTTTAAGTTGTAAGTCTTTAAGTTGTAATTGTTAAAGTTAAAGTAAGTTGTAATTGTTAAAGTCAAAGTAAGTTGTAATTGAGTATTAAGTGCGCTTTCTCACAGTGGCTGGGATAGATTTAAACTTGGATCTATCACACGAGTCTGGGATTCGTGAAAAGTACCCAAAAAAGTGCAAAGGCGCACAAAAGAGAGAGAGAGGGTACTGGTTTCGCCTCGTTTCCGAAAAACTTGGCCCCGCAGCAGACGTGCTCGGTGTGAGGACCTCCGGAGGTAAAAGCAAGTCAGAGTGCAGGGTTGCAAGGTGCACACGTAAAAGTCAAGAGAACTTTACGGGAAAAACAGTCAAGGGGACTGTTGAGGTAAATTAAGGTAGAGTGTAAAGTGCACCGGTAAAGTCAAGAGGACTTTATGGCAGAGTGCAAACCGCTGCACCGGTAGCAGTCAGGGAGACTGTGAGAGCTCACTGTGAGTTAGTGGCACGTGTAAATTGACAAGTAAAAATCATGGGTAACAGCAAAAAAAAAAAAAAAGATTGTTACGCTTGTGGCGTTCCTTGGTAAAGATAACATCTAAATTATGTTATGAGAAATGTTTGAGAAATGTGGAAATCCAGGGAAAACAAAAGAAAAAAAAAGAGAAATGTAGAATTATTAATTACTGAGATTGCTTTTGAGTTGTGGATGTGTGAATCATGTGTAGATAGATAATTACAATAACAAAAAGAATAACAAAGTAAACATTAATTGGGTAGGATTTAATATGTGGAAGGCAGAAGCAGAACTTAGAGAAAAACGCATACAACCTAAAATGCAAGCACAAAACATTGATTCTTTTCAGTGTGTTAAGTCTATTTCAGATCCCGACCTGGACGGCTGCCCCCCGCGACCCCGAGCTATTAGACAGATAGCCCCTTCAGCAGATCCAGTAAGACAACATGGACAAGAGACTTCTCGGCAGGCCCAAGGCCCCAGCACAGCAAGCACGGCTCTGTCTCCAATTTCGTCACATACTCGAACCAAGGCTCAGCTGAAAAGAGAAAAGGCTGATCGACAACCACCACCTGATGACAGCGAGGACGAGAGAGAGGAACTCTTAGGAGCTACAGGAAGTGTTCATCAAGTAATCACTGCTCCAATGATGGAAGTAGCAGGGGCGGATGGCACAGCGATGCTTGTTCACCGACAATGGACAATAAAGGACATCGAAAATACACATGGACAACTCCCAGACCCGAGAGAGGGGGGAGGACAAAAATTCGGTGATGAAATGAGCAGATTTTGCTCAGAGTTTCGCCCGACATCTTATGAAATGCGACGACTTTTGGGGAGAAAACTAGGTGCGGACTTTGCAAAGATTAAGTATTCCTGGCCAACGGACAATGTTTTCGCACGGCGAGCTCAGGCTGATCATGAAGAAAACCAAGCATTTAACGGTTTTGTGGTGTGCCTTACAGCAGCGTGTAAAGAAACGTTCCCAGCAAAAATGGATATGACTAAAATATCAATGTGCAAACAACAACCAGGAGAGAGCGTGTCACACTATCTCACCCGTCTCACTGAGGTACATGATGCAAACAGCGGATTGGAGAGGCCTGCAGACATGTCTGTGGCAGCAATTTCACCGTATGAAGCACATTTGAGGAACAGTTTCATGAATGGATTACAGGAGGACATCGCTCAGAAGGTGAAAAACACATGCGTTGGATGGGACACTGGAAAACTTAGTCTCATTGAACAACATGCAATACACGCGGAAAAGCTGGTATCACAAGAAAAAGATAAGCGCAACAAGAAGAGAGAAGACCAGAGTGACAATGCACAGCTGGCAGTGTTGCAGATGGTAAGACAAACTGCGGATGTACAGTACAGGAGACGTGGAAGAGGACGAGGAGGACGTGGACGTGGGAGAACAAATGGCTGTTATGCATGCGGAAGTGAAGACCATTGGATTAGAGACTGTCCGAGAAGGAGCAGAGGAGAGGAATGGATTAGGAGAGGTGAGGATCAGGGTGGAAATTGACAGAAAAAGGCCGGGGGAGTGGGGAGCAGACCCGAAGGAGAGGGTGAGTCAAAAAAAAAAAAATAATTATTATTTTTCCTACTAACACTTCTTGCTCTGATCGCAATGAAGAAAAGCTTGCTATCTTTTTCAATGATTCAATTCACGTTTGTATCTTAGAAACATCCACACATGCTACGTATGATCTTGAAGTATACAGTATCAGTAAAATGCCAACAATGGAATTGCAGCTCCATGACAAACAAAATTCATTTTGCTACATTCCATGCAGGTCATTCAGTCATTAAAGTGTGTGAATTTGACAGTTTAGTGAAACAGAGTGGCAGATTCCTGAACTCTGTGGGCACTTCAGGACATGCAGCTGAAAAGAGCCTCATAAAGCCAAGCGTGTGGCTTTTTCCAGGTGTACATGATGATAAATTTAGATTTTTTGCTCTTATTGCTGCCCAGTAAATCTATTGGGGTGAAGATTTCATATGTAAATTAGGTATAAATCTCTTGAGACTAAACCAGTATTGAGCCTGAGGATTTCACTCTTGTGAAATGTGATCCGTTGCCCCTGTTGTATGTGTATGAATGGAAGCTCTGCACTTCAACTGTGAGTTCAGTAAATGCTACGGTGATAGACAAATATATACCAGTAAACACATTATGATATTAGATATGTCACATATCTCATTTTTTTAAAGATAAGCTCAGATGTGTAGTTAATGTAGAGATAAGCAGTGTGCACATGAGAAAATGTAGCACAAGTGTCACAGTAATGTCGCTTAATCACAGTAGGGACACCCCTAATGTGTTATTGGATAAAAGTAATAAGGATGAGGGAAAAAAAAAAAAAAATAAATAAAATTTAAATAAATATTGGGCCTTTGAGTGACATGTGGTATGAATGAGAGTGATTGAGAATGAACCTCTTATCTGACATTACATTACAGCCACAGAGAAACAAATGCTGATGCAATGCTGAAAAATCATGCGTTAAAGTATAAAAGAACTGTATATATTACAGTACCTACAGTCACAAGACCTGGCCAGGCAGAAAAAATTAAGTTATCAGCATGCAGAGCTTTTTCTTTTCTTTTTTAAAAAAGAATTTATGTTTATAATTACTCACTAAAATGTATGGGCTAATGGCAAGCACGATGTAGGTTTAATTAAGGGAAGTGAACTGGCGGTGATCACCCCAAAGTAAAATTTAGGCCCTACAAACTTCATACTGTATCTACCCGAGTCTTTAACTGAAATAATTCCAGTGTTTAATTCTTTATTTTAAAGCTGTTGTCATGGTAAACATCAGCAACTTCTTATTGTCCAGCAGAACAAGGTCATAAAGCAAACCATATAAAAGCTACAATTTGCACATAAGTCATATCTTAGGTCAAATTGTTTTGGGACAAGATAAAACTTTGGATCCAAGTACAGTAGTAGTCCAAAATATTCTAAAACAAATAAGAAAATTGACGCAAAAGTAGAAATGTAAAAAGTAAAAGTGTTTTATTGCAGAAAAGTTAATTTGATCTACGTATATAATCCTCGAGGCCCCAGTGAGATACACACTCATGGGAAGGGTCTACTGGCCCACAGTGCACTTAGTTGAACTCCGGAAGCAAGAACAATCTTTAAGTGAATCAAATTTGGCAGTATAAACTACTTTAATATTGGACATTTCAAATTATAAAAGGCCTTTTACAAAAACTGTTGATGAAAAGAATTGTTGCATGATTTCAGACTGGCTGCAGAAAAAAAAAAAAAAAGATAGATAGAGAGAGAAACAATGAGATCTTTATCTCACTTCTCAGCCAAATCAGATCCTGTAGCAGCAGCATCACCCATGTGTTTATGTCCAGTACCAGAAGCTGAGAAGGCAGGTATAGAATAAAGATGTATAGTGGGCTACAGTAATTTGACATTTCTAGTTCATGAAGTTTCAGTATCTTTTATACAGAGAAGAATCACACTTATTTGCAACAGAGTGGTTAAAGTACAATACTAAATTATAAATATCAATGTGGAAAGATGTATAGTTCTAACCCTCTAACTCCTTTCTTTCACTGTTAAACAACTTTGTTCCACTAGGATTGATCCACAGTAAGCGCCACTACAGAATCCGGATATAAAATGAACGTGGATGGAACAATATTTTGTGATAGAGAAATAGGTGTTAACAGGAGTTTGTCATAGTTATAGCACATGAAATTTAAATAGTGTAAATGTAATGCTCAAACTAACAAATTATATTCTATTTCAGAAAAGCAGATGCAGCAGTGAAGGCCGTGGCCAAACTTCCCCTTTCCTATAACCATAACATGTGTGTGTCTAATGCTCTCACCCCCACAGCTAACCTTGAAGAGCTTCAGAGCTACAGTCACTCCAGGAGAGGAAACACTCTGGAGAAGAGCGGGATGTGTTTTGACAGAAGGGGTTTGGTACGACCCCAATCACAAGCCGTGTCTGCCTATAAAGCTATTTCCTTTCTATGCTAAGTTGACACACGTGTAAGGACCATGTGTCAAAAGGGGGAATAAGCATTTGTGTTTCTAATAACATACTGTACTGTAGATAAAGGAATTAAGATGAAGCCAGAGCACACGAAAAGTAAAAGGACATTGTGAAGATGAAATGTTATGTTATTGTGCAAAACTCTTTGAGGATTTATTTTTAATACAGGCCCACTGACAGTGCTCCTAACACCACAAAAAGAAGTCAAAGTAGTGGAAACAGAGATGGGGGTACACGCCAGCAACCCCAAACATGTTCCAGAACCTAAGAGAAAACAACACAGAGGTCAACAAGGGTGAACAGTGACGTGCTAGTAACCTCTCCTGTAAACCCCAACAGACCCTCACCTGCACACAAAGTGCATGGGTCAGAAGAACCAACCAGAGTGGACAGAAATAACGCAGAACCACGACTCTCCAATCAAATTCATCACAACAATAAGTACACTACATTTGAGGACAACACATGAAGAAATTGTAAGGTGTCAAAGTAGCAGTAGCACTGAGTAACATTGGTGACATATAAAAGTAATTAGAGTTAAAAGTAAGTGTTGTAACTACTGACAGGACAGAAGACTGTTTTAGAGGACGGAGAATATTAGTGACTGAGATTATTCACACTACAGACATTGAATTAGCTGGACTGGACCCTTGGTTACAAATGAGAAAACACCCCAAAGCAATTTGGGTAACTTTAGGAATAATAATAGTTATGGTTACCCTGATGTGCCTACTTATTGAGAATTCGGAGAGAAACGGCGATGGTAAAGTCTATTTAACAAACTCAAGCTACATGCATTTAAATAGAATAAAGAGAAGAGACAGCATGATAAAAAGGCATAACACTAATCTCAATAGATGTGCAGGGAAATTGGGAATGTGCCCTATCATTAGACATTGCTGATAATATAACAGACATACACAACCTCTTGTGTTGTGTATGCCATGTCATGTCCTCGGGCTGGGTAGCACTGCCCCTAAATAATGTCACAGCAGCAGAAGCAAATGCAGACAACACGTCTTGTATTATACCGATAACCACCATGGCCATCTTACAGATATCTGAATACTACAAACAAACAGGGAGGCCAAACCCAGCAGTCCCTGAGTGTAATTATTCCAATAACCTATGTTTTGATGCCCCAGGGAGCTATTGTTCCCCATTGCCTGTTAAGAAATATGAAGACAATTCTACTTATATGGTCCCATGGCAAAAAGGAGACACTTGCATTGTGCAAGATCAAAATGGAAAATTGGGAACCTGACTTAGGATGGTCTGAGTGCACCACTTACGTTCGTATAACCAATCGTTCAAAAGGTAGGTCACCTAAATGTAGTATAGATGGTAATTATTTTCCAAATGATGGTAGTTGTCCGTTCATAGAACTATCGTCAACAAACACAGTAATGTGGGTGTGTGGGTCAGACGCATATGTGACCTTACCCAGGTATTTCAATTGAACAGGCTCATGTTATTCTGCATATGTAACTCCTAGTGTGTCAGTACACACAGAAAATCCGTGGGGGCCACGGATGTCAGAGAATAGAAGAAAAAGAGATGTCCCTATTAAATTTCATGGTTACACTTTAGGAAACCCATGGACTAGCCCAGGAGCAAATGTAGGCTGGTCACTCTTCCTCGGCGGAGGAGCAGCTGTAGCCCTAAACAAGGTAAATGGTTTAGCATACATGTTACTAATACTAAAAAATGACACCGTAAAGGCCTTTCACGCCTTTCAATGATGATCATCAGAATATCAGCAACATCATAAACCGCATGAAGAAGGCTTTGCAACCACCTCCCCAAGTAGAGTCTTGGATCTCGTGGTTAACGCAATTATGGGGAGGCTGGGGTTATTGGCTGGTTTATAGTGTTCTACCAATTGGGATTATAATCTTGTTAGGCCTCTGTATAACACCCTGTATTTGCAGATGTATACAGGGACTAGTTCTGAACACAGTAAATTATTAAATGTTAAGACAGACTGACAACATAAAACGGAAAACGGACTGGGACGACCCGACTTCTGACAGAGTTCAAAATTCCGGTGACTATCATTTTGAATGTTTAGATCATGATATGGAAGAAGACATAATGTAAATCTTTAGAGAAATGTCAAGCATGTATATTTAAGTAGGTTGCAAAATTTTTTTTATGCTTTTGTGTCGGGGGTCTGGCCCCATAAAGACAGCTGTAGTGTCCTCTGTGTGCATTAGAGTGCTAGTGATGATGTTGTTAAAAACCCAGGTGGGAGAGAGAATATCTGATGAAATTTACCTAATGCATAGCTTATTAGTATTGTTTTGAATTGTAGAATTAAAATATTTAGGTTGTCATAGAATGACAAAAGGGGGAAATTGTAATGGAAAAATCATATTTTAATTATATGTATTAATTCTATTTGATTCTTGTAGTAAGTGTGTAACGTAGGCCTTAGAAGTTTGAACTTAGTTGTCGAAGCTTAGAGACACAAGGCCGAGAACAGAATAGAAACAACCTGATTGTAGTTGTCCCTGAATAAATGATAAGGTATGGACATCTAGTCTGGGGCAGATAAAGAGTCATGAGTTTGAATGTAGGAACTTCACGTACGGGGCGTTGATTATGTTAACAGAGATGTTTGTGTATAAAATAGGTCAGCTAGAGAAAGAGATCACCTTTCTCTATGCTGCAACTGTTTGCTGTATGAGACTGGTCCTTCTGCAGAAGTTTAAAATAAAACCTTTGTTACTTTGCTCTTACCCAGTGTATGAATTACTTGTCTTTATATTGGTTTCAGAATTTCCACCACAGTACTAAGTGAGTGTTGCATCTCTATGTTGCCCCCTGGTGGAGTAACAGAGACTAGCTGTGTATTCTTTAACCCCAAATCTTTTTTTTTTTTGTTCAGGTCTGCAGAATGCTTTTAATTCAGAGCACAATTTAATCAAAATAAATTCCCTTAAAAATATATTTTATTATTATTATATTTTAAGATTTTGAGCTGCTTTCCTTTTCAAACAGCAGTTAATTTCCCATCCTGGCACTGATACAGAAGCACATTTATGTGACCTTACCAGTGCTGACTGTATACTGCAGCAATCACAGCCAACTCTAGAATTATTGGCACTTTTTAAGAGAATATTTGAAAGAAATTGAATCAAATAAACCGAAGATACAATGTATCCACTCAAAACAATGTTTCATTTTTAAAACCACCAACGAACGGGTACAGATAAATTAGAAGTCGCCTGGCAAAAATGTACAGAGAAGCATAATGAAGTATAATGTACAATTTATACATTAATCATAACCTAAAACATTAACTGAGGGCTGATTTTATATAAATCGAATTCTAAATGGATATGTTGCAGAAAATCTGTAGCCTCTGATACTCTTACACATAAAAACATGCAAGTTAAGGAAGCTTTATTCCTCCTGCAATCAGATCAATATTTGGCTCTTTGGACTGATTAAGTTTTATCAAAACATTACACAAATATATATACATATATATATTATATATACACACACACACACACACACACACACACACACACACACACACACTTTTTATATATACACACACACACACATTATATATATATATATATGTGTGTATGTATGCATGTGTGTGTGTGTGTGTGTGTGTGTATATAAAAAGTATATATATATACATACACACACACACACACACACACACACACACACACACAAGTTGTTGTTTTCAGTTAGGTGTTGGTTGCTTCTTACACTGTACATGCACAGAGTATAGGATAATCTAAAATAAAATATAGAATAAATACAGTGTAGAGCATACAGTGTATATAAAATGCAAAAAAAAAAATGTACAAGCATACGTCTAATTAACTGTTAGTGTAGTGGGGTGAAATAATGTAACTAATGAATTATGTATTAATAATTTAGATTTTTTATTATTAAACTGTATTTAGTACATAGCAAAAGTGGTTCTCATAATTATGGGCTGTATTCAGAGTTGGTTATTTAAGTTAAAAAAAAAAAAGTTCTGCCATTATTTACACAAGGAACATTCCTGGTATTCAATGTCATGTTATCTACTGTACCAACTTAAGTTGAATTTCTGGAAATGTAAATCACCTGTGTACTTGACATCTCAAAGCTCGCCACATTTTTTCTTGAGCGTCCAATGACAAGGATTTCTACAATATCTAGACCAAATATCTAGTCAGCATTTGGCCTTTAAAATGCTGACTGAAGAAGGAAAAAGCATTTTTATTTTATAACATGATGCAAAATGCAACCAGCAAATGATTCAGAAGAATTTATAAATGAGAAATAAAAAAAATAATAGGATAAGATATAAATTAGAAGATAGGCATATAATAAATGTCTAATACCTTTAGTATATAGGGTGTTCAAGTCAAACCAGGACTTGTGATGAAATCTCTAGTGAATGAAAAGACTTCAAGCACAGTACAGTGGTAAGAATCTTAGACTCAGTAAAATATGTGAACGGTGCAAACTTTTTAAAGAAGGCTGTACACGTCCGTGTACGTCGGAGCCCACTGCAGTCGTTCTCAACTTTCAGTGAGTGGAACCCCTGATGCTTGATAACTTGTCATCAATTTGCAGAAGAATGTATCGGTCTGTGGGAACTGTACGCACAATCATTCACCAACACCACTTGGACATTAAATTAACTCAACTGGGAGTTATTGTCACATTCCCCCATACAGTCCTGACCTCGATCCAAGCCATTTCCAAATGTTTGGCCTACTAAAGGAGTTCCTGGGAGGCCAGCGTTTCACATGTGAAGCTTGCGTCCCGGGCATGGCTCCGGCATATTGAGAATACTTTCTAGCGTGATGGTATCCAAGCACTAGTGAAACGCTGAGATAAGTGCATTAGTGCAGCAGCGGATTATATAAAGAAATAAAGGGAAATGTATATAGAGAAATTTACTCCCGTAACTGTGTTGTTAATCTGTGCAATCAAATGTCCCGCTTTGACTTGAACACGCCTCGTATATAGTTGCAATTATCACACTGACCACTGTAAATCGAGTAGCTTTTACCCTCATTAACCAGCATCTTTTAAAATAGCACTTGATCCAGCTTATGATTGTCTAAAGAATTCAATTCTAAATCCATCCTCAACTCTTAATGCGGCCCGGGATGAACGAGAGATCTAGCAAACTACAACAGAAATGTTTTTTTTTTTTATCAGCATTACAAGTGAAAGATGCAAACCGAAACACTATACATGCATTCAATGCAATTTAATACCTTCTCTTGCTATAAAAACTATGACTATTTATTATTAACACTATTAACAACTCATACTGGGAATCTGTGGAACAGATGAAAGGCCCGTTTGGGTTTTATTTACAGTCATTTCTGATGAGGATAACTGGGTAACGCTTATGACGAATCATGTATTCATTATCCAATTTACACCCCATTCTATATATATATATATATATATATATAATTTTTTTTTTTATATATATATAGCATACATAATACCTTGTAATGCGCAACATAAATGTGTGTACATGTTTCTGGACGGGTACAAATTCATGATGAACAATTTATAAAACTGTAACACAAATGACAGGGTTTTACATTAAAGTGCTCGTCCTATGGTAACCAATCATTCTCAGGGCCTTGGGTAGCTACAGTAAGGCTCGACGTAATCTAAAAAAAATTTAAAAGTATAATAAAGGAAAATGTACAGCTGGTGAAGTTTCTGTTTTTGGTGAAGTGTTTTATGGAAGATTTATGTTTGCAGTGCCAGGGATTTATTACAGTCAGTAATATTTATGACACTGGAAAGTCTTCAGGACAGAGGGCTTTGCACTTTCGAGTTTCTCAACATGACAACCGGAACATTTTCTCCATTTTATTAACTCTAAGAGAAAGTCAGCGACTGACATTGAAAAGTAATAGCTATGATGTGTTGTCTTTAATTCATAAAAAATATATATATATAATAAATCATGCTATTAGCATTGTAGCATCGTTAGCACCGTAAGGCATCATGTATGCTTAAGAATTTGTTATAAATGCATGTTTCATGTCAAGTGTTACCAATAACTGTGCAAATAAAGCATTGGTCCTAATTCTGCAGTCAGCGTCAGTCTGACAAATTTGGTCCACAGTTTTACACATTTCGCCGGCTTCCTTGGCTTTGGTAATTAATACCTTTTTGATTAATTAAATATTTCATTTCGCTCAAATAGGTACGGAAAATTTACATCATTTATACATCATCTAAACTGACAATGGCTTTTAAGGCAGGCTTTTGATTTCAGATTTTTGTCACTGCAATTACTCTAACAATTATGGTAGTTCTTGGTGTCTTACTGTTATTTACCCAACTTGCAGTGGTTTTACGGTAGCCCTGCGTCTCTAGCGGTTATGGTAGTTGGCCCATTTGCTGGTGTTTGTTAATAATCTGGCGGTAGTGAATAAAGTCGTCTGCCCATGCAGTAGATCTTACAGTGCTGAAGGAATTAGGGTTTCCTATTTTGATGTGTATTTATGGTAGGATGTGCAACTTGATCAGGTAAAACACACTGCCCATTTGTTAGTGTTTTTAAGGTTTCCATTTCGCTCTTTGGCCAAAAGATATTTATGGTTATGTGGTAGGCCAAACTCTCCACTTATAGAACATCGGCTTTTTTGCCCCAACAAAGTTTCATTCTAGTGATTACTGTAGTTAACTATACGAATGTTACTCTAGAAGTTACAATGGTTTGCTCTTTTGTTACTGCTTTTATTTTTAAACTGTATGCGCACTACCATTTTTAGCATTTCTATTTCTAAGATAGATTGATATTGTAAGCTTGATTATCCAGCAATTATAGTAATTTGGCTGTTTTTATGTGATATTACGATGACAGAAAGGATCAGCGAGCAATTATGATGATTTTCCCTTTTGTTATAGTTTTTGCTCTAGATACACAGATCGGCAATAACGTTAGAACCTAATCTAAGCTTTCGGGTTCTCCTTGTGCCCCCGGGACAGCTCTATCCCACTCTGCGGGCATGCTGTGGTGTGTGGCACCAGGATGTTGGAAGTAGATCCTTTGGGTGCTGTGTTGATCTGACTTTGTCTATTTCTTGCCTCCGTTTGTCCGGCATACCCATGGGTGCTTGATCTGATTGGGATTTGGGGAGTTTGTTGGACTGTGTTTCACTGGATGTTCTGGCGCCTTTCTATCATGGCCAGCATTGACTTCTGTCAGGTATTTATGCTGCATTGGCTTTTATGTGAAATTAGAACAGACAGGCTGGCCTTTGGTCCTTATGGGCATGGGGTGAGCCTGGGGAGCCCATGATCCTGTCGTCAGTTTGCTGGTGATCAGTGTTGTCCAGTGCTCCTGTCAATGATCGTTATGTCATGGCTGATCGGCGTACGCAAGTATTTCAGGACGCTACCTGATTAAATGTAAATGTATTTTCGCCATTTCTTTGTGGTGTGAATGCTCCTCTAGTAGTAACTGTTGTATGACAATATGTACAGTATTTATGGCAGGCATGATTTTTACGCAGTTTGCCATGTGTTAGTGTTTTTACAAAATTATGATGGGTTATCATGAGTTACACTGTGTACAGATAACCACCATAGAGATAATGAACATAACATTATCAATATCACATATCATAACAGCAGTGATCAGACAAGCAAAGGCTACTTATATAGTATAAATTATAGTAAACTTGATTTTTTTTTCCCTCTTTGCTTTGTAAAGACTTACAGTGTAAAACACTGCTATGTACTGTAATAACTTTCTTTGTAGGGATGGTAGCATTTCGGAATTAGTGTCTAGAAAATATGGTACGTTCATCAGAGAAGACTCTGGCATATATTAAACACACATACTGTACAAGTAGTAGCTATCATGCTTTTGTTATACAGTAGTATAACAAATGATGTCACGTGCACCTTAGGGCCTGGATAAAGCGCTTGTTTTTTCTCCTGTGTGCAACAGGAAATGAAAATCTCCTCCCAATATCTGGGATGCAGTAAACAGTAAGTGCTGTGAAGTCCTGGCAGGAGCAAAACGACCAGACCATGTGTGAATGAGCCAACAGGGCAAATACGCTCAGCTCTGATACGCATCTCATCTCAGTCTGACTTCTCCAACGATTCCACACCGCGTTGCAAGTTCACAATCTATACCTCGAATCCAGTGATTTATTCACCATCCAGAAGGAAGGCATCAATTGAAGACAAGAAACTGAAGGGACTTGAAGGTCTTCCGATAAGCGAAAAAGACTCTCTTCCCCAAGAAGCTGGTATGCAAACAGTACAAAATGAAAGAATGGGATCAATCCAGCATGGCATCCAACTGGTCGGCGAGATCATCGAACATGTTCCCGATGTCATCCAGAATGTTACTCGCTGATCTTACAGTGTACGCTCCACTATAAGGAGAAAAATAGGAAAAGCACAAACAAGATCGGTCATACAAGTGATATGTTTTCATGAATACATCAAAGCAACTGTTTTCATACTATAAGTAAAAGCTAATCTGACCTCTTACAGTACTACATTAATGTGACCTAGTGATCTAGTGTGTAAAGTGTATTTTCATATAATAATTTTATCTTTTTTCTAAGCAAACTTTTGCTTGAGGTACCGACTCAATGATTCATCATACATGGACAGTAGTCTGGCTATAGACCTTTTGCATTTGACATCACAACGTCTGTCCCATACTCTTCTGGATGCCAAAAGCGAAATTATTTAGAAGATGCCAGTGCCAAAACCCACATTTAAAACAAGTAACAGAAGCACTTCTGGTCAAGAAAACACATCTGATAACGTTAGGCTAACGTGAGATACAAAGTAAACTAGCTTCTAACACAAGGATGAATCAAGGAACAAGGGCTTTTACATCCCACATAGTGCACTAGCTTTCCATTCTACAATATTTGGGATACAACCCCAGAACACTTCTACTAATGCCTCTTTTCCACTGCATAGTACGGCACGACACGGTTCAGTTCAACTCACTTCGGTTCGGCGCAGTTTGGCTCGGTTTGTGCTTCCACTGCAGTGTAGTAACGCTTTAGCGTGGGCGGGATTACTCACACGCATTCTCGGCATGTGGATGTTTTTAACAGCGAGACGAAGGAGTTTGTTTCAAAAGAGGCCGTCGGTTAATACAAAAAGGTGCGTGCGATCCTTCTCTGGCTGTTTCTAAATATAGCGGTTCTGTTGTGTCTCGTGTCGCAAGTTCAGTGACACAGTAATGACAATTTTCTCCGGCCAATCAGTGACCAGCAGAGTTTACACATCACGTTTTGGTAACGGTTCGGCGCGCTTGGAACCTCGGCTGAGGTGGTACTAAAAAAAAGGACCAGGTACCAGGTACTGTTCCCAGTGGAAAACCCCCCAAAAGTGAGCTGAACTGAACCGTGTCGTGTCGTACTATGCAGTGGAAAAGCGCCATTAGCTTCTACTTAAAACATTTGAAACCTCAGTATATCTAGCAAATGCCACAAGCCCAGAGGGAATCACATGTGTACACTGTGATAATAATAATAATAATAATACAAAAGTTATGCAAATTAACATCCTTAATAGGTTACAAAGTAAGAACTCCACCACAACATACTGGACGTAAAAAATAATCAGCAACAGAAGCTATCAATTGTTTTGTTGCTTCTTTTTCAGTGCGATAAACAGGTAATCTGTTAATCATCAGATTATCTTTCTGGTTCTGAAATACACCTTGATTGTAATTATCAATGAAGATATACAGTAGCCTAACGCCGATTTAACAGTGCTTCTAACACTGATGTGATTGACATCATGGTTGTCATGCGTCTGCAAAAGGTCAATGGCTTTGACTTTGTGTCTCTATGGTCATCAGTTGTCCTCTTGTAATGTACAAGGTGCTTCCATTCTACATCGTATTTCTTACTTCATTTGTCCACTAGTTGTTTGTTCCTAATTTCTTAGTTTATGTCCAATTTATTTAATAATTTTTGTTCCAAATCGGTCCTTGATGCTCCCTACCTCATCGTATTTAAAATAAAATTTTCTAGCTGTGAACATTGGACTATTTTTATTTTATTTTTTTTTCATTACAAATGTGTCACAACCGACTGAATCAGGAGTTGAAATAAAGATTATGTCTACAACTCAGCACCACTATGATGGACAACTAAATAAATCTGATACAGTACCTGTCAGCTCCATCCTTCTGAGACAAATTTCTCTCCACCACTTCAAGGGCGGCCACGAGAGAAGTGCTGGTCTGCTCTATACGCTTGTGGACAAACTCATCCTGTTTTTGGTCCCGGGGTCCATTGATAGCTGGAGCCTCATTTCTTATTGGAGATGAAGCAGTAAAGGCAATGTCCTGCCCCATCCTGCTTGTCACAATATGAGGAGGCCCACCTACTACTATCAAATCAATATAGATAAATTAATTAAGGTCACAAGCAGATATAAAATTCACAATAAGGGTTAATAAATAGAGTTCTGGTACAGAAGGAGTCTTACCCAGCGGTGCTGCAGCAGTATGCCGTGTTGGTTTACAGGGTGTTTGAGGTTTCTTTGGTGAGAGATTCCCTGTTGGTCGACTATTTGTCATGCAAAATAAGATTGTAGCCTCTGGGGAACTCTCCCTTCCTGGTAGTGGGTCCTGACCCGTGATCTGCAGTTCCTTTTCCCTTGGCTTATGCCTCCTCTTAACAGTGTCTGACTCCTGAAGATTGAACTCTGGTACTTTTAAGGATGATTTAGGCGGCTGAGGAGGTTGTAGTGGTTGGAAGCAGACTTCGGGGTCCATTTTAGCCATTTCCATTCTTGGCCGCTGCTTTATGGTCCCTTTGCCCTCTTGAGCAAATGGAATGCTTTCACATGAGGTTCCCTGAAGGGACGTAGAAGGTGTATGCTCTTGGTTTGACTGAGGATTCATGTCTTGCTCCACAGGTTTTACTCTACTGAGTTCTGCATGGCCAGTTTGACATAGAGAGACCTCACTGGTTGTCTCACAGTGAATGATAGTTTTAGACTGGGTAGCTGATGAATGAGATTTGAATGATGGGCTGCTGGGGGTCTTAGTGGAGCTTTCTCCACTCTTTTCCAGCCTGGCTGCAATGATTCGAACACTTCCAGAACTCTCAGTTTCCACCCCACCACTAGTTCCTGCACTCGAGGCAGAGCTCAGCCGTTTGGGAGGAGGTGGGGGTGGCCCCTTCCTCTTGGCACGTATCACAAAGGATTGAGTCCGACCCACCTGCCTGTCAGCAGCAGTTATTTGACCACGGCCAGGCTTGCGTGTGAGTGTAGCATATGAGACCAGGTTGGGTGGTAATGCTGGTTCTTCGGGTTCGTCTCCTTCCCCATCAGAAAGTGCATACCGTGACAGGCTTTGAGTGCGCTTCTTTGGATGGCCGTTTATACCACTGGGTCTAGACTGAGCTGTGCAAGACTGATTTGAATTGATGTTTTGCAGGTAGCTAAATCCTCTCTGAATGGAAGAACCATCAGGTTTTGTAGATATTCCAGGACTGGACTGGCCAGCAGGGTAGGCTAATCGAGCTGTCTTGGTTGGTGTTATTGGTGGGCTGCCACGTGTAGACAGCTGCTTTTTTAGAGGCAATGGTGGTGCCATCTTGGCAGGCAAAACTGGGCAATCCTTGCGGACATTACAGTCTGAGCTGCTCAAACTCTCATTTGATTGGCTATGGGAAGTTACAGAAGTCAAAGGCCATTCCTGTGAGTGTCCAGTGCCCTGTGAGCGTGTACTGATACTCTCTTGACTTACTGACATGGCTGTTGTTCCACTTAACACAGCACCAAACCCTTCCTGGCAGCCACTGTAGCCACTCTGAATCATAGCATTTTGCAACTCAGTGCTTAGCTCGCTATCCTGGAACGTGAGCATTTTTGATGAGAGTGGTGAGGAAGGACCATCGGCGCAGTCAGCTGACTCTATAGCCACCAGCTCCAGGGCAGGGGGGTGTCTTCTTCTTGGCAGCGTCCCATTTCCTTCTGCTTGGTTCCTCAAAGCCTTGTGTACATCACAAAGTTTCTTTACTGCAAGCATCATCTTTTTCTGGTGGCCTGTCGGGGATTTTAACAACATATTAACAGTATTCATTCATTCATCTTCTATACCGCTTTATCCTTCTATTCAGGGCCGTGGGGGCCCTGGAGCCTATCCCAGGCGGCTTAGGGCACAAGGCGGGGTACACCCTGGACAGGGTGCCAATCCATCGCAGGGCACACACTCATACGCACATTCACACACTCATTCACACACTACGGTCAATTTGGGAACACCAATTAGCCTAATCTGCATGTCTTTGGGAGGAAACCGGAGTACCCGGAGGAAACCCACCAAGCACGGGGAGAACATGCAAACTCCATGCACACAGAGACAGGAATCGAGCCTGGCCGGGGAATCGAACCCAGACCCTGGAGGTGCAAGGCGACAGTGCTAACCACTACACCACCGTGCCGCCTATTAACAGTATAGTCAGTGATTTTAACTACAGTTGTATCACGACAATTTTCTTAAAACAAATACCAGTTAATACTTGTTCAGTATTAAGGTACTTGTTAATCCTGATATTTGGTATTTTGGAGGAACCATGAAACATTTTATTTAGCTGTCTTTACTATAAATGAGAGATTTTTATATGCTCATAGGTGCAAAAGTACTTTACATTAAATAGCATCATACCATCAAAGCATCTTTGCAAACAGAGATTATCAGTACCAGCATCCGTATCAATTCTGGTATTTAAATTTTAACCATTTCTCATACCCAGCTTATTGATGCCAATTTCCTGCAAATCCTCCCATGTAATGTCTCGCACAATGTTAATGGAGTCATAGCCATTCTCTGCTAGCCTTTTCTGGTACTGCGAGAGTCCAATGGTACCAAGCCATTCACCAATGTCCGCCTAAAACACAAATTGAGATGAACGACAGTATTATCCATAAATAAAACAGCTGATTATCTATTAACCTATCTAGAGATGTTTTTCAGAAGCTTTTACAGAAAGAAAGAGAGAAAAAAAGAAAAAGCAGTTACAGGGATGTAGTCTGGTAGCCATTCTGGGATGTTCAGTTTGCTGATCTCAGTGGAAATCTTCTTGCGATGACCTGGCTTGGTCACACCAATGGCTGTAAGATCCTGGTAGGATAACATGAACATTCATAACTAAATAAATGGTAAGACTGCTTAAGCCCGGGGATACCAGCCATACAACAGTACAGTACATGACTCAATCTCTTAAGTACTACCCTTTTCCACTACCATCTCTGTACTTACTAATTAGTTAGTAAGTACAGAGATGTTTGTTCAAATGAATAACAATAAGCTGAAGCTTTAAGCTTTTATGCAAGGGCCATTCAAGTCAAAGCGGGATTGTGCAGAATAACAGAAGACTTTCCTGGAAGTAAAAAAGCCACGAACACCAGCCTTTCACTAGTGCTATCAGAGTAGAAAGTTTTCTCAGTACACCGAAGCTACGATCGGACTGCCTGCTTCATATCGGAGTTCCTGGCCTCCCAGAAACTCTTTTAATGAAGCAAGCCTCAACATGTGCAAATAGTTTGGAGCCAGGTCAGGACTGTACATAAGAAATGTACAAGTGGTGTTGGGGAGTGACTGTGTGTACAGTTCTAACAGACAGATACGACTTGAACAGCACTCGTATAACACTTTATTGTAAAGAGAGAATACCTCAGGAGTCATTCTGCTGATGGTTGGCACATCGTAACCAGCTGTCAGGAAGTTTTTAGTGTACTGTTCCAGATGAAACTCACACAGCCACTGGTAGATGGCCTCGGCATCCTGAGGCAAAGAGACACATGTTGCCTATATCATGTAACAGTTAACGTATTAAAGCAATAAAAAAAAAAAGAAGTGCAAATGACATGCTGAAGGATGGAGAAGAGAAGAAAAAGCAAGATTTTACAATAACATGGCTGCAGAACGAATACTTACTAAAGCAACATTTGTTTGTAAAACAGGCTCTTCGTATTTAGCACGTCTTAATTTTTCATTCTTCAACTTTATTACAATGTTTCGATTAAAAAAATCTTTCAAATTTAGAGAGGGTCTCCTGCACAGTTCTAAACTTACTTCACAGGTTTTTAAATTGAATCTAGTCTTGGACTAGACGTTTCCAAAAATGCATGTGCACCTTGACAATTATGTCCTGCTTTTATTAACCAAACAACTCAGAAGTGAAGAGTTCACCGAGTTCACTCAGTGTGTTAAGGCTCCGAATTATGGATCGGAAGGTTGATGGTTCGAGCCCCAAGCTCCGCCAGGTTGCCGGGCCCCTTGAGCAAGGCCCTTATCTCCGTCTGTTCCAGCGGTCCTGTAAAAATAGCTGACCCTGTGCTCTGACCCCTGCCCACTAACAAGAAGTGGGATGTGTGAAGAATAATGAATTTCACTGTGCACTAATGTATGTGTTACGCATAAAGCCTGAACTGAACTTAAAGTAATATTTGTTGTGCACGAACCCTGCCCTCCAGTAAGTGCTCTGGACGGATAACATGTTGCCTGACAGCTTGTTCACTGGCTCTGGAGCTGCTCGGATCTGGCCTATGACCTGTAGGAATGTCACACGTGCACACACACACACACACACAAAGAGAGAGAGAGTTACTACAGCTACAAAATCAAGTACAATTAAAGGTGTTATGTAATATTAAGTGCTTTATTTAAGCACTTAGAGTGTAGAGGTGTGTCTTCAGTCTTTATAAGATTTATTTATGAGTCAGTGACCAGATCAGACAGGAAAGGACATGTATACTGTATATCCTCAAGATCAAATAATGATATCACGATACATGACCCACATTTGGTTCAAAACAATGCCTATAGTTTAGTTAATTATATAATTATGTTCCTCCTTTCCTGATCTTAGACTTGTTGCATCATACAGTTTATGATGCAACTAAAAGGTTTGCCCGTTCTACAAATGATCGCTACTGGCAGATAAACATTTGACTCGAACTGCCACTTGGGGGCAGACTGCTGCTTTTGGTTCAGGTTTTACCCAACTAACATAATTAACCACAACATAAATACTGACGCTGGCACTGCAATTCACATAGATAAATATGTACACCCCTGATTACTCTTGCACAAAATGTTTGCACTAAGGACAGACATGACAAAAAAAAAAAGACCAAAAAATGCTTGAAACAAGAGTAGGTTAATCTTTTTGTAGTTAAATAAAGGTTTAATACATGTGTGGAGTAAACCTACTATATACTGTACCTCCAATCAGCACAGCAAAATGTGGTCTTTATGTGGAAGATTTAAAACGAAATACAACAGTACGAAATATATTATGTTAGATAATCTTGTATAATCCTAGAACTTGTGCATTGCAATCGACATACAGTGGTGTGAAAAACTATTTGCCCCCCCCCTCCTGATTTCTTATTCTTTTGCATGTTTGTCACACAAACTGTTTCTGATCATCAAACACATTTAACTATTAGTCAAAGATAACACAAGTAAACACAAAATGCAGTTTTTAAATGAGGGGTTTTATTATTTAGGGAGAAAAAAAATCCAAACCTACTATGAAAAAGTAATTGCCCCCTGAACCTAATAACTGGTTGGGCCGCCCTTAGCAGCAATAACTGCAATCAAGCGTTTGCGATAACTTGCAACGAGTCTTTTACAGCGCTCTGGAGGAATTTTGGCCCGCTCATCTTTGCAGAATTGTTGTAATTCAGCTTTATTTGAGGGTTTTCTAGCATGAACCGCCTTTTTAAGGTCATGCCACAACATCTCAATAGGATTCAGGTCAGGACTTTGACTAGGCCACTCCAAAGTCTTCATTTTGTTTTTCTTCAGCCATTCAGATGTAACGGGACACACACCTTCCAAAAAGTTAAACTTTTGTCTCGTCGGTCCACAAGGTATTTTCCCAAAAGTCTTGGCAATCATTGAGATGTTTTTTTTTTTAGCAAAATTGAGACGAGCTTTAATGTTCTTTTTGCTTAAAAGTGGTTTGCGCCTTGGAAATCTGCCATGCAGGCCGTTTTTGCCCAGTCTCTTTCTTATGGTGGACTAATAGTTAAATGTGTTTGATGAGCAGAAACATTTAAGTGTGACAAACATGCAAAAGAATAAGAAATCAGGAAGGGGGCAAATAGTTTTTCACACCACTGTACAATCACTTAGTCGTTTGCACCCAGAGCACTGAACACGATTTTTAGCCAATCATTCTTTCATCAAGAGACTTGTACTGTTTATCAGACAAATGTGATTATATTAAGCCGTCTGATCTTACCTTTGCATAAGGAACCTTCTGTTGCTTGAACATTTCTTGAACTCATTTCTAACCTTTAAATCCTCTAAAAGACACAACACCATCCTTGAGTCTTCTCTGTTCTTCTTATCTGTATCTCAGTATCTATACAACTCTGAACTCTCTCTCCTCCCATGCACGGATCCCACGCTGCACTTAAGCCGTGAATAGCCCAGGCTTTACTTACTCTTGTAAATCTGACGTGATTCCTGTCTCTTACTGCTGCTTTATTGCTTTTTTATTACTTTGGTGAGGAAATAAATTGTGTTTTCCTTCCACATTCCAGAAATGCCAGTGAAATACACGTTGATCCTCCTCCTCTGCGCACCAATCCACACTCAAGTTTAGCTGTACGAGGTGTGCCATTATTTTTTAACTCAACTAATGCTTAAAGAATCGGAGTATATGAAAAACATTTCAGTGTACTGTATGAGCATGTTATAGGAACTGAACTGACCTGCAGGATCCGGGTCGACTAAATCTGAGGCCAGGACATGCTGTTCTATGGGTTCACCACCAGAGGGCGAGACCTGCACAAAAACAACAACAGCTAAACAACCTGGGGGGGAAAAAAATCACTCAAGGGCAAGATTGAGGTCCACATTCGGGAAAACCCTCTCTTCTCTCCATGGATTTAAATTATCATGTAATACTTTTCATCTGTCCGTAGTTACCTCTGACTTCAAACAAAAATTCCACCGTATCAACAATTACACACATTATTGATCTTTTTCTGCAAAACATCTACTGGAGAAAAGCATTAATATAAACCTTTTTACAGTCAGAGCTGCTGTTTAAAAAAAAATAAAAAATCATCAACACATTCTGACCAATCACACATCATACCTTGTTGATGTCCTGTGCGGTGGTGCAGCTCGGATGCTGTGCATTGTGGGTAAAGTTGCCCTCAGTGCTCTGTCCACTGCCAGCGCTACGACTGCTCCCTACACTGCCTGCGCTTCCAACACTGTTCCTGTCTCCTGAGAGAGACAGAGAGACATGTATATATAAACATGGAGCAAGAAAAAGTCAGAGAGACATAAAGACAGATGGAAGGAGACAGAGAGACAGTGAGAGAAAGACAGAGACCATACAGACAGTGAGACATACAGAGACAAAGATTGACATCGACAGAGAGACAGACAATATTGAGAGACAGAGAGTGGCATAGGAAGTGACTAGAGAGACAAACATTTTGAGATATACATATAGAGACAGAGAAATACACAGACAAACAGACATACAGAGACATAAAGACATGCAGACAGACATAAAGTGACGTACGAAAAGACAGATAAAAATGCAGAGACATATAGAGACACATACAGACAGACATACAGAGAGACAGAAAGACAATATAGAATATAGAAAGACAATTATTTAGGACATCAAAGACATGTAGAGAGACATACAATTACAGATATATATATATATATATATATAGAGAGAGAGAGAGAGAGAGAGAGAGAGAGAGAGAGAGTAGACAGATAAAGATACAGATATTAAGAGGGAGAGAGAAATCTAGACTCTCTACATAAATATGGATGATTATAGAGGATGAGAGACAGCACTAGCTAATGAGTGAGTACACTGAAGATCACGGGTGAGTCTGCTAACTGACTGAGCTAAAGACCTGCTCCTGAAGACATTTCAGATATCAGCAGGTACACTGCAGTTAGTGGCGCTCAGTGCTCACTGGCCCAGAACATCAGACATGAGAACCAGCAACATGACCGCACAATAGGGGAACACGAGGACGGACAGGACAGCTGACGGGGACTCGGGTGACTCTTACCAGCGGAAGAGCTCCTGAGGACCCAAATATCCTCTGGCTCTTTGGTATTAGCTGGAATACACAAGGCGCTGGGACTGTCGAGAGGAGAACCTAGCAAACATACAGACTTTAAAGGGTTCTGTGGGTTCAGTGGACAACTAGCTGGACGGAAAAGACTGTCCAGAGAGCCATGAGGTGTGTAACTTGTGTTTGCACTTGTAATGGGGTTAATGGGTAGCAACACTGGTGTCAGGATGTGGTCAAGGGGATCATAAGTCAAGATGTCCAAGACACACTTTAAATGTTAAATCGAGAACACCTCTGGACTGATATTAGAAGAACAGTGGACTGATATTAGTGAGTTAAGCAGATTTTGTTTATTTTAGGTTGTTTTATTATTATTTAATAATAAATAATTATAACTTATTTTATTGTTATAATTATATAAGTTATAATAACTTATTTTATTGTTGGTTTTAGTTTGGTGGAACCCCAAGATCATTACAACAAGGATTTTTCTTGGTGTTCCAAATAGGGTAGCTTAAGAACTCAAAGCATTGCACAAGAATCCTTGGAAGAACCTTTTTTTTTTTTTTTTTTTTTTACTGACATGGGTTCATGCATGGTTCTGTGAAAATGCTTCTATAATACCTTTACTTGAAGGCTTCACAAGAAACCCTCTCAGGGGTCTTTCCCTGTCAAAGAGGGTTCTAGGTAGAACTCTTATAGAAAGCCTTGAACCCTTATACGTACCTATTCGAGAACACCCGACATTTACAAATCGCTTTTTTTAACCATAAAAGGAAACTTGCATAGAAAAGATGAATTAGATGAATTAGTTTTAGATGAATGTTTCTAGAAAGTGTGTTAATTGACGTGTACTGGTGTGTGTGTGTGTGTGTGTGTGTGTGTGAGCAGAAGAACACACAGTACCTGGGTGGAGGTTCAGGCCGTTTTGGCGTGGTGAGTTGGGATGAGTGGGTGAATACAGCGTGTATGAGTCGTCAGTATGAGGGGTGGGGCGAGGGCTGCTGGAAAGGGGCGGAGCTCTGGCTAGGGTGTGATGTCTATGGTTGGGCAGAGAGGCCTGGCGAGACAGGAAGCCCCCTGAAGACATAACACACGGAGTGATGAATTATTATTTTTAGTAAGAAGGAAGAGCTTGAGTGTTCAGTTCTTAGTGGTTAATTTTGAGGTATTAGAGGTTAGTGTTCAGCATTGTTTTTATCTGTAGAATGTAGATTAGTTTGCGGTTAATGATTTGTGATATACAATATTTGTATTTATATTTGTATTGTAATATTTGTATAAACATTTGTGATATACAATGTTTAAGTATTTGGTGTTTTTTTTTTTTGTTATACCTCATCACAGAAATGAAAGAAAGTGTTTCATTGTGCTCTTGGCACAAACTGATGGAGTGAGAAATTGGATCCAGTATTTAAACCAAATTCTCTGAACGCACTGATAACGTGATGTATGAAAGCCATACAGTACTGTAAATGTGGTATGCAGCAGAAGCACATCATATGAACTTTAATGTGGTCTTCTATAACGTCTCATGGACCTTCCGTGGTCATGGCACAAACATGAAGAGGTCATTGTGAGAACATCATTGACGTAGCAACAACGCAGTGAGAAGGAATACGCTCTTGTTACTACACCCTTATTAAGTTCTTCCTGTGTCTTGATTCGACTACGTCAGCATGGCAGCTCCACGTCAAGGGAAACAATACTACATCCTTATTCTTCCTACTGCCTTCCTGTCAAGTTGTACAAGTTACTATTCTGTTTCCCCAATTTTTATGGCTGTAGTGGGAATGTCGCTCATTGTTGCAGTTTTTTTTTTTTTTTTAAATGGCTTTATAATAATTTACAGTGGATTTACAAATGTTTAAAAATTACAATCTTTTGACTGTGTTCAATGTTGACTATAAATATTAACTGATGTTAATCGATTTATTGGCATTAATAATTAAACCGGTAAACGCTTTATTACCTGATAATTGTTTTGTATAATCTATTCACCTGTACACCACAAGGGGGTGCACTTGCAATTCAGGTTCTGCTCACTAAGATACATTGTACTGTATTTTTAGTGGCTTCACTTTTATATAAGAACAAAGAGACAAGCAGCATTGTTTACAGCCTTATTTTATTATTTAAATTATTGTTTGTTTAAACTATTTGGGCTTCAATAAATGTGATTCACATAACAGATTTGTTGTGATTGGGCAAATAGAATTGTTGCAACAGCAATAGAAAAAGAGGGGAAGTGTGTGTCATCATTCATGATTAATGCAATATTGGTTGTTAACCTGTCCAAGTATTGGTTAAGGAAAACCTTTGTCTTCCTAATGTTTACAGTCTTTTCCCTGTTAGTTAAGAGCTTATTTGTAAGTGTTTGTACCGTTGAGTTTTGTAACTGTAGAACAAAAACCTTACAGCACTCTTCATGCTCATGACAATAAAACCTGGAACCTGAAAGTGGCTCATGTTTATTATTCTGGCATTCAGTGTTGTTTTTTCTCATTTAGTGTTTAGTCTGGCTTTAGTCTTTAGTTGTTAGTGTTTTATGTTTAGTTTCTTGTGACGGTTGACCCCTAGAGGGCGCCTAACGCCCGGGTTTGGGTTTTGTTTTGTAGTTTGGTTTATGTTTAATGTTAAACTTCAGTTCCCAGTTTGCACCTCGGTCAGGTGACGTAGAAGCTCACCTGAACCGAGGTAAGCCAATTAGTAATTGATTTATGTTTAGTTCTATAAATAGCCTGACTGAATCTCAGTCAGGCGTCTAGCATTAGTCGTTTTAAGTTTAGTTTGTGTTGGAGGGATTTCGCTTGTTTTATGCTTTTGTGTGAAAATCTAAATAAAGTACTCTGTTAAACCGTCAGCTCGCCTCCGCGATCATGCCTCGCACTCACCTCCGACGCAGACACCGTAAGAAACATGACAGAAAGCTAGACCGTTCAAGTGGCATGGCGGAGGACTTCCCCCTGGATTATTTTTGGGGGGGCGCGAAGACCATCTCGCCCGAGCTGGCGGACTGGCTGGAAGACAGCGAGGAAGAGGGGTTTGGTAGCTGGGAGTACTGCTGGCTGGAAGACGGCAAGATCGATCTGTTCCAGAGCTGGAGGTACAACCAGCTAGCCAAACAGGAGCAGGAGCACGACCGGGAGAGCAGCGAGGAGAGAGAAAGAGAGACACCACGGAGCTGGGAGAGCTGCAGGCTCGCCATTCGGCGAACGCCATTCAAAGGCGATGCAGCGCGGGGTCACGTGATTCCCCGCACCGGCCGGAAGAGAAGGGCGAGGAAGCCCAAGTACGGCGGTGACGCGGGGGAGAGAGAACCCCAGGCAGAGCAGCAGCAAAAGGAGCTCAGGTGGTGGATTCCAGAGCCGGAGCAAGTGCGAGAAATACGGGAGCAGGTGGAGGAGATGCAGCGCATGATCCTCCACTTCCGGGACAACCGCGAAGCGGGCTCGGAGCTTTTTCCTCCCTCGCCAACGCTGCAGGAGAGCGCCGTGCACGCTCCAACGCTGCAGGAGAGCGCCGTGCACGCTCCCACGCTGCAGGCGAGCGCCGTGCACGCTCCAACGCTGCAGGCGAGCGCCGTGCACGCTCCAACGCTGTCGAGCTCTGCACAAGCTCCAACGACCAAGACACCTGTTCTGCCGCCGCCTCCCGGCTTCGAGGATAGCGAGCTAGCACGCCAGCAGCCGCTGTCCCATGCACCTGTTCTGCCGCCGCCTCCCGGCTTCGAGGACAGCGAACCAGCGTGTCAGCAGCAGCTGACCGACGCTCTCGTTCTGCCGCCGCCTCCCGGCTTCGAGGATAGCGAGCTAGCACGCCAGCAGCCGCTGTCCCATGCACCTGTTCTGCCGCCGCCTCCCGGCTTCGAGGATAGCGAGCTAGCACGCCAGCAGCCGCTGTCCCATGCACCTGTTCTGCCGCCGCCTCCCGGCTTCGAGGATAGCGAGCTAGCACGCCATCAGCCGCTGTCCCATGCACCTGTTCTCCTGCCGCCTCCCGGCTTTGAGGACGACGTGGAACTGGCGAACGCACGGCACGCTCCAACGCCGCTGTCGAGCGCCGAGTACGTTCCAACGTCGCTGTCGAGCGCCGAGTACGCTCCAACGCCGCTGTCGAGCGCCGAGTACGCTCCAACGCCGCTGTCGAGCGCCGAGTACGCTCCAACGCCGCTGTCGAGCGCCGAGTACGCTCCAACGCCGCTGTCGAGCGCCGAGTACGCTCCAACGTCGCTGTCGAGCGCCGAGTACGCTCCAACGCCGCTGTCGAGTGCACTGCACGCTCCAACGCCGCTGTCGAGCGCACGGCACGCTCCCTCGCCGCTGTCGAGCGCACTGCACGCTCCCTCGCCGCTGTCGAGCGCACTGCACGCTCCCTCGCCGCTGTCGAGCGCACTGCACGCTCCCACGCCGCTGTCGAGCGCACTGCACGCTCCCACGCCGCTGTCGAGCGCACTGCACGCTCCCACGCCGCTGTCGAGCGCACTGCACGCTCCCACGCCGCTGTCGAGCGCACTGCACGCTCCCACGCCGCTGTCGAGCGCACTGCACGCTCCCACGCCGCAGTCGAGCGCACTGCACGCTCCCACGCCGCAGTCGAGCGCACTGCACGCTCCCACGCCGCAGTCGAGCGCACTGCACGCTCCCACGCCGCAGTCGAGCGCACTGCACGCTCCCACGCCGCAGTCGAGCGCACTGCACGCTCCCACGCCGCAGTCGAGCGCACTGCACGCTCCCACGCCGCAGTTGAGCCCTGCAAAAGCTCCACCGCCGTCGTCGAGCGCAGTGACCGCTCCACCGCCGTCGTCGAGCGCAGTGACCGCTCCACCGCCGTCGTCGAGCGCAGTGACCGCTCCACCGCCGTCGTCGAGCGCAGTGACCGCTCCACCGCCGTCGTCGAGCGCAGTGCACGCTCCACCGCCGTCGTCGAGCGCAGTGCACGCTCCAACGCCGCTGTCGAGCTCTGCAAAAGCTCCAACGTCGTCGTCGAGCGCAGTGCACGCTCCAACGCCGCTGTCGAGCTCTGCAAAAGCTCCAACGTCGTCGTCGAGCGCAGTGCACGCTCCAACGCCGCTGTTGAGCTCTGCAAAAGCTCCAACGTCGTCGTCGAGCGCAGTGCACGCTCCAACGCCGCTGTTGAGCTCTGCAAAAGCTCCAACGTCGTCGTCGAGCGCAGTGCACGCTCCAACGCCGCTGTTGAGCTCTGCAAAAGCTCCAACGTCGTCGTCGAGCGCAGTGCACGCTCCAACGCCGCTGTTGAGCTCTGCAAAAGCTCCAACGTCGTCGTCGAGCGCAATGCACGCTCCAACGCCGCGGTTGAGCTCTGCAAAAGCTCCAACGTCGTCGTCGAGCGCAGGGCACGCTCCAACGCTGTTGTTGAGCTCTGCAAAAGCTCCAACGTCGTCGTCGAGCGCAGTGCACGCTCCAACGCCGCGGTTGAGCTCTGCAAAAACCCGAACAGAGTCGTCGAGCTCCGCACAAGCTCCAACGCAGTCGTCGAGCTCCGCACAAGCTCCAACGCAGTCGTCGAGCTCCGCACAAGCTCCAACGCAGTCGTCGAGCCCCGCACAAGCTCCAACGCAGTCGTCGAGCTCCGCACAAGCTCCAGCGCAGTCGTCGAGCTCCGCACAAGCTCCACCGCAGTCGTCGAGCTCAGCACAAGCTCCAACGCAGTCGTCGAGCTCCGCACAAGCTCCTACGCAGTCGTCGAGCTCCGCACAAGCTCCCATGCAGTCGTCGAACTCTGCCCACGCTCCAACGCCGTCGTCGAGCGCCGTGCACGCTCCAACGCCGTCGTCGAGCGCAGTGACCGCTCCAACGCCGTCGTCGAGCGCAGTGACCGCTCCAACGCCGTCGTCGAGCGCAGTGACCGCTCCAACGCCGTCGTCGAGCGCAGTGACCGCTCCAACGCCGTCGTCGAGTGCAGCACCAGCCCTGCCACGGCCGAGCACGTCACCAGCCCTGCCACGGCCGAGCACGTCACCAGCCCTGCCACGGCCGAGCACGTCACCAGCCCTGCCACGACCGAGCACGTCTCCAGCCCTGCCACGGCCGAGCACGTCTCCAGCTCTGCCACCGCCGAGCACGTCTCCAGCTCTGCCACCGCCGAGCACGTCTCCAGCCCCGTCACCCAGCCTCCTGGTCAGGAGGTGGAAGGTAGAACATTGGGGTGGGTGTCCGGGGCCTCCGATGATGCTCCAGAGGAGCATTTTTTTTGGGGGGGTACTGTGACGGTTGACCCCTAGAGGGCGCCTAACGCCCGGGTTTGGGTTTTGTTTTGTAGTTTGGTTTATGTTTAATGTTAAACTTCAGTTCCCAGTTTGCACCTCGGTCAGGTGACGTAGAAGCTCACCTGAACCGAGGTAAGCCAATTAGTAATTGATTTATGTTTAGTTCTATAAATAGCCTGACTGAATCTCAGTCAGGCGTCTAGCATTAGTCGTTTTAAGTTTAGTTTGTGTTGGAGGGATTTCGCTTGTTTTATGCTTTTGTGTGAAAATCTAAATAAAGTACTCTGTTAAACCGTCAGCTCGCCTCCGCGATCATGCCTCGCACTCACCTCCGACGCAGACACCGTAAGAAACATGACATTTCTAAGGTTTTGTTTTTAGTGTGTTTTTTATTTTGTTTGTTTTTTTAGTGTTATGGGTTTTATGTTTTGATCTTCGCTTTAAGTGTTTTGTGTTTAGACTGGAGTGCATCATGTTTACTTTTTAGTCATTATTGTTTAGTGTGTTTATTTAGGGATTACTGTTTAATTTTAAAGTGTTTAGTCTTTTGTTTTTAGTGTGTGGGTTTAATAATAATAACAACAATACTAATAATAATAATAATAATACAAATAATAATAATAATAATAATAATAATAATAATAATAATAAATGTTATTTATAGGCACCTTTTGGGTCACTTAAGGTCCCTGTACAAGGTTCAAGCAGTAGATAAAATAAGAGCAGCAAACAATAAATAAATAAAAAACAGTATAAGATAAAACTATCACAGAGTTATCAGCAAATATATACTGTATAAGATTTGCCATGATATCAAATTTACGAGATGTGGGATAAGCACTTCTATATACTGTAGATTAGTCTTATGATGTGATTTGAATATGACTAGAGTGTCTGTTGAGACGATTCCGGATACATGTAGTAGTGTGGTGGCCAAGCATGCAGGAGGTATAAACAAGAGACTTGATGAAGAAAAGCGAAGAGTATGAGATGGTGTGTACAAGTTCAGAGAGATAAGATAGAGCAAGGTTATGAAGAACTTTCAAAGTGAGGTAGAGAATTTTAAAGTTTATGTGATATTTGATGGGAAGCTAGTGGAGTTGTTTCAGGTCGGAGTGACACGATGCCTGTAGGGAATCTGGGGTATGATATGGGCAGCAGAATTCTGGATAACTTGGAATTTATGAATGAGCTTACAGTATGTGGTAGGGCAGATACAAGTCAATCATAATAATTCATGTGTGCGGTCGCCACAGCCTGGTGGGGATGGCCGGAGTTTTTGGGACAGGCAGAAGTGAGCGATGCTACAGAGACGTTGTTCATAAAGGAATCAAAAGGTAAGCTGATGTTGAGGATGACTCCCAGGTTTTTAATCTGGGGAGACCATGATTTTATTTTATTTAAGCACTGAAGGATGGAGTCAGGCTTTGTGGACATATATAGCTGTCATTTGGGTAACAATGGAAAAGTATACAGAATCTCAAACATGTGGCCAAGGCGGAGAAGACAGATGAGACACAGAAGAGGGCCGAGGACAAAGCCTTGAGGAATACCACTGCTCAGGATAAGACTAAGAACAGAATTCATTTTTACTGGACAAACTGGGTAAGAGATGATGAGGTCTCTGAGAGATGATGAGGTGAACAAGGTGAATGGTATGACAGTGATGCCAACAGGAGCTAAGAGGTTTAACATTATTGTGTGTGAAATGGTGTCAAAGACTGCACTCAAATCAAGCCAAATTATCTTATTCTCTTGGTGTCATTGTAACCTAAAGATCAGATAAAAGACCCACAAAGGATGTATTTTCAACATGGACAACAAGCGATGTCTTAAGTTACAGAGCCGGATGAGTTGAGTCGCCATGTTTCTCGCAGTGGTGATAATGCAATCCACATGAGTAAGGAAGAAGCTTGTATAGAAACAACAACAAACACTTGGAGCAGTGGCAGCCAGATGTACCACAGGGCACTCACTGAAAGTGTAGTTTTTAATGTTTGGTTTTTAATTATGTGCTGTTTAGGTGTCGTTTTTAGTGTTTGTTTGCTATTGTTTAGCTGCTTGCTGGAACAAATGAAAAGAGGGTGAGAGAGGAGGGTGCATGGTTCAGCAATACTGAGCAAGCTGCTTATTTAACACTGACAATATGACATGGCAGGCTGCTGATTCTGCCCATCAGCCGCTCTCTCTCTCTCTCACACACACACACAACTAAATGTCAACAACTCTTCATTTCAGCTCCGATTTTCTACTCAGCCCTTTTCAGCTAAGTTCCGCCAACAGCTGATTATGTCCTCGTTAATCCTATTAGAGTTAAAGTGTGTGTGTGTCTCTGTGTGTACACATGTGGCAGTCTGAGAAAACCAGATGGTTGAATCCTGAAAAAAAACATCACTTTTTCTGCCTATGACGCACTTTAAAGTCACTTGTTGAAAGAAGCCATAAATATATTTTACCAAAAATTTACTTTACAACTAAGATCATGTTGTGCAAAAAGCCATGTAGTATGATCTCCTTACACAATGAATGCCACAATTTGATCAAGTTTAATCTACATGTATCACATTATCATCAAAACAAGACTGCAGATTTATAATATCTAATAAAACTAGATGAGCCAGCCATTATTCCTGTATGAGCATGAACACACATGAGTGGGATGAAAATATGGCAATGAGGCTCGTGTTTGAATGCTGAGTGACTTTATCCCCAGGTGATGAGACAGAGCTGGATGTAGATGATGCTCTTTGGCCACTTTGGGGATAACATTTAGCAGGTTTTGTCTTTCAAACAGAACCCGTTTTAAAAGTGTCACTAAAGTTAACTGTTTTTACAAGGGCCGTTCAAGTCAAACCGGGACTTGTGATAACGTTTCTCATAATTAAAGGCATAAAATTGATTGACATTTACAGAAGACTTTAATCACAGTACGGTGATGAGACTTATAGCCGCAGTAAAACAGGCTGAATGGTGCAAAAGTTGTAAAGAAAGCCGTACGTCTGTGAATGATAATCACAGATGTACGGAACGGCTGATCTTTAAAAACTGTGTAATCTACAGGAGCTGGGAGTTATGGCTCATCCACAGTAGAGTCCTGACCTCGCTCCAAGCCATTTCAATAGGTTTGGATCATTAAAGGAGTTCCTGGGAGGCTAGGGTTTCAGGACTTATTAAGCACTGGGATAAGTGCATTAGAGTAGCAGGGGCTAATAGAGAGTAATAAAGGGAGTTTTTACTGAATAACGGAAAATCCTGGTTTGACCTGAACGCCGCTTGTGTTTCTGAAATACAAGACACATTATGTAGGGTTGTAGGTAAAATCGTGTGTACACACCAGTTGCCACAAGGCAGCACTGTTGTGATCCTCTCAACCCACTTCACACTGAAGCGCTTCAGTTTCAAGCACGGGGGCGTAACACTTCCACTTACCCGATCTCCGGGTTATGACCTCTACGATGGACGGAGGGAAGTACCCGACCCGGTCAATGCCTCTCTGACTGTCATGAATGTGTCCTTTCCAACGCCCATCCATGTGCTGCTCCAGAACCTAAAACACACCGACAAGCTCATTAAACACACACAGACACAGAATAAGCAAAATAAGCAAAATAAAAAATCGAGGCTAGCCCTAGTGTTTGGGGTTTGAATAAGGTTTGTTTACCCTCGTCCTTCCCGCTCACTCGCTCGCTCGTATTAAGTCACCAGAGTTCTCTTATTTTGAAGTCTCGCTGCACATTAAATATTCAGAAGACGACTCTGTGCTCTTCTTTCAAACGTCTGTCAAAGTCTCTGGGTACGCCGGTTCTAAACTTACAGCTTAACCTCGCGTGTTCCAGTCCCGATTTAGCACGGCACGCCGAGCAAATGAGCCCATTAGCATTCCACGCATGTTTCACAGGGTTAAATTTTAAGCACGGATCGCGTGCCTAATGATCAAACTGATGAAACGGGGGTGGATGAGTACGTAGCTTGGGTGCAGATTCGGTCTTTCATCTGGGGTTGTCTCATGGAGCAGCAGGTTTAAGAACCTGAATAAGAAAATAAACCTTCTTCTCAGTCTTCAATGAAAATAAAAAAAATCTATCTAACTTGACATGAGGCTGTGTTAAACTTAATACACATGCTGGGGTCCGTTCTTCGTACGTCGCTTGAAACATCCGGGATGAATTGACACATCTAAGATGAGATCATCGTGCTAATTACGCTCCGGCTAAGTCGGTTCTTCCAGCACACCTGTTGTTGATGATTAGTTTGGCCGGATTGAGTCTAGGATTATTGCGCGTTCGTGCGTTGGTTTAAAAGGCGATATGCATCGACAGTAGAAACACTGATCACAAGCCCTTTGATTGGTTGACGAAATGACAAAAGAACAAGCAAAAAAATTTTTTGTAACACCTGTTATGCGCTGAAATGCTTCCCTGCCATGGATCCTCCCCCACACACACATAATCGCTATCAAATATTATATTAGAACATAATATGCACATATGTTTTACAAATTACATGAGACAATAAAATAAAATAAGAAATATGAAAATAAATATGTTGTATATGGAAAAATTGAAATATTAGTTTTGAAAAATATACGTTTTTGAAAAATAGAAATTTTTCAAAAACATGTATACTTTTATATTGTTTACTTTATAATAAAATTAGTTTTGTCCAATCTTTCATTATAAAAAATATTTTTTTTATTTTATATATATATATTTATGTTTATGTTTATATATTTAATATTTATACATTATGGCAAGCCGTCCATGTCAGTGCTCTTTAACCAATCAGATGTGACCTCACCATTTCAACCAATCATAACCCACCAGGAGTGCAGCCTTAATCCTGTTTACATGAAATAAAGCTGCTACCGAGCAAGTTCAAGCTTACGGACATGTTGCTATGACAACAAGTGCGAGAAGCGCATCGAAGAACGAAACAATCCAAGATCAGGACAAATCCACAACAATCAAATCCAGCTAACTGAGTTAGCGACGTACGAAGAACACCCCCTGGTGTCATAAAGTGTGTAACATCAATATACAGTACAATAACACAGAAAACTTTTTTTTGTCCTTTTGGACTGGATGAGATGCACACTGGAGCTGGGACTTGCTGGGATTTTTTTGAGGGTTTGTCTAACCTTGGAATATGATACAACATTATATAAATAAATAAAGTCAAAAGAAATGCTCCGACCTCTAAACCACACAAACTTGTATAACTATAGATGTTTTAAACACTGTATATTCAGGATTGCTCTAAATTCCTAAACAGTTGCTAAGATCATTTTAAACAAACAGTTCAACTTTTTTCTTTTTTTTTTTTCTTTGCCAACCCTGTTATAAACTCATACCGGATAACAGCTAGTTGGCATAAATATCAACGCACGCTCACAAACACTACAAAGTCACACACAGGCATACACATGCACACACAAAGCCCACACCCAAAAACCCTGCCATGTGTTTAGCGCAGAGCCTCAGGACACACATTTCCAGCACGGCTCATGGAGTACGAAGCGTGCCTGAGGGCCGAGGGGAAAAGAAAAGATTCAAGGGGTGGAGAAATAAATATATAAAAACAAACGAGCATGACGGCGTATCTGTGCTATGGCGTACAGCGTGAAACAAGTCTCGATCGCTCGACTTGCCCATCACAGAGGAGCTTGTCGTAGCATGCAGGTCTTTACCGCGTACACACAGACACAGCTGGTGTTGCTTTTCTTTCCACTATGTGCTCCGTGATAACCTTTTGTACTGTGTGGCTTAAATACCCACCGTCATCAATCACAGCGCTTGCTTAAAGTCGGATGTGTCGTAGAATGTGTAAAGTGCTGTGTGCCGGATAGACTGTTCCAGAAGAAATAAAACACTTGGTGTTGCGCTGTGTGAGGAAAGTAATCAACAGCACATTGGTGTGGAGTTAATGGTTCCATCCTAAAATGTATTATTTTACTACAGAACATCACATCCAGGAGTGTTTTACTGTCCTTTTACCACATTGATTTGCCAGGGTTTACACTTTGTATTTATAAAAGTGCAATCCCTATTAAATTGTCGTAGTAAAAGAACAATAAAACACTGTGTAGAAATGCGAATCCTACAATAGGTAAACTGTTGATTCATTTCAATGTGAATTTTGTAAATCATGATTTTCTATTTAATTAACTTTGCTAGCATTAACGTTTATCGTCTGATTTGTCTGTGGCAGAAAAACGTGACTGGTTTTGAGCTGGCGACTGATAATTAGCAACTGTGCGTAAATGTTTTAAATTCTTACTGGTACTATGTAGTCAAAAGGTGAGGAGAATAAACCATGGAGGTGGTGGACAGTTCTGATAAAGTTACGAGATTTACTTTGCATTTCTACTTATATTTCACGTTTCCCCAAATAGTCTTCAATGGAAAGCTAGTGCACTATGTAGGGTGTACAATCCCTTGTTCCACACACCAAGTAGTTCCCTCATTGGACTATACAGAAGCAATTAAGACAAGGATACAATGTTGTGTAAGATGACATAACGTTATCAGATGTGTTTTCTTGCTGAAAGTGCTTCTGTGACTGGTTTTGAATGTGGGTTTTGGCAGGCAGTTGCTATCTCCTCTTTCCAGTACTGCGGATTGGACCGTACAGACCTACTTTCTCCCATGCTGGCATTCGACAGTTCCTGTAGTTACTTAGTTTATTTTAAATTATTGGAAGGAGTCTTAGTTAATACTCCCAGCCCACTTTACCTACTGTATGTAAGTGTGTATCATACATAAGTATAAATGTATGACATGACGGACATATAATGAATGTATTAGTTTAACCCACTGCTATAGGATAAGAGGCTATGCTGGTATGACATGCAGGGCGTACTCTGCTTCATCACTCTATCCCTCACACATCATCTGCACCACTTAATCCTGTATTTAGGGTCGTGTGGGGACTGATGCCCCCCACGACAGGATTGGCACCCTGTCTAGGTGGGGTACACCAAGACACACGCGCACACACACGCACACTACAGGCAATTTGGGAACGCCAATTAGCCTAACCTGCATGTTTTTTGATCTGTAGAAGGAAACCGGAGTACCCAGAGGAAACTCACCAACACTGATGAGATTTAAATATACGATTGTGTACTCTGCGTTTACCATAATGACGTCTCCGGCACGTATGTTCAGAGCTGTAGGATCGTGGAGGTTCCAGTAGTCCTTTAGTGCCCTCACCTGCATTGCTCCTGAGGCTTCTAACAGAATGGGTATAAACACACACACACACACACACACACACACACACACACAGCCTTTAAGACAAGTATGAACAGCTGGTGTAATTCCAAATGCTGCAAATTCAGGAATATTACAGTATGAGTAAACCCAATAGTTTCCGCAGAATGCACTGATGGATTGCACGGCCCTGTTTTCTTGTCACTACACCACCAGTATTTCAACACAGTAAGTGTTTGTGCCTCAGGCTGTAACATGGGGTTCGTCACCAAGCCCTTTGGATTTGATACAGGTAAATCGTCTACACAAAATCATTTCGAGCATGCCAATTAGACCGTCAGCTTCAATAACACGCCGCCTGAATCCCAGGAGGCAAATGATTTGAATGTTTTTGTTTTTAACTTCATAAAGGCTTTTTAATCTATTACCATAAAGTTCTGTAGAAGTTTGCGAGTTCACTGGAGTTTCGAGCCTACTTTTGGGAGGAAGCATTTAGTTTTCTTTTGGGAAGATGAATAATACAACGCTAAGCTCCATGAAATTACAGGGAATATACATGACTTATATGCATTTACTACTAAATACCAAACCTGCGTGTTCTATTGAAGACTAAGCTCTGATTAATCGACTAAGCTCTCTCATGACTGAAATGTCCTAGTAATCCCGGCCTAATATTCTGACTAGCATGTTTGATTGACAGCACTCCGCCTGAGACTCTAATCCTACTGAGATTTAAGTATAAAATAAAAACCTACTAACCAAGTCTCAAAAAATCTCAGTGATCTACTATGAAATCTAGACTACAGCAGTCACGACCACAGTGAGCTGATCTGCAGTGTAATTTTAAATAGAAAACGATATTGTTTAGTTGATTTTCTATTAAAATTAGCTAAAAGTTAAATTTTATTAGAAATGCCAAGTGGAAAAAAAAAAAAACTGGAAAAAAAAAACTACAAATTTGAAACGACAAGCGCGCCAAGTGACAGGCGGAAGAAATTGTGATGTAATCGATTTAAAATGTTAATATTTTAAAGAATCTGTGAATATAATAATCGTGAATTATGAAATACTCAGATTTATAAATGTACTACAAACATGCGATGCTGGAATAAAGAAATGGATGACAAACTGGCTAGAGGAAACAGATTATGCAGTTTTAATGTATAAATATCTCATTTAACTAATGTCAAATTAAAATCTCTCAAGTGGGACCGGCACTGTATGTAGTGGCTGGGGCGTGGCTGGGGCGTGGCAACCCACAGACAGCAGGGCTCAAACCTAGAGCCGTAACTGCCTGAGCCAGCAGTCCCAAATCTTACACTTAATATACTCTTGTAAAAATAGTTCCTCTTGAAGGGAGCTCAAATGTTTCAGAATGAATGTTGCTGTTCAGCACACGTGGTGATGTTTCCTCAGTCATCTTATTATCCATGTTAAAACGTGCCGTTATCACATATAACCGGGTAACCGCACTCGATTCTGGGAATCCATTAGGGTCAAACTTGTTCAGATGATTAATTTGTCTTAACTCATTAAAATTCTAAATTAAATCACATGTTAACACGTTAATATTGATAGCCCTTAAAAAATTTATAATAATAATAATCATGAACAAAAATTTAATGAAGCTACCAGTAAATAGTAAAGATTAAGGACTGATGGTGTTTTAGCTGTTTCTTACTCTCTATTACCCTGATTTATTAGTTCCCTAAGATGCTTGGAAGCTAGTAATGGCGCTTTTCCACTGCATAGTACGGCACGACACGGTTCAGTTCAGCTCACTTTTGGGGGGTTTTCCACTGGGAACAGTACCTGGTACCTGGTCCTTTTTTTAGTACCACCTCAGCCGAGGTTCCAAGCGCGCCAAACCGTTACCAAAACGTGACGTGTAAACTCCGGTGGTCACCGATTGGCCGGAGAAAATCATCATTACTGCGTCACTGAGCTTGCGACACGAGACACAACAGAACCGCTATATTTAGAACAGCCAGAGAAGGATCGCACGCACCTTTTTGTATTAACCAAAAATTGTTCTTTGGCTGCCATCAGCCTCTTTTGAAACAAACTCCTTCGTCTCGCTGTTAAAAACATCCACATGCCGAGAATGAAGAACACCATTCTGTCGATATGCGCCATTGTTGTGTGGTTGTTTGTGGCGCGTTTACGATGACGTCACGGCAGTAGCGGCGCCGCAACTATAACGACACGTGAGTAATCCCGCCCACGCTAAAGCGTTACTAAACTGCAGTGGAAGCGCAAACCGAGCCGAACTGAGCCGAACCGAAGTGAGCTGTACTGAACCGTGCTGTGCCGTACTATGCAGTGGAAAAGAGGCATAAGACAGTCAGCTACTGTAATTTAGGCTCATTTTTGGAATGACAGAAAAAATATATTCAAGGTATGAAAATTTTGTGTATTTTGAGTCCCCATCCGTATCTTCAGGTAAAGTGCTCTTGAACTTTTCTTAAAGAAATGCACACGTTTCATGAAGTGACCTTCCGAAGCAAACTGTGAGCGCTCTTTTTTTTTTAGTAAACGTTTTGAGAGTTAAGATTACACGTGGGCTAACAGGAAGGAGAAAGGCGTGGAGCCTCGCACCTCGGAGCAGCTGTTTGATGTCTTTGCTGGCGTGAGACGTGGTGAACTGGTTGACGATGTCCAGGGCCGTTTGGTTATACGTGTTCCTGATGTTCACGTCAATCCCAGCCTGCAGCACAAAATACACAATGCAATCGTATTTTAATAGGACAAATGAGAAATGTATTTCTTACATGTGTTCAATTAGGTTGTAGTGTTTATTGCTTTTGCTTACATCCAATAGCAGCTTGACAACATCGGTTTTGCCGTAGAGCGCCGCCTCGTGAAGCGCCGTGCCGGCTTTCGTGATTCTGTTGATATCGATCCCCGCTTTCAGGAGCAGCCTGAGTTATGTCAAATAAGATGAAATCATTATTTGCTCGGTTTAGCCCACAAGCGTTCATGGTTTTAGTGTAACATGAGCTAATTTCTCCAGGAAATGACTCAACCGCTAAATATTTGTAAAAGGAAGTGAATCATTAATGAGCTCTGCTACGGGTCCTGACATGCGCCTTCGTCTCAGATGACTTCTCAGGTCTTACCTTAATTCCTGAGGACCAGCACATGTGCGCACACATACACACACACATACAAAGGTACTAAGAGACACCTTGCAAAAAATATATACAACCTAAAAACAGTGTGATATTTCTCAGGCAGCAGTGATGCTCAGTGTGTGTTAGATATCCAGACAGCTGTGTGTATGAGTGTGAAAGAAAAGTAAGAGCTCATAAACTCCCACACCAGCAAATATGCCCCCTAATCCAGAGGAGTACCACTCTGTTCCAAACATTCCAGCTGTGGCATTAGATACGCAGCCTCGCAGCTGGCAGCTGCTCATCAGGTTCTAAGTTCAAGAAAACATTAAAAAAAATTATTCATCTAGCAGGAGCTATGTAGCTATCTAGCTATGTAAATTAGGTGTGTGTGTGTGATGTTCAGTTTTTTTTTTTCCCTGATTGTGATTCTACATTTTAAAAGATTTGGTTGCCTAAAAAACAGAAACTAATTATTTCCATCATCTCAGGTTTAATCTGTTGAAGGTTTAATCATCATGAGCCATTTTCATAATTTTTCATTTTATCGTTCTAAGCATCCAAATTAATATTTATTTATTTATTATTTCCTATCAGTACCAATCATTGAGCAGTTATGCCTGACCAAAACCATTAAAATGAGTGCCAGGGGTAAAGTAGATCCAGTTTCAAACGCTTCAGAAATTCCCTTAAACCCATCAGCCAGATGTAACAGCACCGTGATTATGTGCTGAATCTCCCGAAAGAAGAAATGTAATGCAAATGTAAGCATGTAGTCCTTTAGTCCTTTAGGCAGAGCTCTGCTGAATCAGTACAACACTTTAATACTGAAGCTTTCTGAGACGGCTCAGCTTTTTTAATGGATTAAATGGAGAAAAAAAAAAAAAAGTGAACTTCATATGGTGTTAGAAAACCTGGATTAGGTCTATTTGGAAATGATCTTCTTGTCCTCAGATGTTTGAGTTGTTTTGTATCATTTCAGATGCTAAATGGTTTAATATGGGGAATTGGACAAAGAAAAGAAAAAAAAGAAAGGAAAAAACATTATCCAGGATTTATCTGTGTTTATCCATTGGGATTGAAGAGAACAGTTCAGAAGTATGTATTTGTTTCGTATTAACGTTACATGAAAAATCATAACTGTTTCTGATCATTACTTATCCTATTTCCATATTTAATTTCCCTTTTTTATACTTATGAACATTAGATTACATTACTCTTATTGCTCTTATTTCATGTTTACATTTTGATCCCTTGAGTAAATTTTACTGTCAATTCTTTTATTGTGAATTTATTAATTGTATTTGCATTTTACTATTTCACTGGATATTGTGCTGGTGTGTTTTGTGTGCATACAACAAATAACATTTTAATTTGAACTTAAAAAGGAAAAAAGAGGATGGTTGAGTAGGACCATTTATAGTTGCTGTAAAAAACTAATGTAAATGTCAAACATACTAACACCTTAAAAGGTTGAACATATCAGGCATGAGTATAAAGTTAACTACAATTAGGCAAAGAAAACATTAGGATTGTGCTTTCATTGGAAAATAATCACCTTCCGGGTGTTCTCTGATAGAACTAGGAAATCACCAGGAATCACGACCACTACTGATAACTGTCTGATTTGTCTCAAGCAGATGTACTGTACACTGCACACTACAGGCCTTGCAATGTTAAAAACTACTCGAAGCATTGAATAAATGTTGAAATGCAGAGTTACGTGTCTTGTTAATTGTTTAAATGTATGTAATGTCTCGCGCAAAGTGATGTTTGTTTTCTGCCAATCTTTTCCTTCATCCTCCAGTCCAGTAGGTGGCGGTATTGCACCAAGCACCCAAAAACTCAAAAGAAGAAAAGAAATCGAGGGAATGTGGTAGAGAAGGGAAAAATGATTTAGTGATGCATCATTTTAAAGTTGATAAATGTTTGCATTTGAGGTAGTTGATCTATGATCAATCTATAAGTGGTGCACTCTAAATTATTCACAAATTGATACAGTGTCTTGTGTGATAAGACCAAATTATTTGATGTTTGTTTAGAATTGTAACAAATTCTGAAAAAAATGTAACAGAATCGGCATATTTATACCATTGTGATACGGAATCACGATACAAATCGAATCGGCATGAAGTTATTGTGATGATATTGTATCTGGTGATTCCCATCACTAGTATTTTGCAATTTATTTTTCAAAAGATGGAAGCAGTATATTTTCAATGAATTAATAATTTTTTTTATTTTTTTGCGCTTTCATCTGTTTAAAGTTTGTAAGTTTACCAGAAAGAAGACTTTCATGTGTCCTAAAGTATGAACTGGTGGAAAAGCTAAAGTGCCTTTTCATTTCAATGTTAATTTTTATTTATTTTTTTGGTTAAATGACAAATTGTGGAAAAAGTGGAATTGCTACTGCAGAATGGAGCAAAAAGAGAAAATAGATAATTTTTTTTTGCTGGTCAATTGAAGTGAACTGATGGATCAGTTTTTGAATCAAAATCAATTAACAAAAAAAATTTTTTTACTTTCATCAACTTACAAATATGAGGACTGAAAATTATGGACGTGCTGTAATAGGTACTGTAAATAATCAACATTATTCTGGTGGCACATCCCTTCTGCGATAACAGCAATACGCCCAAGTGTTTTATTTCTTACTTGCGAACATTTTAATGTCTTGAACTAAAATTTAGTTCTGTTAAATCAGATTTTTTAGAATCACCAAGCACATCCTCATGGAGTGCTGTTCCAGCTGTGGTAGGTGACTCTGTTGACACCAGCAGAACATCCAGCATTGAGGAACATAGAGAAGGGGGGGGGGGGGATGGTAGGCATGTTTGGGAATGCGGGAACGAGTTTTCACAAATGGAAAGCAGTGGAGTAGTGTGACGGAAGAGCAGCTGACTGGCCAGTGAAAGCCGATCTGTCTTCACTCCTACACCATGTCAACACTCAGCATAGGCATACATCCCACACAGTGCTGACGAAAACACACACACACACACACACACACCTCAGTCAGTCAACCATGTGCTCAATCAACACTCCGCTGTCTCCCCACCTTCCTTCCTTTACACACATAAGCCAGACATGAACAAGAGGATCAGTCTATGCCTACAGGCACACCTGCAGTACACTCACACTCTCCGACGCAAAACACAACGCACGCTTGGAAGTCACCACAAAAGAGACATACAGAGAAAGTAATGGATTAAAAAAAAAAGAACCTGATGATGTCCTTGTGACCGTTGCGAGCAGCGAGGTGCAGGGGTGTGTTGTCTCTCCCGTTGCTCTCCAGTAGAGCCACCACCATGTTGCTGCTCAACAGCAGCTGCACCACCTGACACACAGACACACAAAAGGAAACTTAAGTAAACTAGACATTGTGTTCTTCCTTTCAATACACTTAGATCATGTTGTTCAAGGCAGGCTCACACAAGACTGCACTCGAGAACCCGAACTGACTTTAAAGGTTTGAGTAATATGATGTCATCCTGGGGTTAACTACATGACTGTCTGGATTTTATTTTGATTTCAACACCAAAAAGCCAATAGAAACCGTTTTTTGATTGGTTTCCGTTATACAAACTTAATGGGCGATGTTAGCATACGGCTCAGATTTTCTGTGTCACTTGACATCAAATAGTAAGGGTTTTTAAAAATTGCACTACGTTTCCTACTTCTTCTTTTTATACTACCAATCAGAAGTTTGGACACGCCTTCTAACTCCATGGTCTTCCCTGATTTGTATTTCTTTCTACATTGTACTGTAAATGAATGGGCATCCAAAATATACAATAATCTACTTTGAACAGTTGATATTGAGATGTAAATTCTTCATAATGGTTTCTTCTAATCTGACTTTGCTGTTTTTGTTACTTAATTACTGGACATAATGTGTTATTTCATAGGTTTGAAAGAATCCAGTATTATACTGGACATAGAAAATAAATCCAATCTTGTGTCCAAACCTTTGACCGATACTGGATATTATAAACTAAATTTTTCTAGGTATGTAATCTCACATTCGATCAAAGGTGGAAATTAACCGAGTACTCCATTTCTGTACTTATGTACGTGTTTCATATATCTGTACTTTGATTTCATTTGAGTAGTTTTATTAGAGGATACGTTTTTATTACGAACTCCACTACATCCTTCAACAATTATCTATACTTCCTACTTCAGTACATTTCTCCATGGCGTTTCGTTACATAACCAGAATGTTGCAGAGTATTTAAAGCAGTAACCTGCTGGCTATTGTGCATAATTACATGATTTGTCTTCCCTAATCATGTAGCAGGTGTTTGAAATCAGATGTGGACATGATTGTAGACAGAGAGTAAAAAAAAGCACACACACACAGAGAGAGAGAGAGAGAGAGAGACTCTTAATATGACCTGAAGGCTACTGTATATTTGAAACTTAAGCAAATTTGAAGGCAAGAACTTTTGTTCTTTTACTCCATTAGAATTGTAAATGGATGACTTCTACTTTTACTCAAGTGATATTTTACCTAGAGTATCTCTACCTTTACGCAAATATAGGATTTGTCTACTTTGCCCACCTTTGCATATGATGCTAAACACTCTGATTGGCCTAGAAAATAGTTCCCAAATCTTTTTTTTTTTCCTTTGGGAACATTTAAGCGATTCCTAATTAGAAGGACAAAAAGTTTGGTTCTAAAATTAACTAAGCAACACACACACACACACACACACACACCTCATTACGATGACCACCTTGATGTTTCTATGCAACAATGTAAGTAATATTACTGTATATAATATTTTGTATTCCCTTGCGAGTGTGTGTGTATATTGGGTAAGTCTCCAGTACAAGCTTGGAATTATTGAATAATATTTTCCAACTAGAACCTATTCTATTTAAGAGTACAGAATGATTCCATAACAGTTGACTGATACCTCGTACTTCTACTGTGTTATGTGCTTCCACATCCAACGATCCCGCTCAACAGCATTATTAAACAATCTAAAAGAAGGTTCTAAGTCTAGTTAATGATGCATGAATGACCCCCGACCCATCAGGCTCTTCACGTCGCCTGGATTGTGTCACACTTCAGATGATACCAGGCGTCCGACTGAGGCGCGGGTGCAAAAATAGATGCCTTCGCTTTCAGCCTCCGTGTAGCATGCACTGTATATTCTGTAGAGTGAAAGCTTAAACAGCAATAGGAATAGCCTACCCGGGAAAATCTAGATTAAAACGACTTCAAAACCGCAGCTTAGGCACAAGAAAAGCTCTCAGAGGAAGCCTTTCACACACAGACAGGCCTCCTCAGACAGCTGGTATAACCACTCAGGCTTCATTTCCCCAACAGCAGGTGGTTGATGGATATAATCATCATAACATATAGTGAGGTCGTTACAGTGGTGACATTACGCTACTGTAGATATTGACAATACTAGATGTACTGCGTTTCTAAATGCTGCTTGAAATATGCAGATTTTCGAATGAACAAACTTGTGTACTTTCTACGGAACAAAAAATTAAATAAACGAGTGAGAGAATGAGAGAGACGTGGATCTAGCGCACTGTATCTTCTGCAAATGTTTCTGTTCCTGGAGTCGAATACGAACCCTCTTCACGAGTCAAGGAAAAAAACAAAAAAACAAAAAACATTACATCAGCTTTATTATCAGAATAATTTAATACTTTCTCTACTGCTGCCGCTTTTCTGCTATTTAATATCTTTACCAAAAATACGTTGTTGTTTTCCAGGCAAAATCCTACAGTACAGTGTGTATCTAATATCCTGCTTTCAAAAAGACAAACAAAATCTTTTACAGTTCAACCAGTGCTGATAATCAAGATAAAAAAAACACAACAACAACATTCAATGTAAAGACGAAAAAGATTTTATCTCGTTTGACGTCGTCGTCAGAAAACTATGTCTGCGTCACGTCTATTACGCTCTACTTACTTTAACGAGCTCGACAGACGTGTACCGTTATTACAGACTAGGGTTTGTTTTTCATTTTCTGTTACACTAAGTGACGTCCTGTCAACAGACGCCTCAGTCATGGCCTAGCAAACTTTAAAAACATACTAAAGCTTTAGCGGTGTGAAGGCTGGGATCTGATTCATTCAGTGCGTTTCCATGTACAGTACACGCACGGTGTTGCAGATTCTCACTGCGGAACAACTACGTTTTGAATAGGAATGTTATCACTGGATTAAAAAAAAAAAAAAAAAGGTTCAGTTAGTTGGTAGTAAACAAGATAATGCTGACTGTTTGTATACAAGACATGGGAGAACTATTTCACTGGCTGTCGGCCATCTGCGTCTGACTATGAAGAGGTCGAACTCTCCAACAAAGCTCAAGCTTTACAATACAATACAGTACAGAAAATACGAAAATGTGATAATGAGAACATTAGATGAAAGATTTTTTTTCCTCCAAATAATCTTGTTTTAGATTCTTTTCATCTGCACCATGTTTAATTGGATGTTATACACTATTTTGTTAAATCACAAACTTACCATATAATAATATGTGACCCGTTGCATCAAATCAGGTATTAAGTCGCATTTTTTTCTGATTTGAGTTATGTATATGTTCAGATCTCAGGTTCAATAAGCTCCATTTTGATACCAAGTTTATTACTGTTCAAGAGATGGACCTCAAAAAATTACACTGATATTCTATTTTTATAATATTAAAATGAGGATTCCGTGAGGTAGTAAGAGAGAGAATCCTCGTCCTCATTCTGACAGCAGGATTAGCAGGAGTCTAGACCTGAGCGACCTGAAAATGTCTCCAGAGGCTTGTACAGTGGACACTATGTATGATGAGTGGATCGCTTCATGTGCTTCACTTCTTACCCTGACACGCCCATCACTCTGTAATAGGCTCAATCTGGACTCATCGGGTCACATGACCTTTTTCCGTCGCTCCAAAGTGTTTTGTTTTTTTTTTTGCTGAGTTTCGATAAGTGATTTACTTGAACACACAGCTGTTTAGTCTTAATCCTTTGAGTTCTCATCACATTGTGTGTGTATATGGAAATGCTCCTACTTTCACTATTAAACACAGCTCTGATTTCTTCTATCGATTTTTTTATGATGCCACCTCACCAAGTGTTTAAGTGATCTCTAGTCATGATTTTTTTTCCAACCACATTTCTTTTACAAAGTAGACAGTTCCAAACCATCATTCTATTTTATTTGCTTGATGCAGGCCAATATTTTTCTTTTTGGCTCTATTTATTTGAAAATTTTAAATAAATCATACGTAAGGTAATATTTAAGAGGTACATTTCAAGCTGCTTTCTTAAAGCAATACTAGTTACTTTTGAGGTTCTTAAAATGTTCTTACAGCTTTATAACGGGATTTAACTCGGACTAGTTTTTTGTTACTTTTTGCTATTGTTAATACGAAATGTTTATATTTCCAATGCCGATTTGTTAAGTACAAAAAAAAAAAAATTTCTGAAAACAACCAATAATTTGCCATTTCTGAAAAGGCGATCACTTTTTTAACGTCATTATGGAACCTATGGGGAATTATTGGTTGTTTAAAAAATAACAAAAAACTACACTTAAACAAATGTATTCTCTAAAAAAGGTTTCTTTCTGAGAAGTCCGAGTTAAATCCCTTTATAAAGCTGTAAGAACATTTTAAGAACTTCAAAAGTACCTAGTATTGCTTGAAGAAAGCAGCTTGAAAAGTACCTCTTAAAAATTACCTTATGTATGATTTACTTAAAATTTTCAAATAAATATAGCCAAAAATAAAAATATTCTTTTGAGGAAATAAGCATTTAAGGGGTTTTATGGTTTAAGGGTTTTAATCGTTCTCTGTTTAGGAGTTCTTCTCAACTGAGAGAGAGAACCCCTCGATTAAGTGTGACTGGAGAGGGAGAGAGAGAGGGAGAGAGAGAGAGAGAGAGAGAGAAAACCCTTTATAATCCTAATCCTTTTCGAGTACCATCCTACAATAAACACTGTCTATACGTACCTTTAACCTGCCGAACTCACAGGCCAGGTCCAGTGGGGTCTTCTTGGCCTTGTTGACCATACATGCATTGGACTGGTGCTGAAGAAGCATCTCCGACTAATGGAAAGAAAAAAAAAACAGATGGACAGAAAGACCAATCACATTTGAGGATCTGTCACTACCCGCATCGGGTTTCTATGATCACACGGGGAAAGATGTCACGCTAGAAAGTCCTCTGGGTGTACGCCAAGGCATAAACACACAAGAACACAGAAATGTCTCAGATTCTTCCAGAGCTGTATGACGACATGGTGTGATCAGAGGATCCTCTTACATACTGTATGCTGTGAGAAAGCCAACACTCTGGATGTTTTGTACGTGAAGCCGCCACTATACACCTCGTTTTGGGTGAAGGCACCAAAAAAAAAAAAAAAAAAAAAGCCATTGTTCAAAAACAATGACCAGCAGAGTAACGCCATCAGCACTGAGGACATTTCTGAAGCCTTAAGCATGCGAGGACACGTCTCGTTTTCATTTTGTTTTCTCCTCCTCTTTCACCAAAGGCTATAACAACCATTTTTTCCCCCACTAACAGTGTATCGTGTCTATGATAATAGCTACGCCTTTGTAATCACAATGTGATCCCTCATCTTTATGAGTCAAGGAGGGAAAATGTCACAGAATAAACAACGGACATGGTTTTCTTTCTATACGAGGACAAAATAGTATCTCAGACGGAGCCGAATCCTTCGTTCTGATTAGTCGGAAATGAATGTGCTTCTTCTAATATGTATTCATTCCTACAGCAGCTCATTTACAGAGACTTGTATGGCAGACATGTTATTAAAAAAATAATTATTATTATAAGGAAAAAAAAGTGTAACTCTATTATTGGATAAATACTGTAGAGCAGGGTGAAAAAACAGTCTACACTATCTTGTTCTTATTCCTTATTGGATGGAACTACAGTATAAACAGATAAGTGGTATAAGAGGAAAAACACATTGAGAGGCTTTATGTAATGTAAATATTAGCAAAAGGATATTACCAAAAATATTTAGGAGACAAATCTAATTTTTAGGAACCACAATTTTATAACATTTTATAGTTATTTAAACTGGAATTGTGGGTACAAAAAACTTCGGAAGCTGTGCTTAGTCGGTATTCAGTCATCATTGTCAGATAATCCTAACAGAATCGACGGCATCTGATATGAAGGTTGCAGGGTTTGGATGAGCTGGAAGTGAGAAAAAGTCATTTGCTGTGTTCCGAGCAGGTAGCAGCTCCCTGTGAAGTGGACTGCACAGGGCATTCAGACATCTTACAGTATATACGATTCCAAACCGTAAGGAGCGAAAAAAGTGATCAGTTTAAAGGGAACTGTGAGCAGTAGGGCTGCATGATATTAGGAAAATATGCGATATTCTTGTTGAATATTGCGATAACGATATTTCTTGCGATATAACATTTCCCTAGAGAAATGCATTTTTTATTATTATTATTGGATATTTTTTTTAAATCATTTATATATGTAATGATCATACTAAAACAGGTAATAGATATTCGTCTGATGTAATTAAATCTAATTCAGGCTAAATAGAAACTATATGTCAAGGAAGTTGCAAATATTTAGACCTCAGCAGATATTCTGACTTCTGGTTTGCTGTTACTATAAACCTGCCAATACAATATGAATTACTTTCAAACATTACTTTTTATTTACGCGTAACCGTACACTCATCGATTTCATTTATCGCAACTCTTTGCGATACGGATATTGCGTATACCATTATCGCGATAACGATAATTTTTCGATATATCGTGCAGCCCTAGTGAGCAGTAAAGTCAACGAGTGAACAACGGTTCATCTCTTCTTCCAGAACCTTACTACCCTGTAAATGTCCATGTAAAACAGATACAGTATTAGTAAATAGTTTCAAATGTATTTATCATCAGCTACTGATCATTGATTTATGTAAACGACTCATGTCGCTGTGCTGTTTGGGGAGGAGTGACGTAGGCTATTAATATGAATAATATTCATCTCTAAAATAATGACAGGATCTGTCTTGTACAGTCAATCAATCAAAATCTCATATATTCGTTATGTATATTTCACTGGTATCACATACTGTAATGTATTGTTTTTGATTTTTGGGTAGCAGTTCCAGCAGGGAAGCCCAAACTTCCCTTTTCCCCAGTCACCTCAGCTACACTAACTCTGACTGGGGAATCCTGAGGTGTTCCCAAGCCAGTGTGGAAATATAATCTCTCCATCTAGTCCTTGGTCTACCCCATGGTCTCCTTCAAGCTGGACGTGTCAAGAACATCTCCCTAGCGAGGCGTCCTGGTGACGTCCTTACTACATGCCAGAACCACCTCAACTGACACCTTTTCACGCAAAGGAGTAGCGGCTCTACTCCGACTTTCTCACGGATGACTGAGCTTCTCATCTGATCTCTAAACAAAAAGCCAGCTACCCTTCTGAGAAAACCCATTTCGGCCGCTTGTATTTGCGATCTTGTCCTTTCGGTCATCACCGAACGCTCTTGACCATAGGTGAGGGCTGGAACGAAGATCGAACGGTAGATTGAGAGCTTTGCCTTTTGGCTCAACTCTCTTTTCGTCACAACATTGCGGTAAAGCGACTGCAATACCGCCCCCGCTGCTCCGATTCTCCGGCCAATCTCACGTTCCAATGTTCCCTCACTCGTAAACAAGACCCCGAGATACTTAAACTCCTTCACTTGGGCTAACGACTCGCTCCCTAATTGGAGTAGACAATCCTGCTGAGAACCAGGGCCACAGATTTTGAGGTGCTGATCCTCATCCCTGCCGTTTCACACTCAGCTGCAAACCGATCCAGCTTAACCCAATGTTTTCTGGAAATAACACTGCTGAAATAAAATATTGAACATTTATTGGAACAAAAAATGATGGATCCTTTCATTGCTCAAGAGATTAATATTACGCTGATTAATAGCCTGTGCACGCAGACTGCTTACAAATTATAAAGTAATTAGTGTTATGTCATTTCTGACATAATGCACGGAGGGAGTGGTGTCTACGATGGTCACCTAAATGGAGTAATTTAGTCGAGGGAAGTTCCCTTAATCAGCATTCCCTTGTCAGGGAGGAGGGAGTAGGAAGAACCGTTTAAATTACACTGTAGAGTGCGATAATGGGCGAGTTTCCAAAGCTGTTGAAATCCGAATATCTGCAAGAACTCCCAAATGACATGTTAAATTAATCTCTTCCTAACAGCACCTTAACCTGAGCAGAGTCGTCCCTGCTGAGTGCGGTGCGTTACTCACAACATCATAGTGTCCGTACTGAGCAGCCAGGTGCAGAGGGATTTGTCCATCCTGTGACGCTCCGTTAACAGAAGCTCCAGCTCTCAGCAACATGAGGACGAAGTCGGCTTTCCCCTGCCAGGCGGCGTAGTGGAGCGGACGCATTCCTGCAACAGGACCACGGAATGTTTGGATAAATCCCGATCCCTATTATAACATGATGCTAATCTCATTTTCTTTGGTTACATGCCGCGTGCTTCGGGTTTCCATTATCATGTTCCTGATTTAGTCCCGTCTCTTCCACTGTCTCTTCCCTGGTCACAATGTGACTACCCTAATGTCCTCCCCTATTCTGTCTCAACTTCAAATTTGATTGGTTTGTCCTTTTTTTTTTTTTTTTTTGCTCTAAAAGTTTCTGCAAAGTCTCATCATGTTTGATGTCGTGGAGTCTTCCGCTTTAAATGTTGTTTAATTCTTGTTATAACTTTGCTTATGTTATAATTTACACTAATATTCACCCTAATGTTTACGCAACGTGGGTCACTCCATAAGAACTGCAGCCAATCGTCATCGATGTTACACATTTAAACTACAAGACTAAAAACGTATCTTGATCAATTCAACTTAACAGATCCTGTGATCCAAAGTACTTTTTATTAATCTTCTGTTAATGTTATTTATTGACTTGTCAAATGTTAAATACAGAACTGTGCAAAAGTGTTGAACTCCTCGTTTATTCAGATTTTACTTTATTTTACTACTTTATTTATTTTTACTTTACTAAAGTGCCAGGATTTCTTAATATAGTCTTGAGGAATAGTTCTCTCAAAGGACTTTTGTGGCAATTTTATTGTCCCCCATTTTTCAGTCCAGTTCCTGCATCTGAGAATTTAGAGGAATGTTTTAAGCCACACAGTGACCTATGCATCATTCGAGCAGAAAAAACATCTAACCTACAGTATGATGCTGAACGATAAGTGGTTGGAACAGACGAGAAGGAAAATGAGGCTGCTGCTGAGATTGTTACTGTACATAAACAACCCATTTTTCATTTATTTCATTCAAAATATTTGCTACGTTTTTTTTTTGTACATCGTTTAATTTAATTGAATATGATTATGAAATGACGCGCGCACACACACACACACACACACACAGACACCAAGTCTTATCTTTGCAATTTGGCTCCATCACAAACATGATGGAATAGTTTAGACTCATTATTAGCACTATGCTCTGATAATGCATAATTCTATAAACGCTACTTTAGAATGTAAATATCTTTATTATAAAACTTTCTATGCGTAAGCTTTGACTTTGACTTTAATTGCAATCATGTTTTTTGTAACGCTGCACGATTAACTAAATGAACGTCATTATAGAGAAGTGTATCACCGTTGCGGTCCTTGATGTCCACCGTAGCCTGGGCGTCCAGGAGCAAAGACAGCAGGTCCGTGGTGCCCGTGAGAGCCGCATGGTGCAGAGCCGAAAACCTGCGCGATGGAGAAAACATATATAATGTATGTAAGAGTTCATTGCTCCTGCCCTTACATCTCATCTTCACCGACACTGCTGGAATCTCATGAACAATAGACTGCATGGATTTACAGAAATAATCACAGTGGATTACAAGTTTTGAAGCACCTCAAGGCTTTCGCATAATAAATGTTTACGAAAAACTTAGTAGTGCATCCATACTGTCTTAGAACTGACGAGACATTGTTAAAACTAATGGCTGTATACAAGATATACATGAAAATGCTGAACATTATGCACCAGTTCCAACAGAGAAATCTTATTGGATGAGAGATATTCCGGAGAGGTGATCGAGAGCATAACAGCACTGGGATGTTTAGGAATCACTCTGCGTTACAGCCGTTCTAATAATCATTAATAACACTGATTGTGTGGCAGCCTGGGTGAGAGTAGGTCTGTACAGTCTGCAGTACTGAGGAGAGAGCAGCGACCTGCCAAAACCCACGTTCAAAACTAGCCACAGAAGTGCGTTTAGCAAGAAAACACATCTGATAACATTATCATCTTACACAACACATTGTCTCCTTAGTAATCGCTTCTAAGTTCCAAATTTCTATCCCTTTCCCTGTTTATGGCAAACGTGAGCTATAGGGCTAATCAGCTTCTAACACAAGACTGAATCCCCAAACCCTCTCTAACTCCTGATCAAAGGCATTACTTTGTATGTGGAACAAAGGATTTACATTTAGTCATTTGGCAGACGCTCTTATCCAGAGCGACTTACATTTTTATTTCATTATACATCTGAGGTTTGAGGGTTAAGATGTGTAATGAGATAAAAATGTAAGTCGCTCTGGATAAGAGCGTCTGCCAAATGACTAAATGTAAATTGCATTTGAGGGTTAAGGGCCTTGCTCAAGGGCCCAACAGTGGCAACTTGCTGGTTGTGGGTTTTGAACCTGGGATCTTCCGAACCGTAGTCCAATGCCTTGACCACTGAGCTACACCTACCTAGCACATCAGCTTTCTAATTAACGTGATTTGAGATTTAACCCCAGAAGTTAGTTGATATTCTACAGTGGAATGAGAGGAAATATAAAGTAAATCCTCAAAGTTTTTCAGGACTCTGCACCATTTCCATGGTTTATTCCCCCTCAACTTTTGGCTACATTTGGCTACATAGTACCTTCTTAGAAAAACTTCTTTCACCACGTTAATCACACAAACTGTCGATTGCTACAGTAACTGTTGTTCAGCACCTCGACGCTAGTTCAACTACTTATAGTTATTGCAGAATAGCAGGTTAAATAATTTTTTGACATGTGTAAACCATGTGAGTGGTTCTGTCCGCTGTGAAGTGTTTTATCTGTAAAACGTAACAAAAAGATTCGAAATTTTTCTTTAACTGTGACATGAGATTAAGGCTCCAATCCCTTCCGAGTTATGATTGGCTACAAGAATTCAATCGTCTCGTCTATGATTGATCAGACGCTTTACTATGTTTGAAATGCGAGCCAGAGCAGAGACCCAGAGGGTGAAGTAAAGAAGTAAAGACAGGTGGGAGAGAGAGGTGTTTGTTCTCACTGGTCAGGAACAGAAGGTAAATTTCCTTCCCAGAAACGTGTCACGTCACCTAATGTTACCACATGTGGGGCCAAACATTGACAGAGTATATTTATTCCAACAAGAGAGCAATGATCAGATTGAATGTTTACGTAGCAAATATTTACCTACTGAACAATTGTGCAAAGGTTTACACCCCCTCTCGATCTGCCTGAAGACTGTCACACTCTTCTGACTGAGGTGTTCATATAATTCATTTTTATACCAATTCCGGGAAATATTACCCTTATTACATTTACATTTAGGCATTTGGCAGACGCTCTTATCCAGAGCGACTTCCATTTTTATCTCATTATACATCTGAGCAGTTGAGGGTTAAGGGCCTTGCTCAAGGGCCCAACAGTGGCAACTTGGTGGTTGTGGGATTTGAACCTGGGATCTTCCAAACCGTAGTCCAATGCCTTAACCACTGAGCTACCCCTGGCCCCAGATGATGCAACTTTGTGTTGACTTTTCCATTTCGGCATTTGGCAGATGCTCTTATCCAGAGCGACTTACATTATTATTACATTATATTACCCTTATTAGTGGAATATTACGCGCATCTAATAACAGCAAGTCGCAACATTTACAGAAATGCCAAGAATTACAATTTCATTCATTCATTCATCTTCTATACCGCTTAATCCTGTGTTCAGGGTCGCGGGGGACCTGGAGCCTATCCCAGGAGACTTCAGGCACTAGGCGGGGTACACCCTGGACAGGGTGCCAATCCATCGCAGGGCACACACATACACACACTCACACACCCAATCACACACTACGGGCAATTTAGGAACGCCAATTAGCCTAACCTGCATATCTTTGGACTGTGGGAGGAAACCGGAGTACCCGGAGGAAACCCACCAAGCACGGGGAGAACATGCAAACTCCATGCACACAGAGACGGGAATCGAGCCTGGCCGGGGAATCGAACCCAGACCCTGGAGGTGCAAGGCGACAGTGCTAACCACTACACCACCGCGCCGCGAATTACAATTTCTTTCTTTTTTTTTTTACTTTTTATTCACTTGTCGCTACATCTCATGTTCCTGTTATCACTTGACTACAGCAGTCATTCCCACACCAGCCTCTCCTTTTTCCTGGTAAGTGATCAAATAAAATGCAGCTTATGTTCCAGGAAAACGGTTTCGTATAAACTTGTATGTCCTGAAGACTTTACAGCAGAAAAATGACACTGGAGACTCCTTTCATTATTTTGTAAACATCTGCTATGTAAAGAAATGTCGGCTAGAAATTGGTTATGACGAAAATTAGGGGAGAAAATAACCGATCAAAAAGAAGAAAAGAAGGCATGGCTTCCTGATGAGAATTCAAGACCGCTGAAACAGTCAAAGCCAGCACGCAATTGTTTCAAAAGATCGTAAATAGAATGATGAAGTTACTGTATGTTACTCTATACTTGTGTCCTCGTCCTTGTTCATGCTCATTTCCGTTTGTTTTGCTTTTTTGTTTGTTTGTTTTTTTTACATGAAATTAAATAATAATCGCGTTTTAACATGAACCCAAATGACCTCATTTCCTGTACAGCCTCTACCGACGATTTCAACACTGGCAGGCTTTTATAATCTCGACGCAGCATCGACTTTCAGACTGTGTTACAATAAAACCAGCCGTGAGTGATTAAAGGACTCGGAGATTGGGAATGACAGGATATATATTTACAAGCGGAGGTTGTAGTGGTTACGGATGCGCATTGCAGACACGCAACTCTCTGCAATGTTTTGGAATTTTGGAGAATAAGGAAATAAATCAAACTGAATAAAGCGGGCTGATCCTCTAATGGTCTGGAGATGAAGGTGGTCTCGGCCTGAGGGAGTCACGAGCAGAGAGCTGAGCTCCACACCGCTCACCTGGGCTCGAGTCCAATAACATCCACGTTTACCTTACTAGTGTTATTCTAGTGTAGAGGATGTGTACTGATAACTCGGGTGTGTGTGTGTGTGTGTGTGTGTGTGTGTGTGTGTGTGTGTGTGTGCTGTTCATTTTACAGAGTTTGTCTACATACAAGTACTCCAACACGACTTTTAGACCAAATAGCAGGGATGCACGAGCACACACACACATACACACACACAGTAAATAAACCTCATCACACATAGACAGACTGACATACATTCAGACAGACAGAGAAACACACACATCTCATCATACAAAGACAGAGAGACAAATGCAGACTTGCACACAGTTCATTCCACAAGGCAAACCTAGACGCAGACAGACAGACAGACAGACAGAGAGCCAGACAGTCAGACAGACATCTCATTATACAAAGAATCACAGACAGACACACAGACAAAACACCTCAGTTTCCTCTGAAGTGGTGTGTGTGTGTGTGTGTGTGTGTGTCTAAGCAGACATGATTAATGAGTGACACACATCTGAAGAATGATCATTGTAGTCTCAATAATTCAGAAGGGAAAGTAAAGAAGAAAAGCAAGCAGTGTACAGAACGTGTGGAAGTGAAGAAGAAGAAGAAGAAGAAGAAGGGAGCTGCACAGAGCCAGTGGCGGTGATGAATAATAAAATGTTTTTCCTCTTCCTCGGCTGCAGCTCCCAGAGGACGCCGTTCCTCAGCAATGCTCACGAAATCGCAAATTATCTCCCGCATTACCGCCGCTCCTGCTCCCTGATCTCCTCCGCCTCGTCTGAGGAACGGCTGGCGGTACTCGTTCCTGTGCTGCACCCGAGCCTGAGGCTGGAGAGAGCGGGGAACCTCTCCTCTCATTTCATACACCTTTGTTCTACTTTAACTTTAGTTCCAGCGTTAATTTGTAATGGAGAGAGTCGCTGTTTAAATGTTTTCTCTTTAAATAAGATGGTGATAAAACATTATTCATTCCTTATTTTCTTTCCTGAAACTTACAAAGAAAAAAAGTGGATCCTAATCTGTACCCTGCCTTTTTTCTTTCCTGTTTCCTTTTGTAGCTTCGGGAAATATTATTCAGCTGGTAACATGCACACTGTGTACCTTTAAAAGTGATTCACAATAGAATTAAAAGACTAAAGTTACAAACGTACTGTGCATGCATTATTAAAGGTAAAGGATAAACTGATACATTTAAGAGTACACTAACACAAAGAAAGGTACTGTACAGAAAAAAAGAAAAACCCGGTGCAAGTCTACTACCTGTTGCCTATTTCTATACATGCTTACTCAACTACTCTCTTTTGTGTGGATTCACACTGACTCCAGAATCAATTTATCTCGGCTGATCAGCCAGTGATTGGCTGGTTTTTATTTCGATGGGCCGTGACCGGCGATCCATATAAACGACTCTGTGCCGAGCGCAGTAACGTCCCAGTGGCACAACAGAAACGCATTTCTATGGCATTAGATTATCAAAAACCCTGCATGTTAAAAGCCTCCGGTCTGCCTTTTTCCTCCAAACTCTGTGATCTAATTAGTCTCAGAACCCACTCATTAAATACGCTTACACCAGTCTCAAAACACCACGAGTGCTAATTAGCCGAAAACTGCACGCGTTAGAAAGCCTGCGTGCTCACAGCCAGTCAACCCGCGTACTCGGTGTCAAGTTTCATTTTAAGACTTTGGAGGCACATGAGGAGGTAAAACATCACTGTCTCTTTATAATCCTACAGGTGGCGCACTCTAAACTATTTACACGTTTAAATGTGTGGTAGGAGTGTATTATTTCGCGGCACGGCGGTGGTGTGCTTAGCACTGTCGCCATGCACCTCCAGGGTCCGGGTTCGATTCCCGGCCAGGCTCGATTCCCGTCTCTGCTTGGTGAGTTTCCTCCGGGTACTCCGGTTTTACATTTAGGCATTTGGCAGACGCTCTTATCCATTTTAATCTCATTACACATCTGAGAAGTTGAGGGTTAAGGGCCTTGCTCAAGGGCCCAACAGTGGCAACTTGGTGGTTGTGCGCTGAGAGCGCCGTATCCTAACCACTAGACCACGAGGGATTAATGGCTACCTCATGGAAATGCCGGCTATTCAACCCGCGACCATATACACGCGAAGCATTGTTTTTTCGGGATCTCACCAGGACATTTACAATGGTTCATTTGTAGTAACATATGTCTATAGCACAGGCGTTTAGTCAAACATATATAAACCGATCTTTTGCTGTTAATAAACAGAGACCTTTCTGACAGACAACGTACGTGTGTGTGTGTGTGTGTGTGTGTGTGTGTGTGTGTGTGTGTGTGTGTGTGTGTGTGTGTGTTTGACTGAGTCATGGAGATGCCGGGTATTCAACCTAGGACATCATATACGCGAAGCATTGTGTGTGTGTGTGTGTGTGTGTGTGTGTGTGTGTGACTGAGTCTCTCCTGGTGTCAGAAAAGCTTACCGAAGCATAGCGCGCACTTGCCTCGTCTACTAAGCGAACTTTAGAAAAACTTTATAAATATGTAGTGCAAAAAAGCATGTACCTTGAGCAGGAATCGAACCCGGGTCTCCCGCGTGAAAGCGCCGAATCAACAAACTGCACACCACACTCATGTATGAGCGCCATTTTGCTCCCGTGTAGAAAAACAATGGCCGACGGCTTTCTTTTCACTCGGGGCGGGTCTTTGCTAAAACACCAGTGTCAATCAACTATAGTGGGAGCGGCCTCTGTCGGTGTGACGTCACACCGACAGGCTTTTGAAAATGGCCTGGTTTCAGAAGGGGCATCTTATATTATTAAATTTAAAGAAAAAAATCGCTGGGCGGCTCTTTATCATTGTAGAGTTGTGTACACACTCTCCTAACACACAATGCAGTCCAAACAGCTTGAAAAAGTCCATGTAGCACCGTAGGTGCCCTTTAAGTAAGAACTTATACCATCACAATTGTAATAGAATTGCTACAGAGGTATCGTGGTTAATAACGTATCTGGAGATTTACTGGTGATTCAAATCCCTACTAACTATGCAACTGGACCAACAGAAATATGAAGAGTTTGACAGCATAATGAGATCTCTCCATTCCGGCTGTTTTGAGAAAAAAAAGAAATAAATAATTACAAAGATTACAATCTGTGAGAAAATACTTTGTGCATTGTTTCTTTGAGTCACAAGCATAAATGCCAAAACTTCAAATACTACAAAATAGTTTTGGTTATATCTGTGTGGTTTTTAGATGAGGCTTCTAAAATCCTTCAATTGTGTTTAATTGTGTATTTTAGTGAGTGATGGTAGCAATTTGGAACAAGGAAAAAAATTGTTGGATTTTGTTGCAACACAAAAGCTTTTTAATTACATTTGTTGAAGATCGTTAGAAGCTTTATAAACGATATAAAACTTCAGTTTACAACACCATCAGCTTCTTTCCTCTACCACATTATACGTCTGCGCCCCAATAACGCTACTATAGAGCTCAACACGTCTTTCTCATGTCTCTTGTACACAAAGCAGTTGGGCTTCAATTTCATCGATCCCAAATACAGCGAAACCACTACTTGTGATAGTTCACACCTTCTTAAAGAAGAATACGCAGTGATTTTAAAATGTATTGCTATAGATAACCATATGTGCTTGGGGACAACACTTTAATTGACAAACGAGTGAAAATCCAAAAACGGTGTTTATCTCGTTTTGCTGCCAAACTTCTGATGCCTGCAGACACAATCTGAACAGGTGAACATGAGCTTTTGTACCTTTAGTGTGTATCTTTTACCACGTCAGGTCCATGTGTTAAACATTTAATTAGCTTTACGATTTAACTAGTAAGGTGCTTAAAGGGAATTTCTTTTTTATTATTATTATTATTATTAATTGCTGACTTAAATTAAAATTGAGGTACATGTACGTTTAACTAACCCATTCAGTGTTTTAAAAACCAGCAACAGAAACTCAATCAACAAAACAAAAAATCAATTCTATATCGAATTGGTAGCCAATGTAAGGACATTAAAACTGGGGTAATGTGCTCTCGTTAACGCACGCCAGTAAGGAGCCTAGCAGCAGCATTTTGTACCATTTGCAGTCGGTTAAGAGCCGCTTGATTTATACCCATGTACTGTACAGGGAGTTGCAGTAGTCAAGCCTTGTTGATATAAAAGCATGAATGACCCTTTCAAAGTCCTTACAAGACAGAAATGGTTTCACTTTAGCTAAGATTCTAAGATGGAAAAAACTGGTTTTGACTACTGAACTAATCTGTTTGTCACATTTAAGATCACTATCAAAATAAACCCCCAGATTCTTCACTACTGGTTTAGCACAATTCCAGGGGCAGGTAGATTTGAGTATCATCTGCATAACAATGAAAAGAGACACCATGTTTCCTAAATATTGACCCCAGCGGAAGCATGTACAGAGAGAATAAAATTGGAGCAAGAATAGAGCCCTGAGGGACACCACACACAAGGGGAACTGCATCGGATTGGTAAATTCACCAATCTTAACGGAAAACCTTCTATTATTAAAATATGATTGGAACCAATTCAGTGCATTCCCCTGGATGCCCACCCATTGCTCCAAACGAGAAATTAAAATAGAGTGGTCAATTGTGTCAAATGCCGCCTTCAGATCTAACAATACTAACACAGCAGATTTGGCAGCATCAAGAGTCAATAAAATATCGTTCAGAACTTTAAGCAGTGCTGTTTCTGTTGAATGATTTTTTTCTAAAACCTGATTGGAACACTTCGAAGATATTGTTATTAAGCAAAAAATCCTGCAACTGGTAAAATACAATTTTCTCTAAAATTTTTGACATAAAAGAGAAGTTTGAAACTGGTCTAAAATTAGTCAGCACTGATGGATCTAAATTAGGCTTTTTTAAAAGTGGATGTACAATGGCATGCTTCATGTCATCTGGAACCATTGCCACAATCTCATTTTGAAAAAACCCGAACTATTCATTTAAGGCCCAAAGGTGTATCTTAAATCACATACACAGTAAGGTTCATTATGTTAATATTCCCAGGTGAAGGATATAGTAAAAATAAATAAATAAATAAATAAATAAATAAATAAATAAATAAAAGGTTGTACAGCTAATGGCAATATTTCTACCAAGTCAAACCAGGACACAAAACCTAAAAATGTAGCACCACGGGTCGTAAGAATGTAACACACATAATTAATTAGATGACACAAACACGGGACTTTTATCTCGTCTCGTTATTTATGTCCGACATTGATAACAATCTGTCTGAATAATATTGATTATTGCGCATCAGCATATGGACTCGCAGAGAAAATTTAAATGTCCTTGCCTTTATAACTGACAGGAAAATAATCGAACAAATCAAAAATTAACTGGTTTTATTCCATGAAATAAAAGGGATGTGGTACAGCCTGCGGGTGATAAGATATTAAATGTCAACACGTATAAAACGACACCACCACCACAGTTCTGATGTTGTTCTGTCACATTGGATTCTCGCCACAATCTTCTTTTCACTGTGATTGGAATCGTTTTTTTTTTTTTTTTTTGGGGTGTGTGCTAAGCAACATTATGAAACCGTAAGGAAGAAGCTGGGTGTGACCGATACTTAATAATATGGACCCAACCCAACAGCCCACAGTCCTGCCTTAGATTATTAATTTTTTTTTATTGGCTGACAATTCCGAGGTTTTTAAAATCCCAGGTCAAAGGGCATCAAGGTCCTTCTCGGTAAAGAAGTTTCACCTGCACAACACACATGATGTTATATCATTTCTATCTGTTATCGCCCAAATGAGGATGGGTTCCCTGTTGAGTCTGGTTCCTCTCAAGGTTTCTTCCTAATGCCATCTCAGGGAGTTTTTCCTTGCCACCGTCGCCGTCACCCTTGGCTTGCTCATCAGAGACATTTCATTCATTCGTCTCATTATTATTATCTGCACATTTTTCTCACACACACACACCCAATTATTTTCTTTTCTATAATTATTATTATTTTATTTATTTATTTATTTGTTTATTTATTTATTTATTTTTTATTATTATTATTATTATTATTATTATTATTATTATTTTGTTAAATTTCTTTAATTTTTGTGAAGCTGCTTTGAGACAATGACCATTGTTAAAAGCGCTATATAAATAAAATTGAATTGAATTAAAGAATGAAACAATATGAGCTGCTCCTTTATCCTTTCAAGGAATTTATTATAAAATGATGTCTGGTGTGAACACAAGTGTTTTGACATCTAGCAAATGAAGGTGATTTTGGTGCAAGAGATAAAGCACTGTGCAAAAGTCTTGAGCCCCTTCCATTTCTTCACATGATTTATTCTTCATTTTATTCCATTTCTTTAAATTAAGTAGATCAAATAAAAGAAAGTTTAACATATGTCTTGATGTCACAGGCTGCAAAGTACCTAAAGATACAATAAAAAAAAAAATCGGTTGTTTATGTACAGTAACATCCTCAGCAGCGGCCTCATTTCCCCTCTCGTCTGTTCCAACCCCTCAGCATTCAGCGTCACCAGTATACTAATCTCCGGCACCCGTTTTTTCACTGGTTCACGCCTTAAGTTAAGCGATTCCTCATTTTCCGGCTGAGAGTCGTCACGAGATATCAGCTCATCGCTTCACCATTTCTGGATTGGTACATCTGAATATTTCTGCATATCTTGCAGGTAGAGTTTTAAGTTCTTTAATCTGCATCGATCATGTGACGTCTCGTGCAGCAGCTACAACTGCTAGATCTTCTCTTTCTTCGCAGGAGGTGCTTCTCTGCATTATTGCCATCTTGGAAATTAATTAATTCATTCATTCATTCATTCATCTTCTATACCGCTTAATCCTGTGTTCAGGGTCGCGGGGGACCTGGAGCCTATCCCAGGAGACTTCGGGCACTAGGCGGGGTACACCCTGGACAGGGTGCCAATCCATCGCAGGGCACACACACATACACACACTCACACACCCAATCACACACTACGGGCAATTTAGGAACGCCAATTAGCCTAACCTGCATGTCTTTGGACTGTGGGAGGAAACCGGAGTACCCGGAGGAAACCCACCAAGCACGGGGAGAACATGCAAACTCCATGCACACAGAGACGGGAATCGAGCCTGGCTGGGGAATCGAACCCAGACCCTGGAGGTGCAAGGCGACAGTGCTAACCACTACACCACCGCGCCGCCTGGAAATTAATTATCTTCACAAATTCTCCAGCACCAGAGAGAGTGGATAGCAGCTACTTTATATACCGCGCCAAAATGTGTTCACAGAGAGGAGATGTAACTGCCAACTTCCTTAGAGTGCTGTAAGCTGCACATACTGGGTCCCGTAAGACCGCCTTAAGACAAACATTTTCGTAAGATCGACTTTTTTCGGCTGTAGGAGGGTCCTAAGGAACTCTACAGCCACTGTACAATAGAAAAGGCATTTCTCAAGAATGCCGTAAATTGTTCATAAGAATTAAACGGCAGCCGTAACAACAGGCTAAGGAGGCAGTAAAAATAAAAAATATGATCCCCAACCACAAATGTCAACAAACTGCAGAATTCGGAGGAACAGGGAGATCCATACAAACCTGTCGTTCGTAAGAATATTTGTGACCGAGGTTTTAGTTGATTTCTATGCTTGAATGTGTGGCTGAATAAACAATAGACACATTCCTCGCTACAGGGACTGAATTGAAATTAAGAGCGAAAAAAGATCTTCATTAAGCCTGAAGAACTATTATATAAAAAATACATGGAATTAAAATATGAACGAACGAGGGGGGGGGCGGGGTCAAAACTTTTGCACAGTACTGTAAATAAATAAATGTAATGCTGTTGCTTGAGCACGTCTAACACTTACCCATCTGTGTCCTGGAAGTTGATGTTCAGTTTCTTTGTCGAGCTTAGTAACTCTGCGCACACACACACACACACACACACAAAGAAAAGAAAAAAAGGTCAGATCAGAATAATATAGAAACATAACACATACAACAAATCGATCACTTCTCATTTAAAAAAAAAAAAACCCTTATGATTTATGATTGTTCCTCTGCATGAACGCACTTGTCTCACGTTTGCACCTCATCAGGTTTCCACCCAGATGACGTGGCAGGTGATTGATGGCGTGTCCTTACTCTGCATTTAACGTGCCAGATTTGTATTTTTTTTTTCCCCCTTTCTTTTACATTTAACTTGACAATTATTTTACATACGAAGCAGTGTGTCTGGTTTGCTCTCTGCTTCGTGTGTAAAATAATCCGGATTATAATATCTTCTATATGATTAAATCCTAAAAGAATGTTAGGAAAAAAGAAAAAAGTATTTGAAACTCGATCGCGGTGTCATCGTGGGGATAAGCCGGCGCCCGCACACAGCCTCGGTGCTGGACGCATTCCAAACAATGCCGTGAAGGTGTGTACTGTTACTAACCAAATTAGGAGTGTTTTCCCGTCACGCCATGAGCTTCAAGACTCACACGGATGTCATTCCAGCATCCATTAAAGTGTGTTTAAACTCTAGAAACGATCAGCTATGAATAGCTTGCGCTCTAACCACATACAGACCGCTAAGACTGAAGGAAATCCAACTGCTCGGTTATATTTAGTGATAGTTTGGGGTTTTTTGTTTTTTTCCTTTGGTGAGAAGAATGCCAAGGCGCTTTTCTTCTCTGTAATTTCCAATCCCAATGCTAATGTAGAAACCCTGTTATTTATGCAGTAAGAGCATAGTTTTGGTTTCGTGTCGCATTTATGGCGATCGGCTAGAATGTATCGTATGCTGTTTTTGTCTAGTCGTCCATCTAAGGAGAGGAAAGAAAGAAAACGAAAAAAAAATGAATAATGTCTGGCATGTACATTTTTAGCTTTGGTAACCTTTAACTATAATAAAAGAGTTAATTTGTCTTGCAGATGAACTCTCTTTCAACCAGGATCAGCTGTTATTGGAAGATCAAAGTCGAGACAAGTCAAGTCGGCTTTTATTGTCATTTCAATCATATACAGTTCAGTACACGGTGAAAAAAAACAAACTTCGTCCAGGACCAAAGTGCTACATACACTATTTACACTATAAATTAACAACATTATGTAACTAAGAAAACAAAATGCTTAAAGATAAAGAAGGAATCAGGGGTAGTTCAGTGTTTAAGGTCCTGGGTTTAAACCCAAGCGACATCAAGTGGCCACTGTTGGGCCCCCGAGCAGTGTTGGGGCCCCCGAGCCGTGTTGGGCCCTTGACCCCTTAATTTCTCAGCAAACAGTAACAAACACGACACGTGGTGATACACTGTGACAATGTAAAGCTGACCAGTCCACAGAGCTGACATGAGGTAGTACAAATAAACTGTCCATGAGACAGTAAATGCAGTAAACATTTCCTGTTGTAGTTGCAGCAAAGAAAAAGTACTTGTTCAGATCAGAACATACTGTTCTTTAAATAGTTTCTACCTTCTGCTACACATCTACACATACTAAGGGTGTAACGGTATCAAAACTTGACGGTACGGTAATACCTCGGTATGAATGGCCCGGTACGGTATTTATTGAATCATTTACAGGAAAAACAAAACTAATGAAGAGACTCGAAAGAAGTGCCAGAAGTGTTTATTAAACAGTATACATGAACACTGAACATATCAATGGCAGACAAATTAGCCATCTATCTGTAAACTTTGAAACATAAACTTCAATTTTTCAATTTTAATAACAAAAAATTTTTAAACCATGTAAAAAAAATAATGTTTCAATTTAGTATTCTTGAAAACTAAAAAAATAAATAAAAATAGCAGCCTACTTATTGCAGCTGGCGCATGAATGAGTATTTGAGACACTCGCCTCATTCACTCATTTATTCAGACAGACAGGATTTTTTTTTCCTTTCTCGTTTCTTTTCAGAGAGAAGCCGAAATGACTCGATAAAACTACAGGTCTTCCGAGAAAAGTTTGCTCAGGCGAATGAAGCGAACGGGAGGTAGCGGGAACTACAATTCCCATCAGCCCCGGCGTGACCATCATTTCAGATCAACTTTTTCAATTTCACATCTGTGACTTACTCTCCGATTACCGGACAGGAAGTGTATTTGGCTGATGACGAAAGAAGTACAACACAGCGTAAACAAAGCGCAAGATACAGTACTCAAACTTACGCAATTTTATTTCTCTGTATAATAACCTCTGTTTCTGTACAGAGAGTTCTCCCGTACTCAGCATGGAATGTCTTGTAATAATACTTTCATTCATTTACTCACACCGATAGATGGCACAAAGAAAGGATGTGATTCGAACCGCCAACCCTTAACCCTAGAGGTATGAGGCAGCACCACTAACCACTGAGCCACTCTGCCGCCATAGTGACAGTAAAACTACAACGACTGGAGATTATACATTTGTTATGAAACAAACTTAAACTCACAGAAGTGCATACTTTTTTTAATCGATTGAAAGATTGTTATTAGTGCTCCAATAGACATTCAAATCAAACCGGGACTTCTAGTCTCATGAGCAGGAGAACTGTACACACAATCATTCACCAACACCACGTTACAGGAACTCAACTAGGAGTCATCACCACATCCCCTGTACAGTCCTGACCTCGCTCCGAGCTATTTCCACATGTTGGAAATAACATCAAAGGAGTTCCTGAGAGGCCAGCAGTTCAGATATGAAGCAAGCAGTCTGATCATACTGAGAAAACTTTTTACCTTGATGGTATCCAGGCACTAATGAAACCCTGGGATGAGTGCATTAGCATAGCAGGGGATTATATAGAGACATAAAGATAGTTTTTACTCTCATGACTGTTCTTTTCTTGTGTGCGCAATCAAAAGTCCCTCTTTGACTTAAACGCCCATTTGGGCATTGATTTGACCTAGGAGACCGCCTGTTCTAGGCTTCGTCAATGAAGCAGAGTCGAATTATACTAACCACATTCATACAGCGAAGTTACTCAAGCATGTTCCATCAGTAAGTAACCGCTGCAACGGGTTGTAAAAAAATAATGGCTGAACAGAGCGTGAAACGTGATCTAGGTCACCGAGTGAAAAGATGATGAACAAGAGCGTGCTGTAATTCCCCATGCTGCGGAGCGTTTCACACACTGATTCCTAACTCTCTTATCTGTGAATGGGATGAGACGATGTGTGCGTGTCTTTCATCCAAGACAAACTGATGGATGTCCTCATAAAAGTCACTATAAAACTTCTGCTATACAGTAAGTAACGACTGATGAGCCATGCGTGCTAGACAAAAACTTGCTCATTTTAATAAGCTCAGACTTGCTTCGAGTAATTAAGAGTTGAAACAGAGCACGGTTAAAGACATGACTGCGTACTTACTCACCAGTCAGTACACATACAGCCACCTGCCCCATCCTGTCTACTCCAAGGCCTCATTCAGTCAAGCACTTACTCCAGCCATCAAACACGCACGCACTTCCTTCTCAGATCCACACTTGCTCAAACACCCTTCTCTATCCTGCATTAGCCTCATCAAGCGCGGATCCGGCTTCTAACTTCCCTCTTCCTCTTCCTCGCGCGCACTGAAGAAACACTCTGCCTCTTCAATCATTTCTTCCTTCCAAAATTCGGTGGGAGGAAAATCCCAAAGTGCAACAAATTCTTCCGCCCTACATTGTTTGGCCTTCGAGTGTCAGGAGGAAATCACAGCGCTGTGAGCCGTGCACTGACCCGACTATTGTTTATTCCAGAATTTGCACCGTTATGGGGTTTTAAACCGAAGATTGTTTACAAAAACAAAAAGTTCTCTTATGTGTCATGCCTAATGTTAAAGGTTAATTCCATTACTAACTATTATGCCTCTTTTCCACTGCATAGTACGGCACAGCACGGTTCAGTACAGCTCAATTCGGTTCGGCTCGGTTTGCGCTTCCACTGCACTTTAGTAACGCTTTAGAGTGGGTGGGATTTATTCACGTGTCGTTTTAGTTGCGGCGCCGCTACTGCCGTGACGTCATCGTAAACGCGCCACAAACAAACACACAACAATGGAGCATATCGACGGCATGGTGTTCTTCATTCTCGGCATGTGGATGTTTTTAACAGCGAGACGAAGGAGTTTGTTTCAAAAGAGGCTGATGGCAGCCAAAGAAAATTTTTGGTTAATACAAAAAGGTGCGTGCGATCCTTCTCTGGCTGTTTCTAAATATAGCGGTTCTGTTGTGTCTCGTGTCGCAAGTTCAGTGACACAGTAATGATGATTTTCTCCGGCCAATCAGTGACCAGCAGAGTTTACACGTCACGGTTTGGTAACGGTTCGGCGCACTTGGAACCTCGGCTGAGGTGGTACTAAAAAAAGGACCAGGTACTGTTCCCAGTGGAAAACCCCCCAAAAGTGAGCTGAACTGAACCGTGTCGTGCCGTACTATGCAGTGGAAAAGCGCCATTAGATGCTCGAGAGAAACATCAAACTGTCGACGCAATCAGAGCTCGAACATACTGGTTACGTCCATCAAGAAATATGGAAGCAAATATAACTGCTATCCAAAAGATCAAACTGTGTCCATACTGATAAGCTGAGTTTAAGAGCAGCTATACAACAGTTAGTTCTGAACGAGTAATCTGATTGGACAAGAGGTATTCCACGGGTATTGGTAATAGAGCATGACAGCACTGGGACATTTAATTGCATGCATCACTCGTTAATTACACTAACTGACGGTCACAGCATGAGGGGAAAGTAGGTCTGTACGATCCGGAAAAGTACTGGATAGAGGAGAGAGCAGCTGATGGCCAAAACCCACATACAAACACAGTTTCAATAAGAAAACACATCTGATAACGTTATGTCATCAGTCTCATCAGTATCTGCTTCTAACCCATCCTGAGTTGAAAAGTTGTTCTGTTCGCGACTAACGCAAGACACAAAGCTCTAAACCCTGATCAAGGGCACTACTTAGTGTGCGGAACAAGGGATTGTACACCCTACATATCTTTCCATTGAACTCTATTTGGGATTTAACCCAAAACCTGAAAGTTAGCTCATATTTTAAAGAGAAATAAGTGGAAATATAAAGTAAATCCTGTAAGCTACTCAGGACAGTCCACCACCTCCATGATTTGTTCTTCTCATCTTTTGGCTACACCTGTCCGCTGCCAGCTTACTCTAGTTCTGCCAGTGGCGATTAGTTAGTTCCACCAGTCAAAGAAAATTTATGTATTGGCAGAGCAAAAAAACTGATTAAATTAACAAATAAATCATAATCTGTGAATATTAAATGCCCTGCACCCTCGTGCCTCTGACCGGATCACGTCCATGCTGATGTGTGATGCTGCTTAGTTATAAAGACAAACCAGCTATAAAAGAAGATATACAATGATGTACTGAATTCAAATTTAAGTTCTGGTCAACAAAGTTTTATTCGAGCCAAGGTCCGAATTTCATGCCTGTGTTAGGATTCAGATGTCCATGTGCAGTCATTCATAGTTTAGAAAAAAATGGACTGCTTGATCATTGATGGCTGTGTATATTTTCCTGTATTTGTATGAAATACAAACAACAATCTTTTATCAGTCTTTAGTGAATCTTTATTTGGGTTTATTCGGGTTGCTCGCTCATACAAGGCTCTCGGGTCAGGTACTTTACATGCCTTCACCTCGGTCTGCTGAAGGTATGTTTGCCCTAACGGCACATATTTTATCTTACAGAAACACTTCACATTACTACTTTTTATTAGCGTGACGGTTTAGGAACATATAAAGACAAACTGGATTTCAAATTCCTGCAGGAAGAATAAACATACATTGATCTGTCCATTTATCCATGAATGTTCAGTTTTCATAGTCTACTTTCCTTTTCCTGGAGTCAACCATTATCCTTTTTCCACTGCTCTGGTTCCCGTGCCGGTTCCCAATTTTGGACAAAGTGCCGCAATTTTCCACAGAAAAAAAATTGGTGCCGGTGCCCTAAAATAAGCACCGAACCAGCCCCTAAACTCTGCTGGTCTAGTTGCGAAAACCTTTGACATCACGAGTGGTGGGCGGAGTTATAGGGAGCGTTAAAAAAAATGAGAAAGAGTCCCAAAGTCCGTTGTTGTGGAGCGCGGATGAAAAAAAAAGCGCTTTTAGCAATTTAGCTGCCTTTGGATACTGAAATACATTTTCATAGTTTGGAGTAAACTGACTTCGGCCATGTTCGTTTCGGTTTAGTGGGCGTGGCCTGTGACATATTATCATGCAGCTCCCGCTGAGCTCCTGTCTAGTGTAAATGCGGGCGGGTTCTCAGTGGTTCCCAGTAGAGATGTTCCGATAGCATTTTCCCCCTCCCGATACCGATTCCGATACTTGGGCTCAGGGTATCGACCGATACCAAGTACCGATCCGATACCTGGGTGTGTATATGTACAGTGTATATATGTATATATATATAGCATTTCTTTTTTTAAGTAAAATACTACCAGCCCTGTGTAACGGGTTCGACCCTAAGTGCACGGGCGACACCATGAAACACGGACACGAGGCGAGGTCTTACAGGGAAAGGGGTCATTTATTTAGAAAAATGGGTAAGGAAAGGGTTAACGGCTCTCTGCGACCTTTTCCGCTTTGGCGGCAGGGATGCGAAGGCGGGCTCGACGCAGAAGTGAAGGTGCCGCGGGAGCTCGCGCAGCTCGTTCACGCGCTCCTCTCACGGAGATCAAAGGCGCCCCCCTTTTTAAAGTCTCTGGGGCGCATCACATCGCCCCGCTCTTGTGCCACTGTCTCTCATAAAATCCACCGCGTCGCAAAGTCCAGCTTCCCAACAGTCAGACCCCGAGCTACACTCCCCGCTGTGTTTTATAGCGCCGGGATCATTAGCGGCGATAGCTCATGGGCCGTTGCCTGATTCTGCGGCTCTGCTACTTCACATACCTAAAGCCGCCTAACTAGTGAGCGAGGAGCGATATCAATTTGGGCGCACGCCCATCACAGGCGCATGCCGTGACACTCTGTAAGTAAGCTAAGCTAGCGGGCATAAATAGGTTATGTTAATGAAAATGGTATCGGATCGGTACGTGGACTCAAATACTCGCCGATACCAATGCCAGATTTTTTTTGTGGTATCGGTAGCATTTCCGATACCAGGATCGGAATCGGAACAACCCTAGTTCCCAGTCCAGCACCGCCCACATATGAGTGGAAATGAGATACATGTAAACTTTTGTTCCAGTTTCTTCCACATACAGCAAACTATTGTGTTAATTAAACCTGTAAAGCCATATTCACATTTATCAGAAAGGCATCAGGGTCCGGATAGAACTGGACTGGAACAGTCCATCATTTAGTGATGCCTGATGGAGGGGGTCATCGCAATCCAAAAACTGTATGCAGTACAAAAACATTTTAAATTAAGAAAGCTTAAGTACAACTATAATTTATTACTTGTAAAACTTTTGCCCATGGTCTGTCATCTGTCTAGTATTTAACTTAAATCTTAAAATATTTGACTGATAAAATTAAAGCACAATAGCAAGCATGGTGATTATTTTTCTTTCTTTTCCTTTGAGCAATAGTTAGTATTCCAGTATTGATATTATTTGACCAGGTCTTTATCCAAGTGGGCAGGGTTTTAAAACTGCATAGAGGGATTTTGGCAATTTGATCTGGCAACCCGATCGAACGCATCGTCAGTTTCATAAGTAGATTTTTGTTGATAGACAAGATCCATAGCTCTCGTTCCAATCAGATTAGTTGTTAAGAACTACCTGTTGCATAACTGCTGTAAACTTGGCTTATACTCTGGACACCTTTTGATCCTTTGGATAGCAGTTATATTTACTCCCTTATTTCTCTGATTGCGTCGTCAGTCTGATAAATTATTCTCTAGCATCTAGAGAGAAACTTATCAAACTGACGATGTGGTCTTAGTGTGTACAGCGGAGGATTTGCATGAGGGGAAGGTAAAATTTGCGCACATGCAAAAACACTCGAGAATAAAGACCAAATATAACACTATGCAGCAGCAATCCAGTTTTATTTTGCATTATGATGGTTAAAATTTAAAGCTGTGCTTTAAATCTGCTGTTTACATCCGGTTTTGTACAGATTACTAGTCAACTGTGATCCGTTACACCACTATAGTGAAGCATGCTGGTGGATGCATCATATGACAATACACTTGTCCTCTTGGTTGCTTCTCTGACTAACACACTTACTGACTGGGTGCCACACTTTTACAGTACAAACCCTAATGGATCACGTTGCTCCAGACTTGTTTCGATAGTACCTCACTGGAGATCATGCTGCTGTTTGTTTTACTTAATATAATATATTTAGGAGATCTGAGACACTGAATGTCTCTTAAAGTTCCTTGTATTCCTCATTTTGACCCAAGAGTATGAAATCGGCTGTATTTTAAAGTCAAGTCCTTTTGTTGGAACTGACAGTCCCATGGGAGGACCGCATGGAAGAGGCAAATGAGCGTAAGCGGTTTAAGTACCAGGAGCTCATTGAGGACTGCCGAAGGAAGGGCTGGAAGGCTAGCTGTGAGCCCATAGAAGTAGGGTGCAGAGGCTTTGCCGCTCGATCCCTGTGTAAGATCTTTGCCAGGCTTGGAATCACAGGAGCTGCAAAGAGGAGAGCCATCAAGTCCATCACAGAAGCCGCAGAACGAGCCTCGAGGTGGATTTGGATCAAGAGGTCCGCAAAGTGGGCCAGTGCTGCTGGGACACAAGTTGGGGCGTGATCAACCCTGGCTGGGTCACCTGAGAGAGGGTGTCTGATGTTGTGAGACCCGAAACACCTGATGATCTCAGGAAACATCACTGATGATGTGTCCCAGCGCATCCAGAGATGTATCTAAGTACTGTTTAACTGGCTTGTCCAGTGACTCCCAGGAATAGGCTGGGTGACAACCGAGAATAGTTTGGTGACAACTGGAGAGTCGGTGACAGCACGGAAAGACGGCACCTGGGGCAGGAAGGGGTAGCAGCCCAACCTGCAACTTCCGTAAGGAAGTACCCGAATAAGCTACAGAGCAACCCACGGAGAAATACCCCCAGGGGTGCCCGAGAGGGGGGGAGGATGAGCACCCCAATAGGATGGACCTTTTGGTAATGACCTCAGGAAATGGACTATTGACCATGACAAATAGATGCATCTGCGGAAAGGTCTGCAAGAATGATAGGGGCCTAAAAATCCATCAGGCCCGGATGAAATGCCTGGCACAGGAGATTACAGCACAGCGCACAGGATCGACGCCTGGTGAGACGCAGGAGGAGCCCGGTCTGGAGAAACCCCACAGAGCCCAGAACCTCCAAGTGCCAAACACTCCAGGTCCAGGCAGAGTAGTCCTACATATCAAGTGGCCTCCAGCAAAGCAGCACAAGCTGTGGCACCAGTTCGATGAGGATACATCTAGAATAATCAATGTAACAGCAAAGGGTGATGTGGAAGGACGACTTCTTAACCTGACTACAATCATCACAAGTTTCGCGACTGAGAGGTTTGGCGTAGAGGAGCCTAAGTTGAATAAACATACCTATACCAGGAACCGCAGGTCAGATAAGATCCATCAACTCCGGAAAGAGCTGCTGATTCTGACGAAGCAGTTCAGGAAAGCAGCTGAGGAGGAGAAGCCATCTCTCAGTGAGCTTCGGCAGATTATTAGGAAGAAGCTCATGACGCTGCGTAGAGCAGAATGGCATAGGAGGCGGAGAGTTGAAAGAGCCAGGAAGCGAATGTCATTTGTAGCTGACCCCTTTGGCTTTACAAAAAGACTGCTGGGAGAGAAGCGCAGCGGACGTTTGGATTGCCCTATGGAAGAGGTAGATCACTTCCTGCATAACACCTTGAGTGATCCAGACAGAGAGCAAGACTTAGGGCCACAAACAGCCCTCTTGAAGGTATCAGCACCACTAGTTGAGTTCAACACTTCAGAACCCACCTGGCAAGAAGTTCAAAAGGTGGTAACAGCAGCCAGAGCGAGTTCTGCTCCAGGTCCCAGTCAAGTACCATATAAGGTGTACAAGCGCTGCCCAGGACTCCTTCGAATCCTCTGGAAGATTCTCAGGGTGATTTGGCGAAGAGGGATCATCGCAGAACAGTGGAGGGAGGCGGAGGGCGTCTGGATCCCTAAGGAGGAGAATTCAACAAAACTGGAGCACTTCCGATCCATCTCACTCCTCAGTGTGGAGGGCAAAATCTTCTTTAGCATTTTAGCTAGAAGGATGACAGACTTCCTACTGAAGAATGGTTATATTGACACATCGGTACAAAAGGGCGGTATTCCTGGAGTGGCAGGGTGCCTGGAACATACTGGAGTCGTCACACAATTGATAAGGGAAGCACGTGAGGGAAATGGAGATTTATCTGTGCTTTGGCTGGACCTTGCCAATGCATATGGGTCAATCCCTCACAAGCTGGTTGAGACGACTCTAGATCGGCACTATGTACCCTGTAAGATCAAGGACCTCATCCTGGATTATTACAGTAACTTCAGGCTGAGAGTTACTTCAGGGAGCATTACATCAAACTGGCATCGGCTCGAGAAAGGGATAATTACTGGCTGTACAATTTCTGTGATCCTTTTTGCTCTCGCGATGAATATGTTGGTCAAGGCTGCTGAAACGGAGTGCAGAGGCCCCCTGTCCAAGTCTGGGACCCGGCAGCCCTCGATCAGAGCCTTTATGGATGACTTGACAGTCACCACTACCTCCGTTCCTGGGTGCAGGTGGATTCTTCAGGGCCTGGTTAAGCTTATTTCTTGGGCTAGAATGAGCTTTAAGCCAACAAAATCCAGGTCTATGGTACTGAAGAGAGGGAAAGTGGTGGACAAGTTTCGCTTCTCAGTGGATGGCGTAACAATTCCATCAATTAATGAGAAACCAGTCACTAGCCTAGGTAAGGTTTTTGACTGTAGCCTCAGGGATACTGCGTGAGTCCAGACAACGATCAAGAAGCTGGAAGCTTGGTTGTCGGCAGTAGATAAATCTGGTTTACCTGGCAGATTTAAGGCATGGATATACCAGCATGGCATCTTGCCACGGATTCTTTGGCCGTTGTTGGTGTACGAAGTGTCAATGTCTACAGTAGAGGCCCTGGAGCGGAAGATCAGCTGCTATCTCCGAAGATGGCTTGGTCTGCCTCGTAGTCTAACGAGTGTAGCACTATATGGCAGGAGTAATAAGCTTCAGCTCCCCATCAGCAGCCTGGAGGAGGAGTTCAGGGTTTCTCGTATAAGAGAGGCCCTAGTCTACCAAGGCTCTGGAGATTCTAGAGTAACAGCAGCAGGTATTGAAGTGCGAACGGGAAGGAAGTGGAGAGCACAAGAGGGACTGGAGTTGGCAGAGTCTCGGCTGAGACACAAGGCACTTGTGGGCACAGTGGCAACGGGGCGAGCAGGACTGGGAGCAATCCCAAAGCCACATTACAACAAGGCTCAGGGCAGGGCGAGACGAGAATTGGTCCTAGAGGAAGTCCGAGCAGGTGTCGAGGAGGTGAGGACCAGCAGGGCAGTAAGCATGCGGCAGCAAGGGGCATGGACGAGGTGGGAAGGAGCACTGGAGAGGAAGATCACCTGGAACGACATCTGGAAGGCAGAGCCACAGCGTATTAAGTTCCTGGTCCAAGCTGTGTACGACGTGCTCCCCAGCCCAACAAACCTGCATGTTTGGGGCAAGAATGAAGTTCCAACGTGTCCACTCTGTCCTGGACGAGGGTCCCTGGAGCATATTCTGAGTAGCTGCCCATCTGCCCTTGGAGAGGGCCGATACCGTTGGCGACACGATCAAGTACTGAAGTGTATAGCAGAGACGATTTCACATGCAGTGGCCAACAACAAATATGTTGGCAGCCAGAGAAGAATTGCCTTCGTAAGGGCTGGTGAGCTGGCGCAAGCAAAGCAAAAATCAACCAGCCTCCTTTCATCTTCAGCAGACTGGGAGCTGCGGGTTGACCTGGGCAGGCAGCTCAAGTTCCCGGAATTTGTAACATCAACATCGTTGAGACCCGATATAGTTTTAACATCTGCATCATCCAAGCAAGTCCTTTTGTTGGAACTGACAGTCCCATGGGAGGACCGCATGGAAGAGGCAAATGAGCGTAAGCGGTTTAAGTACCAGGAGCTCATTGAGGACTGCCGAAGGAAGGGCTGGAAGGCTAGCTGTGAGCCCATAGAAGTAGGGTGCAGAGGCTTTGCCGCTCGATCCCTGTGTAAGATCTTTGCCAGGCTTGGAATCACAGGAGCTGCAAAGAGGAGAGCCATCAAGTCCATCACAGAAGCCGCAGAACGAGCCTCGAGGTGGATTTGGATCAAGAGGTCCGCAAAGTGGGCCAGTGCTGCTGGGACACAAGTTGGGGCGTGATCAACCCTGGCTGGGTCACCTGAGAGAGGGTGTCTGATGTTGTGAGACCCGAAACACCTGATGATCTCAGGAAACATCACTGATGATGTGTCCCAGCGCATCCAGAGATGTATCTAAGTACTAAATACATGTTTCCGTCTGTGCCGGGAGTCATTTCAATGACATGCTATAACAGCCTTGAGAAGGACACGTTCATGATCACATGTGCGTATCGACTCCTTAAAACGGTGATGCCTACAGGTACAAAGTATTCTCAGTCAAAACCATGTTAATCTCATCTCTAAATCACTCTCTCTGATAACATACTGCTGGAATGTAAACATGACAAAGAGTGTACCTTCATATTAAGCCTATACTAATGCAACAGTAACAGTAACAGTATTGTTAACCTGTGGGTGTGACTCAAACATGTACAGTAATAACGTTAATTTCATATTATTCACTCATGACTAAGTAACGCATGTACAGGCCTGAGATTTTAAACAAGTGAGATAGATACGACCCGCTAAACAGAACTGGGGGAAGGAAACAGTTTCCTCTTTGGATTTTGGTGCTGCAATCCATTTATCTAAGCCCTAATAAGAAGTAATCTTGAAAAATGAAAGTTTAACAAGAAACTTGAGATGAACAAAGCAGTATTATTTAATACAATATCAGAATAACAGATTAGACTGTGACAAATGTTCGGCAGTTACCACGATATGAAACTTAAAATGTCAGCAGATAGCATTTCTAAAAAATAAAAATAATAATAATAATAATAATAATAACCTACCACTCCATTGTGGAATTTTTAAAAATGTAGGGAATATTTTTATGCCACTTCCTTGAGGTAAACATGATATCAATATGCCTTTATAATACCGTGGAAAATAGTTTCCATATATTTACATGTGATTAAAATATGAGGTGAGCAGAAAAAAAAAAAAAGAGAAAAAAAAATCACAATAGAAAATGACCTAATGGTTACTAAAAATAAAATGTGAATTCAAACCAGCTATACAAACAGAGGAGCCCAAAAAAAATGTAATAAACTGTCTCTTTTCTGTCGATTACATGATGGCACCAACAACAGTGTAACTACTGACATCTTCATAGGAAACATACAGTAATACTACACACTGCTGCCATAATTCAATTTGAGTTTTAAAAAGGAATAAATAACAACAATACACAAAGAAACTTCGTCACCAAAAAATTCAGTACGTTCAGGTCGTCAGCTGACTTCGTTTTATTGCCACATAACGTTGCTGAGTCTCGACCTGAGTGACTGAAACAACCCCAGATCATAACACTGTCTCCAGAGGCTTGTACAGTCGACACTATGCATGATGGGTGCATCGCTTCATGTGCTTCACTTCTTACCCTGACAAGCCCATCACTCTGGACTAGGCTTAATCTGGACTCGTCAGGTCACATGACCTTTTTCCATCGCTTCAAATTTAAGTGCACACACAGTGAGTGTATGGAAATGCTCTTACTTTCACTATTAAACATACTGTAACTGTTTTTTTTTTAATGATGCAACATTGTTTAAGTGATCTCCACTTACGACCACATTTCCGCAAAGTTGACGGTTCAGAATTATCCTTCCAGATGTTTGCGTGTTGAAGGGTTCTTTACTCGGTGTCAGTCATTTTAAATCTCCTTAGTTGCTAAACTGCAAGAGGAACATCATCCATCTTCCTCTCATCCTTTAAGTACACATAACATTACAAAATCTCCACCAGCGGATTCCTCCTCATCTCATATTACTCAGGATGGCACTATGCCTGGGATATTAGCAAATAAAGTTTAGCAAGAATTTGCCGACTTGGCCAACAGGTCATCCTTGCTATCTGATATTATGAAGATTTCCAATTCAGTTATAACATTGATATATGTTTATTTAGCAATATTAACAGACAATGTTGTGCATTAACATACTAAACCAGCATCGTTCACTGCCCTTGCTCATTTATCAGTGAACTGAACTGAGTAGTCAATTGGTGATTTCTGCGGCTGGTGACTCTAAATGAACTTCTCCTTTGTAGCAGACGCAAGTTGTGGTCCTGCTTTCCTGAGAAGTTCTTCATGAGAGACAGTTTCATCATAGTGCTTGATGGGTTTTGCAAACGCACTTGACACAATGCTGCTCTTGCAAGAACTGTTCCAGAACAGCTGACTTTCATGTCTTTTACCCCTATCTCACCTACGCGGTTTCGCGCAGTGGCCATAAGTACAGTTCATCATGATTCACCACGAGTTTTTGGCGCTGTGAGTACGTTTCCATTTTTCCGCGCGAAAAATTAAACGTTTAATTTTTTTGCCGGTCCTCGCGGAAGCTTGTGGTCCTTACAGAACTTCGCGGAACGTCGGCGGGCAATTGCGGCGACTCACTGTGCCTAACTCCGCATCTCACCGTGAGTCAAACCGCATAGGTGAGATAGGGGTATTAAATTAACAACTGACTGTTGGTGGTGTTGTTCTTCTTTCTTACTTAGTTCCCTAATGCCATCAGTGTAATAAATGAAAAATAAAATCAATAAATGAAAAAAAATTATTAGCCTAGGGTTACGCAAACTTGTATGCAGGACCAGACAAAAGCTTGGACACACCTTCTCATTCAGTGTTGTGTTTTTAGTGACTTATTTTCTACATTCTAGAGCAATGTTGGAAATGTCAAAACTTTTTAGAAATATTTTAGAAGAAAATAAATCACAGGGGAAAAAAAAAAAAAACACTAAATTAGAAGGTGTGTCCAAGCTTTTGTCTGGTCTTGTATACAAGTTTGCTCAACCCTAGGCTAAATACTGTTAATTTATTCCTAAAGATTCACACCTTATGGCAATTTAAAGGCTCCACCACCTACTGGCATGTTTTGAGGCAGGAAAGAACCAGAGAACCTTGTACACATTTGTATTTGAAGAGACCTTACAAAATGCTTTCACAAGTAAGTTACCAGGACAACCGAGTTTGCAGTTAACTCTGTATGGCACGGAGCATGTTCCAAGTGATGCATGCTTTACCTTACATAACGTGGTGCATGTGCCGTGACCTTGGACAGACAGACGGCAAATTCTGTGCAGCCTTTTGACCTCCTCGTCCCACTCGTGTAGGCCTGATCACAGAGCCTGTTGTGCTGCGACAGAGCCTCCCTATAAATCTACATGCCATGCCCAGCAGGCAGTGGGCACTGCATCGACAGACGCCCGCCTGATCTTTACAAATTAGAGCAGAGGATGGAAAAGATGTGAAATGGCTGCTGTGGGCCTTTCTTTAAAAAAAAAAAAAAAAAAAAAGTTCAAGTTTTAACATGATCCAACATTCCAGACATTGCTCACCCACCCAGTGTCTCTCTTTCTTTATCTCCTTTACACACACACACACAAATAGTCTTTGTGTTAATCAACAGTGGTCTTTTCTCCCCGGATGGTGTGCTGTATCGTATGTGGGCATCTTTCTGTGAAATGGACTGCAGTCAATTAACAAAGTTCTCTTGGTACAGAAATGTACACACAATAAGTATGATGAGGATGATGATGAGGATGATGATGATGAGACCTAAATTCAACCCATTTTACTTTCTACTGTAGGGGTGTTAAATACCCAGGTGATGCCGAAACACTTTCCAGTATCTACAACATGTGAAGAGAGTAAAAACAGAGTAAAAAGAGGAAAAGGACAAGGTGAATTGAAGATGTGGACTTTAGCAGACAACCATTTAAAAATCTGAATTAACCTCTTAAAACCCGAGCTTCAATTATGCATGCATATTTAATTTTTACTATATACACTACTGTTCAAAAGTTTGGGGTCACTTGCAAACTTCTTTGTTTTTGTTTACTGATTCATTTTCTACATTCTACAACAATACTGGGGATTTCAAAACTATAAAATAACACATATGGAGTTAGGTAATTACATAAGAACAAGAAAAACAACAGTTAGTTGTTATTTTAAGACACAGAGGTCGGCCTTTCTGTAATAGTTCTTGCAAGAACAGTATTATCAAGTACATTTGCAAAATCCGTCCAGCACCATAATGAAACTGTCTCTCATGAAGGCCGTCCCAGGAGGACGAGACCAAAACCTCCCTCTGCTGCAGACGAGAAGTTCATTTAGAGTTATCAGCCTGAAAAATGACCAATTAACAGCAGCTCAGATTAGAGGCGTTATGAAGTCTTTACAGAGCAGAAGTAGCAGAAACATCTCAATATCAACTGTTCAAAGGAGATTCATGCAGTTTTTGGACGCCTTCAGCTTTACAATGTAGAAAGAAATAAACATCAGGAACCATCATGGAGTCGATGAAGGTGCTGCAAACCCAAAAAGTAATGTCTCCATATGAGGACGCCGGGTCTCAGGAGGATAAGAGAAGGTCTATTTTCTTTTTTCCCCAGGTTATCTGTTTATTTAGTCAGTCAGTCAGTCGGATAGTTAACCAGTTAGACCAGGGGTCGGCAACCCGCGGCTCCGGAGCTGCATGTGGCTCTTTCATCAAATCAAATCAAATCAAATTTTATTTGTCACATACACAGTCATACAGTATGAAATGCAGTGAAATGCTTTTTTGCGACCACAGGGTCGCGACGGCAGCCACCCAGGCGCCATCATAGATGGCTGCATCCCCTCTGCTGTGGGATGAAATAAATAATGAGTATTCAATTTAAATGTTTTTTTTATTTTAGTTCGTTAGTTTTTTTAAAAGTAAGCCTAAATTTGAATATTATGGTAATCTTGTGACATTAAATAAAAATAAAACAAGTTTGTCGATTAAAATATTGCGTCACAACTGCCGAAGTGCGACACCCGCCAGCATGCAGTTTATTGAGCTTTACGAGCCCCGGTTTTATTCAGGTTGCAGGCTGACTGCACGCTCCAGTATACACATTTTGTGTTTTGCTGCAGGTTTATAATTTATGTTCTGCTTTTTATTTCATAAATTCAACGAGGACTAATCACAAGTATTTTATTTATTATTATTATTCAACCAAGCATCTTTTTTCTTCCAGATTAAAAATTTGTTTGTTGCATGCAAAAAAAAATTTTTTTTTCATTTTTATAGTGCAACACACTATAGTTTTTTTATACATAGTGTAAAAAAACAATATATGAAGTGCTAACTTTTTTTTTTTTTTTTCCGTGGCAAACGGCTCCAAATGGCTCTTTGGGTGTTTAAGATTGGCAAATCGTAAGCTAGATAATTAGGAATTTCATCAGAAAATTAGACAGCTGGTCAGTTACTTAGTTATTCAGTCTGTCAACTAGTTAATTTTTAGTTACCTAGTAGGGCTGCATGATATATCGAAAAATTATCGTTATCACGATAATGGTATCCGCAATATCTGTATCTCAAAGAATTGCGATAAATGAAATCGATGAGTGTACGGTTACACGTAAATAAAAAGTAATGTTTGAAAGTAATTCATATTGTGTTGGCAGGTTTATAGTAGCAGCAAACCAGAAGTCAGAATATCTGCTGAGGGATTTAAGTCATTCATAGTGTTTTGAAGTCCAAATATTTGAAACTTCCTTGACATATAGTTTCTTTTTAGCCTGAATTAGATTTAATTACATCAGACGAATATCTATTACCTGTTTATTTTAGTATCATCATTACATATATAAATGATTTTTAAAAAATAGCCAATAATAATAATAAAAAATGCATTTCTCTAGGGAAATGTTATATCGCAAGAAATATCGTTATCGCAATATTCAACAACAATATCGCATATCGCATATTTTCCTAATATCGTGCAGCCCTACTACATAGTCGATTAGTCATTCTGCACAGTATAAGTGTTCCGTTAACCGGCATGGGAAATGGGAACGGGAATTGGAATGGAAGGGAATAGAAATGGGAACAGAAACTGAACTGAATTGGATTCTACTGGATTGGAATAACCTGGATTGAACTGAATAACCTTGAATTGTGTTTCTGACACACAGAGTACACTTAAGAGGGCCACTCAAGCATATCGAAGGCCGCCCAAGTATATTTGACGATCTTTTTAAAAAAATCTCTAATAGCAGAACGAACTGGAACAGGAGCCGTAAGCGGAGCGCAGCGTACTGAGACACAGTACATGCCTATGCAACCCATTTTTAATATATATATTTTTTTATTAAGTCAAATTTGTATAGTTGGTTAAAATCAAATAAAACTCCTTCTTATATTTAACAAATGCCAGCCCCTTCTGAGGGCTACCATCGCACGTATATTTCAGACCTGTGGGGAAACGCTGATTTGTTACATGCTATTGAGAGCAGGGAGTAAGGTTTAAAACACCGCTCAACTTTTCAACATTTCAAGCACACTGGAAGCTTTAGGGATCTTCCTCAAACATCTAAAGGCAGCATGCTGGCAGCCCTGAAGATCTAATCTCCCATTCTCTAACGCTTAACGAAACCCGCTGAGCTACTCTACAACAGGAAACATTGAGAACCTGGTATGTCTTCCATGTCTGCAGGTCGGGATACAAAGTGAGGCAGAGTGTAATTCCTTATCCATACATAGCCAGCTGAGAGTCAGGGATGGCTTCCTGCCCAGAGCAGCAACTAAATCCACGAGGGTGTTTGTGGCTGTGTGATTATACCATCCCAATAAATACTTGCGACTCGCTTCATCTCTCGCTCACACTTCCTACTGAAAAACAAGAATAGAAACCAAAGGGATATATACAAGTGATCCGTACGGAGATTTAAAGGAAGAAATCATCATTCTGTAGGTGAAACTCCTTCTTGTCCAAATCAGTCTTGGCTCAATGTGGCAAACAATACAGTTATCTTATAAGAAAAACAAGAAATGTACATTAATTTGCTGTTTTCACAGTTTGCTTTATAGGCATAAAGGGAAGGATTGTCTCAGTTCGGCTGATTATCCAAACCTTCATACTCAAAGCCTTTATCTTCCCAAAGTTGACCCCTAGTCTTGTGGCTGGGTCAAAATCTTCACTTCCTTCCTTTGCCCTTCATTCACTTCCAACTTCCCTATACTTTTGTAAGAATTTGACAATAACAGTACAAGAATAAGATTCAATAAAGAAAGGAAAAATAAACTTTTTTTAACCCTTTTTACTACCTATAAGAGAACATAGTGCTATGAAACATGAGCTGAGAAGAATCAGGCCGTTTGTTCCGAAAGACGGTCCGAAGCACCTCTTGTGAAAACGAGGGCTGGTGGGATGACGTTGTCCACCCTGGAGTCTTAACGGCGTTTTCACATGACATTATCTCCAGCAAAACAGGAAAAGGGTATTATTCTTTCCATAGCCCAAAACAATAGCTCTCTTAACCGAGTCATCTGGCCCATGATGTAAAGCATTCTTTAAACCATGGTTAGATTATCCTTCGCGTAATGTATATTATGCTGCTGAGACTTAAAGCAACTGCATGTACCGTTACGTCAGAAAGTATTCGTACTGTAACTCCAAGTAGACATACTTAACACATGGATACGGATTTGAAAAGAACCTGGAGTGTGTGGTAATTAGATACACGTTAAATATTCATGTTGTCTCTATGGCGGACTCTGATATTAGAACAGACATCTGGCGTATTGTTTGTGTCAGCACATAAAATTGTGTGTTGCTGCAGACGTTGAGCAATTAATCTTTTAATAAACTTGTTGTGAATTGTTGAACCTTCCCCACCCCCTTGTATTTCAGCACAGGATGGTGAGATGTTTGTTCTCCCAGGCCCAGACGGAGTATATGGAGCATAATGGCCACAGTGATGTATGAAGCTCACAGGCTATGTAAACACACCCGACTCTCCGTAACCGAGCCTCTGACGTGGTATGGTTGCGGCAGGAAGAGAAGGGAATGAGCAGCACAGAGCACGGATTGAAGAGAAAAAAAAAAAAAAAAAAAAAGACAACGGTATGGCAGAATAACAGATGTTTAGGCATATTTCTCTACATAATTGCCTACTACACTAATGCACTTATCCCAGCGTTTCACAAGTGCTTGGATACCATAAAGGTAGAAAGTTTTCTCAGTAAGCCGGAGCCATGATTGGACTGCTTGCTTCACATCTGAAACGCTGGCCTTCCAGGAACTCCTTTAAATGGCCCAAACATGAGGAAATGGCTTGGAGTGAAGTAAGGACTGTGCACGGGATGTGGCTAGAACTCTCAGCTGAGTTCCTGCAATGTACATGTGGTGTTGGTGAACATTTCACACAGACAGATGCATCTATTCTGCAAGTTCTATGTCGATTTTCATGGATCAGATGTTGAACGTTCAGTGGGCTCCGAGCCACCTCGGAAAAGGTCGTCATTCACTAACGTTCTTCGAACGTTTGCACCATTCAAATGTTTTACTGTAGAGAACAGTCTTATCACTGTATTCTGCTTGAAGTCTTCTATAAAGGTCAATTGCTTTTATGCCTTCATTCATGAGGAAGTTCATCACAAGTCCCAGTTTGACTTGAATGTCCCACATAGAAAGACAAAGATAAGTCCTTTTGCTGCGTCATGCCACCAAGAAAAACTGAAATAATAGAAAGCCCAAAACTTTTCTAACGGATATTGCAGAAGTATTCACCCCTCGCTGGGGAAAATACCGGGCTTGTGGTTTGGGTTGTGACTGGTTAATTTTAACACACTAGTAGAGCTTTGGCACAATGCCTAGTGTTGTGGTTTTGGTGAAGCCTGAACTTTTGCCCTAGTCCGAAGTCTCTTGCAGACTATAATAACAGGTCCGAACATTTTTGCATTCCTTTCTTAGTATTAGTCGTGGCAATAGCAGTCTTAGTACTCTCATAGTATGCTTTTTAAAATGATGTGGCACATTGACTTGGTGGACCATACACAGGATAATCCAGACTATGATACTTCTGAGATGTCCATCTTTCCTGCGCATCCAGAGGAAACCTTGACCAGACCTCCTGCTTCTCTGAATGATGCCTTCCGCACCTGCTCACGAACCTTTGATGAACAGCTTCCTCTGTGCAGAATAATTTCCACAACATTGTCCTTTAAATATTTTGATATTTGCTGTTTGGAATCAGAGAGTATTCAGCTTGACTGGCTATGATCGGTGATTGGTCAATCAGTCGCAGGTACTTTATAACCAACTCTGGGTTTAATCATAATCTCCTGAGTGGTGCAACAAAAAAAATGTTCACCGTAACATCAACGAGGTCGAAGCGAGAGAAAATTCTCTGTGCTGTCAGGAATGATTGATGTCATACTGGCAGTCTTACACTAATCATATCAAGACTTGCCAATCACAAGCTCACATGGACAGCTCACTCCTTTCCTGTGTTACGATGTCCCGCAAGAGCGAGCGAGCTGCAATTCAGAGAGACGTGGACGGCTGGAATCTTGGAGGAACCATGTGATTCCTGGTCGATTGCTGCCGCTGTTATCAGTTGGATTTGCTCATCGCTCTGTCCGGGAACTTTTTTTTTTTTTTTTTTTTTTTGGGGGATTTCTTGACTAAGAGAATTTCCTGTAACCTTGCAAAGTTATGAATAAAATGTAAAAGTTTTTTTTTTTAATACCTTAATAGTAATATTCTAAACACAACTTTTCACAAATTCAGAAATTATAGTTAGACCAGCCCCCCCCCCCCACCCCCTCCCTTTAAAACAAACTATAAAATAAATACAATGGTGCATCCAGAATACAAATACGGAGATGATAGAGCTTATACTTTTAAGTGGACTTGATATACTGTAAATAATTGTGCGTTTTTCCTATTTCTAGGAATTTCTATTCCTAGAATTTTCCTAGGTTCTGGCTCCTAGATGGTGGAATGCGCTTCCTCACAGCAAAGTCTCTTTCTATTCTACATCCCACTATTACAGTACGAAATGCGAGTTCAGAGTTCAGAGAAAGTCAACACTTATGCAAGACACTGTAGTCATAACCACAATATATTCTATACCTGAGTTACTTGAATGATATGAGTTTTAGACTATATATCCATGAGTACCTTCTCTTTTGTATTACGCTGGAGTTTTTTTTTTGTTTTTTTTCCCCTGGCCTACTTATGTTTACCTGGTTACATAACAGACACAAAAGAAGAGTGTGTATAAATGTCATAAAGCCTCTATTCAGAGCATCATTTGCAATAACATGGGAGAAAAGTCGAGCTGAAAGGCTGACGAGGATCAAAGCAACAGAGCAACAACAAAAAGCAACTTGGTGCAGATATTCGCCGCAGCGACGCTGCTTTTCCCACAGGACTCCAATCATACGGCAAATAACATGTTTCTATAATAACACTGCTGGGGAAAGAGCCACGGAGAGAGCCTATGCTTTACTTATCCAGAGTTAATTTACCCTGTAAGGTGCCTTACGCTGATGCTCGTATTCTTATCTGTAAAAGGACATGGGGAAAGAATTGGAAATGGGGGCAGTCGGAAAATATATGCATGTCAACACGTGCAGTAGCCAAAACCGTACCTGTTTATCATGAGCGTGTGCATGAAAAGCCATGAATATTCAAAAAACAGGCTTTTAAACAGGATGCAGTGATGTGAGAATCTGAAAGTGATGTCATTAAATGTATCACTCGATCTCCACATATACAGTAATATACCAATATTATTCCAATGTTATTTCAAATTACTTCCAAATTATTAACTGCGTTAGAACACAATCTAACTAATTTTCTCATTTCTTTATTTATACTACCAGTCAAAAGTTTGTACACCCCTTCTAATTCCATGCTCTTTCCTGATTTTCTACTTTTTCTACATTGTAAAATAATGCTGAAACCATCCAAAATAAGCAATAATCTCCCTGAACAGGTGATAGTGGGGTGTTTCTGCTACTTCTGCTCTGTAAATCCTTCATTATGGTTCTAATCTGAGATGCTGGTTGTTAATTGGTGATTTCTGAGGCTGGTGACTTGAGATGAACTTCTCCTCTGCAGCAGAGGTCAGTTGTGGTCTTGCCTTCCTGGAAGGGTCTTAATGAGAGACAGTTTCATTATGGTGCTTGATGGGTTTTGCAAATGCACTTGACACAATACTGCTCCAGAACAGCTGACCTTCATGTGTTGTTGTTGTTATTACTTCATTACTTAATGCAATTTGTTAATTAACAGTTTTACATTGTGGACACTAATTAGCCTAACAAGAAGCATTAAATTAGAAGGTGTGTCCAACCTTTTGACTGGTGCTGTTCATCATTCTTTGAAGCAGGAAACATTGAAAGGCAAAATGGCTTTTTCAGAACAACTGCAACACATGTGGTTAGGCATCTTCCCTGTTGCTTTTGTCTCTTTTTATGAAAGCAGATCATTCCTGGCTCGGAGATACTAGACATTTGGTTTGCAAGACAAACCTAAATACACTATCTGGCCCAAAAAGAAGTTGTCCTTTCAAAAACGTCCCTGTCTAAAACATTATTTAAACCTGTTTAAACCAACACACTGCACGAAGTTAAAGGCTTTTGCACAAACTCTTAGTGTGTGTGATGTCTCCCAAAGGTTTGTCTCTCTGAAAGCAATGAGATTAGGATTAAAATCTGTACACTCACACTCAAAAGGTTACGACTTCTGGGTCGTTTAAACCAAACAAATCATTTTGACATATCATTTTATTTTATTATTATTTTCTGTTTCTACTGTTCTAAAGAAAAAATATGCATGGAAATGACAGTGATATCTATTCGCAAAATGATATCTACATAAATAAAAGAAAGGTTTTGTCTGTACATTAGTCAGAACTCGCTCTTTCAATGATGTCTTTGGTTTCAGGTCCTCCAATTTATGAAACGTAGTCTCAAACAATTCTGCCTGTATATCTGGATGTCTGTCAAGCCGAATTTGTCACAGCATCATGTAAAACTGGCAGAATTTAATGGAACTTTGTTCATTTAATTCTGCGCCATAAATTAAATCAAAATCTTGTTTAAAGTAGATTATTACATCTAACACGGAGTGTATAAGTTCAGAAGTTTCTACTTAGCCGTAAGATACTCAACCTACATTTTATTGCTTTGTATTAATAAGTTAGAGAGAGAGAGTTCTACTGTACAGAAAGAAAGACAAACATGATAGACTAGGGCTGCACAATATATCGAAAAATTATCGTTATCGCGATAATGGTATACGCAATATCTGTATAGCAAAGAATTGCGATAAATCAAATCGATGAGTGTACAGTTACACGTAAATCAAAAGTAATTCATATTGTGTTGGCAGGTTTATAGTAACAGCAAACCAGGAGTCAGAATATCTGCTGAGGGGTTTAAGTCATTCATAGTGTTTTGAAGTCTAAATATTTGCAACTTCCTCAACATATAGTTTCTTTTTAGATATTATCAGACGAATATCTATTACCTGTTTATTTTAGTATGATCATTACATATATAAATGATTTAAAAAAAATAGCCAATAATAATAATAATAAAAAAATGCATTTCTCTAGGGAAATGTTATATCACAAGAAATATCGTTATCGCAATATTCAACATATCGCATATTTTCCTAATATCGTGCAGGCCTAATATAGACTATAATAATAATAAACAATAATAATATCACTGATTACATTAAAGCTGATCGGATTATTTTTAGCTTTAACCTTTTAACTATTTCTAAAAACTCTTTGCTCATCAACGATGGGTACTAATGCCAATAGGAACTAAACATGCCTTCTTTCCTTATTAAAATCTTAGCTTTAAGCAACATAAACCCAAATAAAGCAAGCAGAAATGTCATCAGCAGGATGTTACACTATGCGTCCAAAATATATATAAGTAGTGTAGTCCAATAAGTAGTCCAAAGTATATGGACACCCGGCAATCCTAACACTGTCGTTCTTCCCACATAGCTGAAAACATGCTGTGGCACAAACCTGTTCCATCTTGGCGATACACCTGAGTGCACAGCAAGCTCCATATGGACAAGTTGTGTTAAGGCTGGATTGAAAGAACTCAAGTGTCACTGCACAGAGCCCAGACTGAACTCAACCCCACTGAAAGTCTTAGCGACTGTAACGTCCTGACCCAGCATCAGTCCCTGACCTTACTCATGCTCTTCTTCCTAAATGAACACAGATCTCCACTAGAAGAGTGGAGTGTGTTATAAAAGCTAAATTAAAAAGCATGTATGATGGTTGTGGATTCAAATACTTTTAGCTGTACTGTGTTGATCGTGTGTGTTGAAGTGTTAAAGCCCACAGCTGGGCTAATTTATGCAGTTCCATCTAAAATAATGTGTTCATTACTCAATTTCATCAATTAGATTCCTATTTGTCTGTTCTGTACGGAAATTCTGGAACCATATAAGAATATGAAAAATACAGATATTTCCTAAAGATCTTTAAACAGATTCTCGACCACACCCCCACAATTCCAGCTGCCCTCACCGCGTTGTCTTTGAAAGCCTTCTTATTCGTCTGACCAGTTCCCCCAGAGGAATGTTTAACTTTAACTTTTATGCATAATCCTTGCTCTACTCGCTCAGTCATTTTGAATGCGACAGTCACACACTACACGCGTTCACTCACCACCATCTAGCGCCCCACTGACCAGTACAGAGAAGTCGTCATTGTTCAAGAGTGCGCATTCCAGTCCATTCGTCTTGGCTGCCAGGTTACAGTGATGTCATGCAAACCATCCTCATTATATTAGCAATGGCTGGACTCGTATACAGTATAATAGTACATAATGATCTAATTATCTAATTATCTAATCTGTCAACACTAAATTTAATATTCCAATACCAGCAATAATTATATAGTAATTATATAATTATATATACAGTATATAATTATATAGTAATAGCAATAGCATATATATATATATATTTCCTGCTAATATAATTAATTAGAAGCTTTGTAATTAATTAATCGATTAATAATTATCGATTGTTGTAATTGTAAATAATTAATCGCATTTTAATCGCATATAAATATTTGACCTGAGAACAGTGAGAAGTAAGTTTTCATATGGATTTTTAGTATACCACTGAATAATGACTGAATACATAAGCTTAAGCTTAACAAAATATTGCAATATTGCCATTACGTGTAGCAATAGAATATTTAGAAATATAGTAGCCTACATTTCAGAAATTCAGGTACCCTATAGGTAGGTAGACCTTCTGTAAACTGTTTTTTTTAAGTAAAACACAATAGTTTCAAGTACATTCAGAACATTGGAAACCCTGACGCTTCCATCCATTCTCTTTTTTATAACAAAATTTCCCATCCACAGGGCCAACCAAAGCCGTCTCATCAGCTTCTTTGTCCATCTTTACTGAGGTTTGTTTTTGTCTGAACGCTAGTTGGTGCTCCAGTATAATCAGTCCGCCGAAACTCATCCAGTGAGAAACGTTCCGCGGTGCAAAAATAAGTGCGATTAAAATGCGTTAAAAAATTTTTTACACGTTATTTTTGTGTAATTAATTACTATAAATTAACGCGTTAAAGTCCCGGCCCTAATATATATATATATATATATATATATATATATATATATATATATATATACACACACACATACACACACACATATATACACATATATATACATATATATATACACACACACACATATATATATACACGTATGTATATATATATATATACACACACACACACACACACACACACACATGTATACACACACACACAGTATATATACATTTTTTTGTTTGTTTTTGTTCTTTTGTTGCTCTTTTGTTTGTTCAGCTGTTCTGATACAGATTTTTTCGCTCCCAAATTTATTTATTTCTTTTAATCATATTTTAGCTCAGATTCTAAAGGTACACTGAGGAGCTCAGGTACGCTGAAAACCAAATTATATCCTAAAAAGCAAGGGAATAATGATAGGGAAATTACAGTGTGTGTGTGTGTGTGTGTGTGTGTGTGTGTGTGTGTATATATATACAGTATACTATGTCCTTTCACACACTTGTTTTCTTTGCCAAACAGTATTGAATAGCAAAGAAGGACAGGAGAAAGAAAGAAATGACAGACAATTTCAGACTAGACAAGTCAAAGGATAAATTATAAATTAGATTAATGATTGTTTACCATCTCATATTATTAAATACACCCGTCTGTAGTCAAGATTCTTATCTTTCTACTTTAACTCTTCCAGTTTTTACAGAATTACAGTTCTCTCTTCTAGAGTATTATCCAGATTACAAAGTTAAAACTTCCAAACAATTCAAAGTCCTCTTGAGAGTATACGCTGTTGGCATTTAATCATTATGTAATTAATGTTTTGTTGCGTCTTTTGCAGAAATTTCACCTGGTCAGCATCCAAACGGGAGGAGAAGTGTGCGACTGGCCGTCTAAACTAATTAGTCGAGTTCATCGAGCGTCAGCTGTTTTTTTTTTTTTTGTTCGTTTGTTTTTTCTTTTTCTTCCGGGCAACAAGGATAAAATTTGGCTAGTGCCGAATGGAATTATCCACAGCTTGGAGAACTTCCAGCAGGGGGAAATAAATAAATTCATTCATTTAGTCACAATTCTTTTGTGGGGCAATTTGTATATCAGCACACTAATTTGAAAATCCTTTTTGCTTTATTTATTATTAATTTAAAATGTACTGTATATTTGTGTGCATTTGAGGTGGTAAAATGTTGCAGCTCCTCTAAACTATTCACACACCAGCAGGCGGCACAGCATCCTGTCCTACGTCTGTTTAAAATTGCAATAAATTCTTTTTTTTATTAGTTGTATTCAATCGAGATGTTTATAAAATCGTGATATTTATTGAGTTGCAATGCAAATCAAATCGACACCCAAGTATCATGATAATATCGTATCGGGCGATCCCTGGGGATTCCCAATCCTAGGGCGCAGTAGAGGAGCAATAAATATCACAAACTTTTTCAGTCGTAAAGGGTTATGCCTCTTAATCCCAACACCTATAGTTAGTGATTTATGCTTCTTTATTTTTTTTAAGCTTATTCGCTTTAAATACGTTTAACATAATGAATTTGATCATCATCTGACGTGTATGAGAAATGCTCTAGCTAATATCACCACAATTCTTGCTGTGGAAAATAAATAACGACCAACACTATAAACGTGATTTATCACTTACCAGAAATGCTGATGCTATAAAGTGAAAATTTAAGATACCACTTTTCTCTGAACAACTATTTCTTTATTATGCTGTACATTTAAACTCAAAGGGAAGAAAATACCCATAAAAACTAATCAAATAATACACAGTTTAAACCTTTCCTTCAAGAACACACCTTTCGAGGTGTCAGTCACTTACTATTTCGGTTGGCCTTGGTCTTGGCAATGAGTTTATGAGCAGCGAGAAGATCTCCATTCTTCACAGCCAGCAGGAGGTCCTGCTCTTTCCCCATGGCTGCTATCCAACCCTGACGAGTTATAGTCTCACTTCAACCATGTGTGATCTGGTTTCTCCACAACACGCAGCATGTCTTTGCTTTCCAAGCATCACGTTAGCAGTTAATTCCTTAAACACAGGCAATTTATATCCGCAGGTCTCGTTCTTCAGACATCCTAAACATCGTAAGCAAAATTTTCAGCTACATCCACCTTGTTTATCCACAGTAAAGACTGGTTTCAATCCTGAAACTTGCTGACGATTCTGCAAAGCAAAACAAAAGAAAACACAGAGTAAGGCATTAAAACTGTAATAATTAACTTTCCCCCAACATTTAAAACCTCTAATCTGAGTAAACTAGCTCTCTCCAGGAAAAGGGCTTAATTTTTAGGACTGACGTCAACTGTATAATTTTGTCCTTTTCAAGTCCAAGCACACCTCCGAAAGGTAAGCGAGAGCCTTGTGGCCTTTCATTAGCAAATTCAAGACCAAAAAAAAAAAGGCAGGTCTGGGTGGAGGTCCCTAAGGATGGGATCAATAACCTCGTCTTTAGAAAAAGTCACTTGAGAACGTTTGATTAAAGGTTTGAAATAAGAAACAGGTCTAAGAGTCTCATGAGACTCATCAGGGTTCAGTTATATGAGCAAGCTATTTCAGATTGACTCTACTGTCTAATGTAGCTTTGATGGGAGAGCATTACCTCTACGCTCTTTTCTTGGAGATCACATGACTAAATTGACCTGTCTCAGTAATGAATCAAAGGTATGAGCATCATTTTCTGATTGTGCACTTACAGTTTAGAGCAATTACTGTTTATATATTTCTATTTAAACTATATTTTAATAATTTTGTATAAATGTTTTTTTTACAAATAATCTTTTGTAAATTTGTATATTACAATTTAATTATTTTTAATTGAAAATTGTATCTTTAGTTTAATTGTATTCTCTAGTCTAATTTAAGTAACATCTTTCTATTCTATTTTATCTGTTCATTTTAGATCACAGACAGTCGTATAAGCATTTCACTGCATATCATACTGTGTATGATTGTTACATACCCAAAGTTTGAATTAAAAAAAAATAAAAAAAACTTTAAAAATAAAAAATCTAAATTAGCATATATAAAATATGACATGGAATTCAAGTCAACACCATGACATCATGGATATGCAATCGCATATGAAAAGAAAGTGAGATGACATTTGAAATATTAAAAAAAAAAAACATACAAAGAAAAAAAATTATGTGAAAAGAAATTAACCAGGGAAAAGGATAATGGTTACAAATAATCCTTGTAATATAGAATATTTCGGTGTAAAAAGAAATGTGAAAGTGTGAAAAATACATTATGTGAGAAAATCACGTGACAAAAATGCACTGCAAGAGGGAAAAAAGAAACTCGTGAAAAAGTCCATATCACGTGTGGAAGTAAAAAGGTATGTGTTAAATATGAACATGAAAATATATAATTCTACATAAATCTAAACAAAACAGAAATTCTGGTTGTGTGGCCAATGTTTGCACAGGTTGTTCCCTCGTCACAGCCGTGTCTCAGACGTTCCTCACTGAATGTAACAGTAGGCAGCACCATCAACTTTCATGTCATACTGTAAGGTAATAGTATTTCTTAATTTAATTACCCCTACATCATTAGGTAGATGCATGTGGGCAGAGCCGTGGGTAAACTTCTAGTAAGAAATAAATACATAAATTATGTGAGAAAATCCCATGGAAAATAAACGTGAGAGAAAATAATGTAAATCATGTGAAAAGACATATGTGAAAGTAAATACAACATATCGTACATGTGAAACACTAATGTGACAATGAAGACAGTCAAACATAAAAGTGAAAATAAAGTCAATAAATGAATTCTGTGAAAAAATAAAATGTGAAAAATATATTGCTCATCTATACTCAATAAATCATATGAGAAAACTGCATGACAATATAAAGCAAAAGACATGAAAAATGAGATGAAACAAGAAAGAATCAAACAAACACTCAGTCACTCATAATCTATACCACTTTATCCTGTATACAAGGTCGCAGAGGGGCCTGGAGACTACCCCAGGTACAACCTGAACGGGGTGCCAATATTTTGCAACATACGCACACTCTCACGCTATGGGCAATTCGGGGACACCAATTAGCCTAATCTGCATCTGTTGGTACTGTGGGATGAAACCAAAGTATCCGGAGGAAACCTACGAAACACACAGACCCGAGGCGGGAATCGAACCTTCAACCCTGAAGGTGCGAGGGTTGAAGGTTCGATTCCATGCCACCACGAGTGTAAATATGTGCGTGTACAAATAAATTAATTAATAAATAAATAAATCCTGTGAGAAACACAAAAACATAAACCTAAATGAATCATTGGGAAAAAGTAAAAAAGGCAAAAAAAAATAATGATGTGAGAAAATCACGTGGAAATTCGAGGGAATCACACGTGGAAATACACGCATGTAAAAATAAATAAATAAATAGATACATAAATTACGTGAGAAACACAAAAACCAACATAAATAAATAAATCATAAGGAGAAAATATAGTGGAATAAATAAATGAAAGAAACTTAATTTACTTATAAGATTCAATTAATAAAACAGAAAAACAATACATGGGGGAAAGTTAATCACGTGATTAGATCAGACGTGAATGTGGACGGGGATTAAAAAAAAGATATATATATAAACACATGGACAAATAAATAAAAACAAACAACACGTAGAGGAAAATGTATCTAAAACAACAAGCGTGTAAAACTTCGCACGTGACGGTTAGACTGCGCCTTTGATCTAACAGTAACTTTGTTGCTTTTCCATTGAAACATCGGAATAAAACAATCAACCAATGACGTTAGAGGGATGAAGGACACGGGAAAAAAAACTTACTAGGTGTTTGTCCCAGGACAGATACAACCGCGTACGTGTACGAGCACGAGCACACACACACACACACACACACACACAAAAGGTGTCCGCCGACCGTGAACTCACCGCGGGCCACGAAGTTAGAGCAGCATAACAACCGAACAGTAGAATAATAATAATAAAAGATGAATAAAGTCCCGGGATCTCGGTCTCGTTTTTCCTGCTACCGAACACGGAAGCGAACTCCGGTAGCGCGTGAACGTGTTTGACACTCCACCGGAACGCTCGCGCGAGTCAGCGGAGACGCGCGCGCTCGTGCCTGCTACGTTGCTCCGCCCACACACACACAAAAGAAAACACGACTCTGGCTGGAGGTAGCTCTTAAAGCTGCAAGCTGGAGACATCAGAAACTTAAGTTCAGTCCTGCTGTTCTAATACTAACCTGGGGGAAAAAAGTTTTTATAAAAGTTTGTTTTTCATGGAAGAACAAACAGAAAGATTAGTTTGCACTATTCAGGTATATCATTCTTCCAAGATCCTGATTTATTGATCCATGCATGGTGGTTATGGGTATGGTGTAGTGGTTAGCACTGTTGCCTCGCACCTCCAGGGTCCGTGTTCTTGTTCCCGCCTCAAGTCTGTTTGCAGGTTTCCTCCATGTACTCCAGTTTTCTCTCGCACAGTCCAAAGAAATGCAGATTAGGCTAATTGGTGTTCCTAAACTGCCCGTAGTGTGTTAATGTTGGTCATACCCCAGTTGTAAAAATGGATTTAAGTACAACAGTCAGCATTAGCCTCCCTAGTTGGATTACAGTATGGTCATGGGTCCACTTTATTTGGAACATCTGCTGATTCATGCAAAGGTTTCATCAGTCAATCATGTGTCTAGTGCCTAATGCATAAAATTTCACAAATCAACTGGGGCACTGGTGGCTCACTACTCGGTTTCTCGGCTGTCATGCGGAAGGCCAGAGTTCACTTCCCACCCAATGTCTAAACCCCAACCACTGGATGCAGTGCCGGTCCCAAGCATGGGAGGGTTGCGTCTGGAAGGGCATCCGTCGTAAAATCTGTGCCAAGTTGTGTGCGGATTAGATGGCCGCTGTAGCGACGCCTCGACGGGAGCAGCCAAAATACCAAGAACAGCAAGTCAAGAGCTTCAGATCATCTAATAATCATTCATTTTCTATAAGCCTTATTATATACAGGAAGCCTGGAGCCTATTCCAGGAGACTTCAGGCATAAAGGGGAGGTACACCCTGGACACACACACACACACCACAGGCAGTTTGGGAACACTGAAGGAAACCCACCAAACATACAAACTCCATGCGACACACACACATGGGTTCGAGGCGGGAATCCAATCCTCGACTGTGGATGAACGAAGCTACAGGGCAAACCATAATCAAACCAAACATCAGAATGTTCTTTTTTTTTTTCGGTGCATGATTCGCTGCCGGTTTGAAACTGTTAATTTTACTCAGAATGATGTAAGAAGCAATAACAACTACAACAAACTAAACATCAGCATGTGTTCTGTAAGCGGGATTGTCTTGCAGGAACTCAAATAACCACTCTTTGGAACCATGGTGAGAAGAAAAGCATCACAAAATGACAAAATAAGGGGGTGTGGCCTACACTGGATTCCTCACTTTTTGTTAGATATTCAGTGAAAAATTTCCTGGACAGCTGAAGACTGGAAATATGTCTTCTGGTCTGATTAATCTTGATGTCTGATTCCAAATGTGTTAATAGTTCAGGCTGCTGCTGGTGGTGGTGTTTTTTTTAGTTACACACCAGACCACTTAATACCAATCATAGGAAGGTCACAACTTAAGTATTGAGCATGTGCTTCTCTTTATGGACACAATTTAGATATAATGGCTACATCTTTTGTGATAATGCACTGGCAATTATGTCAACACTAAGTTCATTATTTGCTTAGACAGGTCAAACTTATTTGCATGCTTCCATACATCCTGCATTATCTGGGGAAAAAAAGAACTAAGTAATTAAATAAATAAAGAGCCACCATTTCTGATCCTACAACCTGAGCGCCATCTGCTGGCAGAAATCCACAATTACTCAATTTCACAAATGTAGGAAGTTTCACTGACTTCCAGATATTTATATTTACACCTTCATTTTATTTATTCTGTACTTATTACTATATACATATATTTACAGTACCAGTCAAAAGTTTGGACACAAGTTTACTAGTTATTTAATTACTAGAACAGCTTATTCTTTTTTCATTTATAATATACTATGAAATAACACATTTGGCATTAGGTAATTAAGTAACACCACCAACAACAGTCAGTTGTTATTAGATCAGCTGTTCTAGAACAGTTCTTGCGAGAACAGTATCAAGTTTGTCAAGTACATTTGCAAAACCCATTCAGCTCCATCCCATCTCTCATGAAGACCTTCCCAGGAAAGCAAGACCAAAACCACCTCTCCTGCAGAGGAGAAGTTCATTTAGAGTCACCAGCCCCAGAAATCACCAATTAACCTCAAACACGTCAGATTAGAGCCGTTATGAAGCTTTACAGAGGCATAAGTAGCAGATATACTGTACATCTCAATATCAGCTGTTCAAAGTAACATGTTAAAATTGTTCCACATTGTGGAACAAATCCTTCATGACCCACTAATTCTGTAACTAAAGCCATATTACGATATAAATAAATAAAAAAAAAATGAACACATTATACAAATACCTAAGTATATGTACTAAATATTTAGTAATACATAAACTAAAGCAGTCACAGTCTAGTTTAGGTTTTATGTCCTTGGTAAAGGTTGACGATTCCGGCATCGTGCAGCTTTTTCCAGGTTGCTATCTCCAGGTCGTAGTCATGATTGACGTAAAAAATAACTGGAGTTATTGTCTCTCTTTCAAAGTAATAGTTGGAGTATTTTCTGTGGTCTGCAGTGATAAATCCATACATGTCCACCTGACGACAAGGAGAGAAATGAGATGTATGTTTATCCAAGAATAAAATGAGTGAATGGATAGTGTTAATAGTGTAAATATTATTTATTATTATTATTATTATTATTATTATTATGAAGAAGAAGAAGAAGCCAATGAATGGCACAAAAGTCTGAACAGTGAAAAGGTCATCTTTCTTCTTTCAATAATAATAATAATAATAATAATAATAATGGATTGGCACCCTGTCCAGGGTGTACCCCGCCTAGTGCCCGAAGTCTCCTGGGATAGGCTCCAGGTCCCCCACGACCCTGAACACAGGATTAAGCGGTATAGAAAATGAATGAATGAATAATAATAATAAGTATACAGTATAGTAAAAATTTCCTCAAGAAGAAGAAGAATGGTAATAAGGACAGTAATAATTAATTTAGTTTAGGCCTTCATTCTCCATGCCTTCTTGTAGAGGACCACTTCTTTTGCGTGGCCTCTTCTGTGTGTTCCACTGACCATTCCCAGCATGATAGATTTTTCCAGTGAAAAATTGTCTGTATTATATTACAGTAGCTTTGAGCAACATCCAGTATGATTATATTTACCACTTCCACATTGGTATTCTTCCAACACCCGAGTTGAGTCACTGTCCAGCTTTCGCGAATGCATGTGGCAAAACACAATAGTCTGGAGAACTCGGCGCTCCATTGCGGGGCAAATGTTGTGCTGTGATCCAGTGCAATTGTCTGCTCTTTCTCTGATTTCAGTCAGTGTTCCAATCAATTATTGATCCAAGGGAGATGTAATCTATGACTGATTCAATTTCCTTGCTGTCTATCCCAACATGCACTTTGTTTACTGTTGCTCGCTGTTGTCATGAACTTCATTGTCTTGACATTATAATTCAGGGCCATCCATTCACTTTCCTCCTTCTCTCTGCGGATCAGTTAAGAAAAGGAGATAAGATGCAGCTCTATCATACACTCCTTCAAATTCTGTGTCGCCATATGCTGTTCAGACAATTGCCTTCTGGTCAGCACGCAGTAATCGTATCAGTGTGATCAGATGTGCCGTGATACATAGTTCTTTCAGTGCATTCCACAGTTTGTCATGGCACATTCCACAGTCGATCGCTTTGGGGTATTCAATGAAGCACATACACTAACGTTCAAAAGTTTGTGGTCACTTTCTAACTCCATGATGGTTCATGATTTTTATTTCTTTCTACATTGTAAAGGAATGTTGAAGGCGTCCAAAAACTGCATGAATCTCCTTTGAACAGTTGATATTGAGATGTTTCTGCTACTTCTGCTCTGTAAAGACTTCATAACGCCTCTAATCTGAGCTGCTGTTAATTGGTCATTTTTCAGGCTGATAACTCTAAATGAACTTCTCGTCTGCAGCAGAGGTAGGTTTTGGTCTCGTCCTCCTGGGACGGCCTTCATGAGAGACAGTTTCATTATGGTGCTTGACGGATTTTGCAAATGCACTTGACAATACTGTTCTTGCAGGAACTATTACAGAAAGGCCGACCTCTGTTTCTTAAAATAACAACTAACTGTTGTTTTTCTTGTTGTTACGTAATTACCTAATTCCATATGTGTTATTTTCGGCGGCGCGGTGGTGTAGTGGTCAGCACTGTCGCCTTGCACCTCCAGGGTCTGAGTTCGATTCCCCGGCCAGGCTCGATTCCCGTCTCTGTGTGCATGGAGTTTGCATGTTCTCCCCGTGCTTGGTGGGTTTCCTCCGGGTACTCCAGTTTCCTCCCACAGCCCAAAGACATGCAGGTTAGGCTAATTGGCGTTCCTAAATTGCCCGTAGTGTGTGATTGGGTGTGTGAGTGTGTGTATGTGTGTGTGCCCTGTGATGGATTGGCACGCTGTACAGGGTGTACCCCGCCTAGTGCCCGAAGTCTCCTGGGATAGGCTCCAGGTCCCCCGCGACCCTGAACACAGGATTAAGCGGTATAGAAAATGACTGAATGAAGGATATGTGTTATTTTATAGTTTTGAAATCCCCAGTATTGTTGTAGAATGTAGAAAATAAATCACTAAACAAAAACAAAGAAATTTGCAAGTGACCCCAAACTTTTGAACGGTAGTGTACATACTACTTGTACCCATGATGTCAATGTCAATTGTCAAATGTCAAATGTCCCCTTCCTGAACCCTGCCTGGACACCGGGTAATTCCATCCCAATAAATTTTCCTAGTCACTGCTGGATGATTTTCAATAAGGTCTTACTAATATGCGGTATTAGGGTGATGATGCGGAAATTGGAGCAGTTGCTTGTGTCTCCATTCTTTGGAATTGGGATGAAAATTTATCGTTCCATTCTTTGGGCCATTTATTGCCTTTCCAGATGACACAGTGCAGTGTTGGTATCCCTGATGGTATTCCGTCTATTCCAGAAGCTTTCCTATTCAGTCGTTGTTTGAGTGCCAATGTGACTTCTTCCTCCAGGATGTCAGGTTCAAATTTGGTACAATGATGCTCTCCACAATATGTGTTTTGATTCATGTACTGACCATCCGTGCACTCTTTCCACCTGTTCTTTACTGTTCTTCATTGTAGGTCATGCGATTCTTCAACACTCGTGCCCGTCACTGTTTCTTGCTGGGCAGTGAACGACATCTGGATCCATTTCATTTGGGCAAAGAGAATGCAGTTGTGCCTTTCTTGTTGTCCTCTTTCATTTCTCTGCAATGCTTAGTCCAATACGCTTCCTTGTCCCTCCTGGTCACACGCTGGAATTCCACATTTAGTCTTCTGGGGCCTTGTCTCTGTACCCACTTGCTTTGGCCTGCTTCCTTATTTTGGCTACTTTGATGGTACAGTATCTTCTGTCAGCCAATTGTTCCAGTTTCGTAGGCTTCACGCATGCGCACAATGTGCTGTTGTGTGGTTAAATGATATTGGATGCTATGTCATCCCAGTTACTATCAGCTCTGGGGAACAATTTTGCAGCAAGGAATAGTGCTTTTCTTAATTTTGTCTCCTTTGGATGTATTAAATATGGTTCCTATGAATATCTAGTTTTAGCAAGGTATTGAGGCACTGTTTTGGTTGCTTGAAGCCTGTGTTAGTGATCCATTTCTGGCAAAACTGGACAATCTCCAGTTTCGTTCTACTCTCCCAGGCTTCGGTTGCCTGCGATGTCAGGTTACTACTTTGGTGTTCAAATAGCAAACATGAAGTCCTTCTTTGGTGTTTGGTCCAATGTCAACCATGAATGGTTTGAGATCTTGGTCTGTGGTTTAGCCCCGGAGGGTAACTACTGTACAGTTTATCCCCAACACCCTAAAGAGATTTGGGATGGGACTTTGATAGGTCATGATTAGTTCATGGTTATAAAATTGATTGATTGACTAATTGATGGATTGAACTCTATGCTCAATACAAAAAATATTTAGTCTGGAACAGTCATCTGCCTGATCTGTAATGAAAATCATATTAGAGATAGAATAAAAGATAAATAAATGCTCACTATATCACATGTGTGAAGAGCCAAGAACAATGTGAACGCTCCATTGGTGGGTCTGTAGTAATGCCAGTATGAATCTTTCAGAGTTTCAGATGGCATGAACCTAAAAATTAAATTAATCAATTAATAAAATAAATTGTATCAATGTAATATTACTATTAAGAAAAAGCCATAACAACCCAAAGATCTGCTTTGTTCCTACTAGTCTTTAACATGTTATAAACAATGAGAAGTGCATCCTCTTCAAACCTGTTCCGGACGTATCTTAGAAAGTCAGGATGAAGCACATAAAATTTATCCTCTTGGAAGCGGTCGCTGTAGTACGTCCATGGACTGAGTAAGAAAAGCTTCTTTAGAAACACTTAATGGCCATTTGTGTAATTAAAGCAGCAGGAGAATTTTACAGGTACAGTAGTGTCCAAAAATATTAAGACAACATGCCAAGTATTGTAGTACTCCCAAGTATTGTAGTAAGAGTTTGGCTAATGAACTGGAAAAAACTGGTAATTTGTGAAAATGGTGCTCAATTTATTGGCGGTAAGGCCTGGGTCATCTCCAGACCTACTGCATTTGACTTTTTGACTGGATGCCCAGCCTGATCAAGCAGGTTTTGAAGGATAAAGGACTTCACACTAAATGTTAATTGTTATACAGCAATTCATTCATTCATTCATTTTCTATACCGCTTAATCCTGTGTTCAGGGTCGCGGGGACGTGGAGCCCATCCCAGGAGACTTCGGGTACACCCTGGACAGGGTGCCAATCCATCGCAGGGCACACACACATACACACACTCACACACCCAATCACACACTACGGGCAATTTAGGAACGCCAATTAGCCTAACCTGCATATCTTTGGACTGTGGGAGGAAACCGGAGTACCCGGAGGAAACCCACCAAGCACGGGGAGAACATGCAAACTCCATGCACACAGAGAGCCTGGCCGGGGAATCGAACCCAGACCCTGGAGGTGCAAGGCGACAGTGCTAACCACTACACCACCGTGCCGCCTGATCTTATTTTAATTGTCTTTATTAAAAAAAGAAATTCAGAATGCCATTAAAACATTGAATTTCACTTTTGGCCACCACTGTGTATGCTTAGTGAGTCAGTAACACAAATTGTTAATTAAGAGTACATAATTTATGTTATAAGGCTGTTAAATATTTTCCAGCACGCTTTATGAATAGTACTGTGTGTAACACTGACATCTTACCTGTATCCTTTGTGGTATCCGGTTGTTATTGTCTTTTTCTCCAGGATGGCTTCAATCCACTCGAAATCTCTCTGCGCCTCTGGAATCATCACATATATAATCCCCTTTGGGTTTAAATGCAAACCAGTTAGTTTGATTAGCGTTGATTTTATTACATGATCACATTTACATGAGCATCTATGATTACAGTAGTTTAAGCTTGTCATACACTATTATGTATAAAACAAATTGGAAAAAAAGAGAATAAAAGTTTTATTTATAAGAAGATATGCAATTTGTTGTTTCATGTGTGTTCCTCCATGTATACAAATACGTTACTCTTCAGATCTTCAGATGTAATGTCATTTTCTTTTCTAAAAATTATATCATTCAAGGGTTTGCATTTGAACTAACACACAAATAAATAAATAAATAAATAAATAAATACTCTAAATCAAGAGGTTAATACAAAAATCATTAAGATAACTTAATAAATTAAATTATATATACCCATTAGCCATCACATTAAAAATGCCTGCCCAGTATTGAGTAGCGCCCCCTTGTGTCAGCAAATCAACCATGGAGGATGAATTTCACAAGATCTCAAGAGACGTTGTGCTGTGGTATCTGGCACCAAGACTTCCCGTAACTATGAGATGGAGCCTTTATGTAGTGGTTTCTCGAGGACATCCCACAAAAACTTCATCAGACCGAGATCTGGGAAATCTGGAGGCCAAGTCAACACCTTATACCATTCCTGAACAGTGCAGTGTGTCAGGGTGAATTATCCTGCTATTACAGAATATCCTTTCCATAAAGGGATGTACTTGGTCAGCAACAATGGCCAAAGTTCACATGCAACATTCACATGAATGGCAGGACATAAGGTTTCCCAGTAGAACATTATCCAGAGCACCACATCACCTCCATGGGTTGCCTTCTTCTTATAATCCTGGGGCCATCTCTCCCCAGGTAAGCCAGTCATCACATGATGTAAAAGAAAATGTGATTCATCAGACCAGGCCACCTTCTTTCACTGCTCCATGGTCCAGGTCTGATGCTCACATACCCATTGTAGGATCTTTCACTGGTAGACACAGGTCAGCATGGGCACTCTGACCAAACTGCAGCTGTGCAGCCCTATAACCATGAAGCTGTGATGCACTATATGTTCTGTCTGTTTTCTATCAAGCTAACAATCACATTTTCAAAACAGTACAGCTCACTACAATAGCTCTTTCGTGGGCATCGATCAGACAGGCTAGTCATATTCACTCACTACATGCATCAGTGAGCCTTGTGTCCCCATAACCCTGTCGTTGGTGTACTGGTTGTCATTTCTTAGACACTTTTCATACACACTAATCACTGCACACCAGCATCACCAATAAGACCTGCTTGGTCAACTACTTGGAGTTGCTCTGACCCAGTCATCTAGACATCACAATCTGACAAAAGTCGCTCAGATTCTTACGGGTGCCCTAGAAATGTTTACTTGTTAATTAGCATGTCTTACCCCATTGACAGGGGCCATTGTAATGAGATAAGCTATCTATTAATTAATATTGTTGGGAAGAAATTATGAAGTACGCACCTCATCTTGTGGAATGCTTTTAAAGCCATACTTTTCCATGGTAATAAGTGATCCTGTTAAAGCGAACGATGTGTGCACATACACTGAGGTTTTTTTTCCAACATCTTCCTCGAAGCCTTTAATGACTGCTCCATTCATTCTGATCAAAATAATAGTTGAAGATCAGCTCAGTATACAAATCCTGTTCACAGGTAGCAAATCATTTGACAGTAAGAATAGCAGGTGCTGAGGGTACTTCTCTGACCGAAAGACGTAATCATGTGAGTCAATATCTTTGCCCATTCTGGAGCCGTTGAGGATGCCACTGGTGCCGACTACAGCGCAACGAATACATCCATCCACTGAACTATTGAGAACTGGTAAAAGCTGGTAGTGCTTAGGCTTCGGGATCAAATCGACTGACTTTTTGATGTCTGAAGAGAAATGCAAATAATAAGCAAACAAACAAGCATTTAAATAATAATAATAATAATAATAATAATAATAATGGATTGGCACCCTGTCCAGGGTGTACCCTGCCTTGTGCCCAGAGTCTCCTGGGATAGACACCAGGTCCCCGTGACCCTAATACAGGATAAAGCGGTATAGAAGATGAAGAAGATAATATATATATATATATATATATATATATATATATATATATATATATATATATATATATATATATATATATATATATATATATATATATATATATATATATATATATATATATATATATATATATGACCCTGGAGGTGCAAGGCGACAGTGCTAACCACTACACCACCATGCCACCCAGTTGAAAATCAATCTCAATAAAAACGAACTGCTGTTCATCCCAGGTGATTTATCCCGGTGTCAAGATCTTGTGATCTCCCTGGCAAACGATCGGATCACTCTCCAGTCATTGCCACAATCTTGGGATAACTCTGGACAACTGACATCTACAGTGGTGTGAAAAACTATTTGCCCCCTTCCTGATTTCTTATTCTTTTGCATGTTTGTCACACTTAAATGTTTCTGCTCATCAAAAACCGTTAACTATTAGTCAAAAATAACATAATTGAACACAAAATGCAGTTTTTAAATGAAGGTTTACTTTATTAAGGGAGAAAAAAAAACTCCAAATCTACATGGCCCTGTGTGAAAAAGTGATTGCCCCCCTTGTTAAAAAATAACTTAACTGTGGTTTATCACACCTGATTACTGCCACACCTGTTTCAATCAAGAAATCACTTAAATATGAGCTACCTGACACAGAGAAGTAGACCAAAAGCACCTCAAAAGCTAGACATCATGCCAAGATCCAAAGAAATTCAGGAACAAATGAGAACAAAAGTAATTGAGATCTATCAGTCTGGTAAAGGTTATAAAGCCATTTCTAAAGCTTTGGGACTCCAGCGAACCACAGTGAGAGCCATTATCCACAAATGGCAAAAACATGGAACAGTGTTGAACCTTCCCAGGAGTGGCCGGCCGACCAAAATTACCCCAAGAGCGCAGAGACAACTCATCCGAGAGGCCACAAAAGACCCCAGGACAACATCTAAAGAACTGCAGGCCTCACTTGCCTCAATTAAGGTCAGTGTTCACGACTCCACCATAAGAAAGAGACTGGGCAAAAACGGCCTGCATGGCAGATTTCCAAGGCGCAAACCACTTTTAAGCAAAAAGAACATTAAGGCTCGTCTCAATTTCGCTAAAAAACATCTCAATGATTGCCAAGACTTTTGGGAAAATACCTTGTGGACCGACGAGACAAAAGTTAAACTTTTTGGAAGGTGCGTGTCCCGTTACATCTGGCGTAAAAGTAACACAGCATTTCAGAAAAAGAACATCATACAGTACCAACAGTAAAATATGGTGGTGGTAGTGTGATGGTCTGGGGTTGTTTTGCTGCTTCAGGACCTGGAAGGCTTGCTGTGATAGATGGAACCATGAATTCTACTGTCTACCAAAAAATCCTGAAGGAGAATGTCCGGCCATCTGTTCGTCAACTCAAGCTGAAGCGATCTTGGGTGCTGCAGCAGGACAATGACCCAAAACACACCAGCAAATCCACCTCTGAATGGCTGAAGAAAAACAAAATGAAGACTTTGGAGTGGCCTAGTCAAAGTCCTGACCTGAATCCTATTGAGATGTTGTGGCATGACCTTAAAAAGGCGGTTCATGCTAGAAAACCCTCAAATAAAGCTGAATTACAACAATTCTGCAAAGATGAGTGGGCCAAAATTCCTCCAGAGCGCTGTAAAAGACTCGTTGCAAGTTATCGCAAACGCTTGATTGCAGTTATTGCTGCTAAGGGTGGCCCAACCAGTTATTAGGTTCAGGGGGCAATTACTTTTTCACACAGGGCCATGTAGGTTTGGATTTTTTTTCTCCCTAAATAATAAAACCCCTCATTTAAAAACTGCATTTTGTGTTTACTTGTGTTATCTTTGACTAATAGTTAAATGTGTTTGATGATCAGAAACCTTTTGAGTGACAAACATGCAAAAGAATAAGAAATCAGGAGGGGGGCAAATACTTTTTCACACCAGATCAACTGGTGTAGATCAACTGTCATTTTCCCCACACATTGCTAACCTTACTCACTCTTGTCGCATTCTTCTTTACAACACCACATTGCGTTCACTCCGATCCTCCAGCACCACTTGGCTGGTTACACCATCTCTCAGATCAAGGAAGGCATACATCTAGACTGTTTTCTGGAACTTCCTCTTCCCAACAGTGTTCAACTGATGGTCCTGGACTAACCCTAGTTAGTAACCCAGTAACCAGTGTAAGGAACTTCACAAGCACTTCAAATTTCAAAGCATTTTTGTACTGTAAGTCGCTCTTGAATGTCTGCCAAATTCCTAACCTAGAATGTTAATATCAACAAAAAATCTAGAAAAACCACTTTATATAAAGGTTATAAATTGAGTTGCATTATCAAAATAAATATATGATGTTGTTGTTGGTCTTTCGGCTGCTCCCGGCAAGGGGTCGCCACAGCGGAATATCCAGTCCGCACTACAACTTGGCACAGGTTTTACGCCGGATGACCTTCCTGACGCGACCCTCCCATTTTATCCGGGCTTTGGACCGGCACTGTATCCAGTGGCTGGGGTGTGGGCACTGGCTGGAATCGAACCCGGGCCGTCCGCATGGCAGGCGAATAAATATATGATGATTATAATAATTAAAAAATAAAAAATATATAAAAAATTATAGACCCTTTATTTGTTTGTAAATAAACAAATAATTATTTTCCCCATTGGAAAAATACACTCCAAAGAGGAAAGAGTGTGAAAGAGAAAAGGGAAAGAAAAGAGTATGTAAAGAAAAGATTGTTGTGTTTAAAGTTGTTGTGTTTAAAGATAACGGAAAAGAAGTGTTTAAAAGAAAAGAAAGGATTTGTGTTTTGTCTTGAATAAAAAGAAGGAAGTGGACTGCCACACAGTTGCAAAGCCCCGCACCAGGTTTCCATTCATTATACCTTAATCTCGGCGGCCCCCTTGACATCTGCCATGTTGCCACACATAACATTGAATCTTTATAACAAACGTGATATTTGATGTTTTATACCTGTATATTTTAACTCCATAAACCCAAACGGGTTGTTGAAGTGCGCGAGACGGTTCCATTCGCTTATATTCAGGTGACCTTTGTGGAGCCAAAGCTGGATGTTCCACATTGCAGCATGTTGAAACTCTTCGTCTTTGAACTTCTGGAGAGACTTTGAACAAACCTACAGACATTAATGATGTGTTACACATCACAAACCAGCAGTAAACCACAGATTCTGGTTAGTAAAAGAAAATAAAAATCACACCGGCCGTTGTGCTTCACTGGTTTGCATGTAAACATCCTCAAAATCCCATTTGGGGAGCTTGGTGAAATTGTCCTTATAGAGGATGGGAATAGGAGTTATTTCTGTCTGAGGTGTATTCTTTGATGTTCCTAAAGTCACATGATTTGTGGTTTTTCCTGCAGACAAATTCAATGAAGGTGTTCCAGAAACGGTTACAAGTTTTCTATTGTTTTCTTCATTACTTGTCCAAAATAATGCCACTTTGCTTAGAGGAATATCATCTGCTGGGTTTCTTGAACAGGAAATAGAGAAAAAAAAACATGAGTCTTCCTAAAAGTAACTCTGTACAGAGAACTGGTATGTGTATCTGTGAGCTTTATCTTTAACCAGGTACCGTAAATCTCAATACACACAGAAACACAAACACATCGACATACCTGAACCATTCTACTGGGATCTTGATCAAAATTAGAATGTAAATCACAGCACAACAAAACAGAAATAAAGAAAGAGAAATCATTTGGCTCCGCATAGTTCAAGTTTGTTCCAACGCGAGGGTGTGTGACAGAGTAACTTTAAAACTGTCTTGATATGAGGAAAGGAGTTGACTCCACCAATGCTAATTTTAAAGGCACGTGATGTTCTGAAAAAAAAATTGCTCGGGCCCATTCTTTCAAGGAATTTAACAAGTGTATGATATACCTGTTTAACATCATATTATCTATACAAATTTGTCTTATACTAATATACAGACCTAACCTAAGATTAAGACATTTTGTTAACGCAGATGTTATTAATTTAAATATTTAATAATAGGACCACATACGCAGACATGTACATAGAAACTAATTGCTTGTAATAGTCCCATATATAAGAATTTATCAATTAAAATTCTTATTTAAAAAAGAAAAAAATATTTTTCTTAACTGATATGTTAAGAAATATATGAGATCTGACAAGTGGAAAAACTGGAAATAAAAATACATTAGTAATAATTAATAGCAAGAACCCACTTGATACACATAAAATGTTACTATAAATGTATAAAATGTACCTAAATTTTGAATAAATAAGTTGTGATTATTCACAACCTAGCTATGGTAAACGATAAACAAACACTTCTGGACATAAGATTACAGGGAATCGAACAACCATGAGGTATTACAAGTAACTCTGCCTTAACACAAATAATACATTAGAATAGTCTACTGTTTATTTATGATCATAATACAAACAAACACGTGTTGCACATGAGAAGAAAAGCACAATGCATAGGAATGTGCAACACCCAGAAATGCTCAAACAATAAAAGCTTTGTCACTTTGTCGTCTGGTTGGTTCAAGTCATCCTGATGGTTCACGTGATTGCTGCCACATGATTGACAGCTTAGAATGAGCACAGGTTCAGGTATGTGTGTGTGGGGAGCTCATAATGGCTGTATCTGAGTAACAAGGTTAAACCAGTTTAAAAATATTTATACTGTAAACCTGTCTTTTCCTGGTCCGAGGGCAAACTGCCAGGTTTGCTTAGTTATAAAACAAAAGCTTCTCAGCCATCATGTGTCTGGCCTAATCATCAAGTCTTATAAAGATTCATACAGTCAGAGATTAGAATAGCTAATTAAAACCATACGTATTAATTGCAAGTGACTGAAGAGAGGAAACAAAGCGACAAAAACATTGTCTTTAGAAAAGTTGACATCAAGTTCGTATAAGATGCATATACCTGTACAGTAAGGTGAATAACCAAAGGCCTAGCAAAATTACGTTTTTTTTTTCAACAGATTTGCACAACTATTAAAAAGCTAAGGGGAGCAAACCATAAAAATGCTCCCTAGATGTTAATATTATCCCCTTCTTCATTCAATTTTCTTGATGACATTGTGCTTTCTAGCTTTCTCCTGGCATCCTCCAATCCCAGATTCGTCCATGAATCCACATGAATTCATTGCAAAATTCATTCATTTTGATTCATACACATATACATTTCATTCAAACTTCCATAATTCTGACTGTGAAATCATAAAATTATTGTGTAAAGCTGCTTTGCGACAATGACAATTGTTAAAAGTGCCAATACCTGCCATTGTTTACAGCCGCTTGGACACAGGAAACAAATTTTGTGAAGCTCCTAACACACAGACACATACACAAGAAAAAAAAAGTCTACTGGTGTCGGATCTGGACCAACAAGTTCATTATTTGCTTAAACAGGTCAAACTTATTTACATGCTTTCAAAAGTGGAAAAAGTGACATTCTTTGTTATTTATAGAAAAGAAATATTACCGGCCTCTGCTGGCAGAAAGCCACAATTTCTCAACTTCAGAGATGTAGGAAGTTTCACAGGCTTTTAAAAAAGTAATATTTACATGATCATTTTATTTATTCTGATTTCTATATAAATACGTAAAAGAAGTGCTCAAAACAGAAAAAGAAAATCAGACAGTAATTGAGAATTCCTAATATGTGATTTCTTGTGCACAAAATGTTGGTCTTTTGGATAAAATCACGAAGACTTTCTCAATTAAAATATATTTCTTTCCATTAGACCTTCTGTATTAGATTTGGGATACTGGGGGAAAAAAATCACAACTAAAGTAACATGTTAAAATCTTTCATGACCCACTAATTCTGTAACAAAACCCATATGATAATATAAAAAATTTAATGCATTATACAAATACTTAAATGTATGTATTGGAAATTTAGAAATAAAAGAAATTTAGAACAAAAAAGTCACAGTCTAGTTTAGGTCTTCATGTCTTTGGTAAAGCTTGATGATTCCGGCATCGTGCAGCTTTTTCCAAGTTTTTATCTCCATATTATAGTCATGATTGATATAAAAAATAACTGGAGTTTTTGTGGTTCTTTCAAAGTAATAGTTAGGGTATTTGCTGTGGTCGGCAGTGATGAATCCATACACGTCCACCTGACAACAAGGAAAGATATGAGCTGTAACTATAGTTCAATAATTAATAATTACAAAAGAAGAAGGAGAACAATAATTATCCTAAGAATCATAGTAAACATTATATTCTTCTACTAAGACATGTTCAAAAGAAATAATAATAATGTAATGCATTAACAAACATGATCTTTTTCTTTTGGCTGCTCCCGTTGTCTCGATCTGCATATTGATCTGGCACATTTACGTTGGATGCCCTTACGTACAAACCCAACAAATTTTTCAGGCTTGGACTACACTAAGACTACAGGCCACTGGTGGCTCAGTGGTAGATGTTTCACCTGCCATGTGGAAGGCCTGGGTCCAATTTCCAGCCAGTGCCCAAACCCCAGCCACTGAATCCAGTGCCAGTTCCAAGCCCAGGTAAAATGGGAGGGTTTCGTCAGAAAGGGCATCCAAACTAAAACCTGTTCCAAAATCGCATGTGTGGACTGGATGGTCTGCTGTGGCGACCCCTTGCCAGGAGCAACCAAATAACGAATAACAGACTACAGTAAGACTACACTGGGTTGTGCAACCTCAATGGCTGAGTTAACCAACATGATATGGTATATAAAGTGAAATCAGTTCACAAATTTCTTTCTGGCACCTAGTTGGTAGAACGAACTTCCTCTAGATGTCCGTACAGCGGAGTCTTTGACAATCTTTAAATGACGACTCAAGACATATCTGTTTCTTCAATACTTGGACTAATCCCATATGTGCAAATGTAAATGTAAATCATAATTATTTTGATAAGAATGAATTGCAAAATTGACTGAACACTTAAAACTACATTGTTCTTCTTCCCATAATAATAATAATAATAATAATAATAATAATAATAATAAGAAGAAGAAGAAGAATAGAGGCATATAGTAAAATCAGTTTCAAGAAGAAGAAGAAGAAAAAGTAGAAGAATGATAATAAGGAGAGTAATGTACAATTTGATGTTCTTCTTCCATAAAAAAAAAAATAAAAAAATAAAAATAATAATAATATTAAAATCAGTTTCATAAAAAAAAGAAGAAGAAAATGGTAATAAGGACAGTAACGATTCATTTATGATTATATGATTGATTGATTTAACACTACTGTATGAACACTACAAAAAGTATAAAACAGTCTTCTATGAAAGTAATGTATGATATTTTCTCACTATATCACAGGAGTGAAGAGCTAAGAACAATGTGAATGCTCCATTGGTAGGTCTGTATATATGCCAGAAGGAACTGTTCAGAGTTTCAGATGGCATAAACCTGAAATTAAATAAATAAATAAATAAATAAATAAATGCATTTAAATAAATCTCAATTAAATATTATTATTAAGAAAAAGCCTTAACAACCCAAAGATCTGCTTTGTTCCTACTAGTCTTTAAAATGCTATAAACAATGAGAAGTGCATCAAAGTCATCCTCTTCAAACCTGTTCCGGACGTATCTTAGAAAGTCAGGATGAAGCACATAAAATTTATCCTCTTGGAAGTGGTTGCTGTAGTACGTCTTTGGTCTGAGTAAGAAAAGCTTCATTAGAAACATTTTATGGTCATTTATGTAATTAAAGTAGAAAAGGTATTTCAGGTACAGGGTTGGCCAAAAGTACTAAGACATCACACCATGTATTATAGTTGTAATGGGTTCGACCTTCTTGTATGGGTGGCACCAAAGACCACAGTCTCCCCAGACTAATCTCATGCCAGACACAAAGCCACAGCTCTCTCTGGGCACGGTCTCAGACGGGTGTCCCTTTCTGACCTCCGTCGACTGGGTTGCTTTCCCTGCTGGTATCAGAGGTCTTAATGTGATCCAATCAATGGCCATTTCCTCTTCCGTGGTGGGGGTGCAAAGGTGGGTTCTGTGCGAGAGTGCCACTCTTCTCGCATGCCACTCTTTATAGCTGCACTGCATGACTCTTTGCTGTCTCCACTTTCATAATGCGAGGAAAGCCCAAGATAGATTAACGTTAATTATGGTCAGACAGCCCGACCTAGCCTAGGTAGGGAGCCTACGGAGTGAGCGAGGAGTGACAACAGCCTAACACAGAGCAAAAATTGTACATTGACAGCCAAATTGATTGCCCCTGCTTGTTGGCAGGTTCTGTGATTGGTACAGGAATCTGGTAGCAGATGGCCTGTGGCAGCAGACGGCAGAGAGTTGTGAGCGTACTTGATCCACGGGAGGAACATCCTGGGTGGTCATACACCGGAGGGCGATTTCCATAGCTTGGTTCTTTAGTTCGGTTTGACCATCGGACTGGGGGTGAAAGCCAGAAGACAGGCTGAGGGTGGCCCCGATGATTTTACAAAAGGCCTTCCAGAAGTGTGAGGTGAACTGAGGGCCACGATCTGATACTATGTCAGTAGGGAGGCCGTGGTGACGAAAAACATGGAGGTTTAACTGCTCAGCAGTTTCCCTGGCGGAGGGAAGCTTGGGGAGTAGAATCAGGTGGACGGACTTGGAGAAACGGTCAATGATGGTCATGATACAGGTGTTCCCATCGGATTAGGGTAGGCCCATTACAAAATCCAGCGAGATGTGCGACCAGCGGCGGTGAGGTATGGGTAAGGGTCTGAGGAGGCCAGCCAGAGGGCAGTAGTTGGGTTTGCAGCGGGTGCAGATGTTGCAGGCTGCCACAAAGCTGGAAACGTCCCTCCCCATCGTGCCTCCACTCCTCTAGCGCTAGCTTGATGGCTAGTAGCTCTCGCCCACGTCGTAGTTCCTCTCGGCCGGGGACAGATGACAGGAAAAAAAAGAACAGGGGTACAGCTTGTTATCCTCTGGTGACCTTTGAGACAGGATCCCTCCAGCGCCGGTGTTGGATGAATCCACCTCCACTATGAACTGGCGGGAAGGGTCGGGGATGATTAGTATAGGAGCTGAGGTGAACCTCTTCTTGAGCTTGGCGAAGGCTCTCTCTGCCTCCTCGTTCCAACAGAAGCAACAGAGCTGTACCCTCGAATGAACTGGCGGTAGAAATTGGTAGAAAAGCCCAGGAATCGTTGGAGATTTCGTCGCGAGGCTGGGGTTGGCCAGTTGGAGACTACCTGAACCTTGGCTGGTTCCATCTCCAGCTGCGATGGGGAGATGACAAACCCTAGAAAGATAGCAGGGGCATTGGTGAGTCCAAAAGGCACTTACAAATATTCATAATGACCGGTCGGGGTATTGAAGGCGGTCTTCCACTCGTCGCCCTCCTTAATTCGGACGAGATGATATGCATTGCGCAGGTCTAATTTTGTGAAGATAGTGGCTCCCTGGAGAAGCTCGAAGGCTGTGGACATGAGTGGTAAGGGGTAACGGTTTCTGACAGTTATTTCATTGAGCCCTCTGTAATCTATGCATGGACGAAGGGACCCTTCTTTCTTTTTGACAAAGAAAAAATCCGCACCTGCGGGTGAGGAGATGGGCAGATGATACTAGCGGCGAGGGCCCCCGTGATGTATTTGTTCATGGCTCCTTGCTCTTGGTGCGTCACCGAGTAAAGACGACCCTTTGGAGGGAAGGTACCTGGAGGTCAATAGGACAGTCATAAAGTTGGTGAGGAGGGAGTGAGGTGGCCCGAGCCTTGTTGAAGACCAACTTGAGATCGTGGTATTCGGCGGGAACATTAGAGATGTCTTGGGGATCCTCAGGCGTAGCTGGAGTAGAAGGGAGAGCTGAAAGAAGGCAAGACCTGGAACATGAGGGATCCCAGCCCGTGATGGTCTGCTTAGTCCAGTCAATCTGTGGGCAATGAATGGCTAGCCAGGGAAGGCCAAGCACTACAGCAGCATGGGATTTATCAATCACCAGCAGGCAGATCTCCTCAGAATGGTTCCCTGAGGTCCTTAGGGTAATTTGGAGTTTCACCGCTGTCGATTAGCGTAGATGGGAGTAGGGGACATGATTCTGGGAGTTTCTCTGAAGGAGCGCCCTCTAGTGCTCCCAGTCTGACTAGAGGGTGCCTCCTTTTTAATGGGCAGGTTTTAAGTAAGTGTCCTGAGGCCCTGCAATAGGAACAGACCCCCTCCTGACGGCGTCGGCGTCTCTCCTTCTCGGTGATTCGAGTGCTATCTAGCTGCATAGGCTCCTCCTGATCAATCCTTCTCGGGGGGGGCTGCGGGGTGCCGTCGGGGCGGTCCGGGGGCGTGTAAGGCGAGATGACAGCGTAGGAAAACAAGCCAGAGTGGTGAAGAGCATGCCATGAAAAGAAATGTCAACAGACGGAAGCGGTCTTTGATCAGCGCTGAGAGCGTGACAGTTACCTCTTGTCGGTGGTAGACTTGTAACAAAGTCTATATATATGTGGGACCAGGGTCTTGGGGATGGCTAAAGGTCAAAGAAATCCTGCAGTGGCCAATGTGGAGGCTTTGTACTGTGCACAGGTAGGACAAGCCAAGACATACTGTAGTCATGCACATCCTTGGTGATCGTCAGCTACCAGAATTGTTGACAGTCAACGGATAGCGTGTGTGAAATACTAGGATTGCATAAAACTTTGGAGTTATGACACCTGGACAAGTCTGGCTTTGAAGATTCTTTTTCTATATCTACAGTAGATGGAGACCTTGGATCAGGACTGAAAAGGGTAGGATACACTCCACTGGCTCCTGATTCTCTATCAGGACGAAGTCTCTGAAAAGTACATCCAGTATACCATTCGTAGACCCCAGGCGGTAAGAGAGGGTAAATTTGCTAAAAGTGCCCCAGAAAAGAGACCATTGAGCCAATCTGGGATTCAACAGACCACAGATATGGTGCCCTGCTTCTGGTTGGAGATCTCATCACATGGATTCCCGGTATGGCTCTTTGGGATGCGTCTGGTGTCTGGAGATGACTCTCTCTACCTAGATGATGTTTTTTCCCTGCCATTGTCGCCCTCGGCTTGCTCACCAGGGACTATCTACCATTTGATTCATACACATTCACATTCCATACAAACTTAAATAAGTCATTTGATTGTGTGAAGCTGCTTTGTGACAATGACAATTGTTAAAAGTGCTATATAAATAAAATTGAATTGAATAGATATTCCAATTTCTTATGGTCTGTTCAAATCAAGAAGGGCTGCACCTTTAAGAAAGTGACGCCACTCCTCCAAAGCCAGCATTACCACCAGAAGTTACTTCTCATCCACATCATGGGTATGCTCAGCTGGGTTCAATCTTTGAGAGATGAAGACACAAGGATCCTTTCTGGTGTCATTGGCTGCTCTCTTTTGCTAATCCTGTCTGCCTACGTGTATGTATATGTCCTCTGAATATCTGACCTTTGGACTAATAATTGGATTTAAAATTCTGCTTAAGTGTTTTGGAATTTTCTGATCTTTGCCTACTTCCTGATTGTGCCTGTGAAGCTGACCTGACCTCAGCCCATCTGAACCATTCCGGATCTCTTCTCTCCTAAAGCTCAACTTGTTAGCAGTCCTCTTGGAGTTTTCAGTGATTCCTTTGGGCTTTCCTTTAAAGGGATTTACTTCAACTCAATGTAAATCAAAACCAGTCTTGACATATTTGCCTTTGACACCTAGCCATAACAAGAGTAACTTCATGTTTGAAACCAAAGAGATTTGTATATATTGATTAAGCTACGCACTTCTTAATCCCCTGTCTATGTGCTAACCCTTTCATGAGCTTTAGTCTTCCTCAGACTGTGACGACCCTGATGTTTTACAGTGGGTTGTAACAAGACTTAAGAAGGCCACTGTCATGGCACGCCAGGTCACACTCACCTGTCAAGACAAACCATGATTATCTGCGACTCCATTACACACTCTGTTCTGTGCTTCCATTTTGCTGCCTCATTCACCGGCTTGAGCATACCTGTTATTCATCTCTATTTATTACTTCACTCTACACCAAACAACCACTCCTTACCAGATTATTGTGTGCTCTCATGCCCAGTTTTCCAGCGTTCATTTCTGCCTTGACCTTCAGATCTCGACCCAGGCTTTGTTTCATGGATCTCGCTCATGTCTCACGTTTTGGATTATTGTTTTCTTGGTTTTCTGGATATCTCGTTTTACGTCCACGATTCTGACTTTTTTGACTTCACGGCTTTAAACCATGCATACCCACGACCGCGATTATTCCCCGTGGATCAGACCTGCATTCAATGTGCGCCGACTCTTCACTCTCACATTCTCTTCTCGAGGCTCGTGCCGTGCCTCTGCATCAATCAGCAAGAACTCTTATTCACAAAAAATTCTGATTAACTGATTCAGATCACAGATTAACTGCCGCTGTTTCCCTTACTCGCTCTGCGTTTGGATCCACCTCGCCTGCACGGATCGTGACAGCCACCTGCTATCTCTGGAGGATAAGTGCACCACTTGTCTCAGTCGCCAGTTTTCTGCCGCAGTCCACTCCACGCAAACCTGACCCAGAGATCCAAGTTCTGTACAAAACCTGCCAGCAACCATCAATACGGCTGTCAATGTACCGCCTCAGTTTTATGATCATTGCCATAATATGTGCTAATTGCAACTTTTATTAAAATTTCAAGAAACTATCTGATCTGTTGCATCCTGCATTTGGGTCCCAACTATTTGCACCCATTTCTGACACAGGTGATGTCACTATTTAGTTTGAATCTTTCTAAAGAGTTGTGCTAACTGAAGAAATAGTGAAAATTAATTATGTGAACCGTTGGGTGTTCAGCTTCTGGGGCGATGGCCTGGGTCATCTACAGACTGAAGCCCAGTAGAAAACTGTTTAACATTAGTGAAGAAGGCAGCAGCAGTCAAGAAAGCAGCTACATAACTTTCAAGAAGCATGCCCAGCCGGGTCCAGCAGATTTTGAAGAATAATGGACTTCATACTAAGTATTGATTGTTGTATAGCAATTTCATTCCATAAAATAGCAAAATACTATTATCTTGATTGTCATTATTTAAAAAAAAAATGTCATTAAAACACTGAATTTCATTTTTGTCTCAATACTTTTGACCACCACTGTGTATACTCTGTGACTCAGTAAGAGAAACGATCAATTAAGTCTAAATAATTAATGGTACAAAACACAAATAGTACAGCTTGTAATACTGACATCTTACCTGTATCCTTTGGAGGATCCGTTCGTCAGTCTCTTTTTCTCCAAGAGGCCTTCGATCCACTCGAAATCTCTCTGCCCCTCTGGAATCATCACATGTATAATCCCCTTTGGGTTGAAATGAAAATCATTTAGCTTGATTACTGTTGATTTTATTAAACAAAATTTAACAAAATCTATTATTAGTTTTACGCTTGTCATACAAAGTTGAGTTAAACTTTTGCATCTACTAGTATAATAAAATATAGTTTTGTTTTAAGAAAAACTGTTTATGTTTCATGTGTCTTTCCATGTCTCAAACTAATTATTTGTCAAATAATGTATATTTGACAAATAATATACCCCCTGAATATACCCCCCCTGAATATATATACACACATACATACACTCAGCAAAAAAAGAAACGTCCCTTTTTCAGGACTGTGTATTTCAACAATAATGTTGTACAAATCGAAATAACTTTACAGATCTTCATTGTAAAGGGTTTAAACAATGTTTTCCATGCATGTTCAATTAACCATAATCAATTAATTAACATGCACCTGTGGAATGGTCGTTAAGACCTTAACAGCTTACAGAAAGTAGGCATTTAAGGTCGCAGTTCTAAAAACGCAGGACACTAAAGAGACTTGTCTACCGACTGTGAAAAACACCCAAAGAAAGATGCCCAGGGTCCCTGCTCATCTGCGTGAACGTGCATTAGGCATGCTGCAGGGAGGCATGAGGACTGCTGATGTGGCTAGGGCAATAAATCGCCGTGTCCGCACTGTGAGACGCCTAAGACGGTGCTACAGTGCTACAGGGAGACAGGAAGGACAGCTGATCATCCTCGCAGTGGAAGACCACGTGTAACAACACCTGCACAGGATGGGTACAACCGAATATCACACGAATGACCACAACAACTGCCCGAGTCACACCAGGAACACATAATCCCTCCATCTCACAGCAAGAACTGACAAATCTGGTCCAGTCCATGAGGAGGAGATGCACTGCAGTACTTCAAGCAGCTGGTGGCCACCAGATACTGACTGATTTTCAGCCTCCCTTCATTCAGGGACACATCGTGAAACATTTTTACTTTATGTCTTATGGTGTCGACTCTTTTAGTGTTCATACAAATATTTACACATTAAGTTTACTGAAAGTAAAAACAGTTGAAAGTCAGAGGACGTTTCTTTTTTTTGCTGAGTATATATACTGTATGTAACATAGACATTTCTAAAAATGATATCATTAAGGGTTTGTACTTGAAGCAACACCCAAATAAATAAAGACAGCAAATTATGATGTTAATACCACACATGGGTAGAGAAGCCAAACATTTTCCTCAAGTAAGAGTAGCTGTAGTAATACTAAGTAATACTGTACTAAATACTGTAATGTTACTCAAGTAGAAGTAAAAAGTAGTCATCCATAATATTACTCAAGTAAGAGTAAAAAGTATTTAGGAAAAAGACTACTCAAGTATTGAGTAACTGTTTCAATCGTAACGTCAGATTTATTTATTTATTTATTTATTTATTAGAAATTATGTAAGCAGCCAAACAAAATGATGAAATAATGTACAAATTCTGACATTTCCAAATAAAATAAATGAAATAAATGTTATAAATAATATAACGAAATAAAAAATATATTTACAAAATAGCAAATTAAGGAATACATTTCTTAATCTCACTTTTTTCACAAATTAAAGCTTTTGAAACAAATACCTACTGTAGGTAAAATATGTATGTTTCAACACAGTATAAACTATTTCCTGTGCAAGATATACTGTATATTCAGCTGCCCTACAAATGGCTCAGCAAATAGAAAATAACATTAGAACATGTTTACAATAATGTAAGAAACTTTTATTTGTTTAGCCTCTAGCTTATTTGCTAATTTTATATTTTAACATTGCAACATTATATAACACAGCTAAACTAACCGTGACATGTTGGGCCACACATTATTCTACAAATTAGATATTCTTTATCCAAAAATAAAGAATATCTAATGTGTAGAATAAATTGACCAAATACTTATTTTCCACCATAATTTGTAAATAAATTCTTAAAAAATCCTACAAATAGATTTTCTGGATTCTTTTTCTTATTTTGTCTCTCATAGCTGAAGTATACCTATGATGAAAAGTACAGGCCTCTCTCATCTTTTTAAGGGGGAGAACTCAATTGGTGGCTGGCTAAATACTTTTTAGCCCCACTGTGTGTGTGTGTGTGTGTGTGTGTGTGTGTATATATATAGGCGGCACGGTGGTGTAGTGGTTAGCACTGTCGCCTTGCACCTCCAGGGTCTGGGTTCGATTCCCCGGCCAGGCTCGATTCCCGTCTCTGTGTGCATGGAGTTTGCATGTTCTCCCCGTGCTCGGTGGGTTTCCTCCGGGTACTCCGGTTTCCTCCCACAGTCCAAAGACATGCAGGTTAGGCTAATTGGCGTTCCTAAATTGCCCGTAGTGTGTGATTGGGTGTGTGAGTGTGTGTATGTGTGTGTGCCCTGCGATGGATTGGCACCCTGTCCAGGGTGTACCCCGCCTAGTGCCCGAAGTCTCCTGGGATAGGCTCCAGGTCCCCCGCGACCCTGAACACAGGATTAAGTGGTATAGAAAATGAATGAATGAATGAATTAATTAATTAATTAATATACATACATTTATATACATATATATATATATATATATATATATATATATAAAAGGGTATTAAACTTACCGTTACCCTTAAAAAGAAAACACACACACACATATATATATATATTTGTTGGGTTAAAATAATCAAGTACCTACCTCATCATGTGGAATGTGTTTGAAACCATACGTTCTCAGGATTGTAAGAGATTGGATTAAAGCGAATGATGTGTGCACATACACTGAGGTTTTATTTCCAACATCTTCCTCGAAGCCTTTAGTGACTGCTCCATTCACTCTAATCAAAACAATAGTTAAAGATCAGCCCAGTATACGAGCCCTCACTATAAGTGTACTTTGGTATCTTCTTCACAGATAACAAGTAAGAAAGAAAGAAAGAAAAGCAGGAGCTGAGGGTACTTCTCTGACCGAAAGACGTAATCATGGGAGTCGATCTCTTTGCCCATTCTGGAGCCGTTGAGGATGCCACTGGTGCCGACTACAGCGCAACGAATACATCCGTCCACTGAACCGTTGGGAACTGGTAAAAGCTGGTAATGCTTGGGCTTCGGGATCAAATCAACTGACTTTTTGATGTCTTTAGAGAAATTAAAACAGCAAGCAAACAAGCATGCATGTTAAAAAATTACTAGGAAAACCTGGACTCATCAGACCACATGACCTTTTTTTACCACCATTGTCCCGAGTTGTTCGGTCCTTTGTCACGTGACTCCCATAGGCGCTATGTGGTGCAGTAGATTCAAAAGAACGAACTTGTGGAAGATATACAGTAAGAGGTGAGCTACTCATTCTGTTTATTATAATATGTCCTTAATATCCTAATGGTGTGCTCAAAGCTGGCCATTGATATAACTTGATTTTGAAAACAGCGAATTTAAGAGTGAGTGGACAGAAAAATATGCATTCGTGCTCCCCGTGGGAAGCGGAAAACCAATGTGCTTAATCTAGCAATCAAAAGTGGTCACCTTCTCACCTTCTGGACAAAGATGGTTACTGCAGCAGGTGTTCCTGTCCTGCAGAAAATGGCCCTTCAAATTCTCATAATGTTTTCGTCAACGTACTGCTATGAATCTGTCATTTCACCTATGAGCACGGTGAAAAACACATATCACAGCAGTGCCTCCACCTGGTCCTCACACCTTTGTGCCCAAGTTCAAACAACTGGTGACACAAAGATGATGTCACCTTTCACACAAAGACTACCATGTCATTTTTGGGTATTGTTCGAAAATTTTGGGTTTGACTTCTCTATTTCTCTATTTGAAATTGGACTGCCATTTTTCCGAACCTTGGACTGAATAGAAATTTGGTAAGTAGACCTTTCAAATTTATATTTGAGTACCCCTGATCTAGACCATTATATTAATGATATTAATGATATTGATACCCTATTTGATTATGTATACAGAGTAAACCACAATCTTCACACACTTACTGCACCCAGTAAATATTTTATGATACATTTTTTACATCAAACTACTCACCAGTATATCTATATTCCATAAACCCAAACGGGTTGTTGAAGTGCGCAAGACGGTTCCATTCACTCATATCAAGGTGACCTTTGTGAAGCCAAAGCTGGATGTTCCACATTGCGGCATGTTGAAATTCTTCATCTTTGGACTTCTGGAGAGACTTTGAACAGACCTACAGAAAGTAATGATGGTGTTACACTTCACAAGACAGCAGTAAACCACAGATTCTATTTATTTAAAGAAAAAAATCACACCGGCCGTCGTGCTTCGCTTCTTTGTGTATAAACATCCTCAAAATCCCATTTGGGAAGCTTGGTGAAATTGTTCTTATAGAGGATGGGAATGGGAGTTATTTCCATCTGAGGTTTAAGCTCTGAAGTTCCTAAAGTCACATGATGCTCTAACGCTCTCTCTGTGGGTTTTCCTGAAGACAAACTCAACGAATGTGTTGCAGAAATGTTCATAAGCTTTACTTTGATTTCTTCATTACTTCTCCAAAATAATTCCAATTTCCGTAGAGGAATATTGACTGCTTGATAACTTGAGCAGGAAAGAGAGAGAGAAAAAAAAAACATGAGTGTTCCTGAAATGAACTGGTAGATATTTCTGTGACCTACTTCCTTTATAAATATCAAACTTTATTGATTTATGTTACCTGGTTAAAAATAAACAATATACGGTATACAAAAACACAAACAATGACATACCTGGACCATCTTTCCGGGATCTTCTTCCAAATTATGATGTAAATCAAAGCACAGCAAAGCAGAAATACAGAAAGAGAAATCACTTGGCTCCGCATAGTTCAGGATTTTCTTGGCACGAGTCTTGTTTAAATATAAGGGTGTGAGACGGTGAGTGGCTTTAAAACTGTCTTGATTCGAGGATAAGAATTGGCTACACCAAAGCAAATTTAAAAAAAAGGCATGTGACGTTCTTAAGTATTGCTCCAGCCCTTTTTTTTAAGGCATTTAGTACAGTACATGTACTATAGTACTGTTTAACATAATAAACAGTACTATTTAAATAGTACTATATTAAACTATATATGCAAATTTGTCGCACTGGTAATTTACAGACATTAAACAATTTGTTAACATATTTGTTATTATTATTTATTATACATATTTGTTAATGAGACCACATACATAGGCATGCTGGAACTATATACGTAGACACCTATTGTTTGGTATATACTCATATACAGGTCCTTCTCAAACAATTTGCATATTGTGATAAAGTTCATTATTTTCTGTAATGTACTGATAAACATTTGACTTTCACATATTTTAGATTCATTACACACAAACTGAAGTAGTTCAGGCCTTTAATTGTTTTAATATTGATGATTGTGGCATACAGCTCATGAAAAGCCAAAATCCCTATCTATGTAGTGTGTTTTCTTTTTCTGGACTGACAGAAATCTGACAAAACTGAAAAATAAATGTGATAAATAAATGATTTAAATTAATGAACATGAATAACCCAAATTGCATAAAAAGTTAACATATGCATTAATGGGTCAACTAAAGCCAACTAAATACACAACCAGGCTATATACACATCAAATACTAAATATACATACTGTACAGTGCTGCATTCTCTATTCTGATTTGTCAGAAGTTATTATTACTTTTTTTTAGCTTCTATTGTTGGAATGTTGTTCAGATTAAGGTCTTGTTCACACGGGTGTTAAATTTTTGAATAAACGAACGCGCTATGAACGTCCTAGACGTTTATGTTGCGTTTTGTAGTGGCACTTCTACACTGGCATTCTTTTGTCTCTGTTTAACGACAGCCTGCAGCCCAAATTGTAGTTTGTGTGTTAACCTGTGGGGGCAGTGTGTCGGGAACTGGATGTGAAAGCCCTTGTCGCTTTATTTAAGGTGCCTCCTTTTAATATGGACCATTTTTCTATATTAGACATTAATATTTTTGTTTTAAAAATTCTAATTAAATTATTATATTTTTATAGGGAGAGAAAAAATCACCACCGCTACTGGGTTCACCCTCTGACTGCACAATGTCGGATTTCGCGTTTTCCTTGCGTTTGTTGGGATTTGAACGCCAAGAAAAAGCTGCATGCAACGTTTTTTTTACGCCATATAATCGCGCAGCCGGACAAACGCACATCACCAAAGCCCATGTGAACACTCTCATTGACTCCTATGTGTAGAAAACCCTCTGCGCTTCATCCGCGCTCACCGGACGCTACAAACGGCAGAAAAACGCTCGATTTTAACGCCCGTGTGAACAAGGCCTAAGTTGAATCACACGTCTGCACAGTATTAATACACCAGTTCTAATAGATTATGTTTGTAGTAACACCATACACAGGGATTTGTTTAGCAGATATGCCTTAGCAAATTCTAAAAAAAAAAAAAAAAAACATCTATCCAGAATAAAGTATTTTTTATTGTTCCAGGATAACAAAACATGAAGAGGAGGAAGCTGGGGCAAGAAAACATGCATGTCTGGATACAGACATTGTTACATACAGTAAGTAACAGCTGGAACATAAAATGTGATTATAAATGGCTCGTTTTTGAATAAATGAAAATAAAGTTATAGGACAAACAAACACTTGTGGACATAAGATTAAAAAAAATGTAACACATTTGAGGTAACAGTAACTTTCCTTAACCCTCATGCTGTGTTCCGGTTAAATCTGATCGATTTACATGTTTCCTCTCTAAAAAAAAAAAAGTGCAGTAAATTTTATTAAATTCTCGTGACGTTCAATTACTTTGTTCAAACATGGCATTTGAACACATGAAACTTTTATACACTCACTCAAAAATGACCAGTCATTGGAAATTAATTCCATATTCTGTCATGTGTGATGACAGACAAACTGTTGGTCCTGAGAAAAATCAGGAGAATTGATTTGACCTCTCCATGAGGGGTCCTAAATAGCCCTAATGTAGAAATTATATTAGGACTACTTTATAATTTTAAATACAGTGGAACCTCGGATTACGAGCATAATTCGTTCCAGAAGCAGGCTGGTATTCCAAAACACTCGTAAACCAAATATAATTTTCCCATAAGAAATAACGGAAACTTAAATTATTCATTCTACAGCCCAAAAAAATAAAAACATAAGAATAATTAATACAAAATATAAAGTAAAAATAAAACAAATTAACCTGCACTTTACCTTTCAAAAAAGTAAAAAAACAAATCCTGACAGATAAGTGTACGCGCAGGCGCTGTGTGTGTGTGTGTGTGTGTGTGTGTGTGAGGCTAGAGTACGTGGAAAGCTCTTGCTTTCAGCCCCTCCTGTCTCCCCCTTCTCATCTTACACATTAAAACATTCTACTCTCGTTTAAACACACACACACACACACACACACACACACATTATCGGAAAGACTGTTGTTCTCTTCTAAATTATTAAAGCTTCTCCGCTTTATTTTAATTTTGCTCGCAACACCGTAACAGCTTAATTCATGCTTGTGTAATGATGAGATGGACAAAGTGGGCGATGTCCTCGTTCTTTTATTTGCTGCATTATCGGGCTATAGTACTTTCGGGTTGATCCTGCACTTAAATCCAACTAAAAAAACTACTGAAGAACAAAACTCTGGCTCTATATCCCAGCTTACATCTCGCATTCGCGTTCACACACACTGGACTGCATTACACACAATGCATCTCCCGCACTGGACTACAGTTCCATAAACAGCGGTCATAAATCAACCTCTCTCTCTCCCGCTACACTGTTTTATCTGAAATTAGCAATGAACATCGCTAATGACACTCGTGTGAGCGCAAACTAACAGAATCACTGCTTTAAAGTAAAACAAACAAACAAATGAATCATGAACCTTAACTCTGAAAATAACCGTGACAGAGATGATTTTCTGTGGAGAGCAGAGTCTGTGTCTCAAACTTAATTTCTGTGCTCGTGTGTGTTTGTAAAGGGGGTTTCACACACACACACACACAGCCAGCAACTGTGTCAAATTACGCTCGCGCACACACATACACACACACACACCGTGATGAGGAAGAAAATAGATTTTTAACCACTGACAACGCTCGTTTTTCAAGTCATAATTTATTCAAAATCTTTGCTCGTCTTGAGGAACACTCGTAAACCGCATTACTTGTAATCCGAAGTTCCACTGTATGGTCATAAGGTGTATGGGTCAAGCATTATATTTTTTATATAGTTGTGTACATTTGGCTTTTGTTTTCAATAACATGTTCCGAAACAGCTCCGATGACGTCAGTGTGTTTACGGAAGCGGTTGTGGGATTCATCGGGAAAATAGCGATTGATACCGTGGAGAAAAAGACTATCAGGATGTTTCCCAACCCAAAGCCGTGGGTTGATAAAGCCATCCGCGACGCTCTGAGATCTCGCACCACTGCCTACAATGCAGGACTTGCGTCGGGGGGCATGGACCCATACAAGGCTGCGTCATACAACGTGCGGAACGCAGTGAAAGAGGCAAAGCAGCGCTACGGACGCAAACTAGAGTCACAGCTCCAACAGAGTGACTATAGGAGCCTGTAGCAGGGACTAAGGACAATAACGGACTATAAAACACCTACATCCGGTATGACGAACGCGGACGAGACTCTGGCAGATGAGCTCAACACCTTCTATGCTCGCTTCGAGGCTGCAGCTAAAGACGCTAGCGATGCTAGCGGTGCTAACGGCTGCAGACAGGAAGACACTGCCAGTACCAGTAACACGTTCATCATCTCCGAACATGATGTGAAGAGAGCCTTCAAGAGAGAGAACCCCAGGAAAGCAGCAGGACCAGACGGCATCTCAGGTCATATTCTCAGAGCCTGCGCAGACCAGCTAGCACCTGTGTTCACAGAGATATTCAACATCTCTTTATCTCAGTCGGTGATCCCCACATGCTTCAAAGAGTCCATCATTGTTCCTGTCCCGAAGAAACCCCATCCTGCTTCTCTCAATGACTATCGCCCTGTAGCCCTCACCTCAATAGTGATGAAGTGCTTTGAGCGCCTGGTCAAAGACTTAATCATTTCTTCACTACCAGACACACTAGACCCACTACAGTTCACTTAACGTCCAAACCGTTCCACAGACGATGCAATCTCACATCTCCTCCACACATCACTCACTCACCTGGACACTCGGAGGGGGAATTATGTGAAAATGCAATTCATCGACTACAGCTCTGCATTTAATACCATAATTCCCTCCATACTCACCACCAAGCTGGAGTACCTGGCTCATCTATGTGTCAGTGGATCTCCAACTTCCTACAGTAACTGGCAGACCACAGGCAGTTAGGATTGGCAGACATGTCTCAGCCTCCCTGACTCTCAGCACTGGAGCCCCCCAGGGCTGTGTTCTGAGCCCCCTGCTGTACTCTTTATACACCTATGACTTGCTGGCCACTACCAACTCCACCGCCGTCATCAAGTTTGCTGACGACACTGTCATGGTGGGCCTGATCACGAACAACGATGAGTCAGCCTACCTAGAGGAGATTGGAAATCTGGAGAAATGGTGCCAGAGGAACAATCTCCTCCTGAACGTCAGCAAGACAAAGGAGCTGATTGTGGTCTTTTGTACAAAGCAGGAGAGGAACTACCAGACCCCCATCATCAACAGGAGCCCAGTGGAGAGAGTGGACAGCTTTCGATACCTCTGTGTTCACATCACGCAGGACCTGTCAAATTAAAATTAAAATTTTTATTTGTCACATACACAGTCATACACAGTATAATATGCAGTGAAATGCTTACACGACCGCCAGTGACCTTAAAAAGAAATTAAAAGCTTGTACGTAAAATAAATAATCAATAAAAAAGAAATACTAGTAAAATTGACTGTACAATAAGGGCATAATAAAATATTGCAAAAATATAGAAATATAGGGTAGATAGAGTATATATGTATATAGAATTTAAAGTGTCAGTGGTTGTGCAAATATGCCTGAATGGTGACTAATGAAAGTGACGTGCAATTGTCCAGATGTATAAATATTTAGTGCAAGTATGTATGAATGTGTCCATGATTGTCCAGTCAGTGTTGTGAGCTTAAAAAGATGTTATTAGTCCTGTGTGGAGGTGTGATTGTGATTGAGAGACCTTATCGCCTGCGGGAAGAAGCTCCTCCTCAGCCTCTCTGTGTTGGCCTTTAGGGAGCGAAATCGCTTCCCAGACCGCAACAAAGAGAACAGTCCATTACTGGGGTGACTGAGGTCCTTCATGATGTTCCTGGCCTTAGTCCAGCATTGCTTGTTGTAGATCGAGTGCAGGTCAGGGAGCTCAGTGCGGATGATGCGCTCGGCTGATCGCACCACCCTCTGTAGAGCTCGTCTGTCCTGCATGGTGCTGTTCCCGAACCAGGTCGTGATGTTTCCCGTCAGGATGCTCTCTATGGTGCAGGAGTAGAAGTTCCTGAGCACCTTGGAGGGCAGTCTAAAGTCTCTCAAGCGTCTGAGGTGGTAGAGACGCTGCCGGGCTTTTTTCACCATGGTGTTGATGTGACAGGACCATGATAGGTCCTGCGTGATGTGAACACCGAGGTATCTGAAGCTGTCCACTCTCTCCACTGGGCTCCTGTTGATGACGGGGGTCTGGTAGTTCCTCTCTTGCTTTGTACTAAAGTCCACTATCAGCTCCTTTGTCTTACTGACGTTCAGGAGGAGATTGTTCCTCTGGCACCAGTTCTCCAGATTTCCAATCTCCTCTAGGTAGTCCGACTCATCATTGTTGGTGATCAGTCCGACCACGACGGTGTCGTCAGCAAACTTGATGATGGAGGTGGAGTTGGTAGTGGCCACACAGTCGTGGGTGTACAAAGAGTACAGCAGGGGGCTCAGAACACAACCCTGGGGGGCTCCAGTGCTGAGAGTGAGTGTAGCTGAGACATGTCCGCCCATCCTTACTGCCTGTGGTCTGTCAGTCAGAAAATTGGAGATCCACTGACATATAGATGAGCTCAGTCGCAGGTGCTCCAGCTTGGTGGTGAGTGTGGAGGGAATTATGGTATTAAAAGCAGAGCTGTAGTCGATGAAGAGCATTTTAACATAATTCCCTTTCCTAGTGTCCAGGTGAGTGAGTGATGTGTGGAGGAGATGAGAGATTGCATCGTCTGTGGAGCGGTTCTGACGGTATGCAAACTGTAGTGGGTCCAGTGTGTCGGGTAGTGAAGAAATGATGAAGTCTCTGATAAGACGTTCAAAGCACTTCATCACTACTGAGGTGAGGGCTACAGGGCGATAGTCATTGAGGGAAGCAGGATGTGGTTTCTTCGGGACAGGAACAATGATGGACTCTTTGAAGCACGTGGGGATCACTGACTGAGATAAGAAGATGTTGAATATCTCAGTGAACACAGGTGCTAGCTGGTCTGCGCAGGCTCTGAGGATACGACCTGAGATACCGTCTGGTCCTGATGCTTTCCTGGTGTTCACTCTCTTGAAGGCTCTCCTCACATCGTGCTCGGAGATGATGAGCGCGTTCCCGGTGCTGGCAATGCCTTCCTGTCTGCAGCCGTTAGCGCCGCTAGCATTAGCTCCATTAGCATTAGCGCCGTTAGCATTAGCATCGCTAGCGTCTTTAGCTGCAGCCTCGAAGCGAGCATAGAAGGTGTTGAGCTCGTCTGCCAGAGTCGCGTCCGCGTTCGTCATACCGAATGTTGGTGCTTTATAATCCGTTATTGTTCTCAATAGCCCCTGCCACAGGCTCCTAGAGTCACTCTGTTGAAGCTGTGACTCTAGTTTTCTCCCATAGCGTTGCTTCGCCTCTTTCACCGTCTTCCGGACGTTGTATGACGCAGCCTTGTACGGTTCCATGTCCCCCGACGCAAGTCCCGTGTTGTAGGCAGCGGTGCGAGATCTCAGAGCGTCGCGGATGGTTTTATCCACCCACGGCTTCTGGTTGGGAAACGTTCTGATAGATTTTTTCTCCACCATATCGTCTACTAGCTTCCCAATAAATCCCACAACCGCTTCCGTAAACACGCTGACGTCATCATCGGAGCTGTTTCTGAACATGTCCCTGTCTGCGTCATCGAGTGCGTCCTGTAACGCGGCCACCGATTGGTCCGTCCAGCGCGCGACCTCCCTCTGAACCGGAACTTCCTGTTTCAGCCTTTGTTTATATTTTGGCATGAGGAAGATGGCGGCGTGGTCGGATTTACCAAATGCTGGACGAGATTGTGCCTTGTAACCGTCTTTGACCGTGGTATAACAATGGTCCAGTGTATTTTCGCCCCTGGTGGGGCAGGTGATGTGCTGATAAAAGTTCGGCACCGCGCGTTTGAGGTTGGCACTATTAAAGTCCCCCGCCACAATAAGCGCAGCATCCCGGTGTTGTGTCTGGTGCTGTGTGAGTGCCTCATGCAGCTCGCATAAGGCAGTTTCAGTGTCTGCTTGTGGTGGTATATAAACGGCGCTGATTATGTCCGATGTGAACTCCCGTGGAAGATAAAAAGGACGACACATGATGGACAGTAGTTCCAGGTTTGGTGTGCAGGACCGTGTAAGAGGATCAACACTCGCGCTGTTGCACCAGCTGTTGTTCACCATTAAGCACACGCCGCCTCCTCTTGACTTCCCCGAGTCCCGCGTCCTGTCCATGCGGTGAACCGAGAAGAACTCGGCTGGTTGTATGGCGTGGTCTGGGTTCAGCCATGTCTCGGTGAAGCAGAGGAGATTGCAGTCCCGAATGTCTCTCTGGAACTTCATCCTGGCCCTGAGGTCATCGAGTTTGTTCTCCAGTGACTGGACGTTGGCGAGCAGGATGCTAGGCAGAGGTGTGCGGTGTGCACGGGCTCTGAGCCTATTCCTCACCCCGGCTCGTCTCCCTCGAGGCCTCCGCTTCACGTCGCGTCCATTGTTCTCCCTCAAGATCTCACACGGCCAGCTCGGATCCGGAGTTAAAAACGTTGAATTGTGAGTACATTGTATACCAATAGAAACAAGAGTGTCTCTATCATACCTAATGTACTCAATGGTGATGATTTTGCTGATTTTAAAACACTGAAAACTAACTTAAAGAACAAAAACAAAGAAAAGGTGGTCGGAGCAGTCGTGACGGCAGCCGACCTCACCGGCGCCATATTGGAAATATCCACTTTTGTGGTTAAGATGCACTGGCCACAATGTGCATTAACTGGTTCCCCACTCATACAGGGATTTCACAATCAGGATTAATAAATAAATAAAATTAAAAGATCCAAAATTGGTATAAAATCTAAGAATATATAGCTAAAAAATATATAAATAAAAAAAATAAATAAATATATTCTTACCTATCTAAATGCATGTAAAAATTTTGAAAAACAGGAAAACAACAGGGGAAGGAGGAAGAGGGGCGGGGGGAGAATATGGATGAGGATGAAAGTGATGGTTAAGATTAGGGTTAGGAAAAGATATGATTATACTCAATTAAGATAATGGTTATAGTTAGGGTCCAGAGGGGATAGGGCTGTAATTAATTAGGATGTTGGTTATGATTAGGGTCAGGAGGGGCTAGGGTATTGCATATGCGTATGGTTAGGGTCAGGGAAAGGGATGGTGTTGGTAGGTAGAAAGACAGCGGGGGGGGGCAAAGAAGGCGTTCAAGAAAGGAGGGGAATGTTTTTAGGAAAATTAGTGGGTTCAGTCTATAATTAAAAGTTATTAATTTTAATCTAAAAGACCTTGGAAGTCAGGGGAAGTGCTATGGAAAATAAGTGCTTTAGTATAAAAGTACAAATATAAAAAATATATATAAATAAAAAATAAGTGCTTAAATCCAAAAATCACATCACACGCATGCAAGAAAAAGAATGAAAAAAATGTTATGCCCTCAATTCCTAATTAGAGGTCTTATAGTTAGATCAACTCAACTTTATTTTTCAGACTGATAAAGACCCGATCTTAGTCCCTCTTTATCCCACCTAATTTACCCAACATGTATAGAGAAATATAATCTTAAAAAGATAAATCAATAAAAATAATAAATAAATCTTAAGTAATTTGTAATACTATCCAAACTAATTTAAAAACCACTGATACTTAAAAAAAAACTGTTAACATACAAGTCACTGGTACCTGTTTTTGCTGTCAAAATTTTATTTGGTCACACCACAGATCAAACAATCTTTGTGCAGTATCTGTTGTCCAGTGAATCCCGTCTTTCTCAACTTGGAAGAAAAGCTTGTTTAAATCAAGCAGCAGGTACCCGTGATCCTCAATGTAACTGTTAAGAACATCTAGATTCTGCCGCTCCTGTGGATACAATGCATCTGAGTAGGAAATGAATGGTGTATATATAGTTGCATGTGGAAAAGCGTCCTCTGCTGCCCTCCATAGACCCTGTAATTGTTTAATAGCCGTCTTTTGTGGATGTTGTTCCCTATTATTTAATCCAACTGCTAAAACAACTTTCTGTGTCTGTGGATGAGGTTCTAGCTTTCGTAAAATTTTGGAGATGTGTAAAAAATTGGCCGCCGGAAAACTGTCAACTTGTATATCATCATCTTTAATTATGGGTATTCGAGAAAGATTTGAATCCCCGATAAAGACTACTGGTTTATGTATTTTAATGGACCAATCCACCCCTTTTCTCTGTGTATTGATGTGCCTGTATGGTTTATTTGTCATGGTCCTGTCACATCAACAACGTGGTGAAAAAGGCCTGGCAGCGTCTCTACCACCTCAGACGCTTGAGAGACTTTAGACTGCCCTCCAAGGTGCTCAGGAATTTCTACTCCTGCACCATAGAGAGCATCCTGACGGGAAACATCACAACCTGGTTTGGAAACAGCACCATGCAGGACAGACGAGCTGTATAGAGGGTGGTGCGTTCAGCTGAACGAATCATACGCATCGAACTCCCTGACCTGCACTCGATCTACAGCAAGCGGTGCTGGACCAAGGCCAGGAAGATGGTGAAAGACCTCAGCCATCCCAACAATGGACTGTTCTCTCTGTTGCTGCCAGTGGGAAGCGATTCCGCTTCCTGAAGTCCAATACAGAGAGACTGAGGAGGAGCTTCTTCCCACAGGCCATAAGGTCTCTCAACCACAACACAATACAGGACTAACATTATCTTTTTTACATCCAACACTGACTGACACATTCATGCACACTTTTGCACTATATATTTATATTTCAATTTGTGGACCACTGCACAAATCACTTTAATAATAAGACACTTAAGAAGTCACTTTTATGCATATTTGCACACCCCAGTCATTTCTACGTTTCTGATTTGGACAAATTTTTATTTTCTTCTTGTATATTTCTATATTGTTATATTGATATTTGATTTTACTTTGTACAGTATATTTTACTAGTTAATTTTATTTTCTAACGTATTTCTTTTATTCATATTTATTTCTTATGTTTAAGCTTTTATTTTTAAGGTCACTGGCGGTCGTGTAAGCATTTCACTGTATATCGTACTGTGTATGACTGTGTACGTGAAAAATAAAATTTGAATTTGAATTTAACTAAATCATACTGGTCAGTTTTGACTGGGAACACAAAGGTTTGTGCCACAGTTTATTAATGATCCACCAAAAGTGACCGGGAAGATAATGAGTTTGAGCCACAAATGAACACAACATGAGGGTTAACAAAAAACAATACGTAGCATAGGCTGGTATTTATTTATGATATCAGAAAGTACAACACAATGACATGCTCAGCCACACCCATGTGACACAAGCGAACACAGGGGTGATAGCGTTCCGGCACCACGCCGGATTTTGGGCGTACTGTGGCTGCAGGGGGAAAAACATCAGGTTCGCGGATATTGATCTGTCATTTCTCTAGATCTGAGATGCGCAGGTCAGAGAGCAGCTTTAATGCTCAACGACTCAAACAATACACATACTAGCCAATGAGCCAATCAGAAGTAGGGAAGGGGCGGGCCTTGTGTCTTTGTCAAATAGATTGATACAGGTTAAGGCAATGCTCCATGCGCGAAGGTGTTTTTAGCTCCCATACTGTACAATTGTATGTCTCATACTGGCAACTCAAACCGTAAATCATGGCAATGTTTATGAAGCCAGGAGAAGACATAAAAAAATATCGATAAAGGCATAAAGAATAAATGGCGCTGGGCTTGGATTGAGGATGTGGGTAGTGACGGAAAGCCCTTTGGAAGCTGGTGTCAAAAGTTCCGGCAACAAGTGCATGCTATTGCACTGTGTGCGCAAGGAAACTGATGTATGGAACTAGCGGGAAAAAGTGCTGTCACGGCACGAATTAGACCCTGTTCATAAAGCAACAGTCAGAACACAGCAACACACCTCAGGTTTGCCAGGGGCAACAGCCACGGTAGATATTCTATGGCAGGGGTACTCAAATATAAATTTGAAAGGTCCACTTACCAAATGTCTATTCAGTCCGAGGTCCGGAAAAATGGCAGTCCAATTTCAAATAGAGAAATAGAGAAGTCAAACCCAACATATTCGAACAATACCCAAAAATGGTAGTCCTTAGTGTGAAAGGTGACATCATCTTTGTGCCAGCAGTTGTTTGAACTTGGGCATAAAAGGTGTGAGGACCAGGTGGAGGCACTGATGTACAGTAAATGTTCATTGGTGATATGTGTTTTTCACCGTGCTCATAGTTGAAACGGCAGATTCATAACAGTATGTTGAGGAAAACATTGTGAGAATTTGAAGGGCCATTTTCTGCAGGACAGGAACACCTGCTGTAGTAACCATCTTTGTCCAGAAGGTGAGAAGGTGACCACTTTTAATTGCTAGATTAACCCCATTTGTTTTCTGATTCCCACGGGGAGCACGAGTGCATATTTTCTGTCCACTCATTCTTAAATTCGCTGTTTCCAAAATCAAGTTATATCAATGGCCAGCTTTGAGCACACCATTAGGATATTGAGGACATATTATAATAAACAGAATGAGTAGCTCACCTCTTATATCTTCCACGAGTCGTTCGTTCTTTTGAATCTACTGCACCGCATAGCGCCTATGGGAGTCATGTGACAAAGAACCGAACAACTCGGGACTTAACGATTTGTTGAGAACCGTTCAACACATAGCCTACGAAGGTTTTGCGATGCGCGCCCAGTAGAAAATGGACGAATCACTCTCGGAGATGACTCGTTCTCCTGAGTCACATTAAAGATTAGTGCAAAAAGAACGAATCGTTTATGAACTACCCATCACTAGAAGACTCAAAGGTATATTGCGCGGAAACACAGTTGCGCAATTCATTGAGAACTCATTTGGATTATGATTAAATTAGCATGTTTGTTTTGGCGTCGGTCCAGATGTAACCGTATTTGGGTCCAGATGCGGACCGGAGTCCGCCTATTGAGTACCCCGGTTCTATGGCGTTATATTCCTGCCACAATTCTGAGCGCGGGGTTAGACATTTTGAGAGCAGACAAAGCACTCTATGCGCGTGCAGTGTCTCCACTGCGCGCTAGACATGTTCTCCGACTTCTCGATTCTGTGCGCGCTCGACTCTGCCTGTACGCTCACTCAACTTTTATCCAGTGTTACAAAACCAGCCAATCACAGACATCCACACAATACTTCTGATTGGCTGTTCCTTCTCTATCAGCTGGCAATATCGACCGCATAACGCATACTATAATTTGTATAGTGCTTTTAAAATGGTCTCAAAGCAGCTTTACAAAATCAAAAGAAAATTATAAGAAATTAAAATTATATTATTATATTTATTATATTATGTATTTATTTATAAAGATTATAAACAAATATTATAGTATTTATTTTTTATTCAATGAAGTATTAGTATATACAAGTTTTGTTTGTCCATTGTGTTTTTTTATTTACTTATCTAATTATCCATAAAGCTCATTGTTAGACTACATAGACTAAAATTCAACTCGGTCGCTTTACATATGAACCTTTATTTACAACACTTCCGTTATGCGTTGATATATCTAAAAAGAGCCACTTGACAATAATGATGATCAGGGTTATACATAGACTGTTTATATATTTGGGCCCAGGGGTCAACAAGTTATGTTATGTTAAAAGTGCGTCGCATACATAGTACCCCCACCCTACTCACCTTGGGGGCAAGGAAAAAAAGTTCAGGCTCAGGAATTTTTTCCACTATCAGCCTTGCAAACATGTCCCATTCAAAATTATTCTGATGTTTGATATGAAAGCTTCCACATAATTGGCTGCTTGAACATTTGCATAAAGAGCATGTGTTTAGGGTTTTTGTATGGCAAACTGCAGTGGCTGTTTGTGGTTGTCAAGGTTAAGCCAGTTTTAAAATAGTTATAAACACCAAACCTGTAACTTTATCTGTGGCTTTAATAGATCTGCTATCTATATACAGGAACAAGCATTGTAACTGGTGTTACTTCTCTTCCTGGTACCACCAATGAAAATTTCGAGAAATATTGAAACTATTAATAAAATACACTCACCTAAAGGATTATTAGGAACACCACACTAATACGGTGTTTGACCCCCTTTCGCCTTCAGAACTGCCTTAATTCTACGTGGCATTGATTCAACAAGGTGCTGAAAGCAATCTTTTTTTATAAATGTTGGCCCATATTGATAGGATAGCATCTTGCAGTTGATGGAGATTTGTGGGATGCACATCCATGGCACGAAGCTCCCGTTCCACCACATCCCAAAGATGCTCTATTGAGTTGAGATCTGGTGACTGTGGGGGCCATTTTAGTACAGTGAACTCATTGTCATGTTCAAGAAACCAAGTTGAAATGATTCGGGCTTTGTGACATGGTGCATTATCCTGCTGGAAGTAGCCATCAGTGGATGGGTACATGGTGGTCATAAAGGGATGGACATGGTCAGAAACACACCATTACACCACCAGCCTGCACAGTGGTAACAAGGCATGATGGATCCATGTTCTCATTCTGTTTATGCCAAATTCTGACTCTACCATTTGAATGTCTCAACAGAAATCGAGACTCATCAGACCAGGCAACTTTTTTCCAGTCTTCAACTGTCCAATTTTAGTGAGCTCGTGCAAATTATAGCCTCTTTTTCCTATTTGTAGTGGAGATGAGTGGTACCCAGTGGGGTCTTCTGCTGTTGTAGCCCATCCGCCTCAAGGTTGTGCGTGTTGTGGCTTCACAAATGTTTTGCTGCATACCTCGGTTGTAACGAGTGGTTATTTCAGAGTGGTTATTTTCAGCTTCTATCAGCTTGAATCAGTCGGCCCATTCTCCTCTGACCTCGAGCATCAACAAGGCATTTTCGCCCACAGGACTGCCGCATACTGGATGTTTTTCCCTTTTCACACCATTCTTTGTAAACCCTAGAAATGGTTGTGCGTGAAAATCCCAGTAACTGAGCAGATAATACTCAGATAATGTGAAATACTCAGACCAGCCCGTCTGGCACCAGTTCAGAAGATTGTCTTGACCAGGACCACACCCCTAAATGCATTGAAGCAACTGCCGTGTGATTGGTTGATTAGATAATTGCTTTAATGAGAAATTGAACAGGCGTTCCTAATGATCCTTTAGGTGAGTATAGATGGCATGTATAAGTTATGTCAAAATCAATCAATTATTTGTATATAATTATTATTGTAATTGTTTTTTTTCTTCCCAGCAGTTCTAATTATAAAATAAGGATTAAAAATGAACTTAAAAGCTTTGCATAAAATTGCTAAATAAATCATTAAAATATAAATGTAAGGTGTCTGTTATGTTAATATAAGTCATTTGGCATCAGTAAAACTAAGTAACAGCACTTTCTACCATTTTTTAAAATGGCCAACTAAATGATATTAAATGATATTTTTTAAACAAATTTGCAAATAAAAAAGATAGAAAATAAATGACCTAAGGAGAACAAACTGTAAAAAAAAAAAAAAAAAAAACATACGTCTACTATTATGCCCTTCTACTGACTCCAGATGAGCCTGAAGAAAAGAGGTTACTGGTGTTGATGACATGTGAGCAGTTCAAATAAAAACCTACATTAATCTTAATTAATGATCCAGTATTTTCCACACATTATGACAAATTAAATTATTTAATGCCTTTCCAGACTTTAAGATTGCCCATGTGCTTCTCGTTATGGACACAATTGACACATAATGACTGCCTCCTGCATGATAATCCACTGTGCAAACATTTCAACATCAACCAATCCCAAGGTCATTATTTGCTCAAACAGGTAAAACATATTTGCATTCTTCTGCACATCCTGTATTATGTAGGGGAAAAGTGAATCAACACAGATACTATAATCTGAGCAGAAAGCCACAATTACTCAATTTCACAAATGTTTCAAAAAGGTTTCACAGATTTAAATGTAAATGTCATATCTACATAATAAACATGTACAGTAATTGTAAATGCTTAGAACAAGGGAAAAGGTACTAAGTGAGGTTGGTTTTGAGTTTTTTTTAAATAAAACATATTTTAATTACATTAGGTTAAACTTTAAGAGATACATTAGGTCTTTAGACATTAGACAACACAAACAAAGTAACATGTTAAAATTGTTTCACATTAACCCACTAATTCTGTAACTAAAGCTAATAAAAAATGTAAAAAAAAAAATAAAAATTTTTTTTTAAATATGTAACACATTATACGCATAACTGAGTGTACAGTATTTACTGAATATTTAAACTAAAAAGTTCATGAAGTCACAGTCTGGTTTAGTCTTCGTGTCTTTGGTAAAGGTTGATTATTCTGGCATCATGCAGCTTTTTCCAGGTTTTTATCTCCTGGTTGTAGTCATGATTGACATGAAAAACAACACTTTCTGTGTTTTTTTCATAGTAATGCTCGGGGTATTTGTTGTGCTCTGAAGTGATGAATCCATACACGTCCACCTGAATTACAACAATGAAAGACATGAGCTGTATGTTAGACCAAAAATAAAATGCCCAAATGTATATTGTTAATAATAACAATTATTAATAATTATTGATAATTAATAATAATTTATAATAATAATAACAATAATAATAACAATAATAATAATAATAATAATTATTATTATTATTATTATTATTATTAATAATAATAATAATAATAATAATAATAATAATAATAATAATTATTATTATTATTATTATTATTATTATTATTATTATTAATTTAGTATAAAATTATTGTTAAACAATTGATAATTGCAGAAGAAGAGGAATGACCATAAGAACTGTCTTAAGGAATATATTGTTCTACTTATGCATTTTAAAAAATAAATAATGTTGAACAAAGATGATATGGTGTATTAAACAAAATCATAAATGTTTTGATGATAATTACAGTAAGTGCATGTATGAACACTTAAAAGTACATCATTATTCTGTCAATAATAATAATAATAATAATAGGACAATAGGATATATCTTTATAGAAACATATACTGTAGTAATCAGTTTAATCAAGAATAATAATAATAATGGTAATAGGGACAGTAATGATTAGTTTATAATTATAAAATTGATTGATTGATTGATTACTACAAAAGGTATCTAGATTAAAACAATATTCTTCCTGATCTGTAATGACAGTCATGTAAGATATTTACTCACTATATCACAGGTGTGAAGAGCTAAGAACAATGTGAACGCTCCATTGGTGGGTCTGTAGAAATGCCAGGATGATCTGTTCAGAGTTTCAGATGGCATAAACCTGAAATTAAATAAATAAATAAATAAATAAATAAAGCATTAACACGCAAGGAACCATTTTGTTTCTACTAGTCATTAAAATGTTATAAACTATGAGAAGTGTATCATCCTCTTCAAACCTGTTCCGGGTGTATCTTAGAAAGTCAGGATGAAGCACATAAAACTTATCCTCTTGTAAGTGGTCGCTGTAGTACGTCCATGGTCTGAGTAAGAAAGGCTTCATTAGAAACATGTGGAGAATTTAGCAGGTACAGGGGTGGCCAAACGTATTTTAAAAAACATGCCATATATTTTAGTTCTTCAAGTACACAAAACATGTGATGGTGCTAATTAGTTTAAGTCTATCTGACTGAAGAAACTAAAAATCTAGTAAAAAACTGGGTCCGTGACAATGGTGTTCAGCCTCTGGAAACATGGTCTGGGTTATCGACTGACTTAAACCTAGTAAAACCAGCAGCAACTGTCTTGTGTACTGTACATGATCTTCAGGAAGGATCAAGCATGGAGTTGCTGAGCGAGTGACAGCAGAGTGCTGAAGACTCTATGCCCACCTGGATCTAGCAGGTTTTTGAAGAATAAAATGACTTCAAACTAAATATTGATTGTCGTATAGTAATTTATTTTAATTAAATAACAGATTCTTTATTCTTATCCTGATTGTCTGTATTTTAATAAAAAAAAAATACTTTTTCAAATTAAAACACTGAATTTCACTTTTGTCTCAATAGTTTGGCCACCACTGTTTATTGAAGTTCATGAAATTTATGTTACTGACTCATTATACTCAATGAGTCAGTAACATAAATTGTTAAATAAGCCTACATAATTATAGTTACCCAGCTGTTAAATATTTGCGAGCATGCTTCATGAAACACAAATAGTACTGTGTGTAAGACTGACATCTTCTTACCTGTATCCTTCGTAGTATCCGGTTGTTATTCTCTTTTTCTCCAAGAGGGCTTCAATCCATTCGAAATCTCTCTGCCCCTCTGGAATCATCACATATACAATCCCCTTTGGGTTTAAATGCAATCCAGTTAGTTCGATTAGCGTTGATTTTATTACACGAATAAAGTATTGTTAAGTTTTGTGTGTGTTATTCCATGTTCACAAACAAATAATTTGTTAAATAATGTTGTAATATACTTTTATAATATACATAAAAATTGTATCATTCAATCATCATTCACTTGAACGAACACACAAATAAGTAAAGACGGCAAAAGAAGATTTTAATACTGAAATACATTAATATATCTTGTTTTAAAGATGGCATTTAAAAAAAGCAATTATACAATTCAAATAAATGAATGAAGTGTATTTTTGAATATTAACGCTGAGGGGATGGTTAGGTTTAATTATTTAACCAAACAAACAAAATTTCAGAAACATAAAAAAAAAAATTCAAAATATTTAATATACATTTTTTAATGAGCAAGTAAATAACTAAATAAATTAAACAAAAAGCAAGAAAATAATAAAGCAGGAAAATAAATCATGCTTATTCAGATATTAATATGATATCAGTAAATAAATACTGATACTAAAAGATTAAGAAAAACTTTAAAATGATATACACCCTTTAGCCATCACATTAAAACCACCTGCTTGGTATTTAGTAGCGCCCCCTTGTTCCAACAAAACAACTCGGAGCCGTAGAGAATTTTTATTACAAATTTAGTTTACAATTTAGAGAAACACATGTAACAAGCAAAGTAACAAACCTGTTACATTTTTTTTATTTATATATTTATAATCAGATCAAATAAAAAATGCAGTGATACCGTATGTGCTCTCAAAAATATACATTTAAACTAGAGGTCAAACGATATGATTTTTCCAAGGTCAATGCCGTTATCCATACTGATTTTTAAACCTACATAAAATTTTAAATCTTAATGTTTAAAGTAGGAATAAGACAAAGTTGTTGAAGGTGTGTGGGTCAGGGGTAGTTTAGTGGTTAAGGCATTGGACTACAGTTCGGAAGGTCCCAGGTTCAAACACCACACCCACCAAAGTTGCCACTGTTGGTCCCACGTGAACTGTGGTATCTGGCTCCAAGATCTCTATGGATCGGACTTGTTTGTCAAGCATGTCTCACAGATATTCCATCAGATTGAGACCTGGGAAACCTTAAACTCTTTGTCATGTTCCTGAACAATGTGTCTGCGTGAATCTTCCTGCTGAAAGAGGCCTCTGCTATTACGGAATATCGTTTCCAGGAAGGGGTGTACTTGGTCAGCAACAATGTTTAGGTAGGTGATAAGTCTCAAAGTAACATTCACATAAATAGCAGGACCTAAGGTTTCCCAGCAGAACATTGCTCAGAGCACCATAACACCTCCGAAGGTTGCCTTCTTCCCACAATGCATCCTGATGCCATCTCTTCGGATGCACACACTCAGTCATCCATATTATTTGATAGAAAATGTGATTCAGAAGACAAGTTCAGCTATTTCTACAGCTCTGTCGCCAGTTCTGATATACATACACATAGTACGAGCTTTCAGTGGTAGACATCCTGAGTCACACTGAAGGGACGGCAGCTATACTCATCAAGTTATGATGCATTGTGTGTTGTGTCTCCTTTTCTATCAGAGCAAGAATTCACTTTTTCACCAATTTGTGCTCCAGTAGTCCTTAAACCAGGTATTAGTACTTTTGCCAGTGTGGGCAGCAGAGGGAAATGCTCTAAAACTTTATAGTAGATGGCTCCGATAACCTTGGACCTGATAAAGCACAGTAGACTAACACCAGCACATGATATAGATCTCCAAACCACCACTGACTGACATTAGATCCCAAACAGCTTCTGTATCTCTACTCTCTTCCCCCAGACTCTGGGACCTAGATTACCAAATAAAATACAAATTTTACTTTTTTTTGTTGTTTTTGTAGCCCATGTCCTGGGTGGCTCTTGAAGCACTGACTCCAGCTGCAGTCCACTCCCCCAAATTCTTGAATGGCCTTCAAGGCTGTGGTTATCCCTGTTGCTTGTGCATATTTTTCTAACACTTTCTTTTCTCCCAATCAACTTTCCATTACTGTAAAGTGGAACTCGGATAGCAAGTAACACGCAAGACTCGTGCGGAGGGGGTGTGTGTGTGTGTGTGTGTCCTACACAGTAGCCCCCTCCCATTCTTTATCTCCTCTCTTCTTCTGGTCTTAATCATTGCAGCTGGGATTCTTTTGCAGTGATTGTGTTAAAAAAATAATCCCCCACATGTTCTCTGCTTTCTGCATTCAGCAGCTTGTTCCTATTTTGCTCGCATTTTGAACATGCCAATGCTTACCATACCATTTGATTTATTTCTACTTTATATTTTGTGTATATATGTAATTTTCATATTAATATTTTTGGGTTTTGGAACGAATTGTCTGAGAGTCCATTATTTCTTACGGGGAAATTTGCTTTGATATACACTTTGATATGTTTACTCTGTGAACAGCCAGCTTACTGAACTATACTGAAAGACTATTTAAAGGCTTAGGAAACCTTTGCAGGTGTTTGAGTTAATTAGGTGATTAGAGCCCGGGTTCGATTCCAGCCAGTGCCCACACCCCAGCCACTGGATACAGTGCCGGTCCCAAGCCCGGATACAATGGGAGGGTTGCGTCAGGAAGGGCATCCGGCATAAAACCTGTGCCAAGTTGTAGTGCGGACTGGATATTCCGCTGTGGCGACCCCTTGCCGGGAGCAGGCGAAAGACCAACAACAAGAGTGTGACACCATGAGCCTGCAATATTGAAGATTATCACAATATTCTATTCTATATTTTCTTTCTACTGAATTTTGGGTTTTAATTTACTATAAGCGATAATCGTCAAAATTAAAAGAAATAAACACTTGAAATATATCAGTCTATGTGTAATTAATTGTATATAATATATGGTTTCACTTTTTGAATTGAATTACTAAAATAAATCAACTTTTCAATGATCTAATTTATTGAGATTTACCTGTACTGTAAAACCTCGGATTATGAGTAACGTGGTTTACGAGTGTTCGGCAAGACGAGCAAAGATTTTTAATAAATTTTGATTTGGAAAACAAGCATTGTCTTGGTTCACGAGCACAGAGTATCATGTATCACGCATGCGCTTCTTGATTTGACGCCGAACGTCACGTGATCACAACTGAGACAACGGTTTTTCTCTCTCTTGCGCTGTGGGTAATCATCTCCCCTGCTGGGTCTTAGTGCTCATCCCTTACTGGTATAATCAACATCCGTGTGTGTGTGTGTGTGTGTGTGTGTGTGTGTGTGTGTGTGTGTGTGTGTGTGTGTGTGTGTGTTCTCTTGTGCTGTGGAGTGTGTGTTATGTGTGTGAGCGCGCGTAACTTGACACCGCGCCGGTTCACACACACAATCTCTCTCTCGTCTTTACTGTTTGTCAGTGTTTGAGTGTGTGTGTAATGTGTGTGCATGCGCGTAATTTGACACTGTGCCGGTTCACTCTCTCTCTCTCTCTCTCTCTCTCTCTCTCTCGCCTTTAATGTGTGTGTGTGTGTGAAGCAGAGAGGGGGTGCTTCACTCACACACAACCAGCACGGAGTCAAATTACGCGCACGCACACAACGCACACACTCGGCAGCGCAAAAGACAGAAAAACACAGACACACAGCGCCTGTGCACATAAATGAAAACACTTATCTGTCGGGATTTATTTGTACTTTTTTTTAAGGTAAAGTGCAGGTTAATTTGTTCTATTTTTACTTTATAATTTGTGTTAATTATTTTTATATATTTTTTTTTGGGCTGTGGAACGAATAATTTGAATTTCCATGATTTCTTATGGGGAAATAAAATTTGGTTTACAGGTGTTTTGGAATACGAGCCTGATCTGGAATGAATTATGCTCGTAAACCGAGGTTTCACTGTATATACATATTATGGAAGTAATCTTAGAAAAGAAGGAAATGAACACAGGTTAGAAAAAAAAATCTGATGCTAATATGTCAGGAAAAAAGTAATCCAGTGCCTACCTCATCATGTGGAATGTGTTTGAAGCCATACTGTTCCATGGTTTCAAGCGATGTGATTAAAGCGAACGATGTGTGCACATACACTGAGGTTTCATTTCCGACATCTTCCTCAAATCCTTTAGTGACTGCTCCATTCACTCTGATCAAAACAATAATTAAAGGTCAGCCCAATATACGTGCCCTCACTATCAGTGTACATTGGAATCCTCTTCATAGACAGCAAATCATTTGACAGACAAAAAGCAGGTGCTGAGGGTACTTCTCTGACCGAAAGACGTAATCATGGGAATCGATCTCTTTGCCCATTCTGGAGCCGTTGAGGATGCCACTGGTGCCGACTACAGCGCAACGAATACATCCGTCCACTGAACCATTGGGAACTGGTAAAAGTTGGTAGTGCTTGGGCTTCGGGATCAAATCGACTGACTTTTTGATGTCTTTAGAGAAACGTTTTTAAAATATACATTTAAAATCAGATGTTAATATGTTCAAAAATATACATTTAAACTAGGGGTCAAACGATATGATTTTTACAAGGCCAATGCCGCTATTCATGCTGATTTTTAAACATACATGCATTTACAGAATTTTTTTTTTCTTTTTTTTTCTTGAAATATTTTTAACCTGAATTCTTTTATATATCAAACTACTCACCAGTATATCTATATTCCATAAACCCAAACGGGTTGTTGAAGTGCGCGAGACGGTTCCATTCACTCATATTGAGGTGACCTTTGTGGAGCCAAAGCTGGATGTTCCATATCGCTGCATGTTGAAACTCTTCGTCTTGGGACTTCTGGAGAGACTTTGAACAGACCTACAGACAATAATAATGGTGTTACACTTCACAAGACAGCAGTAAACCAAAGATTCTATTTATTTAAATAAAAAAATCACACCGGCCGTTGTGCTTCGCTTCTTTGTATATAAACATCCTCAAAATCCCATTTGGGAAGCTTGGTGAAATTGTCCTTATAGAGGATGGGAATGGGAGTTATTTCCATCTGAGGTTTAAGCTCTGAAGTTCCTAAAGTCACATGATGCTCTAACGCTCTCTCTGTGGGTTTTCCTGAAAACAACTGTTTTGATTGGTATCTTAAACAGGAGAGAGAGAGAAAGAGAAAATGAGTCTTTCTGAAAGTAACTCAGCGTACAGTCAGAGATAAGAACTGATAGATATATCTGTAAGATACTTTCTTTATAAATATCAAACTTTATCTTAAACCAGGTAACATAAGTCAAAATATATACAAAAATACATACATTGACGTACCTGACCCATTGTAACGAGAACTTTTTCCAAATTACGATATAACTCAGACCACAGAAAAAGACAAATACATAAAGACAAATCGTTTGAGTCTGCATAGTTCAGGATTGTCCTGGCATGAGGCTTGTTGAATATAAGAGTGTGTGAAGATGAGCGGCTTTAAACCGGTCTTGACAGGAGAACTACACCAAAGCAAATTTGTAAAAAGGGATGTCACGTTGTTATAAAGCATTGCTCAAGCCCACTCTTTCACGCATGCAATATTACACTGTTTAACAAATGTATGCAAATTTGTCTAGTAACTTAGTAACCCAGTGTAAGTGTAGAGATGGAAACTTTTTGTAAGTTGCTTTGGATGTATGTAAATCTAAATGTAAGACTAACCTTATTGATTTTGCCTAAATGGAAATGGAAACATCACACTGCTAATTAACAGGATTAAGAGGCAATAATTGGATTTTATTTAAACAGTTTTATTAATATATGTATTTAATAACATAACCACACATGCTGACATGCAAAAAGTATATACATAGACACCCATAGTTCAATAATAAAATGTACTATATGCACCAAAGTTGCTATACTGTAGGAAAGTCAGAACAGTATTAAAAATGATTAATAGTTAAAACTTACTATCTGCCTCTTATGTGGCTGTGTATAGTCTTCCCTAAACTGAACTGATATACATAGAGTATTACATTTCCTTTTTCTGGACTGACTGAAATCTGACAAAACTACTGTATAAAAAATATGGACAATTATTTTCATTAATAAACATTCAGCCCTACACGGCACTGTTACATTCTCCATTCTGATTGGTCAGGTGGTACTGAATCATTTTCCATTTTCAAGGAAATTTTGAATTGGAATGTAGTTTGCCAGTAATGCAACCTACTGGATGCCAACAGCCCTAAAAACAAGAAACAAAAACAAGGAATTAGGAATATATTTCAGATTTTAAGTTGAATCACAAGTTTTATTACACCAGTTCCAATTCCATAACATTTCTACAGTTACAACATACACAGGGATTTGATTTTAGTGTGATTTTAGTTCTCTAATCCTAAAATCACATCAAGAACGGATCACAGTGATGGGTGACAAAACGCAAAATAACAGCATAAGTCACTTGATCTTCATCAAATCCGACTATAAATAGATGAAATGTGCCTTGTTTGTGAATAATGTCATTCATGGCTGTGGTACAAGATAAATAATCACCACAGGACACAGGATTACTCAAAACTGAACAACGTTGAGGTGGTAACAGTAACTCCCTTTCTAGCAAACAGTACTGTACAGTCTAATATTTATTTAGGATGATGAGACAAATTACAGTTGAAGTGACATACTCAAAGAAGTCTAAGTTACACAAGCAACCTTCACACTCAAAGTCATCCCGCTACTGATGTTAAATGTGCCACATGATTGGCTGAAGTGCATGAATGAGCAAGGGTTGAGTTATGTGTGTAACGGTTAACCTCTAGATGGCGCCAGAGCGCCATTTATATTTAGGTTGTCTTTTTGTGTTGTAGTTTTGTTTTTCGTTCAGTTAGACTTCATTTCCCAGTTTGCACCTCGGTCAGGTGACGTAGAAGCTCACCTGAACCGAGGGAAGTTAATTTGATTAATGTGTTATGTTTAGTTCTTTAAATAGCCTGGCTGGACTCCAGTCAGGCGTCTAGCAACCGTTACAGAAAGTTTAGTTTGTGTTGGAGTGTTTTATGTTTATGTTTTGTGATTATTGAAAAAATAAAGAACCTTGTTAACCGTCAGCTCGCCTCTGCGATCATGCCTCGCCAACACGGCCGACACAGACACAGTAAGGGGAAGAAACGTGACAGATTGCTAGACCCACCAAGAGGCATGGCAGAGGATCCCCTCCTAAGGAGTCACTTAGGAGGAGAAATCATCATCTCCAACGAGCTGGCGGAACTGCTGCGGGCTAGCGAGGAGCCCGGCGAAGTAGAAGTTTGGCAAGGGTGGAGAAACATTGAGCACAGCGAGCCAGCGAGCTCATGGGAGGACAGCATGACAGCTAGAGAGAGACTGGCAAGGCGAAGCTGGGAAGGCTGCGGACCCGTCGTCCGGCGCACACCGCCGCGAGGTGTGGCAGCCGAGGGAGAGACGGGAGGATTCTGCAGGCAGTGGGCCGAACGCAACGAGGAGTGCATTCATGACCTGCGCGAGCAGGTGCTGCAGCTCCAACTGCAGTTCGTCCAGGTTCGGGAGAACCAAGCTGTAGTCCCGGAAGCGATCTCTCTCTTGAATCTGGACGAGGCACTCCTCCCACGGCCACTGCCTGAAGGTGGCGCGGACAGCACACCGGAGCTGAGCCTGGAGGAATGGACGCCGCTGCAGCACGGCGACGAGGAAGACTTCTACAGGCAGTGGGCGGAGTCCAACCAGGAGCGCATTCGTGACCTGCGCGAGCAGGTGCTGCAGCTCCAACTGCAGTTCGTCCAGGTTCGGGAGAACCAGTCTGTAGCCTCGGAAGCGATCCCCCTCCCGGGTCTGGACGATGCGCTCACCCCCCGGCCACTGCCTGAGTCTGTCGAGGAGGAAGACGTCGCGCCGTGTCTGCACGGAGAGGAGAGCGCCGTGCACGCTCCAACGCTGCAGTCGAGCGCCGTGCACGCTCCAACGATGCAGTCGAGCGCCGTGCACGCTCCCACGCTGCAGTCGAGCGCCGTGCACGCTCCAACGCTGCAGTCGAGCGCAGTGCACGCTCCAACGCTGCAGTCGAGCGCAGTGCACGCTCCAACGCTGCAGTCGAGCGCCGTGCACGCTCCAACGCTGCAGTCGAGCGCCGTGCAAGCTCCAACGCTGCAGTCGAGCGCCGTGCACGCTCCAACGCCGCTGTTGAGCACGATGCCCGCTCCCATGCTGCAGGCGAGCGCAGTGCACGCTCCAACGCTGCAGGCGAGCGCCGTGCACGCTCCAACGATGCAGTCGAGAGCCGTGCACGCTCCCACGCTGCAGTCGAGCGCCGTGCACGCCCCAAAGCTGCAGTCGAGCACAGTGCACGCTCCAACGCTGCAGTCGAGCGCCGTGCACGCTCCAACGCTGCAGTCGAGCGCCGTGCACGCTCCAACGCTGCAGTCGAGCGCCGTGCACGCTCCAACGCTGCAGTCGAGCGCCGTGCATGCTCCAACGCCGCTGTTGAGCACGATGCCCGCTCCCACGCTGCAGTCGAGCGCCGTGCACGCTCCAACGATGCAGTCGAGCGCAGTGCACGCTCCAACGCTGCAGTCGAGCGCAGTGCACGCTCCAACGCTGCAGGCGAGCGCCGTGCACGCTCCAACGCTGCAGTCGAGCGCCGTGCACGCTCCAACGCTGCAGTCGAGCGCCGTGCACGCTCCCACGCTGCAGTCGAGCGCCGTGCACGCTCCCACGCTGCAGTCGAGCGCCGTGCACGCTCCCACGCTGCAGTCGAGCGCCGTGCACGCTCCCACGCTGCAGTCGAGCGCCGTGCACGCTCCCACGCTGCAGTCGAGCGCCGTGCACGCTCAAACGCTGCAGTCGAGCGCCGTGCACACTCCAACGCCGCTGTTGAGCACGATGCAGGCTCCTACGCCACTTCCCGGTTTTGAAGGTAGCGAGCTAGCATGCCAGCAGCCGCTGTCCCCCGCACCTGTTCTGCCGCCGCCTCCTGGCGTGGAGGACGACGTGGAACTGTCGAACCCACTGCACGCTCCAGAGCTGCAGTCAAAGGCACTGCACGTTCCTGAGTCGTCGTCGAGCGCACTGCACGCTCCAGAGCCGTCGTCGAGCGCCCGGCACGCTCCAACGCCGCTATCGAGCGCCGAGTACGCTCCGACGCCGCAGACGAGCGCATTGAACGCTCCAACGCTGCAGTCGAGCGCCGAGCACGCTCCAACGCCGCTGTTGAGCACAATGCAAGCTCCTATGCCGCTCCCCGGTTTTGAAGATAGCGAGCTAGCATGCCAGCAGCCGCTGTCCCACACACCTTTTCTGCCGCCGCCTCCCGGCTTGGAGGACGACGTGGAACTGTCGAACGCACTGCACACTCCAGAGCCGTCGTTGAGCGCACTGCACGCTCCAGAGCCGCAGTCAAAGGCACTGCACGTCCCAGAGCCTTCGTCGAGCGCACTGCACGCTCCAGAGCCGTCATCGAAGGCCCTGCACGCTCCAGAACCGTCGTCGAGCGCACTGCACGCTCCAACGCCGCTATCGAGCGCCGAGTACGCTCCGACGCCGCAGACGAGCGCAATGCACGCTCCCACGCCGCGGAGGAGCGCACTGCAAGCTCCCATGCTGCATTCGAGCGCACTGCACGCTCCCACGCCACAGTCGAGCGCACTGCACGCTCCCACGCCGCAGCCGAGCGCTCCGCACGCTCCCACGCCGCAGCCGAGCGCACTGCACGCTCCCACGCCGCCGTCGAGCGCCGTGCACGCTCCAACGCCGCATTCGAGCGCACTGCACGCTCCCACGCCGCAGTCGAGCGCCCTGCACGCTCCCAAGCCGCAGCCAAGCGCCCTGCACGCTTCCACGCCGCCGTCGAGCGCACTGCACGCTCCCACGCCACAGCCGAGCGCACTGCACACTCCCACGCCGCCGTCGAGCGCAGGGCATGCTCTAACGCCACTGGTGAACTATGCAAAAGCTCCCACGTCGTCGTCGAGCGCAGTGCACGCTCCAACGCCGCTGGTGAACTATGCAAAAGCTCCAAAGTCGTCGTCGAGCGCAGTGCACGCTCCAACGCCGCTGTGGAGCTCTGCCCAAGCCCCAACGTCGTCGTCGAGCGCCATGCCCCCTCCAACGCCGTCGTCGAGCGCAGTGTCCGTTCCCACACCGTCTACGAGCGCAGTAGCCGCTCCCACGCCGTCTACGAGCGCAGTGTCCGCTCCCACGCCGTCTACGAGCGCAGTGACCGCTCCCACGCCGTCTACGAGCGCAGTGACCGCTCCCACGCCGTCTACGAGCGCAGTGACCGCTCCCACGCCGTCTACGAGCGCAGTGACCGCTCCCACGCCTTCGTCGAGCGCAGTGACCGCTCCCACGCCTGCGTCGAGCGCAGTGACCGCTCCCACGCCTGCGTCGAGCGCAGTGACCGCTCCCACGCCTGCGTCGAGCGCAGTGACCGCTCCCACGCCTGCGTCGAGCGCAGTGACCGCTCCCACGCCTGCGTCGAGCGCAGTGACCGCTCCCACGCCTGCGTCGAGCGCAGTGACCGCTCCAACGCCTGCGTCGAGCGCAGTGACCGCTCCAACGCCTGCGTCGAGCGCTTCTCCAGCCCTGCAGCCGCCGAGCGCTTCTCCAGCTCAGCAGCAGCCAAGCACGCTTCCAGCTCAGCAGCAGCCGAGCGCTTCTCCAGCTCAGCAGCCGCCGAGCGCTTCTCCAGTTCAGCAGCCGCCGAGCACGCTTCCAGCTCAGCAGCAGCCGAGCGCTTCTCCAGCACTGCAGCCGCCGAGCGCTTCTCCAGCACTGCAGCCGCCGAGCGCTTCTCCAGCACTGCAGCCGCCGAGCGCTTCTCCAGCTCTGCCGCCGCCGAGCGCTTCTCCAGCTCTGCCGCCGCCGAGCGCTTCTCCAGCTCTGCCGCCGCCGAGCGCTTCTCCAGCTCTGCCGCCGCCGAGCACGCTTCCAACTCTGCAGCCGCCGAGCACGCTTCCAGCCCAGCAGCCGCAGAGCATGCCTCCAGCCCCGTCACCCAGCCTCCTGGATAGGAGACTAGAGGTAGAACATTGGGTCGGGTGTCCGGGGCCTCCGGTGATGCTCCGGAGGAGCATTCGTGGGAGGGGGGGTAATGTAACGGTTAACCTCTAGATGGCGCCAGAGCGCCATTTATATTTAGGTTGTCTTTTTGTGTTGTAGTTTTGTTTTTCGTTCAGTTAGACTTCATTTCCCAGTTTGCACCTCGGTCAGGTGACGTAGAAGCTCACCTGAACCGAGGGAAGTTAATTTGATTAATGTGTTATGTTTAGTTCTTTAAATAGCCTGGCTGGACTCCAGTCAGGCGTCTAGCAACCGTTACAGAAAGTTTAGTTTGTGTTGGAGTGTTTTATGTTTATGTTTTGTGATTATTGAAAAAATAAAGAACCTTGTTAACCGTCAGCTCGCCTCTGCGATCATGCCTCGCCAACACGGCCGACACAGACACAGTAAGGGGAAGAAACGTGACAATGTGTGCATACTGTGAACTCTTATAGCGGCTGTTTGTAATTGACAAGGTATAGAATAGATAACTGTTAGTATTAATGGCAAGTGAATAATGAGATGAGGCAAAGTCTTTCAAAAAAAAGTGGACTTGGAAGAGGTGTAGGTGTCATAAAAACAAACAATATGCACATACAGTATGAAGGATTTGAAAAGCCTTAATTATTCACATTTGCACAACCACTAAAAATATTTTGAGCTGGGAAACACACACAGAAAGCCCTTCTGAAAAATACGTCATAAACCAGCACAGCTGGTCACCAGCTTGACCAGCAATTATACCAGTATATGTTGTGATTTGGTGCTGGTATGCTGGGGACCAGCGTCAGTAAGGTGACCAGCATTATAGCGCCATGATGCTGGTGCTGGTCACCTTATGCTAGCACCAGCATCACAGCATTATGATACTGGTCACCAGCACCAGCATTCCAGCACCACCCTGGCACCAACATAATGCTGGTGCTTTTGTTGTCTCTTTTTTGTATAGAAATAGTTTTCATAGTGTCATATCTGAGCTAGTCAGCTAATTAGGTCTCTTGGGCAGCTATTGTGTAGAGTTGTGCTTTTAGTTTATGTTGTTGCATGTATGTACTGTAGCACCTTGGTCCTGGAGTAACGTTGTTTCGTTTCAATGACAATAAAAGCCTACTTGACTTGACTAGACTTGACTAATGTTAAGTTTTAATCAATTGTTGATCTGATTTCAGTCATATAAGGAAACATACATAGGACTATTAGGCCACCCTATTTGCACACACATTGAAATATAAATAGATTACTACATCTAAAGATACAAGGTTGGGACTTCCGGTTCCTGTGAGAGTACGCTGTGCGCGTTTGGCTGCCGCTTCTTGCTGGAACGTGTCTCGTGTTTGTTTTCTCGTGTTCGTTTTCTCTGTTTGAGTACGTTGTGTGCGGCTTTTGTTGTTTTGTTGAACGTTTACGTGTCTGTTTTAGTTTCGCCGCGTTCTCCTTCCCGTCCATTTTCTCCTCTCCTCCTCTCAACATCTGGATTGTTTATGGCCCTATTGTTGTTATCTCACTGTGGATTATAACTCTAATTGATCGCCCTGCTACATCTCCTTTCCTGGACACCTGACTCTGCTGGATTATTGTTTATGACTCTACTGTTGTTCTTTCACTGTGGATTATACTCCGACTGGATTGCCTCTAGCCATCGCTAGCTACCTGCACAACTCTGCTCTGCTGCTACCTGTCGGCCTTCGCGCTCCTTCAGGCCTCCTACATAGCTGACGGGTGAGTCTCCACTCCTTCGTCTATCTATTCTGGACAGTATATCGGATGGTGAGGCACCCCCCTGCCATCTGATTTGACTGATAAGGTCTGTATTGCGCTAATCATTCGGCGACAAGAGTGTTGCGGCTCTCCTGCATTTTATTGTGAGAGAAGTGTGTTCCTCATCTGTCAGTGATGTGGTGCTTTCACATCTAACCATGTTTCTCACCGCTTACAAAGTTCCTGTACCTGCTTTGCTCAGAGTTTTAACACTGGACTTATTACTTGGCTGTGTTGTTGTCATGGCACTCAGCTACTCGCTATCTCAACTACGAAGCCTGAAATTACACCCTCGGCTCGACGCATCTACATACAGGCTCTGCAAGGAACTTGGTATCACTAGACGGCCGCGCTACGTTCATCGTTCCGGTCGCCACTATCTCTCATCACGCTGTGTGACATCCTCGTCCATTCCTTCTATTTGGTCCAACCGTTCGGATATATGCTATTCTATGCTGCCGGCCAACCACCATGGTATCAATCGTGCTGCATTAATTACTGTATCTCCGTCTCCATCTGCTCTACAGACACGCAATGATTGTGCGCTTCGTCCTGCATTAGCGCTGTTCAACTGCCGCTCACTTACTAACAAGGCTACTGTGCTGTCCGCGCTGTTAACTGATAAAGACCTGGACTTCTTGCTGCTTACTGAAACATGGCAAATACCAAATGACTATTTCCACCTAAATCTTCTCACCCCTTCTGGATACAGCTACATGACCAAACCCCGTCTTACATCGAGGGGCGGCGGTCTGGCTGCCGTCTATCGTAGTAACATTCCTGTTAAAACCATTGACTTTCATGCAACTTCAACCTTTGAGTACCTAGTTCTCAAAATCTCTGGTACATTTCCTATGATTGCAATTCTCTTGTATCGTCCACCCAAATCAATGTCAAATTTTTTCACTGAACTGCATGAGCTATTAACCCTTACATGTGCGATGTCTTCTTCTATAATCTTACTTGGTGATTTCAACATACATGTTAACAAGGATTGTGCAGACTCCCGTGAACTCATGTCAGTTTTTGAATGTTTTAATCTTGTACAGCACATTAATTTTCCTACACATATAAAAGGTCACACACTGGATTTAATTTGTACAACTGGTTTACGCAATGTCTCTGTGAATGGGTCGCAGATTGGACTTTCTGATCACCTTCTCATTGAACTCAATTGTGAAATGCCTCTCCCCTGCCTCAGGGTAAAATCAACCATTACTTTTCGTAAAATTACTTCTGTTGATCATTCACTGTTTACTGATTCTGTACAGACACATCTTTCAGATATTACTGAACACAGCTCTGCTCTTGATATTCTTGCCAAATATAATAACGCTCTTTCTACCGCCCTTAATATTCACGCCCCACTCAAATGCAGAATCGTACCTTCTACACATACATCACCCTGGTTTACCCCCTCACTTCGCAAATTGAAAACCACTGGTTGTCGCCTGGGACGCCTTTATAGGAAAACTGGCTTGACCGTGCATCTTCTTGCATACAAGGATCACATTCAGCTATATAAATTAGCTTTAAATAATGCACGATCCAGCTATTATTCTACTCTGATCACAAATGCATCTTCCCGTCCTAAAACACTGTTTTCTGTAGTTAACAAACTCACTAGCCCTCCTGTCCCTCCTATGACCAACTCTGTAGATCTCTGTGAGTCATTCTTACTTTACTTCCAAAATAAAATAACTCATATACATTCTCTCTTTTCAACAGTATACTCCCCTATTCACTCAAATGACTTCCCCATGCACTTTGCAACTGGTATTTTTACTGATTTCGATCCTCCAACTCCTGCTTTTATTTCTGAATTACTCAGTAAAGTCAATCCTTCTTTCTGTCACCTTGATCCTGCCCCTACGTCCCTGCTTAAATACTCTGCACCTGTTATTTCACGGCCTATTTCACTTCTCATTTCTAAAATCTTTAACACTGGTGTTGTTCCTCTTGAATTAAAAACTGCAGCTGTCACACCAGTCTTAAAGAAACCTGGCCTTGACCCGGCTGATATGGCCAACTACCGACCAATTTCAAATCTTCCGCTACTCTCCAAAATACTTGAAAAAGTTGTTGCTGTTCAACTACAGTCCTATTTGTCATCTCATAATCTGTATGAATGTTTCCAATCCGGTTTTCGCCCTCACCACAGTACAGAGACAGCGCTTCTTAAGGTTGTCAATGACCTTCTTATGGCTTCTGATGCTGGCTCTGCTAGCATTTTGATTCTGTTAGACCTCTCTTCTGCATTTGATACTATCTCTCACAATATTCTCATCTCACGACTCTCTGCTCTTGGTATTTCTGGAACTGCCTTATCCTGGTTCGCTTCTTATCTGTCTGACCGACAACACTATATTACTATCCGCCAGTCTAAATCTTCTACCGCTCCTGTTTCTCATGGTGTTCCGCAGGGTTCTGTTCTTGGCCCACTACTGTTCATCATCTACATGCTTCCTCTAGGTAAAATCATCCGCCGCCATGGTTTCAATTTCCACTGTTATGCAGACGACACTCAACTCTATATCAGTTTTCGACACTACCATCCCTTTCCCACTAACTCCGTTTCTGATTGTATTGATGACATAAATGCTTGGATGACTAGTAACCTTCTCAAGCTCAATACTGACAAAACAGATTTTTTACTTGTTGGTTCACCTAAAACCATTGCAGCTCTCTGTACTGATACTGTTAACATTTCCGGGACCGTGGTTAGATCTTCCACCACCGTTAAAAATCTGGGTATAACTTTTGACTCCCATCTTTCCTTTCTACCTCACATTTCTTCACTTACTAAATCTGCCTTCTATCACCTCCGTAATATAGCTCGTCTACGACCCTTCTTAGACATCAAGGATGCTGAGACACTGGTCCACGCTTTCATTACTTCTCGACTCGACTACTGTAATTCTCTTTTCTATGGTCTACCAAATACAACATTAAATAAGCTCCAATACATTCAGAACTCTGCTGCTAGGGTCCTCACTTATACAAAGAAATCCTCACACATCACTCCCATCCTACACAAACTTCATTGGCTACCCATTCGCTCCCGCATCCAATACAAGATTCTCCTTATCACCTTCAAAGCACTCCATGGTCTTGCCCCTCCATATATCTCAGATCTTATTCATACTTACTCCCCTCCTCGCACACTCCGATCTGCAGATGATGGTCTACTGGTAATTTCTCGTCATAGATTAGCATCATTTGGAGGACGAGCATTTAGCATTTCTGCCCCCACACTCTGGAATTCCATTCCCAAACACATCCGTGATCTTTCTTCATTACAGGATTTCAAAACCCACCTTAAAACATATCTTTTCTCGTCCTGTTTTTCCACTCTTTGAATATGTATTAGATAAACACTACCAGTTTTCATGTTTATCTATATTTTGTTCTGTCGTTTTTCAGATGTCTCTTTCTATGTGTAAGCATTTTTGTTATTGTAAAGCGACCTTGAGTCTCTTGAAAGGCGCTATATAAAATAAACTTATTATTATTATTATTATTGTATGATTCAGGATTTTTCTCACATCGTGACAGACTGAATTATTTTCATGCCTTTCCAGACTTTGGGACTGCTTGTGTTTCCCTTATTCTGCAACAGCAGGAAGCAGCCACTGCAACAGCAGGTATTAGAGTGGATCTAGGTTGTTTGAGCCCCACTACTGGTGGCTTGACGCTATTGTACTGTAAGGTGATGCAGTATGAGTGACAAGGATAGCTCACTGGTTAGACATTAATTGGAAAGTCTTAAACCTACATTCACCCCATACTACCCAGACACTGTATGCAGTGCAGTGCCAGTTCTATGCCTGGTTAGAAAAATGTAAGGGTTGCTTCAGGAAGGGTACCTGATTGGGCCAGGGGTAGCTCAGTGGTTAAGGCATTGGACTACAGTTCGGAAGATCCCAGGTTCAAACCCCACAACCACCAAGTTGCCACTGTTGGACCCTTGAGCAAGGCCCTTAACCCGCTGCTTCACCTCTTTCACTGCCTTCCGGTTGTTGTATGACTCAGCCTTGAACACAAGCCCCGCATTATAGGCAGCAGTGCAAGATCTCAGAGCGTCGTGGATGTTTTTCCCGATGAAACTCACAACCGCTTCCGTAAACACATTGATGTCATCGGAGATGTTCTGGAACATGTCCCTGTCTGTGTCATCGAGTGTGTCCTGTTGAGCAGCCACCGACTGGTCCGTTCAGTGCGACCTCTCTCTGAACCGAAACTTCCTGTATGAGCCTTTGTTTATATTTTGGCATGAGGAAGATGGTGGCATGGTCAGACTTCCCAAACGGTGGATGAGATTTTGTCTTGTAGCCTCTTTGATTGTAGTGTAACAGTGTTCCAGTGTCCTTTCACCCTTGGTGGGGCTGGTGATATGCTGATAAAAGTTTGGCACTGCACGTTTGAGGTTGGCATTGTTGAAATCCCCTGCCACAATAAGCGGAGCATCCCAGTGTTGTGTCTGGTGCTATGCGAGTGCCTCATGCAGCTCGCAAAAGGCAGTGTCCATGTCCACTTTTGGTGGTATCTAAACGGTGCTGATTATGACCGTATGATTAAACTCCCAAGGAAGGTAAAAAGGACGACATTTGATGGTCAATAGTTCCAGGTTGGGTGTGCAGGAGCGTGAAAGAGGAACAACGCTCACGTTGTTGCACCAGCTGTTGTTCACCATTAAACACACGACGCCTCTCCTTGACTTCTCGTCGACTTCTCCTCGAGTCTCGTGTCCTGTCCATGCGGTGAACCGAGAAGAACTCGGCCGGCTGGATGGCATGGCCCGGCACTGCTAGGTTCAGCCATGTTCTCCAGTGACTGGACGTGCAGGATGTTAGTCAGAGGTGTGCGGTGTGCACGTCTCTGTCAGCCTGTTCCTGACCCCGGCTGGTCTTCGACTTTAATGTGGGGGCTCCTAGTGATGGGGAGGAATTGGACTCAACTACATTAGGGAGAAAACTGGCGGGGGGGGGGAATACAAATTATGTTAGGTCTGAAACAAAAATATCCAGATTTTCTTAATCATCCTTGGAGCCTTTAACAGAACAAATCGAACCCGTGAACTACCAAAATACAGACTGCATATTAATTGTCCCACCAGAGAAAATAACACGCTGGATCATTGCTACACCGTTCTCAAGTACAGTAGGTACTCAATCGGAATGCCTATTACCGCCGCGCTCACCACCGTGGCAAAACAACTGCGGCCAAAATAAATCAGTCGCATTTCAAAGTCATTCGTGAAATGACCCCCAGGTGGCGCAAAGTGACATTTTCACTCGCCGCAGTCTTAAAATATAATTAAGTCATAAAAAAATGTATTGAGGGTAATACAATAGTGATGGTAATTTCCACATGAGCACTTTATACAACAAACATGAAAAATCTGAACCAGAGCTATTGATATTTACTGTACAATAATGAGTCAAAAAAAAAACATTGGTTAATTGGTTCACTAGCTGACATTTTTATTTGTACAAAGAATAAACTGTTACATAGCATATCTCCGTTTATTGTTATTTAAGTTCTGCATTATTGCGAGTACTGTAAACACATTGTTGGGTTGCTCATGTTGGGTCATATGAGATGTAGTGGGTCATTTACAAATAAAAACTGTTTTGACCCAACAGCTGGTTTATTCATTATTCTCTCGTTTCTCCAAATAGCAGCCTGCAAAATGTTCGAAATATTACTGTTATTGTGTCACAAGAATGCATGTGTATACAGCTCAAAACCTCCATCAGTTATTAAAGATGCCCCAACTATTTTGGAGATTTGAGCATCAGGAAATCTCCTAACGTTCTGCGCATAACATAGGGCCAACGCAGCCTGTGTTATGCGCAAATTATATTTGTTAATTTAATTTAAATTAGGTTTGGGCACTGGATTTTTTTTGTGTGTATGATTTATTTATAACAATACACATCACAGAAATAAACAATCAAAACATACAAAAAAAAAAAAACACAATCACACAAAACATTAGACAAATACACTACAGTGAAGAGTTATGGAGACAATTATTAAGGCAACAGTAGTGGAGTAAATACAGTTACAAGAACATGAAGAAGAAAAAATACAAGAAAGAGAAAAAAAAAAGGGGGACACAGGCCAATGTCTTCCTAAGCCACTAAGGAATTGGTAAACCGAAGTGATTTGACATAATTAAGGACTGGTTGCCATATTTTTGAAAATTTAACCTGAGTACCATGAAGTGAGTGTTTAATCTTTTCTAACTTCATATAGGTAAGGGCATCCTTTATCCAGAGGGAGTGAGAGGGAGGATTAGGGCCCTTCCAGTGCATTAAGATAACACGTCTTGCCAGAAGGGTAAGAAATGCAACAAGTTCAACAAAGTAAGAGGGCATGGAATACCCACCTAGCAAGACCCCAAACAGGCCATCCAAAGGTTCTGGGAGGATATTAACTGAGGTAATGGCTGAGAGAGAGTCAAAAACAGATAGCCAAAAAGAGTGTATAGCTGGACAGGACCAAAACATGTGGAAAAGATTTGCAGGACCGCAATGACATTTATCACAGTTCGAGTCAGTGCCGGGATATATACAGGCCAATTTACTTTTGGACCAATGGACTCTATGCACCACTTTGCACTGCAAAACTTCATGATGCGCACAGACAGAGGACGTATGTATTCTTTTCAAGACTAGCTGCCAAACAGAAGGGCTAATATCAATACCAAGGTCTTCGGACCAAGCGGAACGCAGACCATCTGAAGCAGAGGAATGAAGTGAGAGGGCTGTGGAATATAATGCTGAGATTGCACCTTTAAGGTTAGGATCCAGTTTAAGAACAGAATCAAGAGGACTAGAAGCACAAATAGCAGGGAATGTAGAAAAATGAGAACGAGTAAAATCCCGGACCTGTAGATATCTAAAAAAGTGAGAGTTCGGTAGATGAAAAGCGTCTTTTAATTGCTCGAAAGAGGCAAAAACACCGTTGATGTACAGATGCTCTACAGAAGCAATACCGTAGCCTTTCCAGATTCCAAAAGTTTTATCTATAAGAGAAGGAGGGAATAGCGGATTTAAATGTAGGGGAGATGACAAAGGTATGGCCTGGAGTCCAAAGTGTCGCCTGAATTGGGTCCAGATCCTAAGACTGGCTTTAACTATAGTATTTGTGGAGTATGATGGAGCGTGTAGTGTCAACGGAAGACACAACGGAGACGTAAGAGATGAGGGAGCACAGGAAGCAGCCTCAGTTTGTAGCCACGGTGGAGGTTTATTACTGAAACACCACCAGTACAGAGTGGAACGAATGTTTGCAGCCCAGTAGTAAAATAAAAAGTTAGGTAGGGCTAGGCCACCCATACCTTTAGTTTTTTGAAGAATGTCTTTCCGGATTCGGGGGACCTTTTTGTTCCATATAAAGTGAGAGATGCAGGAGTCGAGTGAATGGAAAAAACTTTTCGGTATATAAATAGGCAGGCATTGAAAAAAGTATAAGAATTTAGGGAGCACATTCATTTTAATGCAGTTTATATGGCCAGCTAAGGATAAGGGTAAAAGTGACCAACGTTGGGTGTCGTGAATTAGTTTGGCCTGTAGTGGGGAAAAATTAGCGTTAAACAGATCCGAATATTTTCTAGTAACCCAGACACCTAAATATTTTAATGAATCCAGGGAGACCTTAAATGGTAATGAGGAGAAATTATAAGACAAAGCTGTGTCGTTAAGGGGCATAAGTTCGCTCTTGTGTAAATTCAATTTATAACCTGAAAATTGGCCGAAGTACTTCAGCAAATCCAGAAGTGAGGGAATGGATCGATCTGGATCTGAGATGAACAATAAAAGATCGTCAGCATATAAAGACAATTTATGCTCAATACCTCCTCTAAAAATACCCTGAATCTGACTGGATCTAAGGGCTACTGCCAAGGGCTCAATAGCGATGGCAAACAGCAAGGGAGAAAGCGGGCAGCCCTGCCTGGTTCCACACTTCAGAAGGAAATAGTCCGAGTAATTATTATTTGTACGAACCCTAGCCAGGGGGGATGAGTACAAGAGCTTTATCCAAGAAATAAATATATCGCCAAAACCAAATTTTTTAAGAGTAAAAAACAGGTACGACCATTCTACACGGTCAAATGCCTTCTCTGCATCCATTGAAATAATAAATTCGGGTGTGTCCAAAGATGAAGGCGAGTACAGAATGTTTCGTAGCCGTCTAACGTTATGAAAAGAATGCCTGTTTTTAACAAAACCGGTTTGATCTGGGGAAATGATTGATGGCAAAATAAGCTCTAATCGTCTTGCCAACATCTTTGCTAATAACTTTACATCTGCACAAAGCAAGGAGATAGGATGAAAGCTACTACAAAGAAGGGGGTCCTTATCTTTTTTAAGTAGAACAGAGATAGTGGCTTGACGCAGTGTAGTGGGCAAAATGCCAACCTGTAGCGACTCATTAAACATCATTATCAATAATGGGGAAAGTTTGTCAGTGAATGTCTTATAAAATTCTGCTGGGAAGCCGTCAGGGCCGGGACTCTTTCCATTTTGCATTGCCATTAAAGCGCCCTTAAGCTCCTCGACTGTGAATGGTTCATCCAGTCTTGATGACATTACAGGATCAATAAGAGGAATGTCCAAAGGTCTAAAGAATTTGTTCAGCTGATTCTCATCAACTAGGCATTCAGAAGTATATAGTAAGGTGTAGAAATCCCTGAATTGGTTATTAATGGATTGAGGATTAAGTGTAATATCAGTATCGGTTTTGATTTGAGTAATATTCCGTGATGAAGCCGATTGGCGAATCTGATGAGCAAGCAGCTTACTTGGTTTGTCTCCGAATTCATAAAAATTGCGATGTGTTTTCTGAATCAATTCTGCAGCCTCCCTAGAGGACACAACGTCAAACTCCGCCCTTTTAATGAGCAGGTCTTTAAGTAGATCTGCATCTGGTGAGTGTGCATACCTTGTTTGTAGCTCTGCTATTGTCTTAGTAAGAGAAATGCGATTTTCTGCTGCAAGTTTGGTTTGGAAAGCAGAGTAAGATATTATCCTCCCACGTAGAAAGGCTTTACATGACTCCCAAATGGTCGATGCAGATGTGACAGGGTTAACATTAGTATCGATGAAAAGATCAACGCTATCATTGATAGCTTTAATAAAGTCAGGATCAGTGAGAAGTAAAGGATTAAAGTGCCAGGGGGAGCGTGACAAGGGTATACCTGGGAGTGAAATGTCCAATACGACTGTAGCATGGTCCGAAATTACAATGGGATTATAAAAGCATGAACTGACTGAGGAGAGTAATTTATCATCGATGAGAAAGTAATCAATTCTAGAGAAAGTATGGTGGACCTGGGAGAAAAAAGAGAACTGCCTAGCATAGGGGTTGAAATAGCGCCAAACATCAAAAACTACATACTGCTCCATAAACGTTTGAATTACTTTAGCAGATTTAGATGCAATATTCTTAGTTGATGTACGGTCGAGAGTAGGATCAAGGCAACAGTTGAAGTCTCCCCCAAGAATAAGTTGGCTGGAATTGAGATTGGAAAGAGCAAAAAAGACATTTTTGAAAAAACATTCGCTATCCCAGTTAGGGCCATATACGTTCGCCAAAGTCAGAGATGTGCCATCAATTTTACCTACAATAATTATATAACGTCCATTCGGATCAGATATAACCTTGGAAACAGAGAGTGGGACTGATTTATGGACAAGTATTGCCACACCTCGAGCTTTGCTTGTAAATGAAGAGTGATAAAGCTGACCCACCCACCCCGTGCAAAGTTTAAGATGATCTGAAATATTAAGGTGGGTTTCCTGTAGAAAAGAAAGTTTAGTGTTCAAATGACTCAGATGAGATATAATTTTGTGACGTTTTACTGGAGAATTGAGCCCTTTGACATTCCAGCTAACAAGTCTTAAAGCACCACATGGAGCCATATAGGTATTGGAGGCAAACATAGTGTAATGCTGTACACACAGGAAACATGTCTATCGGACTCCATTCCTCTGAGAGATACCCAGGTTCTAAAGGCTTGTGTCACAAAAAACACAAAGGAAGAGTAAATAGCTAGGCCTGACATAGTTAAGTCCAAAGGCAGCACACAAGCAACAGTTGACAAAAATAATACAAAGTAACTAGACACATAACACATACAGTATAATCTACCCCCCACCCCAACCCTAAGTTTCCAAACCACTGGTGGAACAGTATCCAACAAGAACAAGAACAAAAAAAGAAAGAAAAACACTGACACCAACGTCAGCAAAACTTACTACTTCCTAACATTAATTGCTCTATACCCACATTTCAATAAGTATAAACAATGAAAACAAACCTTAGTGAACATTAGTTAACATTAAAGTTCAATCTGAAACCTCAAAACGAGCAAAAACAACAACAACAACAACAACAACATTAGTACTCTTGTACAAGATGGATGAGAAAATTATTTGACTTATCAACTTGGAGTGTGTTGAAATTGCAACATGTCTTAAAACAGGCGAGGCAAAAACAGTGAGTGCGCTAAGAAAAGAAAAAGAACACAAAGATGATCCGGAGAAATAATGTTACTCTTACATGTTCTTGACAAATGTGGCAGCTTCCAACGGTGAGAGGAGCCACTTCTTCTCCCCGCTGGGCAGCGTGATGCGAAGCTTAGCTGGAAAAAGTAATGCTGGTTTATACCCGCGCTTGTGCAGCTCGCTAATGGAGCTTTTATATTCGGCCCGCTGTTTGACCACCTCAGGACTGTAGTCGTCGTAGATGCGAAGATTATGTCCGTCGCCTGCGTCGCCTGCGAGCTTCGCGGATCACCAGGTCTTTAGCTTGGAAGCGGTGGAAGCGCAGGATGACAGGTCGAGGCCTCTCTCCCGGGGCAGGTTTCGGCGCGAGGCTCCGATGTGCTCGATCCAACTCGGGGGGCGAAGAGAGAACGCTCTCACCGAAGATGTCGAAAAGAAGCTGGGAGATGAATACAGTTGGGCGCGGACCTTCAATCTGCTCAGGTAGTCCGATGATTCTAATATTCTGGCGCCTACTGCGCCTTTCCAGATCCGCTACTTTGACCTTAAGAAGTTCGTTTTCTGCTTTCAAATTACAGCTTCCGGCTTCAAGTTTTTGAAGACTTAATTAGGTTAATTAGGTTAATTGGCAACATGATTGGGTATAAAAAGAGCTTCTCAGAGTGCCAGTGTCTCTCAGAAGCCAAGATGGGTAGAGGATCACCAATTCCCACAATGTTGCGCAGAAAGATAGTGGAGCAATATCAGAAAGGTGTTACCCAGCGAAAAATTGCAAAGACTTTGCAATTATCATCATCAACTGGGCATAATATCATCCGAAGATTCAGAGAATCTGGAACAATCTCTGTGCGTATGGGTTAAGGGCGTAAAACCATACTGGATGCCCGTGATTTCCGGGCCCTTAAACAACACTGCACCACAAACAGGAATGCTACTGTAAAGGAAATCACAGAATGGGCTCAGGAATACTTCCAGAAACCATTGTCAGTGAACACAATCCACCGTGCCATCCGCCATTGCCAGCTGAAACTCTACAGTGCAAAGAAGAAGCCATTTCTAAGCAAGATCCACAAGCACAGGCGTTTTCATTGGGCCAGGGATCATTTAAAATGGAGTGTGGCAAAATGGAAGACGCCATGTCATCCTGACCAAAGAGGACAAGGACAAACCAAGTTGTTATCAATGCTCAGTTCAGAAGCCTGCATCTCTGATGGTATGGAGTTGCATGAGTGCATGTGGCATGGGCAGCTTACATGTCTGGAAAGTCACCATCAATGCAGAAAAATATATTCAGGTTCTAGAACATATGCTCCCATCCAGACGTCATCTCTTTCAGGGAAGACCCTGCATTTTTCAACAAGATAATGCCAGACCACATTCTGCATCAATCACAACATCATGGCTGCATATGAGAAGGATCCGGGTACTGAAATGGCCAGTCTGCAGTCCAGATCTTTCCCCTATAGAGAACATTTGGCGCATCATAAAGAGGAAGGGGCGACAAAGAAAGCCCAAGACGATTGAAGAGTTAGAGGCCTGTATTAGACAAGAATGGGAGAGCATTCCTATTTCTAAACTTGAGAAACTGGTCTCCTCGGTCCCCAGACGTCTGTTGAGTGTTGTAAGAAGAATTGGAGATGCCACACAGTGGTGAAAATGGCCTTGTCCCAACTTTTTTGGGATTTCTTGACACCATGACATTTTGATTCACCATATTTTGCCCTTAAAATGATACATTTTCTCAGTTTAAACTTTTGTTCCGTGATTTATGTTCTATTCTGAATAAAATATTGACATTTGCCATCTCCACATCATTGCATTCAGTTTTTATTCACAATTTGTTTAGTGTCCCAACTTTTTTGGAATCCGGTTTGTAAAAGCTCTGCCCCCAGTTGTAGTTTTCATATTACGCGGTACTGACAAGCAGCCTGCATTCTTTGATCGAAGTTGGCGTGGCGGATCGTAAGACACTAGCAGTTCGCTCAGATACTGCGGCGCGAGACCATTTAATGCTTTAAATGTCAAGAGTAGTATTTTTAAATCAATGCAAAATTTCACAGGGAACCAATGCAATGAAGATAAAAGATAGGGGTGATGTGCTCGTATATTCTGGTTCTAGTGAGGACTCTCGCTGATGCATTCTGGACTAGTTGAAGCTTGTTTATGCACCTAGCTGAACAACCAGACAGTAAGGCATTACAATAGTCCAACCTAGAGGTGATAAAAGCATGAACTAGTTTTTCTGCATCATTTAACAACAATATATTTCCTATCTTGGCAATATTTCTGAGGTGAAAGAATGCTATAAACATAAAGTAAGACCCGTGGGTCCTTCACCAGGCGCGGTCTGCAGGCGGAAACACAAAGAGCTTGATACTTTAGAAATAAGCACACTGGAGACAAACTTTGACTGCAACAGTTCCACGGGGGGATCAGTCCAAAAGCGCGAAGCTGCCCTGCTTCACGCCACCTCGCCTGCAGATACCGCTTAAACCTGGGAGAGAGAGAGGAAACAGCACGGTTAGAGTGTTTGCTTGCATAACGGTGACCAGACGTTGTGGTGTGGGTTCGGCTGGGTTAAATAGTGAGACACAGGAGGTAGACACAGGTGATTACTATCTATTGTTAACGAGAGACAATGACATACGTAGTGTTGGGAACTTTTTCAGAGACCAGGAGACGTTGGGATATCATTCAAGCAGAAGTTACTCTTTATTGAGAACTCGCCGAGCGTCGCTGTAGTCATCCAAGTCTTTCTTACAACTCAGCTCTGGAGAGTTTATACTTTACAAGAGGGAGGGATACAAAGAGGTGGAGACAATCTAAACAAAGCATAGTGTGGTACCGGAGGCAGCCTGGTAACGGAAGTTCCCCAGCCCTGATCTCATCAGCATAACAGTGGCTTTCAAATGCATAGGTGCTAATCTAATCAGCCTGACAGTATCCCCCAAACCTTTACATTATCATAGAGACAAAGGCACGGCCTGGCCTTGAGATTAGCATTCACATTGACTTTGGGACCCTACCCAGCGGTCAGGAAGTACATAAAGACAAAAGGTTAATGTCCCTGACACCTGGGCTACCAGACTTGTATCTTCTCAGAATGTCACCAACTTTACCTTGAAATGTAAAACCCAATGTACATAACTTGTTCAGTTTATATACTATTATGTTGGAAGCTAGATTTAACATTATATAAATTTGTAATCCTACAGTAGACACACTAGGGGGAGACAAAGCTACAGCTCAGTAATCCGGTGAACCGGATCACCGGGGCTGAGGCGGATCGGATGTTACAAGTGGAAGCATGTAAAGGGAAAAAAGCCTAAAACTGAACTCTGTGGAACGCCAAACTCCACTAGAGAACATGCAGAATAATCACCAATTAAGTCTACATACTGATAGCGATCGGTCAAATGGGATCAGGAGTCAGGAGAGGGCTGTACCCTTTATTCCTACTCCATTTTCTAATCTGTGAAGAAGAATACTATGATCAGTGGTGTCAAAAGCTGCACTGAGGTCGAGTAATACAAGCATAGTTACACAACCCTGATCAGAGGCCAATAGGAGGTCATTTACTACTTTAACAAGTGCTGTTTCTGTGCTGTGATGAGGCCTAAATCCTGACTGATACAGTTCATGTATGCTATTTCTATGTAGATATGAGCATAGCTGCTCAGCTACTATTTTTTCCAGAATCTTAGAGATAAAGGGGAGGTTTGATATTGGCCTGTAATTAGACAGCTGACAGGGGTTGAGGTCAGGTTTCTTAATTATTGATTTGATAACTGCTAATTTTAAAGATTTTGGAACATAACCAATGCTGAGTGAGGAATTAATTATTCTCAACAGGGGTTCTGTTATTGCTGGTGCTATCTGTTTAAGAAAATCTGTTGGTATAGAATCTACAGTAGTATACAGGTTGATGGATTTGAGATTAGTGAAATTAGTTCATTTCGACATTTCGTTGAACCTTAGATAATGTAGTTCCAGCTAAAAGAAAAATTATTAGAGATAAGAAACTCGCTCCCTGGTATAACGATCACATGCGCACTTTAAAACACCTTTATCAAGTTACCGTTTTTAATCGCTGAAATTAAAATTTTTCCTTATGGTAACATGTTTTTAAATCACTCTATACTCAATAATTTTCTTTGGTATTTTTATAAACTATTTAAATTTAATTTAATTTGAGTATATATACAGTGGTGTGAAAAACTATTTGCCCCCCTCCTGATTTCTTATTCTTTTGCATGTTTGTCACACAAAATGTTTCTGATCATCAAACACATTTAACTATTAGTCAAAGATAACACAAGTAAACACAAAATGCAGTTTTTAAATGAGGGGTTTTATTATTTAGGGAGAAAAAAAATCCAAACCTACATGGCCCTGTGTGAAAAAGTAATTGCCCCCTGAACCTAATAACTGGTTGGGCCACCCTTAGCAGCAATAACTGCAATCAAGCGTTTGCGATAACTGGCAACGAGTCTTTTACAGCGCTCTGGAGGAATTTTGGCCCACTCATCTTAGCAGAATTGTTGTAATTCAGCTTTATTTGAGGGTTTTCTAGCATGAACCGCCTTTTTAAGGTCATGCCACAACATCTCAATAGGATTCAGGTCAGGACTTTGACTAGGCCACTCCAAAGTCTTCATTTTGTTCTTCTTCAGCCATTCAGAGGTGTATTTGCTGGTGTGTTTTGGGTCATTGTCCTGCTGCAGCACCCAAGATCGCTTCAGCTTGAGTTGACGAACAGATGGCCGGACATTCTCCTTCAGGATTTTTTGGTAGACAGTAGAATTCATGGTTCCATCTATCACAGCAAGCCTTCCAGGTCCTGAAGCAGCAAAACAACCCCAGACCATCACACTACCACCACCATATTTTACTGTTGGTATGATGTTCTTTTTCTGAAATGCTGTGTTACTTTTACGCCAGATGTAACGGGACACGCACCTTCCAAAAAGTTAAATTTTTGTCTCGTCGGTCCACAAGGTATTTTCCCAAAAGTCTTGGCAATCATTGAGATGTTTTTTAGCAAAATTGAGACGAGCCTTAATGTTCTTTTTGCTTAAAAGTGGTTTGCGCCTTGGAAATCTGTCATGCAGGCCATTTTTGCCCAGTCTCTTTCTTATGGTGGAGTCATGAACACTGACCTTAATTGAGGCAAGTGAGGCCTGCAGTTCTTTAGATGTTGTCCTGGGGTCTTTTGTGGCCTCTCGGATGAGTCGTCTCTGCGCTCTTGGGGTAATTTTGGTCGGCCGGCCACTCCTGGGAAGGTTCACCACTGTTCCATGTTTTTGCCATTTGTGGATAATGGCTCTCACTGTGGTTCGCTGGAGTCCCAAAGCTTTAGGAATGGCTTTATAACCTTTACCAGACTGATAGATCTCAATTACTTTTGTTCTCATTTGTTCCTGAATTTCTTTGGATCTTGGCATGAAGTCTAGCTTTTGAGGTGCTTTTGGTCTACTTCTCTGTGTCAGGTAGCTCCTATTTAAGTGATTTCTTGATTGAAACAGGTGTGGCAATAATCAGGCCTGGGGGTGACTACAGAAATTGAACTCAGGTGTGATAAACCACAGTTAAGTTATTTTTTAACAAGGGGGGCAATCACTTTTTCACACAGGGCCATGTAGATTTTGAGGTTTTTTCTCCCTTAATAACATAAACCTTCATTTAAAAACTGCATTTTGTGTTCAATTATGTTATCTTTGACTAATTGTTAACGGTTTTTGATGAGCAGAAACATTTAAGTGTGACAAACATGCAAAAGAATAAGAAATCAGGAAGGGGGCAAATAGTTTTTCACACCACTGTATATATATATATATATATATATATATATATATATATATATATATATATATATATATATATATTAAATTATATATACTCAGCAAAAAAGAAACGTCCCTTTTTCAGGACTGTGTATTTCAACAATAATGTTGTACAAATCCAAATAACTTTACAGATCTTCATTGTAAAGGGTTTAAACAATGTTTTCCATGCATGTTCAATTAACCATAATCAATTAATTAACATGCACCTGTGGAATGGTCGTTAAGACCTTAACAGCCTCCAGAAAGTAGGCATTTAAGGTCACAGTTCTAATAACGCAGGATACTAAAGAGACTTATCTACCGACTGTGAAAAACATCCAAAGAAAGATGCCCAGGGTCACTGCTCATCTGCGTGAACATGCATTAGGCATGATGCAGGGAGGCATGAGGACTGCTGATGTGGCTATAGGGCAATAAATCGCCATGTCCGCACTGTGAGACGCCTAAGACAGCGCTACATGGAAACAGGAAGGACAGCTGATCATCCTCGCAGTGGAAGACCACGTGTAACAACACCTGCAGAGGATGGGTACATCCGAATATCACATCTGCGTGACAGGTACAGGATGGCCACAACAACTGCCCGAGTCACACCAGGAACACACAATCCCTCCATTTCACAGCAAGACCTGACGAATCTGGTCCAGTCCATGAGGAGGAGATGCACTGCAGTACTTCAAGCAGCTGGTGGCCATACCAGATACTGACTGGTACTTTTGATTTTGAGCCTCCCTTCATTCAGGGACACATTGTGAAACATTTTTAGTTTATGTCTTATGGTGATGACTCTTTTAGTGTTCATACAAATATTTACACATTAAGTTTACTGAAAGTAAAAACAGTTGAAAGTCAGAGGACGCTTCTTTTTTTGCTGAGTGTGTGTGTATATATATATATATATATATATATTTATTTATTTATTTTTAAGGAAAAATGGGGGTGGGGCTAAGAAACATGCATCTCGATTTATTAATCCTCGTGCTGGTTTAGGTTTAGCATTCAGTGTGCACCGTTTGCTCGGTTTGTAGGGTAAAGTGACTGATGTACCTAACTTTTTTCAGCAGAGCCTCTGTTTCACTGAATAATCCACGACTTTTCATGAATATGTAAGACTTATTGACGCATCTCAGGTGACACACACACACACACACACACACACCAAAACAGACCAAACTTCATCAGCATGTCTGTAAGAGCCATATCACATTTGTTATGTAAGATGAATCTGCAGAATTTGTTGTTGTGTTTATTCTATTTGTTTTAGTTCATTTCATTCTACCTTATTCTATTCATTAGTTAAGAATTAATAAGAGTAGACATCCATCCATTCATCCAGATCTGCGTCCAGATCTGAGTCCTGAGTCGTTCTTTGGTCCTTTTTGACTAGAGATACAGTATTTGTTTAATATTTTTCATTAAGGTAACATTAACAAGCGGAAGATAAGAAGGAAGGAAACTAGAAATCGCACTGGCCCAGAACAACATGAGAGAGGTGTGGAATGAATGAATGAATGAATGAATGAATGCCTTTATTGTCACTATACACATGTACAATGAGATTAAAACAACTCTTTCAGTGCAAACATATATATTATATGGGGGGGGGGGGGAGAACAAGAATCGGTGCATATGTAAGTTTAAAGTGATTTACTGCTTTTGGAAAAAAAAACTGTTCTTGAATCTGATTGTCCTTGCTGTGATGCACCTGTAGCGCCTCCCTGAGGGCATCAGGTCAAACAGATCAAAACCCGGGTGCGAATTGTCTTTAATGATATTTTTTGCTTTGATGAGGCAGCGGGAGGTGTAGATATCCGTCAGGGAGGGGAGAGGGCAGCCGATGATCTTCTGTGCTGTCTTTACTATTTTATGGAGCCTCACCCTGTCTGTCATAGTGCAACTGCCATACCATACTGTGATGCAGTATGTCAGCAAGCTCTCAATAATCGAGCGGTAGAAGGTCAGTAGCAGCTTGGAGTCCAGATTGTACATCTTGAGCACCCTCAGGTAGTGTAACCGCTGCTGAGCCTTCTTGATAACTGTTGTGATATTGTCTGTCCAAGAAAGGTCAGCAGAAATAAGGATACCAAGAAACCGAAAATTATGGACCATTTCCACACACTCGCCGTTTATGAAGAGGGGGGCTAAATTGGTGCTGTGCCTCCTGAAATCGACTATAATCTCCTTAGTTTTCTTGGTGTTCAGAGCCAGATTGTTCTTTGAACAACAGGCTGTTAATCTCAGGACCTCCTCCATGTAAGCTGCCTCATCTCCCTTTGAGATGAGTCCAATCAATGTGGTGTCGTCAGCAAACTTAACTATGAGATTATTATTATGGATGGAATTACAGTCGTGGGTGTACAGACAGTACAGGAGGGGGCTCAACACACAGCCTTGTGGGGATCCAATGTTTAGTGTGCAAATGGAGAGATTGGGACCAAGTCTCACAATCTGGTGCCGGTTGGTGAGAAAATCCTTTATCCAGATACATATAAAAGGGGGGAAGCCAAGAGTGACTAGTTTAGAAACAAGAATTTCAGGAATGATTGTATTGAATGCCGAGCTACAGTATAATCCACAAAGAGCATCCGGACGTAGCTCTGCTTCTGCTCAAGATGGTTCAGCACAGAGTGGAGGGCTATAGCGATAGCATCTTCTGTAGATCTATTCGCACGATATGCGAACTGGTAGGGATCGAAATCTTGAGGGAGATAGTCCTTAATGTGCTGGAGAACCAGTCTCTCAAAGCACTTCATGATTACTGGGGTGAGAGCCACAGGGCGATAATCATTTAAGCTGGTGATGGAAGACTTCTTTGGTACTGGTATAATTATGGCTGATATTAGGCAGGATGGAATAACTGCCTGAGCTAAAGAGAGGTTAAAAATTTTAGTGAAGATGAGGGTGAGCTGCTGGGCACACGATCTGAGCACCCTACCAGGCACTCCATCTGGACCAGCAGCCGTCTTGGGGTTTACTGCCAGGAGTACCCGTCTAACATCATGCTCCTTTAGAGTGAGTGGAATGTCGCAGGAATCGGATGGGGGTAAGAGCAGGGTTGGAGCAGGTGAGCGCTGTTGTTGTGGTGATTCAAAGCGAGCAAAGAAGCAGTTTAGCTCCTCTGCTAGCTGTGCAGTCGAACCTCTTGTTGTTACATCACAGCCTCTATAGTTTGTAATATTTTGTATTCCCTGCCACATCTCCCGTGTGTTGTGGATGGACAGGTGGGACTCTATTCTCCTCTTGTACTCCAACTTGGCTTTTTCAATTCCCTTTTTCAGAGCGGCTCGGGCAGTTCTGTACAGAGCTCTATCACCTGACCTGAAAGCAACATTACGAGCTCTGAGGCATCTACGGACCTCCAGGGTTTCTGGTTTGGGAAAACCTGAACGTTTTTGTCCACTGTTACGTTTCTAATACAGAACTTGATATAGTCTAATACCGTTCCTGTAAATGTTTCCAGCTCTTGGTGTTCAAATATGTCCCAGTTTGTCTGTTCAAAGCAATCCTGTAATGTGGATAGGGCATTTCCAGGCCATATTGTGACAGTCTTTGTCATGGGCCTAGCAGTACGTCTGAGGGGGGTGTAGGCTGGGGTGAGCAAGAGAGAAAGATGATCGGACTGACCGAGTTCAGGTATGGCTTTGTACGCATGTTTGATGTTAGAATACACATGGTCCAAAGTGTTCTTCCCTCTAGTAGAACACTTAACATTTTGATAGAATTTCGGGAGTACAGTCTTCAAGTTAGCCTTATTAAAATCTCGTGCAGTAATATGAACACCGTCAGGGTGGGCCCGCTGCTGTTCATTAATGGTGTTCAGTAGGAGAGAGAGTGCTGTGTTTACGTTGGCGTCGGGTGGAATATACACTGCCGTGACAATCACTATTGTTAGCTCTCTAGGTTAAAAAAAAGGCCGACATCTTACAGACATGTACTTGAGATCGGGGGAACAGTGTTTATCTATAATTGTCCTGTTGTTACACCAGTTCTCATGTACATAAATACAGAGCCCCCCCCCCCCCCCTGTTCTTACCGGATTCCTTTGTCCTGTCCCAACGGAGCAGAGTGCGACCTGTTAGCTGTATGCTAACATCGGGAATCGCCGGGTGAAGCCAGGTTTCAGTGATAATCAAAACACAGCAGTCCCGAACAAAACGATTTCCGACTAGTTGTAATTCCAAATCATCAATTTTATATACCAGGGATCTGGCATTGGTGAGATACAGACTCGGTAGAGGTGGTTTGTACAGATGTTTCTTTAGCCTTACCATAACTCCGGCTCTGCAGCCCTGCTTCTGCTTCCTCTCCCTTCTCCGTCTGTGCCGTCTCCCAGACCCGACAACAATTCACGGAGAGCCCGCTGGTCTCGCTATGCTGTCTGGGATATTGTGTGTGCGATGAAAAACATTCGAAACAGGTGTTTGGTGCTGGACACCAATGTCTATAAGATTCTGACGGCTGTAGAAGATGTTTACGGTACCAATAGTGCGCAAACAAATACAAAAGAAATACAAGAACAAAAACAAAGAAAAAGAGCACAGAGAAGGAGAGCAATAAGCCGCTGCAACCATGCGTGCCGCCATCTTACACATCTGGTGTGTGTGTGACTCGAATCGCCACACTAACAAATGCGGAGTGGAATGAGAACGATAACTGGGATCGGACGAAGAGCTGACCAGGTGATGGAGGGTGACCACAGTAGGGCCAATGATCTAAATCTGTTTTTTAACAGATTTGATCAGACATCTACCCCACCTCACCTAAGTATCATAAATACCATCAGTGACTAACCCTAACCCTAACCCAAGCTCTCAGGACCTCAACCTCCCATCTCTCTGCAATGCCCCATCCCCCCCCCCCCAACTACTACAATACATGCCCACAACCAGCCTTGTCCTCGCAAAACTGCTGAACCTTTTACCCTCAGAGACATCCTCTACATTGTCTCCAATACACTTCCAAGCAGAGAATGTGACAGGAGAGTTCAAGTGATTATGTCCAGACAAGGCTGCAGGTCCAGATGGACTCAGTCCTAGGGTTCTCAGAGGTTGTGCTACTCAGTTGTGTGCTGTGTTTCAGCACATCTTCAATTTGAGCCTGAGAATAATGACTGTACCAGACCTATGGAAGACATCACACGCCTTATTCCTTTGCCTAAGAATAAACACCCAAAGACGAACAGTCCTGGGTGAACTACTGTACAGGCCTGTTGCTCTGACCTCACATGTCATGAAGTCACTGGAAAGACTGGTCCTTAAGCACATCCGGACCATCATAGAACCATACCAGGACCCTCTGTTGTTCGCCTATCAGCCCCGCATTGGTGTGGAGGATGCCATCATCTATCTGCTGAACAGAGCATATACATACCTCGAAGAGTCAGGTAACACTGTGAGAGTCATGTTTTTTTTTTTCTCCAGTGCGTTCAACACAATCAGACCTGAGCTACTCAGTAATAAGCTACTGGACATGTGGGTTGATGTTTCTCTTGTGACCTGGATTACGAACTTTCTAACAGGTCATCCACAATATGTGAGGCTATAGAACATTACTTCAGACACTATTGTGAGCTGCACATGGGCCCCTCCCCAAGGGACAGTCCTATCTCCCTTCTGTTTACACTCTACACCTCAGACTTCAGACAGTGCTCACAGGTTTGCCCTGTAGCAGTTTAAAATCAGCTGATACCAACAGACTTAACAAGCTCTTCAGAAAAGTAGGGTCTGTCATTGGAGTGGAGCTGGAGTCTCTAGTTGAGGTATCTGAGAGGAGGATGCTGAAGAAACTTCTCATTATCATGGACTTGTACATAAAATCCCTCACGCCAGTCTCACAGCCACAGACTTAGACTACCAAAGTCTAAAACTGAGCACCACAGGACGTCACTTATACCAGTGGCAATTAAACTCTATAACTCTTCCCCGTCATATATATACAGTGGCTTGCAAAAGTATTCGGCCCCCTTGAACTTTTCCACATTTTGTCACATTACAGCCACAAACATGAATCAATTTTATTGGAATTCCACGTGAAAGACCAATACAAAGTGGTGTACACGTGAGAAGTGGAACGAAAATCATACATGATTCCAAACATTTTTTACAAATAAATAACTGAAAAGTGCGGTGTGCGTAATTATTCAGCCCCCTTTGGTCTGAGTGCAGTCAGTTGCCCATAGACATTGCCTGATGAGTGCTAATGACTAAATAGATTGCACCTGTGTGTAATCTAATATCAGTACAAATACAGCTGCTCTGTGACGTCCTCAGAGGTTGTCTAAGAGAATATTGGGAGCAACAACACCATGAAGTCCAAAGAACACACCAGACAGGTCAGGGATAAAGTTATTGAGAAATTTAATGCAGGCTTAGGCTACAAAAAGATTTCCAAAGCCTTGAACATCCCATGGATTCAAGCGATCATTCAGAAATGGAAGGAGTATGTCACAACTGTAAACCTACCAAGACAAGGCCGTCCACCTAAACTCACAGGCCGAACAAGGAGAGTGCTGATCAGAAATGCAGCCAAGAGGCCCATGGTGACTCTGGAGGAGCTGCAGAGATCTACAGCTCAGGTGGGGGAATCTGTCCATAGGACAACTATTAGTCGTGCACTGCACAAAGTTGGCCTTTATGGAAGAGTGGCAAGAAGAAAGCCATTGTTAACAGAAAACCATAAGAAGTCCTGTTTGCACAGCAAACATGTGGAAGAAGGAATGGAACTTTTTGGCCAAAATGCAAAAATGCAAAACGCTATGTGTGGCGGAAAACTAACACTGCACATCACTCTGAACACACGATCCCCACTGTCAAATATGGTGGTGGCAGCATCATGCTCTGGGGTGCTTCTCTTCAGCAGGGACAAGGAAGCTGGTCAGAGTTGATGGGAAGATGGATGGAGCCAAATACAGGGCAATCTTGGAAGAAAACCTCTTGGAGTCTGCAAAAGACTTGAGACTGGGGTGGAGGTTCACCTTCCAGCAGGACAACGACCCTAAACATAAAGCCAGGGCAACAATGGAATGGTTTGAAACAAAACATATCCATGTGTTAGAATGTCCCAGACAAAGTCCAGATCTAAATCCAATCGAGAATCTGTGGCAAGATCTGAAAACTGCTGACCATCTAATCTGACTGATCTGGAGCTGTTTTGCAAAGAATAGTGGGCAAGGATTTCAGTCTCTAGATGTGCAGAGCTGGTAGAGACTAGAGATGTTCCGATATAATTTTTTCCCTCCCGATACCGATTCCGATACCTGGGTGTGTATCTGTACTGTGTGTGTATGTGTGTGTATATATATATATATATATATATATATATATATATATATATATATATATATATATATATACACACATACATATATATTATTTCTTTTTTAAGTAAAATACTACTAGCCCTGTGTAACGGGTTTGACCCTAAGTGCACGGGAGACACAATGAAACACGGACACGAGGCGAGGTCTTACAGGAAAAAGGGTCATTTATTTAGAAAAATGGGGAAGGAAAGGGTTAAAGGCTCTGTGCGGTCTTTTCCCCTTCGGCGGCAGGGATGCGAAGGCGGGCTCTACGCGGAAGTGAAGGTGCCGCGGGAGCTCGCGCAGCTCATGCAGCTCGTTCACGCGCTCCCCTCGCGGAGATCAAAGGCGCCATTTTTAAGTCTCTGGGGCGCATCACATCGCCCCGCTCTTGTGCCACTGTCTCTCATAAAATCCACCGCGTCGCAAAGTCCAGCTTCCCACCAGTCAGACCCCGAGCTACACTCCCAACTGTGTTTTATAGCGCCGATAGCTCATGGGCCGTTGCCCGATTCTGAGGCCCTGCTACTTCACATACCTTAAGGGGGGGGAGGCCGCCTAACTAGTGAGCAAGGAGCAATATCAATTTGGGCGCACGCCCATCACAGGCGCACGCTGTGACACTCTGTAAGTAAGCTAAGCTAGCAAAGCTAGCGGGCATAAATAGGTTATGTTTAGGAAAATGGTATCGGATCGGTACGTGGACTCAAGTACTCGCCGATTCCGATGCCAGCTTTTTTTGTGGTATCGGCAGCATTTCCGATACCAGTATCGGAATCGGAACAACCCTAGTAGAGACATACCCTAAAAGACTGGCAGCTGTAATTGCAGCAAAAGGTGGTTCTACAAAGTATTGACTCAGGGGGCTGAATAATTATGCACACCCCACTTTTCAGTTAATATCCGGTGTATTATATATATATCCGGTGTGCAGTATTACTACTCTATATGCAATATCAGATATTATGTGCAATATAAATCCTTGGTGCAATAACATAAATGTACATTACACAAAAGAGACAATTCTGCACCTTTCTGTACAGCCTGTAGTTTCTATATATATATTTTTATAAACAATTTCCTTTGGGATTAATAAAGGCTTATCTTATCTTATAAAAATCTCCCACACTAGCAACGGGGTCAACCCCACCTCATCACTAAAATAAGATAAACAATAGTTAAAGATCAGCCCAGTATATGAGCACTCACAATCAGTGTACTTTGGAATCTTTTATCTCAGTAAGATAAAGGGTTTTGTACTTTTCTTACTCAGACTTGCTCTAAGAAGTTTTCCAAATCACTTTTAGTCTAAGACTCCTAGTTAGGACTTTTTAGGCTAAGATAGGAGATCTCTGAGAGAATTCTAGGAAGCTTTGTGTATACAGGCCCAGGCTTCCTGTAAGTATGAGATGGAGCCTCTATGGAGTGGGAAACCTGGAGGAGAGTCAACACTATCAGTTAAACACGGTTGTTAGAATTATTTTATATATAAAGGAGCTGATTCTACTCTCTTGTTCTCTTCTTATCAGAACACTGATGGTCCCTGTCTCACATCTACAACACCTAATTTTTCATATCCCTTTGTTACATGTGGAGAAAAGAGATGGAATATTTCACCTCCAACTCTATCTGATATCAATAGCATTGTTTCTAGACTTCCTAAACCATCTGATGTTCACTTATTTTGTGATCAACTTAAAAGCACAACACGTTATTCACAGTTGACTGGTCCTGATTTCAGGTGCATCTTAACACGTGTTCTAGGAGCAGAGGTGACGGATTCCTCGTTACAAGAAGACGTGCCCTCTCTTAATCACAAACATGATGTACCTATAGATGATGAGGTTGATGCTAATGGAGACACATGGAGTGCTTATTATTCATGGGCAGATTACAAACATGTTGATAACATGTTTACTGAACTTAAAGCTTTTCTTGTAAAGAAATATCAATCTTCATGTGATCTCTCACAGGTGGCATCTATCAGACAGGATCCAGGTGAATCAGCAACTGCCTTTTTTAATAGGTTTAAAACTGCATGGTCTGAACATGGAGGGCTTCCCTTTGGTCATAATATTCCTCCACATTTCACACAACTCTTTCAAACTACGTTTGTTAATAATATGAACACTGATTCTGCCAAAACTCTCAAAATTTCCCTAGCAGGAACCGGAAATTAACCTGACATACAACTCCTGGGACGGATGGTGCATGATCTGGATGCTGCAGGTGCCTTTATCGCCAATCACAGCGGAAACTCTAATCAAACTCTTGCCGCTGTTTATGATTATGGTTCACAACAATCCGCCAAACGCCAACATGTCAGGTGCAAATGCTGTAATAAACTAGGGCACTGGGAAAGACAATGCAAACAGACAATATGCAATTATTGCAAGGCAGAAGGACATTGGGCACGTGACTGTAGACAAAAATGTAACGATATGGAAAATGGGTATGTCTCTTCTACTTCCCAGGCTCACCAAATGCATCAGACCACCCCATCAGGTACTATGGGCCCAATCAGGCCTACACCTGTTAACGCACAGTGGGACTTTCGCCCATAGGGCTGCCCACAGAGCAGGAACCCCACAGTGAGTATGTTGAACTTGGTACTGAATAATGATCCACAAAACCTACCCATTTTAATGTTAAATATCAATGGTACTCCTTATCCCTTCATGGTGGATACTGGAGCTACATGCTCTTCTTTTAGTGGTTCTCAGTACCGCGGCCCTGTTTCAGCATCCACTATCAGCTCTGTAGGGATTGATGGGGTCCCAATTTCATGCCCTAAAACTTTTCAACTTCCTGTAACTAGCCCAGATGATCCAAATTTGCATTTCCGTCATCGATTTGTGGTGATACCTTCATCTCCGTTCAATTTACTAGGCCGAGATGTACTCTCTAAATTAGGCTGTTGTATATCTTTTGCAGAAGGCAAAACCGTTTTAGAGACCCCTAACAATCTGACTATGTTCTCTGATGTGATCCCACAGGTTGATTCTACTGATGGATCTATTGTCATCCCATCCTACTTGTCTTCTGTACCTCCGAGGTTGTGGTCTACTCATGCTAATGAAGTGGGCACAGTTTGCACTACACCATACACAGCAAAACTTAAAACACTGACACCTGTGTATTGTAAGCAATACCCTCTTTCACCAGATAAAGAGGCAGGTATTGAGAAAGTGATTTTGTCATTAATACAACAAGGTGTCCTAGTTCCTACCCAATCTCCATACAATACACCTGTTAATCCTATACAAAAGGCAGGTGGAAAAGGATGGAGATTTACACAAGATTTGCGAAAAATTAATGATATGTATAATTAAATTAATAATTAATGATTGTCATTCCTGCAAGTCCTATTGTTCCAGATGTCCCTTCCATTTTGACGTCAATACCTCCAAATCATTCATATTTTTCAGTAGTTGATTTGTGTTCTGCCTTTTTCAGTGTCCCTGTCAGTGAGCAGACGCAGCCTATATTCGCTTTCACCTTCAAAAACCAACAACTGACCTGGACTCGTCTTCCTCAAGGGTTCGTAGACTCCCCAGCTGTGTTCTCCTCTGTTGTAAGAGATGCCATGGCTTCCCTGACCCTGCCTGAGAAAGTCCAACTTCTGTTATACGCTGATGACATCCTCCTCTCAGCTGAAACTGAGGACTTATGTCGCAAACTTTCACTGCGCATGCTGACACATCTGGCTGATGTTGGATTCAAGGCTTCACTCACTAAGCTTCAATTTTGCTTACCACAGGTCTCCTATCTGGGATTCACAATCGCCCAGGGACAAAGAACATTATCTGCTGATCGCATACAATCTGTTGTCGAGATTCGTCCACCTGCCACGAAGCAAGCAATGATGAGCTTTCTTGGACTTATAAACTATTGTAGGCAGTTCATTTCTGACTGTTCCTACTATGACAAGATATTAAGCCAGTCATGCTCCTCCGCTCAACCAGACAAAATCACATGGACATCTGAGATGAAGGACTCTTTTTGTTACCTCAAGCAATCTCTAAGTTCAGCTCCAGCATTGGGTCTACCTGATTATGGCAAGCCATGTCACCTATATGTCTCTGAAGGCGGGGGGGGTCGCAGCGGGGGTCTTAGCCCAAGATCACGGCGGGTCTTATCGGCCAGTTGCATACTTATCTAAAACCCTAGATCCTGTAGCATCAGGACTTCCTGCTTGTCTGCGAGCTGTGGCTGCCTCTGCTCTCATTGTCACGGATGCTGAAAAGATTGCTCTCTCGTACCCCTTAGTATTACACTCTTCTCACCAAGTTATAACGATCCTTAATAATATTCAAACACAGCACATGACAGCTCAACGTCGTTCAGGATATGAAGCTATTCTTTGTGCCACACATAATCTAACTATTAAACCAATATCGACACCCAACACTCCGGCTGTACTCTTACACCGTCTCATGACCCTCTGTGGCCCTGATCAGACCCAACCAGACTGGACTGATCATGACTGTTTACATGAGATCACCACTACCTCGGCTGTACGCTCCGATTTATCTTCCACTCCTTTAGAGCATGGCACACACATTTATGTTGATGGCTCTTGTTCAAGGCCTAATGACAATGTGACACATTGCGGCTATTCTATCTGTCAGCTGCCCAACATTGTATTAGAAGCTTATTCGTTGCCTTTTCTTTCAGCTCAAGCTGCAGAACTTACCGCTCTTACTCGTGCATGTCTCCTATTTAAAAATCAACCTGTTACTATCTTTACGGATTCTCGTTACGCTTATGGTGTCACACACGATTTTGGGAAGATTTGGGCTTCGCGAGGTTTTAAATCAGCTGATGGAAAGCCTATTTCACATGCTACTCTTGTGACTGATCTTTTACAAGCTAGTTTACTCCCATCGCAATTGGCTATAGTGAAGGTCAAAGGTCATGCATCTGGTGACTCTGAAGAGGTTTTAGGTAATTGTTTAGCTGATGAAGTTGCCAAATGGGCCGCTAAAGAAGCACCTTTGTCCCCACAAGGTTTGTAGGGGTACAGTATTCTCTTTGACGTCCCATGTCTCTGTTCCTAGTTTGTCATCTGACATTGACCTTGCCTTTTTGCAAACCCATTCATCACCTGAGGATCTACATTTTTGGTCTTCCCGTAACTGTTCACCTGGCAGCGATATGCTAATTTGGGATGAGAACGGCCGTATAGCTCTTCCCGCATCTGTCCTCCCGTTATTAGTGCGTCATTTTCATGGTATTTCACATGTCGCAAAACGGGGGGTAATCCGTATGATTGAGGACAGATTCTGCATTCGCAATATCAAACAGGCTACACTTGTTCTATTAGATTCCTGCTTGATCTGTGCTCGTGCAAATACACAAGGACAACATGTTAAACATGATGCCTTGCCAATGCCTATTGCACCATTCCAATGCTTACAAATTGACTTTACACACATGCCACCTGTCAGAAATCTGAAATACATGCTTGTAATCGTGGACAGATTTTCTAAATGGGTAGAAGCATTTCCATGCTCAAAAGAAAATGCAACGATAGTAGTTAAAATTCTGGCTAAAGAAATCATTCCTAGATACGGTATTCCAACATCTATTGACAGTGATAATGGCACGCCATTCGTCTCCAAAGTGACACAAAAATTGTGTACATTTTTAACCATTGATTGGAAATTTCACATCCCCTACCATCCCCAAAGTTCTGGTGTGGTAGAGAGGATGAACAGAACAATCAAAGATACAGTAGGTTGACAAAAGCCATGATGGATACAGGTAAGAATTGGGTTGACCTGTTACCATCTGTGCTTTGTGAAATTAGAATGACACCCAATTCTACAACCAAACATTCACCATTTGAGATTATAATGGGACGACCATTCCCCACCCCCTGGGTAAAAGGTAACCCCGGTGTTTCCCTTACAGGTGATCTGGACGTGATTGTCGGCGATTATACGCAAGCGCTCATTGAAAAACTGAACAGTGTTCACGGTAATGTCTCTGCTTCTCTCCCTCTGCCTACAGACAAGCCTACTCACTCTTTCATCCCAGGTGATACAGTGCTGGTGAAAAGTTTAAATCCAAGGAAGGTGGGGGATGCTGCCTACAGTACACCAACAACTGTAATTGCAGTGACACGAACAGCTGTTCTCACAGACTCACAACCCCAGTGGATTCACGCCAGCCGCGTGAAGAAGGCACCGCAGATGACACTGACTGCTTGACATAATCGACCACTCACAAGATCTCCTAGCCCGCACCGAGGGGCTAGTGGAGCAACATACGTCCAGAAGACACCTCAAAAGGGGGCTCTCACCGCTTCTCACCTTTTTCACATACACATATAGGTTCAACTTTGTATTCGTTTGCTTTTTCCACATTTTATTTTTGTGCCAACGCCTGATTACGTATGTAGTGTGAATTTCATTTCTAACTGTGATTCTAGAAGTGATTTAATCCTGACTTCTTCCTTTATCACCCTTCTTATAATCATCGTTGCTGACTCTACTAATTATGAATCTCTGCTTCTTCACGTTAATATCTCTTGCTATGTTAACTAATTGACATTCACAAATTCTTTTAGAATTTAAGGGGGCAACTGTTAGAATTATTTTATATATAAAGGAGCTGATTCTACTCTCTTGTTCTCTTCCTCATAGATTTGATATTAACGTGTTAAATCTTTCCTGCTGCTATCTTCCTGTCTCCCCTTGCATCTGTTCTTAAAGGTGTGAATGCTCCCACGCTCACCTTCCCATACTCTTTGTCTCTCTCTCCCTCTCTCTCTCTCTCTCCCCCTCTCTCTCTCTCTTTCCCTCTGTCTCCTTCCCCCTCTTCCCCTAACTCGAGCCAACATCTTGTGATCTGTCTCTGGACGGACACCTCTATCTTCCTCTCCTTTGATTCTTCAGGATCTCACCAGGACATTTACAATGGTTCATGCTAGTAACATATGTCTATAGACCAGGCATTTGGTCAAATATATATAAACCCCATCTTTTGCTGTTAATAAACAGAGACCTTTCTGACAGACAACGTGTGTGTGTGTGTTTGACTGAGCCTCTCCTGGCGCCAGAAAAGCTTACCGAAGCACAGCGGACAGACCGAGCAACTCGCATCTTCTACTACAAAACTTTAGAAAAACTTTACAACGGTTGTTCCTCAAACCGTTCGAGAACAACGAGTGCAATGTGTCAGGGTGAACTATTTTGCTGAAAGAGAACATTGCCATTACGGAATACCATTTCCATGAAGGGGTCAGCAACAATGTTTAGGTAGGTGGTAAGTAACATTCACATGAATGCCGAAACCCAAGGTTTCCCAGATGAACATTGACCAAAGCATCGTACTGCCTCCCACTGTTCCATGGTCCAGTTCTGACACTTAGACATTTTAGGAGCTTTCAGAGGTAGACAAGGGTCAGTATGGGCACCCTAACCAGAGCTGTGACGCACTGGGTGTTCTTGTCTTCTTTCTATCAGAGCTCTCACTGACTTTTTCAGGAATTTGTGCTACAGTGGTTATTCCGTGGATTTTTCAGATCAGACAGGCTAGCCATATTTTCTCACTACATGCATCAGTAAGCTCTGGGTGCCCATGACCCTGTCACTGCTTTACTGGTTGTCATTCATTGGACACTTTTCATAAGCACTAATCAGTTCATGCCAAGAACACCCATAAAATCTGATGTTTTGAAGTTGCTCTGATACATTGTTGTTTAGACATCACAATCTGACAAAGTTGTTCAGATTCTTACGGTTGTCCTTGTGTACATCAACTTTGAGAAATGTTTCTTTCTGACTAATATATCCAACCCCTTGACAGTGACCATTGTATTGAGATAATCAGTGGTATGAAATAAACACTTCACCTGTTAGTGGTTTTAATGTTACAACTGATCAGAGTGCAAGTTTAAGAGTTTGCATTTAAATACGCACCGAAAAAACTGACAACAAATAAATAGTCAGATGTTAATGTTAAAATTAATCTGTTTAAAGGTTGAAAAAAAAAACTAAAATTGAACAAAAATATACCCACACACACAACCACACACACATATATATCACTGTATAATAAGTTGTTAACATCAAAAAAAGAAGCAAACAAACACAAATGGGGAAAAAATGTAATCAGATGTTAATATTGCTGGGAAAAAATAATCCAGTACCTACCTCATCATGTGGAATGCGTTTGAAGCCATACTTTCTCAGGATTATAAGTGACTGGGTTAAAGAGAATGATGTGTGCACATACACTGAGGTTTTATTTCCAACATCTTCCTCGAAGCCTTTAGTGACTGCGCCGTTCACACTGACAAAAACAATAGTTAAAGATCAGCCCAGTATACGAGCCCTCACTATCAGTGTACTTTGTGAACATTTTTACAGATAGCAAATAGTTTGACAGAAAGAAAAGTAGGTGCTGAGGGTACTTCTCTGACCGAAAGACGTAATCATGTGAGTCAATATCTTTGCCCATTCTGGAGCCGTTCAGGATGCCACTGGTGCCGACTACAGCGCAACGAATACATCCGTCCACTGAACCGTTGGGAACTGGTAAAAGCTGGTAGTGCTTAGGCTTCGGGATCAAATCGACTGACTTTTTGATGTCTTTAGAGAAACTCAAATAAATAAAAATTTTTATACATTTTTATATGTATATATACAGGTCCTTCTCAAAAAATTTCCATATTGTGATAAAGTTCATTATTTTCTGTAATGTACTGATAAACATTAGAATTTCATATATTTTAGATTCATTACACACAACTGAAGTAGTTCAAGCCTTTTATTGTTTTAATATTGATGATTGTGGCATACAGCTCATGAAAAGCCAAAATCCCTTTATCACAATATGCTAATTTTTTGAGAAGGACCTGTGTATATATATATATATATATATATATATATGTGGCAACCCTTGTACGAGGACGCTGAGACGCTGCTTTTTTCCGAGCTCCGCCATACTGACCAATTTTTTAACTTTTTCGTCCCCTTACGAAGAGTGTACATAAAACAGATAAGTATCTTATAATATATTTACTCAAAACGCGTGTTATATCGCTAAGTTTTAATTGTTTTGCAGCACACCGCTTTTAGCCGGCATTAGCATCGCTAGCCCGTTAACCCGGCTATCACATTTGTTTGTAAAGTTTGATTACGCTTCTTCACACCGATTATTTTCCGTGTTTAGACACCATGTCGGTTGTGATTCTGCCTCTGAGTGCAGGTGAGGAGACATTGGAGCTGCACTCGGTGGATTTGGAGCTGGAGGCCGCGGAGAAGCTGATCCGTGAGCTACAGGTGAAGTTGGCCCGGCTACAGCAGCGGAAAGCCACGCTGGAATCGTCACGGACCGACGCTCCCCTGTCCCAGGTAAATTCTCGGCGTCACACAATCTCTCCGACAACCTCAACCCCGCGTGTTTCTCTGCCCAGGTCCAACACACCAAGGACGCAGCCCGCCCAGTTTTCCTACACCCCGGCGCCGGGATACCACGGACCCTGGATACAGCAGCAGCGGAAGAAGCACGCCAAGCCCCGGGCGAGGACCTCTCCCCCTCCACCACCACCCGTCTTCGACATCTTGACCCGAAACCGCTTCGCTCCTCTCCGTGAGACGGCACACGACGTCCTGGTCATCGGAGACTCCATCGTTCGTCACGCGCGTGCTACCACGGCTAAAGGTAAGGTGCACACACGCTGTTTACCTGGTGCACGTGTTCTTGATGTTGCTGCACAGGTGCCTGCTGCCCTGAGGAAGAACATTGGAGCTGTGGTTCTTCATGCCGGCACGAACGACACCAGGCTGAGGCAGACGGAGATCCTAAAGAAGTACTTCAGGAGCCTGGTCGAGAAGGTCCGCAGCACATCACCCACGACAAGGATCGTCGTATCTGGACCGCTTCCCACATTTCAGCGAGGAATCGAGAAGTTCAGTAGATTATTTGCCTTTAATGAATGGTTACAATCTTGGTGTCGACAACAGAAATTACGCTTTGTTGATAACTGGAATGTTTTCTGGGAGCGTCCTAGGCTCTATCACACCGATGGCCTACACCCTAGCAGAGCTGGAGCAGCGGTCCTCTCTGACAACATCTCCAGGACACTACGAACCATCTGACTGGCGGTAAGTCATACTGTAGATTCCAAACATATTAGCCACATCACAACTCACCGTAGTGATAGATGCACACACATAGCTTGTCCTATAGAAACTGTGTCTGTTCCCCGAGTACTGAGAAAAAAGAATAAATTTGTTAAATTTGCCCGAAACAATCTGATAACCATAAAACCAGAAAAAGGCAAAATAAGTAGTCAAAATCCACCTCTAAAGTTTGGACTACTCAACATTAGATCCCTTGCGCCTAAAGCACTTATTGTTAATGAAATTATCTCAGATTATTGCCTTGACACACTCTGTCTCACCGAAACCTGGCTTAAACCAAATGAATGTTTTGGTCTGAATGAGTCTACTCCGTCAGGATATTTCTATAAGCACGAGCCCCGTCTAATTGGTCGCGGTGGTGGTGTCGCCACTATCTACAATGATGTACTCACTGTTACCCAGAAAATAAGGCCCAGGTTTAATTCATTTGAAGTGCTTATCATTAATGTTGCACTCAATGAAATACGTTTTAAACCCTTGCTATATTTTACCCTGGCCACCATGTACAGACCCCCGGGGCCATATGTCGATTTTCTTAAAGAATTTGGACATCTGCTATCAGACCTATTGGTTAACTCTGACAAAGTGTTGATAGTAGGAGATTTTAACATTGATGTAGATGATGCTAACGATGCTTTAGCACTCACATTTATGAATTTACTAAATTCCTTTGGGGTGAAACAAAATATAATTGGAGCAACTCACCGCTTTAATCATACGCTAGATTTAATTATATCCCATGGTATAGATGTCTCTAATATAGAGATCATACCTCAAAATGATGATATCACAGATCATCACCTCCTGACATATACTCTACCAGTAGAACAGATTGGCTGTGTCTCCCCACGTTATCAATCTGTTAGAAATATGAATCCCACTACTAAAGACAGATTCACAAGTAATCTGCCGGATCTGTCCCAATTTCTTATTAGACCCCTAAATGCAGATGATCTAGATGAAGTGACTAGCAGCATGGGCACTATTTTTACCAGTACATTAGACACTGTTGCTCCCATCAGATTAAAAAAAGTCAGAGATAAAACACTTGCGGTACAACAGTCATACTCGCGCCCTAAAGAGAGCAACCCGTAACCTTGAGCGAAAATGGAGTAAAACTAAATTAGAAGTTTTTCGAATTGCGTATAAAGACAGTATGTGCAGCTATAGACAGGCTCTAAAAACTGCTAGGACTGAGCATCTTAGCCAACTGATAGCAAGAAACCAAAACAATCCCAGGATCTTATTTAGTACAGTGGCTCGCCTAACAAAACCTAAGATGAGTATCCCGTCAGAGTTTAGAAGTGAAGACTTTATGGACTTCTTTAATGAAAAAATCAATAATATCAGGAAGAAAATAATGGAGGTTCAACCTCTAATAGTATCTCACGATCCAGTTCAGCCTATAGCTTCACATTTAGATTTTCACTGCTTTACAGGTATAGGACAGGAAGAGCTGTATAAACCTGTTAGACCCAATCCCAACCAGATTTTTAAAAGAAGTGATGCTTACGGTTGGAGAGCCACTTCTAAACATTATTAATTCTTCATTACATCTAGGTCACATCCCTAAACCTTTCAAGTTAGCAGTTATTAAGCCGCTTCTTAAAAAATCTAATTTGGACGCGAATGAAATAACAAATTACAGACCGATTTCAAACCTTCCGTTCATATCAAAAATACTAGAAAAAGTAGTATCAGCTCAAATTTGCACATTCTTGCAGGATAACAACATCCTTGAAGAATTTCAGTCAGGTTTCAGGCCCCATCATAGCACAGAAACTGCACTAGTTAAGATTACAAACGACTTGTTTTTAGCTTCAGACCAAGGCTGCATCTCATTGCTAGTCCTGCTCGATCTTAGTGCTGCATTCGACACTATAGATCATAATATTCACATAGATCGCTTACAAAATTATATAGGTATTCAGGGACAGGCATTAAAATGGTTTCGATCTTACCTGTCTGATCGCTACCATTTTGTACAGTAGATCTAAATGGAGAACCGTCTGGTGTAATGCCAGTGAAATATGGGGTCCCACAAGGGTCAGTTTTAGGACCTCTGTTGTTCTCAATATACATGCTTCCCTTGGGTAACATCATTAGAAGACATGGGATTAGTTTCCATTGTTATGCTGATGATACCCAATTATATTTCTCAACTAAACCAGACGAAATACCTAAATTGTCTAGATTAACTGAGTGTGTCCAGGACATAAAAGATTGGATGACCAATAACTTTCTTTTATTAAATTCAGATAAGACAGAGATATTACTTATTGGCCCAAAAACCAGCACACAACAGCTTTCACAATTCAGCCTGCGCTTAGAAGGATGTACTGTTACTACCAGCTCAGCAGTAAAAGACCTGGGCGTAATATTAGACAGTAACTTGTCTTTTGAAAATCACATTTCAAATATCACAAAAACAGCCTTTTTCCATCTTCGAAATATTGCTAAACTTAGGAACATCTTATCCGTATCTGATGCAGAAAAACTAGTTCATGCATTCATGACCTCCAGACTGGACTATTGTAATGCATTACTAGGTGGTTGTCCTGCATCCTCAATAAACAAGCTTCAGTTAATCCAAAATGCAGCTGCCAGGGTTCTCACTAGATCCAGAAAATATGATCATATAACCCCAATATTATCATCCCTGCACTGGCTACCTGTTCAGTTTAGAATAAATTACAAAATAGTATTACTTACATACAAGGCCTTAAATGGTTTAGCTCCCACATACCTAACCAGTCTTCTGATGCGCTACAATCCACCACGCGCCTTAAGATCACAAAGCTCCGGACTTCTGGTAGTTCCCAGAATTTCAAAATCTACAAAAGGGGGTAGGGCTTTTTCATATTTAGCTCCAACGCTTTGGAATAGCCTTCCAGACAGTGTTCGGGGAGCAGACACGGTTTCTCAGTTCAAAAGTAGACTCAAGACGCATCTTTTTAATCTGGCAAACACATAACTCATCCCATAATCTCATACTCCAGTACACCTATACCGAATGGCAACTACGCTAATTCTCCCCATTTGTTCTGTATTTCTCTACCCATCCCGAGGCATCGGGAGATTTTGCCAGCTTCAGTAGACAAAGGGCGACCCTGCGAGGTTCCTGAGGCATCCAGAGAAGGACCAGCTCCAGCTGGATTCAGCTTTATGATGGTTGGAGCTACACATGCTGCTCCTGTGCTTCCAGTGATCCAGACCTCATCTGCCCTCTGCACCTACTGACTCGTCCCTATGCTGAACTGGTCTTCATGTCAATTTAAATAATTTCTGTCATATTGAATTTTCACCTGCACAACATACAAAATGTTATATCATTTCTATCTGTTATCGCCCAAATGAGGATGGGTTCCCTGTTGAGTCTGGTTCCTCTCAAGGTTTCTTCCTAATGCCATCTCAGGGAGTTTTTCCTTGCCACCGTCGCCGTCATCCTTGGCTTGCTCATCAGAGAAATTTCATTCATTCGTCTCATTATTATTATCCACACTTCCAATTATTTTCTTTTCTATAATTATTATTATAATTTTGTTTTTAATTTATTTGTTATTATTATTATTTTTTTTTTGTTAAATTTCTTAAATTTTTGTGAAGCTGCTTTGAGACAATGACCATTGTTAAAAGCGCTATATAAATGAAATTGAATTGAATATATATAAATTTATATATATATTAAGAATATATATATAAATTCACACACACATTAATGCAAAAAATAATTATACACAATTCAGGAAAAGAAAAATATGTATGATGTATATTATTTTCATATCATATTAATATTACCATATTATCATCATAATGTTATGATTATATATATATATATATATATATATATATATATATATATATATATATATCAAATTATAATATAGTTTTCAAAATTATATTTATAATTTTTCTTTTCCTGAAGTGTGTAGACTGACTATATACAGTATATAATTTTTTTTTAAATGCAGTAAAAAAAAAGTAAAATTTAATCTGAATTAGTAGAACTTAGGGTTACTGAAGTCTCAATTAATAGTCCAATTTAACATGACCCTACACATGGTGCAGAAAGTACATTAGAGAGGGCATGTTTTATTATAAATTGCAGAAATTTACCTGAAGACACGCTGACTCGGATACAGATAAAAATGACAAATATAGAAAGTGATACAATGCAAAATATTTCCCCCCATAATTGGTCTGGCCGATAATCGGTCTATCCCTAACGTGAACATGAATGAATGAATCTTAATATGCATTAGTTAATGTTGAAAAAACTAAAATATAAAAATTTTGATGATGTTTACAAGGCAGAACACACAATTACTGCACCCAGTGAATATTTTATGATACATCCTGAATCTTTTTTCTTTTGAAATTAAACTACTCACCAGTATATCTATATTCCATAAACCCAAACGGGTTGTTGAAGTGCGCGAGACGGTTCCATTCGCTCATATTCAGGTGACCTTGGTGGAGCCAAAGCTGGATGTTCCACATCGCTGCATGTTGAAACTCTTCGTCTTTGGACTTCTGGAGAGACTGTGGACAGACCTACAGACAATAATAACGGTGTTACACATCACAAGACAGCAGTAAACCACAGATTCTGTTTTGTAAAAGAAAAGAAAAAGCACACCGGCCGTTGTGCTTCACCGCTTTGCACGTAAACATCCTCAAAATCCCATTTGGGGAGCTTGGTGAAATTTTTTTTATAAAGAATGGGAATAGGAGTTATTTCTGTCTGAGGTTTAAGCTCTGATGTTCCTAAAGTCACACGACGCTCTGACATTCCCTCTGTGGGTTTTCCTGAAGACAAATTCAATGATGTTCCAGAAATGTTTCTAAGCTTTACTTTGACTTCATCAATCAACTGAATTGGTTGGTATCTTTGCGCGGGAAAAAAAGAGGAAAACATGAATGTTTCTGAAAGTAACTCAGAGATACTAACTGGTAGATATAGCTGTAAGATACTTCCTTTATACATATCAAACTTTATCTTTAATCAGGTATTATAAATCACAATATATACAAATACACATACCTTGACATGTTAACCGGGATCTTCATCCAAATTACGATGTAAATCGAACCACAGCAAAGCAGAAATACAGAAAGACAAATCACTTGGCTCTGCATAGTTCAGGTTTGTCTGGTCATGAGGCTTGTGTGAACATGAGGGTGTGTGACAATGAGTGACTTTAATACAGTCTTGATATGAGGATAAGAGTTAATGACACCAATGCATATTTGTAAAAAGAGACGTTACGTTGTTATAAAAAACTGGCCCGGCCCACTCTTTGAATGCATTTAACACGTGTATTGTGGTAGTGTTTAACATCATACAAAATGCAAACATATCTTATGTAAACATGTTTTATTAATATATAAATACTTAGGGTTAGGCTAACCCTAACCCTAGGTCTGCATAAAACAAACTGAACTGATATACCTGTTTTTTCTTTTTCTGGACCAACCGAAATGTGATAAGACTGGAAGAATATGTTAGCAACAATTTACATTAATTAACATGAAGAACCCAGACACTGTTATGCAATACACAATGGATGGGAACCACTAGGGACCACCTGACACTATATCATGATATAATTATCAGTTTTATTCTTTTATTCTGAATTACAATTTTCGAAATATCCCAATTCAATATAACTTTTTTTCCAGGTTTTGTTACAAGTCTTCTCTTACGACACAGGACGCTGTGCTACTTGCTAATTTTGCTTTTATTTACAGTTTACCACCTGCAAGATTACAGAGGAACTGCAACATTTTACCACCGCAAATGCAAACGTATATAAATTTAAAACTGTTTTTCTAAAACAAATGTAGGGTCATTGTGTATTGCCGTGTATATTACAAAACAATTGCAATACATAACCGATTACACCCCTCCTCCCTCCCCGCCCATTCCTACTCTAGACTGTACTTTAATATAACAAAGCTGCAAAGTTGACATATACAACAATGGTTCCTGTTTAATCAATGCATTCTTCATTCTTATTGGAAAAAAATCTTTGTATGAAAACAACTGCCATTTTTTAGCACTGTAGCCTTGCACCTCCAGGGTCCGGGTTCGATTCCCGTCTCTGTGTGCATGGAGTTTGCATGTTCTCCCCGTGTTTGGTGGGTTTCCTCCGGGTACTCAGTACAAAAACCTGCAGATTAGGCGGTCCCATATTCACCGGTCTGTGTGTATGTGTGTGCTCTGCGATGGATGGGGTGCACCTATCCAGGGTGTACCACACCTTTGCGCGGTAAGTCTCCTAGGACAGGCTCCAGGTCCCCGACCCTGAATACAGGATAAAGCAGTATCGACAATGAGTGAGTGAGTTTGCCGGTAATGCAACTCATTGGATGCCAACCACAAAAAAACAAGAAACAAGGAATGTAGTTCAGATTACAAGGTAAATCACATGTATATATGGTATTACTAGAGATGTTCCGATACCATTTTTCCCCTACCGATACCGATTCCGATACTTGGGCTTAGGGTATCGGCCGATACCAAGTACTCAGAGGTGTCAAGTAACAAAGTACAAATACTTCGTTACCTTACTTAAGTAGAAATTTTGGGTATCTATACTTTACTGGAGTAATTATTTTTCAGCCGACTTTTTACTTCTACTCCTTACATTTTTAAGCAATTATCTGTACTTTCTACTCCTTACATTTTAAAAATAGCCTCGTTACTCTATTTTTATGATCAGAACGCACAACCCCCCCCCCCCCCCCCGGTCGCATGATAAGAACGCGCACAACAATCGCCCCCCTCCCCTAACAAACCCCCCTCCCCCCACGTCGCATGATCAGAAAGCGAGACCTTAATGCTTTTGTCTCCCCTCACGGTACTTTTACTTTTATACTTTAAGTAGTTTTGAAACCAGTACTTTTAAACTTTTACTTAAGTAAAAAGCTTGGGTTGATACTTCAACTTCTAAAGAAGTATTTTTGAACCCTAGTATCTATACTTCTACTCAAGTAATGAATGTGAATACTTTTGACACCACTGCAAGTACTGATCCGATACCTGGGTGTGTATCTGGACAGTGTGTGTGTGTGTGTGTGTGTGTGTGTGTTATATTATATAATTTCTTTTTTTTAAGTAAATTACTACTAGCCCTGTGTAACGGGTTCGGCCCTAAGTGCACGGGCGACACCCTGAAACACGGACACGAGGCGAGGTCTTACAGGAAAAAAGGCAATTTATTTAGAAAAATGGGTAAGGAAAGGGTTAAAGGCTCTCTGCGGCCTTTTCCGCTTCGGCGGCAGGGATGCGAAGGCGGGCTCTACGCGGAAGTGCTCTACAGCTCGTTCACGCGCTCCTCTCGCGGAGATCAAAGGCGCCCACCTTTTTAAAGTCTCTGGGGCGCATCACATTGCCCCACTCTTGTGCCACTGTCTCTCATAAAATCCACCGCGTCGCAAAGTCCAGCTTCCCAACTGTCAGACCCCGAACTACACTCCCCACTGTGTTTTATAGCGCCGGGATCATTAGCGGCGATAGCTCATGGGCCGTTGCCTGATTCTGCGGCTCTGCTCCTTCACATACCTAAAGGGGGGGGAGGCCGCCTAACTAGTGAGCGAAGACCGATATCAATTTGGGCGCACGCCCATCCCAGGCGCACGCCGTGACACTCTGTAAGTAAGCTAAGCTAGCAAAGCTAGCGGGCATAAATAGGTTATGTTTAGGAAAATGGTATCGGATCGGTACGTGGACTCAAATACTCGTCGATTCTGATGCCAGATTATTTTTGTGGTATCGGTAGCATTTCCGATACCAGTATCGGAATCGGAACAACCCTAGGTATTACTACACCAGTACTAATACAATAACATTTCTATAGTAACAACATACATAGGGATTTGTTTGGCAGATATTCCATGTTCTCTAATCCTAATACAAAAAACATCAAGTACAGATGACAAGACACAAAGAGGGAAAAGCTAGTGAGTGAAAGACCGGTTACAGCAGTTGTTATATAAGTTACAACAGGAACTTGCTTAATCTACAACATAAAATGTACCTTTAAATGAATAAAATGTGAATAAATTAATTGTTAACCTTCAAAACTTTGCTGTTGTGTTAGACAAATAGCACTTGTAGACGTAAGATTACTACAGCACAAAGCTTTCACATGTTGACAGTAATTCTGTTTGACAGCAAAACATTTTTTAGCATGGTCTAATATTTTTTTTGCATGGCAAGTAGACACAAAAAAATACAGTGGTGTGAAAAACTATTTGCCCCCTTCCTGATTTCTTATTCTTTTGCATGTTTGTCACACTTAAATGTTTCTGCTCATCAAAAACCGTTAACTATTAGTCAAAGATAACATAATTGAACACAAAATGCAGTTTTTAAATGAAGGTTTTTACGTTATTAAGGGAGAAAAAAAACTCCAAATCTACATGGCCCTGTGTGAAAAAGTGATTGCCCACCTTGTTAAAAAATAACTTAACTGTGGTTTATCACACCTGAGTTCAATTTCTGTAGTCACCCCCAGGCCTGATTACTGCCACACCTGTTTCAATCAAGAAATCACTTAAATAGGAGCTACCTGACACAGAGAAGTAGACCAAAAGCACCTCAAAAGCCAGACATCATGCCAAGATCCAAAGAAATTCAGGAACAAATGAGAACAAAAGTAATTGAGATCTATCAGTCTGGTAAAGGTTATAAAGCCATTTCTAAAGCTTTGGGACTCCAGCGAACCACAGTGAGAGCCATTATCCACAAATGGCAAAAACATGGAACAGTGGTGAACCTTCCCAGGAGTGGCCGGCCGACCAAAATTACCCCAAGAGCGCAGAGACGACTCATCCAAGAGGCCACAAAAGACCCCAGGACAACATCTAAAGAACTGCAGGCCTCACTTGCCTCAATTAAGGTCAGTGTTCACGACTCCACCATAAGAAAGAGACTGGGCAAAAACGGCCTGCATGGCAGATTTCCAAGGCGCAAACCACTTTTAAGCAAAAAGAACATTAAGGCTCATCTCAATTTTGCTAAAAAACATCTCAATGATTGCCAAGACTTTTGGGAAAATACCTTGTGGACCGACGAGACAAAAGTTGAACTTTTTGAAAGGTGCGTGTCCCGTTACATCTGGCGTAAAAGTAACACAGTATTTCAGAAAAAGAACATCATACCAACAGTAAAATATGGTGGTGGTAGTGTGATGGTCTGGGGTTGTTTTGCTGCTTCAGGACCTGGAAGGCTTGCTGTGATAGATGGAACCATGAATTCTACTGTCTACCAAAAAATCCTGAAGGAGAATGTCCGGCCATCTGTTCGTCAACTCAAGCTGAAGCGATCTTGGGTGCTGCAGCAGGACAATGACCCAAAACACACCAGCAAATCCACCTCTGAATGGCTGAAGAAAAACAAAATGAAGACTTTGGAGTGGCCTAGTCAAAGTCCTGACCTCTATCCTATTGAGATGTTGTGGCATGACCTTAAAAATGCGGTTCATGCTAGAAAACCCTCAAATAAAGCTGAATTACAACAATTCTGCAAAGATGAGTGGGGCAAAATTCCCCCAGAGCGCTGTAAAAGACTCGTTGCAATTTATCGCAAACGCTTGATTGCAGTTATTGCTGCTAAGGGTGGCCCAACCAGTTATTAGGTTCAGGGGGCAATTACTTTTTCACACAGGGCCATGTAGGTTTGGATTTTTTTTTCTCCCTAAATAATAAAAGCCCTCATTTAAAAACTGCATTTTGTGTTTACTTGTGTTATCTTTGACTAATAGTTAAATGTGTTTGATGATCAGAAACATTTTGTGTGACAAACATGCAAAAGAATAAGAAATCAGGAGGGGGGCAAATAGTTTTTCACACCACTGTATATACCATATATACAGTTAGGGGTCATGGAAACAAACAGGATGCATGTTAGATACATGTGAAAATCTTAACTGACATCAATTTATTTATTTATTTATTTTTATACATTTGCACAAGATCTTTCATTCATTCATTCATTTTCTATACCACTTAATCCTGTGTTCAGGGTTAAGCGGTATAGAAAATGAATGAAAGAAATTTTTTTTCTGCTAAGGAGAACAAACCGGGAAAAATACCCCCAGACAGTTAATATTCCTGGCATCCTCCAATCCGGGATGTGTCCATCAGTGATGTGTGATTCCTTACTCTAGAGAGCATGTATCCAGTGCTCCAGCGTACACTAATGGCTCCGGCTCACGATTGGCATTGTGTGGTAGCTGCTCGGACAAAATTTTATGAAGCTCCTGACGCACAACTCTCATGCTGATGTCATATGTAATATAGAGTACTGTATATACCCACATACTCAGGGAGGGCCAAACGTCTTGACCCTTGGGGTCAAAATAAAAAATTCAATATCAATTTGGGCAAATGATCAAACTGACAGCCTCTGACTTGGTGCCACCTGATGGCTTAATACAAGACGGTTGGACATTTATTAAAGTATCAGAAGTGATTCTGATTGTTCTGGGATTCTCCGATTCCAATCTTCAAGCTACTGACTTCAGAGTAGCCTGAAAAAAAAAAGTAGACTGGTTTTGGGTCTGGTTCTGTTCCATCATCTAGTATAAGTTTTTAATCAATCTTTGGTCTGAAATCAATACGTTAAGGAAGAAAATATAGGACCCAGACTCTTGGGCCACCCTATTCAAACCCAGAAATATGAATAGATCATTACTACATCAAGAGACACAAGTTTGTGCCTTATGTTCAGTTTAAATCAAAACCACATTGAGCTTTATTAATGACTCACATCATCACAGACCCAATCATTTATCATGCCTTTCCAGAATTTGAGAGTTGTTGTGTTCCCTACTTATGAACCATGGCAACAGCAAGTATTAGTGTTAACTTTCCAAATCCATGATGACAAACCAGTACTTGACGCATTTTTTATCTATTAGATAGAATAAAGCTTGAGCTGTTCCTCCATGTCTTTCTCCGTCACTTCCCCAAATGTTTCCTGGTTTTCTTGAAGCAGCTTGAAGATTGCGGTGAGCTGTTCCCGCTGAACTCTGAAATGAAAATGTTCAAGAATAACGTATAACTATAAGAAACATGAGAAATACAGAGCGTATGAGTGATTTAGAAATCAGGATCTCCCAGGATCTGAGAGAGAGCAATAAACAGTTGTGTACAAATGTAGACAGTAAAGTTATCATGAGATTATTTAGTGGTCCATATTCTGCCGACACTATGTCCTCTGCAAACAAATGCACCAAGATAAGTTTCAACTGGAGAGCTAGGAATACAGTATATATATAGTGTCTCTTTCTTTGCTTATGCTTTATATGACTAATGTTAGCTGAAGCTAAGGAACAGGTGTAAGATGTGCATGTGCTAAATTTCATTTTATTTTACAGGTCTGCTCCATTAAAACAGTATGGAAAGTATGGTAATGCACAAAAGATACAGATATGATTGGTGTTCACATTATGCAGGACTGGTCATGGTCCCGTCAAATCAACATCATGGTGAAGAAGGCCAGGCAGCGCCTCTGCCACCTTAGATTCCTCCAAGACTTTAGATTGCTGTTCAAGGTGCTTAGGAACAGCACCAGAGAGAGCATCCTGACAGGAAACATCACAACCTCCTTTCGGAACATCACCATGCAAGACAGATGATCCCTAAAGAGAGTGGTGCGATCAGCTACATGCATCATCCGCAACGAGGTCCCTCACCAGCACTCAAGTTCCAGCCACCAGTGCTAGACCAAGGCCAGGACCTCAGCCACCCCAGCAATTGACTGTTGCGGTCAAGAAAGCTTCTAATTTTTTTGTGTTTTTGTAAATCTGTAAATTTGCAGTGATATGAAGGAATTATGCCACTTCGGAATATGGAGCCGACAGTCACCTGATGGCGGAGCGAGCGTCACCAGCTGGAACGAACACCAAGTCAACAAAACTGTGTACATTCTATAGTAGTGGCTAAACCTTGCTCATTGCTTGTAGACCTCTTCGTGCCAAAAGCAAACCATTTTGTGTGCTCATTAAATGTGCCTGTTTACTTACAGTAACTCCACACAATAACCCAGGAGCACATAAACCAGTAGCAGGATGTTCGAATGTTCAACATCCTTTTGCCCTCGTCACAGGCGCTTGTCACAGGTGCTCACAGCAGTCAGACTCCCTATGCCTCTGGATCCATTCCAGTTTGTTTACTCCCTCAACCAACCTACATAGGATGCAATGAACACTATAGACTATTATTGCCAAAAGTATTTGCTTGCCTGCCTTCACATACCTAATAGAACTTGAGTGACATCCAATTCTTAATCCATGGGGTTTAATATGATGTTGGCCCCACCCCCTTTGCAGGTTTAGGACTGTGTTTCTGGAAGAATGGTCACAAATTGCCATAAACACATTTCTGTGGTCAGACACTGATCTTGGACGAGAAGGACTGGCTCACAGTCTCCGCTCTAATTCATCCCAAAGGTCTTCCATCGGGTTGAGGTCAAGACAGTCAGGTTCTTCCACACAAAATTTGCTAATCCATGTCTTTTTGGTTTGTGCACTGGTGTGCAGTCATGTTGAAACAGAAAGGGCCATCCCTAAACTGTTCCCACAAAGTTGTGGGCATGACATTAACCAAAATGCCATGGTAGGCTAAAGCATTTGGAGTTCCTTTCACTGGAAGTAAGGGGCAGAGTTCAACTCCTGAAAAACAACCCCATGTCATAACCCCCCCCACCTTCACCAAACTTTACACTTGGCACAATGCAGTCAGACAAGTCCCATTCTCCTGACAACTGCCAAACCAAGACTTGTCCATCAGATTGCCAGACAGAGAAGCATGATTTGTCACATCAGAGAACACGTCTCCACTTCTCGAGAGTCGAGTGGCAGCATGCTTTACACCACTTAATCTGATGCTTTGCATTGCACTTGGTGATGTAAGGCTTGGATGCAGCTGCTCGGCCATGGAAACCCATTCCATGAGGCTCTCTACGCACTGTTCTTGAGCTAATCTGAAGGACACATGAAGTTTGGAGGTCTGTAGCTACTCACTGCAGAAAGTTGGCGACCTGTGTGCACCATGTGTCTCAGCATCTGCTGACCCCGCGCTCTGATTTTACATGGCCTACCACTTCGTGGCTGAGTTGCTGTCATTCCCAATTGCTCACACTTTGTTATAATACCACTAACAGTTGACTCTGGAATATTTAGCAGAGAGGAAATTTAACGACTGCTCTTGCACAGGTGGCATCCTATTACAGTACCATGCTGGAATTCACTGAGCTCTTGAGAGCGACTAATTCGGTCACAAATGTTTGTGGAAGCGGTCTGCATGTCTAGGTGCTTGCTTTTGTACGTGTGTGCGTGTGGGGCAGTGGCGGCTGCTAGCTTTTGAAACAGGGGAAGCTCATATTTGGCCTTCATCATAAAATTTATTATAATTAAATTTATCATAAAAAAAAAAATTCGCCAAAAAATCCGCATGGGACTGAACTCAAATCTGTACTAGGCTATTTATTCAAATTCATTAATATAAACAAACATTGTTTTAATGTAATTAAACAAAGCATCTTCTTCCTGTTCAGACCCTGTACAAGGTAAATGGTATAAAGAAAGTTTAATGAGAGTGAATGTGGTATGGTTGCTGGTGCCTCAGCGGAGTATTTGCAAAAAATAAAAAAATAAAATAAATGCTCCTCTACTGGGATTTTCATGCACAACCATCTCTAGTCTTTACAGTGAATGTTGTGAAAAAGTGACTGCCAGAGGTCAGATTACAATGGCCAAACTAGTTTGAGCTGATAAAAAGGCAACTGTAATTCAAATATCTTATCAGAGTCAGTATTTTTTCTGACCATTCTGTTATGTCCATCCATTACGGAAAGAATTCACAGCCTGTACACTGCTGCACTCATCACCCATCCCACAGCATGATGCTGCCACCACCATGCTTCAATGTAGGGATGGTATTGGCCTGGTGAAGAGCGGTGCCTGGTTTCCTCCAAACGTGACGCCTGGCATTCACACCAATTAATTTAATCTTTGTCTCATCAGACCAGAGAATTTTGTTTCTCATGGTTTCTTCAGATGCCTTTTGGCAAACTCCAGGCAGGCCGCCATGTGCCTTTTACTAAGGAGTGGCTTCCATCTGGCCATATAGGCATGATTGGTGGATTGCTGCAGAAATGGTTCTCCTTCTGGAAGGTTCTCCTCTCTCCTCAGAGGACCTCTGAAGCTCTGACAAAGTGACCATCAGGTTCTTGGTCACCTGCCTGACTAAGGCCCTTCTCCCCCGATCTCTCAGTTTAGATAGCCGGCCAGCTCTAGGAAGAGTCCTGGTGGTTTCAAACTTCTTCACTTAAGGATGATGGAGGCCACTGTGCTCATTGGAACCTTCGAAGCAGCAGAAATTGTTCTGTATCCTTGTCTTGTGCCTCAAGACAATCCTGCCTCGGAGGTCTACAGACAATTCTTTTGACTTCATGCTTGGTTTGTGCTCGGACATGAACTGCTAACTGTGGGATCTTATATAGACAGGTGTGTGCCTTTCCAAATCATCTCCAATCAACTGTATTTACCACAGGTGGACTTCAATTAAGCTGCAGAAACATCTCAAGGATGAAACAGGATGCGTCTGAGCTCAATTTCGAGCTTCATGGCAAAGGCGGTGAACACGTATGTACATGTGCTTTCTCAATTTTTTTTTATAAATTTGCAAAAATCTCAAGTAAACTTTTTTCATGTTGTCATTATGGGGTGTTGTGTGTAGAATTATAAGGAAAAGAAATGAATTTAATCCATTTTAGCATAAGGCTGTGACATAACAAAATGTGGAAAAAGTGATGCGCTGTGAGTACTTTCCGGATGCACTGTATCTCTCTCAATCCGATTTTGAAAGTTATCCGAGAGTTGTGTTGTGGAACGGGAGATTCGCATCATGGATTGTGCATCATCAAATAAATCAGCACGTATGCTGTCAATATGGGACAATCTGACCATTTTGATTCATACACATTCACATTCCATACAAACTTTAATAGTTCTTTTGATTGTGTAAAGCTGCTTTGAGACAATGTCAAAATTGTTAAAAGCGCTATACAAATAAAATTGAATTGAATATGGAAAAAAAGTCTCTAAGGAATTTTCCAGCACCTTGTTGAATCTATGCCACACTGAATTAAGGCAGCTCATTAGGTCCACTCTAGCAAGGTGCGGCAACTTTTATTCACGTTCACTGAAGGCATCAAGTTTCAATTTTGTTTCTATTAACAACACTGTAGAGGTTTTCTTTGCACTTCTGTCAGTTAAATAAAGGTGTAAGAGAATTTAAAAATAAATAAATGAATAAAAAAAAAATTATTACATTTTAGAAAATATCCTAACTTCTTCAGATATTGGGTTTGTCATTTTGTCGCCTTGCAGGGTCTGGGTTCGATTCCCCGGCCAGGCTCGATTCCCGTCTCTGTGTGCATGGAGTTTGCATGTTCTCCCTGTGCTTGGTGGGTTTCCTCCGGGTACTCCGGTTTCCTCCCACAGTCCAAAGATATGCAGGTTAGGCTAATTGGCGTTCCTAAATTGCCCGTAGTGTGTGATTGGGTGTGAGAGTGAGTGTATGTGTGTGTGCTGCGATGGATTGGCACCCTGTCCATGGTGTACCCCGCCTAGTGCCCGAAGTCTCCTGGGATAGGCTCCAGGTCCCCCGCGACCCTGAACACAGGATTAAGCGGTATAGAAAATGAATGAATGAATTTTAACCTCATTTTAACCATTTTAACCTCTTCCAAGCTTCAAAGAACTTTATTAATCCCAAAGGGAAATTGCTTATTCTTGGTTACAGTGGCTCACAGGTGTTATTCAGTAGAAAGGAAAAGTAATAAATGACTACTAAATAAATAAAAACGCACTACATACCGAAGTTATTTCAAGAGACTGCACAATATAAGTTTATTTATTCAAATATCCCGCCCACCCCCAACATTGAAGGAAGTTTACTTAAGTCAACTGTATAAAGAAGGAAAATGGAAAGTATTATATTATTACTGGAAAAATTCTGGAATATTTATGAACTGGTTCTGACAGTTCTACTATGCACACACCCTGACAGTAAGCTACGTTAATCTTGTGTGTGCACAGACTAAGGTTATCATTTTCATCAAATTCACATGATAGACAATATATTTACCTCTGCTCCTCCTCAAGCTCTTCTTTACTCATCATCTTCTCAAGCTGGCTCGTCCGCAACACGCCAGGCATGTACCTGAGTGCTTGATCCGCATCACCTATCCTGTTTACTGTTTTACATAGACACAAACAAACACACATGAAGAAAACTTTTGCTGCCACTGATCTTTAATATTTTTCCTTTCCTACTTGTACACAAGTAAGTTCTGTATTTTTATATATTACATTTTTTTAAATAATAAAATGGTCAAAATATACATACAATATTTAAAGTATACATACACCCACTTAGATCATTAATTCAGTGGTGCGGAAGATCCTGAAATGTCTTTCATCCATAATATCTCTTAATTTCCTGTTAAGTGATGATTGATTGCAACTTCTCTTTACCAGCAAAGTGGTTAGTTTGAAAGTACACATTAGAGTGATCAACATAAAGTACAGTGGGAAAGTCCATGGAGCTCAGTCCAGGTCTGAGAAAGAGGATGGTATATTTACATGTCTCGTGGAACCATTTCATGTCTAAACAACTGCGGGGGAGTAAAGAGTGCTTTACAGCCGGGTCTGTACCAGGAGCACACCTAGTTTATTGGAACAGTGGTAAAACTTCCAACTAGAGTTTTGGCATTCGCTTATGCACAGCTCTCTTATCTCTTTTCCACCTTTTTTACTGGTTTACATTTACTAGTCTTTCAGATCATTGTCCTGTTGCATGACCCAATTTCAACCAAGTTTTAGCTGTTGGAGATGGCTTTACATTTGGCGGTAGAATACTCTGGTATACACAGGAGTTCATGGTCGGCTCAGTGGCTGCAAGGTGGCCAGCTCCTCTGGATGCAAAAACAAGCACAAATCATCACCCCGCTTCCGGCATGCTTGACATGGTATACGTTTCTGCTGAAATGCTGTTTGGTTTTTGGGATTTGATAACTTTGGTCTCATCTTACGGACATCTCTTCCTCTCTCTCTCTCTCCCTCCTGAGCTGCCAGTGATCCAGACCCTCTCTGCCCCTTTAGACCTGCCTGACTCGTACTGGTGTCCCGCTTTTGGTTAGAGATCTCGTCGCATGGATGCGGTGTGTGGTCTGCCTGGGATGTGTGTGGTGAGCCTGTCCTCAGCTGATGGTGACGGCTGTTCTCTGAGGACTGTTCTCAATAGTTCAGGACTGGAGTTTCCTACAGTCTACCTGGGCCTCCAATAACGAACTGGACTCCATACATAGTTATACTGAACTTTCAGCCTCCACACACAGTATGACTGTAGATCAATCCCTGCTATCCGTTATCACCCAAATGAGGATGGGTTCCCTTCCCTGTTCAATCTGGTTCCTCTCAAGGTTTCTTCCTATTACCAACTCAGGAATTTTTTCCTCGTCAATGTCGCGGTCATCCTCAGCTTGCTCATCAGGGACAATCTTATTTTGATTCATACACATGCACATTTCATACAAACACTTCATACAAAATAACTCTTGACTGTGTAAAGCTGCTTTGCGACAATATCAATAAAAATTTTATTGAATCTGTCTATAGGGCAACGTTCCAACGTTTTTATGGTTTGTTCAGATTTGTGAACCTCAGTCACACTTCCATGTTCTTTTTAGACAGAAGAGGTTTCCTGGCAACCCTCCCAAGCAAACCGTACTTGTTTAGTCGTCTTCTAATTTGCATGGTCTGACCATGGGGTAAATGTACTGGAACGCACACACACACATGGTCACAATGTTCTAGTAAACATCACACACGCATTCCGATGTTGACTATACGAGTAATGCACGCACATGTGAGACTGAGCAAATTGGAGACGATTACCCACAATCCCGTAGCATGGGAGAGAGAAAAACCATTAGCTCACGCCAAACGCATGCGTACTACTCGTATATCAAAATTTATTTGAACTTGCACACACAACTGCTCAAAAGTTTGGGATCATTCGCAAATTTCTTTTTGTTTAGTGATTTATTTTCTACATTATACAACAATACTGGGGATTTCAAAACTATGAAATAACACATATGGAATTTGGTAATTCTATAGAAGAAGAAGAAGAAGAATATTCAATTATTGTCACATGTACTTTTTACAGCACAGCGAAATTTCTTCTTCGCATATCCCAATTAGGAAACTGGGGTCAGAGCGCAGGGTCAGCCAGCTTACAGCGCCCCTGGAGCAGATAGGGTTAAGGGCCTTGCTCAAGGGCTCAACAGTGGCAACTTACCGATGCTGGGGTTCGAACCCCCAACCTTCCGATCAGTAACACAGAAACCCACAGCCTTAACCGATTGAGCCACCACTGCCCTATAACATCAATAGTTGTTATTATAAAACACTGAGATTAGCTGTTCTGGAACATTTCTTGCAAGAACAGTACCGTCAAGTGCATTTGCAAAACCCGTCAAGCTCCATGATGAAACTGTCTCTCATGAAGACCTTCTCAGGAAAGCAAGACCAAAACTGAGCTCTGCTGCAGAGGAGATGCTCATTTAGAGTCACCAGCCTCAGAAATCACCAATTAACAACCAGCACCTCAGATTAGAGCCGTAATGAAGGATTTACAGATAATGGGAGACATCTCAATATCAACTGCTCAAAATGAGATTATTGCATTATTTTGGATGCCTTCAGCATTGTTTTACAGTGTAGAAAGAAATAAAAATCAGGAAACAACTACAGAGTTAGAAAGTGAACCAAAAATTTTAAGGGTCCCAGCACCTCCAAGCTGCCTCGGTCAAACCCTTGAGCAAGGCCCTTAACAATTCTATCTTGTGATCTTAACAACCCTGCTCTGATCCCAGATTTTTTAAATTTTCTTTATTTTTATTATTTAAATGTAAACCTGATCAAACATGTAAGCAACAAGAGCCTCGTCATTGTTCAAATGCTTTTTAAATAGTGAATATTCCAACATTTTTATATGTTGTAATACTGTTTAATGCTAAAAATTTAAGATACTATAACTAAAACTATTATTGAAGTCTGTATTTAGGGTCGCGGGGACCTGGAGCCTATCCCAGGAGACTCTGGGCACAAGGCAGGGTACACCCTGGACAGCGTGCCAATCCATCGCAGAGCACACACACACACACATTCACACACTATGGTCAATTTAGGAACGCCAATTAGCCTAACCTGCATATCTTTGGACTGTGGGAGGAAACCAGAGTACCCGGAGGAAACCCATCAAGCACGGGGAGAACATGCAAACTCCATGCACACAGAGACGGGAATCGAGCCTGGCCGGGAATCGAACCCGGACCCTGGAGGTGCAAGGCGACAGTGCTAACCACTACACCACCGTGCCGCCCTGCCAAAAATATAATGGCACACAAAATTATTATAGGATAGTACTGTATGTAAGTTAGTAACTTGGTAACTCAGTGTTAGTATCTATCCAATGATGGAAACTTCATTGTGTGCACACTGTATTTAGAATCCAGGCTTTAATCTTATTTAAACCTATATTTTATATATTTAAATTTGCTATTTTGTCTTTTGTACAGGTTTTTATATTTCTTAGATATTTTTGAAAATGTTCATATTTTGTTGTATTTTCAGCTATTTTTCTCTCATTTCTTGTTAATTGTTTTTAAATCTTTAAGGTAATGGCCGGTATAAGCATTTCACTGCATATCGTACTGTGTACGTGACAAAATTTACAATTGAATATTTTACTGGATGTGACATTCAAAGTTATGTTTAACCAAGTAGCTCTTGTTTAATCAGGCAACTGTTGCTTAGGTTTCCAATAGTTTTAATTATTATAAATATTTGTTCATCTACTGTAAGAGTGTAAATGTTCTATTGCTCTTTCACAGCCTTTATCCCGCCCACTTTTGGATGGCAAAAGGGACACTACGTACCATATAAAGCCTACGCAACATACAAAAAACGTCACTGTAGCCTTTTTAGCTAAAGAACACATCTGATATATTGTTTATATAATATCACGATTGCCTTTGTAGTTTTTATCAATGTAGTGCGTCATGGCAAGCACACGCTCCCAATCGAACTAGATTCTACTACAAAGCTCAATCCCAAATCCCTCTCTAACCCCTGAATAAGAATACTACTTGGTTTGTGAAACAAGAGATTCAACACTTTGCACCATTTTAGGCTATTTGGGATTTAAGCACAGAGTATTTAGTTACTTATTAATGAGATATCTGTTGTTGTGACAATTAATTCTTAGAGAAACACAAGACAGAAACCATGGACATGTACAGGGCATGGAGTGTTTAGGGTGTTTCTGTGGCTCAAACCACATCTGGTCGTGTGGTTTTGTAACCATTCATCGGTGCAAGTGTGTTCCTGGACAGTTCACACTTCACGTATCTCAAGCTGAATGAGCTGCTACACACAACAATTTTAAAATCTCCATAACAACAAAAACAAGGTCCACGCGTTTGCATTTGTTTCCAGGAAGCTAAATGACAGTCATCAATCAGAGAAAAGGCCTGAATGTACATACTTGAGAACAACAAACTTCATTATAACAAAGACAAAGAAATATCTGAGTAGGGAATTCAACAGGAGGAGGGACATATGAATTGCTTTAAATAATCCTAAATGACTTTGTATTTTATCAGACTTTATACTAGGGCTTCACAATATTAGGAAAATATGCGATATTGTTGTTGAATATTGCGATAACGATATTTCTTGCGATATAACATTTCCCTAGAGAAATGCATTTTTTTATTATTGCCTATTTTTTTTATTATTTATTTATATGTAATGATCGTACTAAAATAAACAGCTAATAGATATTCGTCTGATGTAATTAAATCTAATTCTGGCTAAAAAGAAACTATATGTCAAGGAAGTTGCAAATATTTAGACTCCAAAACACTATGAATGACTTAAAACCCTCAGCAGATATTCTGACTTCTGGTTTGCTGTTACTATAAACCTGCCAATACAATATGAATTACTTTCAAACATTACTGATGAGTGTATGGTTACATGTAAATAAAAAGTAGTGTCTTAAAACAAGAGCATCTTTTAAACTAAATAATCTCTTTGGCTTGCCTGTTTTTTTTAAATGAAAATTATCAAACAAAAATTGAATAAAAAAAATACTATTTGTCACACACACACACACACGCACGCACACACTTGCTCCGCGACCGGCACTAGGACCCGGAAGTAATGCGGGCGCGAACCCAGAAGTATAAGAGGAGTAAACAAACCACCACATACAGCTTAGTCACCGAGTTCACGCATGTCGGTTCAGATTGTTTACTTTCTGATTCGAGTGTGTGTTTATAGGACGCGGGTTAAATGTGTGTTTTTCCCTTGCTCCCCTTCTGTGAGAGTCCTGTGACTAATTCACGTGGTTATTCTGCCTACTCGCTTGCTTCCGCGTTTGGGTTTACCATCCACGCTACAAAAGGCTAACGGCTAATCACTAAGTCTTCTGATCATCCGGGCTTAGTTCGAGACAGAATGAAGTATAAAGATATAAATAATAATAATACATATATATATATATATATATATATATATATATATATATATATAAAGATATCAGCGGGTATAAACGTAGTAAGGGCCCATCTGATTGGTCAAATGTGGACACACAAATGCTTGGCAAATAAAGTATTTATCGCAACTCTTTGCGATATGGTTATCGCGCATGCCATTATCGCGATAACGATATTTTTTCGATATATCGTGCAGCCCTACTTTAGGCATTTGGAAGACGCCTGTATCCAAAGCAACTTAAATTTTTATCTCATCAAAAGCTGTTTACATCGAAGCAGTTGAGGGTTAAGGGCCCAACAGGGACAACTTGGTGGTTTTGGGATTTGAACTTGGGACCTTCCAAACTGTAGTCCAATGCATTAAGCACTGAGCTGTCCCTGACATTTCTCTTTAGAAACTTAAATATCTCCTGTGTGTGTGTGTGTGTGTGTGTGTGTGTGTGTGTGTGTGTGTGCATATAACAAGCATAGTAATAAAATGTGCAATTTTGCATATTAAATTTGTATGGATGGATTCCGTATTTAGTTTTGGATGGATGCATTAATGGAAAGGGCAGGAATTGAATTTAATCAAGGCAACACTCACAAATCAATAACTAGTGCTTAAAGTTTGATCTACAATTGCAAAAAAAAAAAAAAAAAAAACTAAATTAATTGATCCGCGAGCTACAGGTGCAGCTGGCCCGGCTACAGCAGCGGAAAGCCACGCTGGAATCGTCACGGACCGACGCTCACCTGTCCCAGGTAAATTCTCGGCGTGAGAATTCTCCTATAACCTCAACCCCGTGTGTTTCTCTGCCCAGGTCCAACACACCAAGGACGCAGCCCGCCCAGTTTTCCTACACCCCGGCGCCGGGATACCACGGACCCTGGATACAGCAGCGGCGGAAGAAGCACGCCAAGCCCCGGGCGAGGACCTCTCCCCCTCCACCACCACCCGTCTTCGACATCTCGACCCGAAACCGCTTCACTCCTCTCCGCGAGACGGCCCACGACACGCTGGTCATCGGAGACTCCATCGTCCGGCACGTGCGTGCTACCACGGCTAAAGGTAAGGTGCACACACGCTGTTTACCTGGTGCACGTGTTCTTGATGTTGCTGCACAGGTGCCTGCTGCCCTGAGGAAGAACATTGGAGCTGTGGTTCTTCATGCCGGCACGAACGACACCAGGCTGAGGCAGACGGAGATCCTAAAGAAGGACTTCAGGAGCCTGGTCGAGAAGGTCCGCAGCACATCACCCACGACAAGGATCATCGTATCTGGACCGCTTCCCACATTTCAGCGAGGAATCGAGAAGTTCAGTAGATTATTTGCCTTTAATGAGTGGTTACAATCTTGGTGTCGACAACAGAAATTACGCTTTGTTGATAACTGGAATGTTTTCTGGGAGCATCCTAGGCTCTATCACACCGATCGCCTACACCCTATCAGAGCTGGAGCAGCGGTCCTCTCTGACAACATCTCCAGGACACTACGAACCATCTGACTGGCGGTAAGTCATACTGTAGATTCCAAACATATTAGCCACATCACAACTCACCGTAGTGATAGACGCACACACATAGCTTGTCCTATGGAAACTGTGTCTGTTCCCCGAATACTGAGAAAAAAGAATAAATTTGTTAAATTTGCCCGAAACAATCTGATAACCAGAAAACCAGAAAAAGGCAAAATAAGTAGTCAAAATCCACCTCTAAAGTTTGGAATACTCAACATTAGATCCCTTGCGCCTAAAGCACTTATTGTTAATGAAATTATCTCAGATTATTGCCTTGACGCACTCTGTCTCACCGAAAACTGGCTTAAACCAAATTAATATTTTGGTCTGAATGAGTCTACAGATCATCACCTCCTGACATATACTCTACCCGTAGAACAGATTAGCTGTGTCTCCCCACGTTATCAATCTGTTATATGAATCCCACTACTAAAGACAGATTCACAAGTAATCTGCCGGATCTGTCCCAATTTCTTATTAGACCCCTAAATGCAGATGATCAAGATGAAGTGACTAGCAGCATGGGCACTATTTTTACCAGTACATTAGACACTGTTGCTCCCATCAGATTAAAAAAAGTCAGACATAAAACACTTGCACCGTGGTACAACAGTCATACTCGCGCCCTAAAGAGAGCAACCCGTAACCTCGAGCGAAAATGGAGGAAAACTAAATTCGAAGTTTTCGAATTGCTTATAAAGACAGTATGTGCAGCTATAGACAGGCTCTAAAAACTGCTAGGACTGAGCATCTTAGCCAACTGATAGCAAGAAACCAAAACAATCCCAGGTTCTTATTTAGTACAGTGGCTCGCCTAACAAAACCTAAGATGCCCGCAGAGAGTATCCCATCACAGTTTAGAAGTGAAGACTTTATGGACTTCTTTAATGAAAAAATCAATAATATCAGGAAGAAAATAATGGAGGTTCAACTTCTAATAGTATCTCACGATCCAATTCAGCCTATAGCTTCACATTTAGATTTTCACTGCTTTACAGGTATAGGACAGGAAGAGCTGTATAAACTCATCACCTCGGCTAAATCAACAACGTGCCTGTTAGACCCAATCCCAACCAAATTTTTAAAAGAAGTGATGCTTACGGTTGGAGAGCCACTTCTAAACATTATTAATTCTTCATTACATCTAGGTCACGTCCCTAAACCTTTCAAGTTAGCAGTTATTAAGCCGCTTCTTAAAAAATCTCATTTGGACGCGAATGAAATAACAAATTACAGACCGATTTCAAACCTTCCGTTCGTATCAAAAATACTAGAAAAAGTAGTATCAGCTCAAATATGCACATTCTTGCAGGATAACAACATCCTTGAAGAATTTCAGTCAGGTTTCAGGCCCCATCATAGCACAGAAACTGCACTAGTTAAGATTACAAACGACTTCTTTTTAGCTTCAGACCAAGGCTGCATCTCATTGCTAGTCCTGCACGATCTTAGTGCTGCATTCGACACTATAGATCATAATATTCTCATAGATCGCTTACAAAATTATATAGGTATTCAGGGACAGGCATTAAAATGGTTTCGATCTTACTTGTCTGATCGTTACCATTTTGTAGATCTAAATGGAGAACCGGCGGCGCGGTGGTGTAGTGGTTAGCACTGTCGCCTTGCACCTCCAGGGTCTGGGTTCGATTCCCCGACCAGGCTCGATTCCCGTCTCTGTGTGCATGGAGTTTGCATGTTCTCCCCATGCTTGGTGGGTTTCCTCCGGTTTCCTCCCACAGTCCAAAGACATGCAGGTTAGGCTAATTGGCGTTCCCAAAATTGACCATAGTGTGTGAATGTGTGTGTGTATGTGTGCCCTGCGATAGATTGGCACCCTGTCCAGGGTGTACCCTGCCTCGTGCCCTGAGTCTCCTGGGATAGGCTCCAGGTCCCCCGCGACCCTAAATACAGGATAAAGCGGTATAGAAAATGAATGAATGAATGAATGAATAGATGGAGAACCGTCTGGTGTAATGCCAGTGAAATATGGGGTCCCACAAGGGTCAGTTTTAGGACCTCTGTTGTTCTCAATATACATGCTTCCCTTGGGTAACATCATTAGAAGACATGGGATTAGTTTCCATTGTTATGCTGATGATACCCAATTATGTATCTCAGACCAAACCAGACGAAATACCTAAGTTGTCTAGATTAACTGAGTGTGTCCAGGACATAAAAGATTGGATGACCAATAAGTTTCTTTTATTAAATTCAGATAAGACAGAGATATTACTTATTGGCCCAAAAAACCAGCACACAACAGCCTTCACAATTCAGCCTGCGCTTAGAAGGATGTACTGTTACTACCAGCTCAGCAGTAAAAGATCTGGGCGTAATATTAGACAGTAACTTGTCTTTTGAAAATCACATTTCAAATATCACAAAAACAGCCTTTTTCCATCTTCGAAATATTGCTAAACTTAGGAACATCTTATCCGTATCTGATGCAGAAAAACTAGTTCATGCATTCACGACCGCCAGACTGGACTATTGTAATGCATTACTAGGTGGTTGTCCTGCATCCTCAATAAACAAGCTTCAGTTAATCCAAAATGCAGCTGCCAGGGTTCTCACTAGATCCAGAAAATATGATCATATAACCCCAATATTATCATCCCTGCACTGGCTACCTGTTCAGTTTAGAATAAATTACAAAATAGTATTACTTACATACAAGGCCTTAAATGGTTTAGCTCCCACATACCTAACCAGTCTTCTGATGCGCTACAATCCACCACGCGCCTTAAGATCACAAAGCTCCGGACTTCTGGTAGTTCCCAGAATTTCAAAATCTACAAAAGGGGGTAGGGCTTTTTCATATTTAGCTCCAAAGCTTTGGAATAGCCTTCCAGACAGTGTTCGGGGAGCAGACACGGTTTCTCAGTTCAAAAGTAGACTCAAGACGCATCTTTTTAATCTGGCATACACATAACTCATCCCATAATCTCATACTCCAGTACACCTATACCGAATGGCAACTACGCTAATTCTCCCCATCTGTTCTGTATTTCTCTACCCATCCCGAGGCATCGGGAGATTTTGCCAGCTTCAGTAGACAAAGGCCGACCCTGCGAGGTTCCTGAGGCATCCAGAGAAGGACCAGCTCCAGCTGGATTCAGCTTTATGATGGTTGGAGCTACACATGCTGCTCCTATGCTTCCAGTGATCCAGACCTCATCTGCCCTCTGCACCTACTGACTCGTCCCTATGCTGAACTGGTCTTCATGTCAATTTAAATAATTTCTGTCATATTGAATTTTCACCTGCACAACACACAAGATGTTATATCATTTCTATCTGTTATCGCCCAAATGAGGATGGGTTCCCTGTTGAGTCTGGTTCCTCTCAAGGTTTCTTCCTAATGCCATCTCAGGGAGTTTTTCCTTGCCACCGTCGCCCTTGGCTTGCTCATCAGAGAAATTTCATTCATTCGTCTCATTATTATTATCTGCACATTTTTCTCACACATCCACACTTCCAATTATTTTCTTTTCTATTATTATTATTATTATTATTATTTATTTTATTTTTATTATTATTATTATTTTTTTTTTTTTTTTGTTAAATTTCTTTAATTTTTGTGAAGCTGCTTTGAGACAATGACCATTGTTAAAAGCGCTATATAAATAAAATTGAATTGAATTGAATAGTTTAAAAGACATTTTCCATTTGCTATAACTGTTACTTGACAAAGCATATAATTTGAGGCAGTAAATTAATCAAGGAGTTAATTGTTCCTCCCTTAGATTAGATTACATTAAATTAATAAAGTGTCTAATGACAGACATTTAGCATGTTAGGGCAAGGGCAGGGATCTATCTGAGATCTACCCCAACTTTTGGACTGCTCTCAGGATTGCACTTACCCTGCCTGTCATGCGCACTTGGCCCACGACCGGCACTAGGACCCAGAAAAAATACGGTCGTGATTCAGGAAGCATAAAAGGAGACAAAATGGCGCATCACATCGCTCAGTCATTGAGTTACCCATGCTGGTTCCGACGCTCCGCATCGTATTTGTGAGTACTCACCTATTTTGAGTTGTTCTTCTTGACGAGTGTGTGTTTAGAATGCGGGTTTATTTGTTCTAAATCCTTGCTCTCGTTCCAAGAGACTTCTAATAATATAACACGTGGTTATCCTGCTGATTTGCGCTACTTCCGCATTTGGGTTTACCATCCATGCTACACTGCTAAGTCTTCTGTTTCATCCCGGTTAGTTCATGACAGAATGACTGAGCCTCGTGCAGTGAACCCAGCGGATCACTCGCATCTCTGCGATGTGGTAAACCGGCACGCAGAGCTAATCGACAAGCTAACCGGAGAGCTCGTTACTCTTCCCTAGAGCGTCCGAGACATTGCGACCTTGCGCCGTGAGGTGGTGGAGCTTCAGCAGGAGAATGCAGCCTTTCGCAAGGCTGCCGCTAGCGCGGCTAGCCGGCCTCTCAACCTCCTCCCCCCTCTCTCCTCCTCCAACTTCTGATGTTTTTCTTTCATTTCCGGATAAATGGGACGGCAGTACGGGAAGTGTACTGTTTTTGTTAACTGCATTAGATTTTGTGTTTGAGTTTAACTCCAGCAAATACTGCACAGATCAATTGCGCATAGCTCTTCTCGTTTCGTTGTTGTACGGGCATGCAGCGGACTGGGCCACGGCGGTACTTCATTCAGACTCAGACACGGCTCAATCATATAATGAATTCAGCTATCGGCTGAAAATCACATTTGAACATCCAGCCGGTGAGGTGGAGACCGACACCAAGCTGTACCACCTGTGACCACTGTCGTCCATGAGCCGCCTATGAGGAATGGTGTCACTGGCTCCAGGGTGTCAGAGAGCCATTCATAATCTGGACAGACCACCAAAACCTGATCACCATCAGAAACCTGAAACAACTCAACCCAAGACAGGCGCGGTGGGCCCTGTTCTTTAAACATTATAACTTTCACCTCACATCCAGCCCGGGGTCCAAAAACACCAAGGCCAATGCCCTTGAGTTGACGTCAATGAGTAGTGATGCGCGGGTCGGGTATTTTTCCAACCCGCAGGTCACGCTTTTATGAAATTATTTGACCCGCGGGGTCCGTGAGTTAAAAGTCGACCCACGCATCACTAGTGCCTAGTGTGCGCCAGGGCTAAAGAGACACCAATCGACCGACGCCATCTTAACCATTGTCGATCGGTTCTAGAAGGCCGTACACCTGGTGGCCCTCGCCGGACTCCCGTCAGCCAAGAATACAGCCGAGCTGATATTAGAGCACGTAGTCCATCTGCATGTGTTGTCAAAGGACATCGTCTCGGACAGGGGGCCCCAGTTCACAGCTCGGTTCTGGAAGGCCTTCTGCCGTCTGATCAATTTCACCTGCAGTCTGTCGTCAGGATACCATCGTCAGGAACGGTCAGACTAACGGACCAACCAACAACTGGAGCGCTACCTGAGATGCTTCATCGCCAATCGCCAGCGCCCCTGGGCTCCCTACCTCGTCTGGGCAGAACTCTCCCATAATCTCCACATCTTATCTACCACAAATCTAAGCCCGTTTGAGGTATGCCATGGTTTCCAGCCTTCGATGTTCGATCACCAAGAACCAGAGGTTGATCAGCCCAACAGTTGGTCCGCAGATGTCAACGGCTGTGGAATCAAGCAAATCGAGCCATCCAGCAAGCTAACATCCGCTACACCACCCAGCATCGCCATCGACACCCACCGGGACGATTGTACAATGTAGGTGATAAGGTATGGCTTTCCACACTGAATCAGAAAAGCTCACACCTAGCTTCATCCGCCCTTATCACATCACTCTCCGCATTAAACCCTGTCACCTACAGGCTCCAGCTGCCTGCGGCGCTCCGGATCCACCCGATATTCCACACCTCCCAACTTAAACCATTCACTATCTCTCCCATGGTTTACTATTTATTGAAATATCAATTTCTAAAGCAATAAGATCAAATAACACCAAGTTCAAAACAGATAAAATACATGTGCAATTGTTATAAAAGGCTTACATTGTCTCTTACTGTATCTTTGTATATTTGACCCCATGTCTACGGAACCAGGGGGATTAGCTCCTCAGCAATCGTTTGTATTGCACTGGCCAATTCTGTATGCAACTTTGAATGAAACCATTTGTGCTTTGCTGTCCACTGATTCAGATTTTACCATGCGATTATCCTGCTGCCTGTATTCTGCCAGCTTTCTTTCAAAGAAGTCTAGTAGAGACAACACACTCCAGTCACGTTAATAAGCTAAGTGTCTTCCTAATTTGTTGGGTCTCATGCTGTCTGCTTCCAGCGGTTTAAGACACAAAACACACATAGGTCTCTCCTCTGCCCCCACCATTCCCACCATGAATCCAAGCGCAAGATAGGCTTCATCATATTTTCTTTTCAGGCTGATTAGGCTGATCGTGCTGAATTGCCTGCTTTTTTGTGGTCCATGTAAGAAATGTATCCATTGACGTTATTACGCTACTAACCCGGTTTGTGTCTGCAGTAAAGTTAGTGTTAGCGAATTATGTGAATATTCACATATTCGCATCTCTGGCTTCAATAGCTGCGTAAATAAACCCGCAAATAAGATAGCCACATATATTTCCTCTCTGCCTTGTCTTTAAGCTACAACTGCCTTTTTTTCGATTAACCACCTACTGTAAATTATATATGTTTGAAAACATAAACATCATTATTCTCTACAGCGCAACAATGACTTAGGGATCATCGCAAAATGCCGCACACCAACAAAAAGCATAGAACGATATTGATCTTCCCTTCTGTTCAGCGCCTGAATGTCACGTCTCACTATAGGTCTGTGTCGGCCGTGTTTGCGAGGCATGATCGCGGAGGCAAGCTGACGGTTAACAATGTTCTTTATTTTGAAAGAATAAACAAAACAAAACCACTCCAACACAAACTGACGTAATTGAACGGTTGCTAGACGCCTGACTGGAGTCCAGCCAGGCTATTTATAGAACTAAACATAAACACACTAATCAAATTAACTTCCCTCGGTTCAGGTGAGCTTCTACGTCACCTGACCGAGGTGCAAACTGGGAAATGAAGTAGAACTGAACAAAAAACCAAACTACAACTCAAAAACCAACACAAATGCAAATGGCGCTCTGGCGCCATCTAGAGGTTAACCGTTACATTACCCCCCCTCCCAAAAATGCTCCTCCGGAGCATTACCGGAGGCCCCGGACACCCAACCCAATGTTCTACCTCTAACCTCCTATCCAGGAGGCTGGGTGACGGGGCTGGAGGCATGCTCTGCGGCTGCTGGGCTGGAAGCGTGCTCGGCGGCTGCAGAGCTGGAAGCGTGCTCGGCGGCTGCAGAGCTGGAGAATTGCTCGGTGGCTGCAGAGCTGGAGAAGTGCTCGGCGGCTGCAGAGCTGGAGAAGTGCTCGGCGGCTGCAGAGCTGGAAGCATGCTCGGCTGCTGCAGAGTTGGAAGCATGCTCGGCTGCTGCAGAGCTGGAGAAGTGCTCGGCTGCTGCAGAGCTGGAGAAGTGCTCGGCGGCTGCAGAGCTGGAAGCGTGCTCGGCTGCTGCAGAGCTGGAGAAGTGCTCGGCTGCTGCAGAGCTGGAGAAGTGGTCGGCTGCTGTAGAGCTGGAGAAGTGCTCGGCGGCTGCAGAGCCGGAGAAGTGCTCGGCGGCGGCTGAGCTGGAAGCGTGCTCGGCTGCTGCAGAGCTGGAGGAGGGCTCGGCGGCTGCAGAGCTGGAGGAGGGCTCGGCGGCTGCAGAGCTGGAGGAGTGCTCGGCGGCTGCAGAGCTGGAAGCGTGCTCGGCGGCTGCAGAGCTGGATAAGTGCTCGGCTGCTGCAGAGTTGGAGACGTGCTCGGCGGCGGCTGAGCTGGAAGCGTGCTAGGCTGCTGCAGAGTTGGAGAGGTCACTGCGCTCGTAGACGGCGTGGGAGCGGTCACTGCGCTCGTAGACGGCGTGGGAGCGGTCACTGCGCTCGTAGACGGCGTGGGAGCGGTCACTGAGCTCGTAGACGGCGAGGGAGCGGTCACTGCGCTCGTAGACGGCGTGGGAGCGGTCACTGCGCTCGTAGACGGCGTGGGAGCGGTCACTGCGCTCGTAGACGGCGTGGGAGCGGTCACTGCGCTCGTAGACGGCGTGGGAGCGGTCACTGCGCTCGTAGACGGCGTGGGAGCGGTCACTGCGCTCGAAGACGGCGTGGGAGCGTGCAGCGCGCTCGACAGCGGCGTGGGAGCGTGCAGCGCGCTCGACAGCGGCGTGGGAGCGTGCAGTGCGCTCGACGACGGCTCAACGTCGTTCTTAAAGCCGGGAGGCGGCGGCAGAACAGGTGCGTGGGACAGCGGCTGCTGACATGCTAGCTCGCTGTCCTTGACGCCGGGAGGTGGCGTTGGAGCGTGCACGGCGCTCGACTGCAGCGTTGGAGCGTGCACGGCGCTCGACTGCAGCGTTGGAGCGTGCACGGCGCTCGACTGCAGCGTTGGAGCGTGCACGGCGCTCGACTGCAGCGTTGGAGCGTGCACGGCGCTCGACTGCAGCGTTGGAGCGTGCAGTGCGCTCGACAGCGGCGCCCCGTCATCCTCAAAGCCGGGAGGCGGCGGCAGACTGGGTGCGTGGGTCAGCGGCTGCTGGCGTGCTAGCTCGCTGTCCTCGAAGCCAGGAGGCGGCGGTAAGACGGGTGCGTCGGACAGCAGCTGTTGACACGCTGGCTCGCTGTCCTCAAAGCCGGGAGGCGGCGGCAGACTGGGTGCGTGGGTCAGCGGCTGCTGGCGTGCTAGCTCGCTGTCCTCAAAGCCGAAAGGCGGCGGTGAGACGGGTGCGTCGGTCAGCGGCTGCTGACACGCTGGCTCGCTGCTGAGTGTCTGCGAGAGAGGAGAAAGCTCCGAGCCCGCCTCGCGGTCATCCCGGAAGTGGAGGATCATCTGCTGGAGCTCCTTAACATGCTCCAGCATTTCACTCACCCGCTCCGGCTCCGGAATCCACCACATGAGCTCCTCCTCTCTCTGCTGCTGCTCTGCCTGGGGTTTTCTTTCCCCCTCGGCACCGCCGTACTTGGGCTTCCTCGCCCTTCTCTTCCGGCCAGTGCGGGGAACCACGTGACCCCGTGCCGCGTCGCCCCTGAATGGCGTCCGCCGAATGGCGAGCCTGCAGCCCTCCCAGCTTTGTGGTGTCTGCCTCTCTCTCTCCTCGCTGCTCTCTCGCAGGTGCTCCTGTTCTTCCAGCAAGCTGTACTCACAGCTGCGGTACATCTCCTCCTCGTCCTCTACCAGCCCGATGTAATTCCAGCCGTAGCACTCCTCTTCGCTGTCCCGCCAGTTCGTCAGCTCGGGCGAGATGGTCATCGCGCCTCCCCCAAAAAACTTCAGGAGGGAATCCTCCGCCATGCCTCTAGTTGGGTCTAGCAATCTGTCACGTCTCACTATAGGTCTGTGTCGGCCGTGTTTGCGAGGCATGATCGCGGAGGCAAGCTGACGGTTAACAATGTTCTTTATTTTGAAAGAATAAACAAAACAAAACCACTCCAACACAAACTGACGTAATTGAACGGTTGCTAGACGCCTGACTGGAGTCCAGCCAGGCTATTTATAGAACTAAACATAAACACACTAATCAAATTAACTTCCCTCGGTTCAGGTGAGCTTCTACGTCACCTGACTGAGGTGCAAACTGGGAAATGAAGTAGAACTGAACAAAAAACCAAACTACAACTCAAAAACCAACACAAATGCAAATGGCGCTCTGGCGCCATCTAGAGGTTAACCGTTACACTGAAAGATCAAAAAGCAACTTTGTTGATGCACTGGAAACTAGAAATGCCAGACTAGTACTACCTGATAAAATATAAATTTTTAACAAAAATACAGAAACATCAGCATACACATTGGAATGAATGATAATTACATATATAATACTGAAAGTTTCCTTATATATTGTTCCTCTGCAATTAACATGTCGATGATATAAATGGTTCCACTTTTTCTCCCGGCCCCCAACTGATGTTATTTTAATTTACTTGTATTAATGATCCATTTCTTTGTGTGTGATTATTTAGTTTCGAGTGTATGCTCTTCATTGTCAATAAAGAAAAGCATGAATTAGAATAGGTAATATCCTATTATTTTCCACTAATTTCCTCCCGTTCATTGTGCCCCACCTGTCATGTCTGTATTCCCCACTGGTGGGGCGCGCCCCACACTTTGTGAACCACGGCAATAGGGGAACATATCTCATATGATGCCATTATTGATGATTTGCATCTACTGTAGAAAGGCCAGAAATGTCAGATTTTAGTTTCAGTTTGTGTTGTGTTCTGCAGTGAAATAAATAATACAATTTTCCTTAGTGTGATTTATTCTATATTTTATTTGTATATTATTCTTAAAAATTTTAAATAGTTTTTTTAAATAATATTTGTTTGTACAGAGTATATTTATTTAAGTTCTGAGTAGTTTATTTATTTTTTGCAAAAATTGGTCTGAACGACATGTAGTGTTACTACAATAAAACGTGTGGTGTGTACAATTTTTTTTTATTGGGGGGAGGGGGGGCTAGGGGCTTGGCTTGGGGTGCCGGGAGGGAGTCTCGTCTGGGGAGTAATTCAGTGTAGAACCGCCACTGTTCAAGCCCACTATTTAATGTAATATCACAATATTTGTTTAATAAATGTAATGCAAATTTGTCTAGTAACTTAGTAGCCCAGTGTATGTCAAGTTATCTGGAAATTTGCACATGAACTTCTGATTCAAACTCGGAAAAAAGCCGTTAGCCAACTAAAAGGGACACAATGATCATCTCTGAAATCACTTTTTAATTCTTGTGTTTGACAGCTTGGCAGGTTACACAACAATTGTTCAATGTGGATTCAACTAGAGTGGTCAATAATCATAAATGAAAAACCACAAAGAAAGAGGTATATCACTACTTCTGATAAACAATAGTTAAATAAAATGTAAACAAATACCACAACAAAATTATTTAAATAATCTTAACACATACTACTCCAGATACAAGATGGCGGAAGATACAAGATGGCGCCGGTGAGGTTGGCTGCCGTCACGACGGCTCCGACCACCTTTTCTTTGTTTTTGTTCTTTAAGTTAGTTTTCAGTGTTTTAAAATCGGCAAAATCATCACCATTGAGTACATTAGGTATGATAGAGACACTCTTGTTTCTATTGGTATACAATGTACTCACAATTCGACGTTTTTAACTCCGAGTGAGTTAAAGATCCGAGTGAGCCGAGTGAGATCCTGAGGGAGAACAATGGACGCGACGCGAAGCGGAGGCCTCGAGGGAAACGAGCTGGCGTGAGGAACCGGCTGAGAACCCGTGCACACCGCACACCTCTGCCTAGCATCCTGCTCGCCAACGTCCAGTCACTGGAAAACAAACTCGATGACCTCAGGGCCAGGATAAAGTTCCAGAGAGACATTTGGGACTGCAACCTTCTCTGCTTCACCGAGACATGGCTGAACCCAGCTGTGCCAGACCATGCCATACAACCAGCCGAGTTTTTCTCGGTTCACCGCATGGACAGTACGCGGGACTCGGGGAAGTCAAGGGGAGGCGGCGTGTGCTTAATGGTGAACAACAGCTGGTGCAACAGCGCGAGCATTGTTCCTCTTACACGCTCCTGCACACCAAACCTGGAACTACTGTCCATCATGTGTCGTCCTTTTTATCTTCCACGGGAGTTCACATCGGTCATAATCAGTGCCGTTTACATCCCACCACAAGCAGACACTGACACTGCCTTATGCGAGCTGCATGAGGCGCTCACACAGCACCAGACACAACACCGGGACGCTGCGCTCATTGTGGCGGGGGATTTTAATAGTGCCAACCTCAAACGCGCAGCGCCGAACTTTTATCAGCACATCACCTGCCCCACCAGGGGCGAAAGGACACTGGACCATTGTTATACTACGGTCAAAGACGGTTACAAGGCACAATCTCGTCCAGCGTTTGGTAAATCCGACCACGCCGCCATCTTCCTCATGCCAAAATATAAACAAAGGCTGAAACAGGAAGTTCTGGTTCAGAGGGAGGTCGCGCGCTGGACGGACCAATCGGTGGCCGCTTTACAGGACGCACTCGATGACGCAGACTGGGACATGTTCAGAAACAGCTCCGATGATGACGTCAGCGTGTTTACGGAAGCGGTTGTGGGATTTATTGGGAAGGTGGTAGACGATACGGTGGAGAAAAAGACTATCAGAACGTTTCCCAACCAGAAGCCGTGGGTGGATAAAACCATCCGCGACGCTCTGAGATCTCGCACAGCTGCCTACAACACGGGACTTGTGTCGGGGGACATGGAACCGTACAAGGCTGCGTCATATAACGTGCGGAAAGCAGTGAAAGAGGCGAAGCAGCGCTACGGGAGAAAACTAGAGTCACAGCTTCAACAGAGTGACTCTAGGAGCCTGTGGCAGGGACTGAGAACAATAACGGATTATAAAGCACCAACATCCGGTATGACGAACGCGGACGCGACTCTGGCAGACGAGCTCAACACCTTCTATGCTCGCTTCGAGGCTGCAGCTAAAGACGCTAGCGATGCTAATGCTAACGGCGCTAATGCTAATGGCGCTAATGCTAGCAGCGCTAACGGCTGCAGACAGGAAGACACTGCCAGCACCGGGAACGCGCTCATCATCTCCGAGCACGACGTGAGGAGAGCCTTGAGGAGAGTGAACACCAGGAAAGCAGCAGGACCAGACGGCATCTCAGGCCGTATCCTCAGAGCCTGCGCAGACCAGCTAGCACCTGTGTTCATGGAGATATTCAACATCTCTCTATCTCAGTCGGTGATCCCCACATGCTTCAAAGAGTCCATCATTGTTCCTGTCCCGAAGAAACCACATCCTGCTTCCCTCAATGACTATCGCCCTGTAGCCCTCACCTCAGTAGTGATGAAGTGCTTTGAACGCCTTATCAGAGACTTCATCATTTCTTCACTACCCGACACACTGGACCCACTACAGTTTGCATACCGTCAGAACCGCTCCACAGACGATGCAATCTCTCATCTCCTCCACACATCACTCACTCACCTGGACACTAGGAAAGGGAATTATGTTAAAATGCTCTTCATTGACTACAGCTCTGCTTTTAATACCATAATTCCCTCCACACTCACCACCAAGTTGGAGCACCTGGGACTCAGCTCATCTATATGTCAGTGGATCTCCAATTTTCTGACTGGCAGACCACAGGCAGTAAGGATGGGCGGACATGTCTCAGCTACACTCACTCTCAGCACTGGAGCCCCCCAGGGTTGTGTTCTGAGCCCCCTGCTGTACTCTTTGTACACCCACGACTGCGTGGCCACTACCAACTCCACCTCCATCATCAAGTTTGCTGACGACACCGTCGTGGTCGGACTGATCACCAACAATGATGAGTCGGACTACCTAGAGGAGATTGGAAATCTGGAGAACTGGTGCCAGAGGAACAATCTCCTCCTGAACGTCAGTAAGACAAAGGAGCTGATAGTGGACTTTAGTACAAAGCAGGAGAGGAACTACCAGACCCCCGTCATCAACAGGAGCCCAGTGGAGAGAGTGGACAGCTTCAGATACCTTGGTGTTCACATCACGCAGGACCTGTCATGGTCCTGTCACATCAACACCGTGGTGAAAAAAGCCAAGCAGCGTCTCTACCACCTCAGACGCTTGAGAGACTTTAGACTGCCCTCCAAGGTCCTCAGGAACTTCTACTCCTGCACCATAGAGAGCATCCTGACGGGAAACATCACGACCTGGTTCGGGAACAGCACCATGCAGGACAGACGAGCTCTACAGGGGGTGGTGCGATCAGCCGAGCGCATCATCCGCACTGAGCTCCCTGACCTCGATCTACAGCAAGCGGCGCTGGACTAAGGCCAGGAAGATCATGAAGGACCTCAGTCACCCCAGCAATGGACTGTTCTCTTTGTTGCGGTCTGGGAAGCGATTCCGCTCCCTAAAGGCCAACACAGAGAGGCTGAGGAGGAGCTTCTTCCCGCAGGCGATAAGGTCTCTCAATCACACCTCCACACAGGACTAATAACATCTTTTAAGCTCACAACACTGACTGGACAATCATGGACACATTCATACACACTTGCACTAAATATTTATACATCTGGACAATTGCACATGTCACCTTTCATGCATATTTGCACAACCACTGACACTTTAATTCTATATACATATATACTCCATCTACCCTATATTTCTATATTTTGCAATATTTTATTATGCCCTTATTGTACAGTTAATTTTACTAGTTAAAATTATTTCTTTAGTATTTCCTTTTTATTGATTATTTATTTTACGTACAAGCTTTTATTTTATTTTTAAGGTCACTGGCGGTCGCATAAGCATTTCACTGCATATTATACTGTGTATGACTGTGTATGTGACAAATAAAATTTGAATTTGAATTTGAATCCATGAACTGTTTAGCAAACATGTAATACACGACATCATGTTCAATTTTTTGTCAATACAGTGGAACCTCGGATTACGAGCATAATTTGTTCTGGAAGCGGGTTCGTATTACAAAACATTCGTAAATCAAAGCAAATTTTCCCATAAGAAATAATGGAAATTCAAATTATTTGTTTCACAGGCCAAAAAAATTAATACATAAAAATAATTAACACGAAATATAAAGTAAAAATAAAACAAATTAACCTGCACTGTACCTTAAAAAAAGTAAAAATACAGATATTTTTCAGACAGATAAGTGTTTCATTTATGCGCACAGACGCTGTGTGGGTGTGTGTGTTTTTCTCTCTCTTGCGCTGTGGAGTGTGTGTGTGCGCATGTTATGTGTGTGCGTGCAATTTGACACCTTGCAGGTTGTGTGTGAGTGAAACACCCCCTCTCTGCTTCACAAATGGTGTCCATTTACACGCGCGCACACACATAACACACACTCAAACACTGACACAAACTAAAAAACGAGAGAGAGAGAGAGAGAGAGAGTGTGTGTGTGTGCGTGTGTGTGAGAGAGAACCGGCGCAGTGTCAAATTATGCACGCGTGCGCACACACTGCAGCAAGAGAAAGAAAAACACACACGGATGTTGATTATACCAGTAAGAGACGAGCACTAAGACCAAACCGTTGGCTCAGTTGTCATCACGTGACGCTCAAATCAAGAAGCGCATGTGTGATACATGATACTCGGTGCTCGTAAACAAAGACAATGCAATCCAAGTCAAAATTTATTAAAAACTACTACTCGTAATCCGAGGTTTTACTGTACATGGAAACTACACTTAAACAAAGCATAACATACAGTGGGGCAAAAAAATATTTAGTCAGCCACCAATTGAGCAAGTTCTCCAACTTAAAAAGATGAGACAGGGGACTTCTGGTTTAGGACGCGAATGGAGTAGACGTGTCTAACTCGTGGTCCCTGTTAAGATTTCCTTTTTTCACAGTTAACCATCCTCAACCAATTTAATAGTTTTGCAGGTAGTTGGGAAACATATTTGATATCTAAGGAAGCAGAAAATGGCATCTAAATTAGCTAAACAGGCGAAGAAAGATGTTACCCCCAAAGACGACACGCGTGCTGCTCATGGGGAGATTAGTATGGCGGCCTTGTCAAGTTTACTGGAAGAGCACAGAGCCGCTCTCTCGGCTGAATTCAAAACTGCATTAACGTCTTTGGAGACGAAACTTGACCTCGTTCAAACTGCGGTGTCAGATCATGGTTCACGAATAACATCACTGGAATCTAACGCAGATCTCGTCAGCGAGCGAATTTATTCGTTGGAAGCGGTATGTGCCGAGCTAACTGAGAACTATACCAAGCTTAAGACCAAAACGGCTGACTTGGAGAGTCGTAGTCGGCGTAACAATGTCAGGATCATTGGCATACCCGAGTCCGTCGAGGGTCCTCGCCCCACCGTGTTCTTTTCTGAGATGCTGTCGGAAGTTATGGGCGAACAAGTCTTGCCGTCTCCTCCGGAGCTCGACAGGGCGCATCGTGCACTTGTTGCAAAGCCAAAACAGGGAGGAAAACCGAGAGTGGTAATAGTTAGTTTCCATCGGTACCAGACTAAGGAGGTGGTGATGCGAGAGGCACGTAAGAGAAGAGGAACGCTGCAGTATTGTGGCAAGCCAATCGCTCTGTACGATGATTACAGCTTAGAAGTCCAGGAACAGCGCGCTCAATATCGTGGGGTAATGGCAGAGCTTTACTCTCTGGGATTTAAACCATCTCTTCTCTTCCCGGCAAGATTGAAGATTACGACCAAAGAGGGTGAACAAAAACAGCTCACATCGGTAGACGAGGCCAAGAACTTTTTAACAGCTCATCGGAACGTCCAGTAGAAGGTAGACCTGCTGAAGCCCAAAAGATGTTATACTGTTCACTTGTAAAGTTCGAGTAAAGCTGTCTTTTTTTGTGGATCTCAACGTTTCCATTTCAAGGGTTTATAATGGATATCTCCTTGAGAGTCAAACATATATTTTTCTGTTGACCTCTATTGACTGTATGCTGTTGCATTCGACTTGATTCGCCCTGTTCAGCATTGTTAAATACTCTTTATGGTATGTTTCCCGGTAGATGATTACATGCTATAAATTTACTCATATGTTAAGCCTACTACCTGACGTGTTGATTATGTTTAATATTGAGGATATTTGATTCCAAGGAACAGAGATTATATAAGGTAAGGGGATATAAGGAAGTGTGTTAAAGTGTGTTATTTTTTGAAGGTAGTTTTGTTGTAGTTGTTATGTGTTCTGGGGGTTGGGTTGATTGGGTGGGAGGGTAGGAGATTTCTATGGGGTGGTGTTATGCCGGCTTTACATTCTCGGGATTTGGTGCTCTTTTGCTGTTCTTTAGTTTCATCTTTGTAGTTTATTTTTTATTTATTTTTATATTTCTAATCTTCATCCACTATCCTCTGATGTCTTTTTGGAATGGGTAGACAGCTGAGACTTATGAGCTGGAATGTCAAAGGCGTAAAATAATTTGGTAAAAAGAAACAGAGTTCTTGCTCATATTAGACAGCTTAGAGCTGAGATTACATAGTACATAGTACAGACCAATCTCGACTCAACTGTAGGTGGAACGGGCAGATTTTTCACTCCTCATTTCAGGCAAGGGCAAGAGGCGTAGCGATTCTGGTTGATAAGAATGTCCCTTTTGTACCAAATGATATTATATCAGACAAGAACGGACGTTATATAATTGTTTCAGGCACTTTATGCAATAAAAATATCACGTTAGCTAATCTCTACGCACCTAATTTCGATGATGTGAGTTTTTTCAAACTAGTTCTCTCCCGGCTTCCTGATCTAAATTCCCATTCTCTTATACTTGGGGGAGACTTTAACTGTTGTTTAGATCCGGTGTTAGATCGCTCTTCCTCCAAATCATGCACCCCAAATAGATCCTCCATTCACCTAAAAAGTTTTATTTCTGAGTATGGCCTATCGGATGTATGGCAGTTTCTGAATCCCCAAAAAAAAGAATATTCTTTTTTCTTGAGCGTCCATCATTCTTACTCTCGGATTATTTTATCTTGGATAATGCCTTAATTCCTAGTGTCCAATCCTGCGCATACCAAAGTATTATTATATCGGACCATGCTCCTCTTCTTCTTGATCTGACTTTTCCGAATTTGCCTTCCCCTAGGAGGAACTGGCGTTTTAATATTTCACTTCTGGCAGATGAGAACTTTGTCTCCTTTGTCGCTGACCAGATTTCTTTTTTCCTAAGCATCAATAAATCGCCGGAGGTCTCAGACTCAGTAGTGTGGGAGACCCTTAAGGCATATATAAGAGGTCAAATTATTTCATATGCCACTAATAAAAAAAATTTTCCAAAGAAAAACAAATATCCCTGGCTAATGAGATTTCTAAATTGGATGAACAAAATGCTAGGTCTCCGACACCGGATCTGTATAATAGGCGTCATAAATTGAAGTGTGAGCTCGATTTACTTTCGACCAACGAGATAGAGGGTCTTCTGAGAAGAACTAGGAGTGTTTTTTATGAAAGCGGGGAGAAATCGGGCAAATTATTGGCTAATCAGTTGGGTGGGCTCCAGGCAAAACAAATCATAAGCGGTCTTCGTCTAGATAATGGGGAGATCACAACGGATCAAAGTATTATTAATGAAAAATTTAGAGATTTTTACTCCACTCTATACACTGCTGACCCCTTCTCGCAGAAGGATACTAAACAATTTCTTGATCAATTAAATGTCCCCATACTATCTTCTGATGCTCGTAATCTTTTAGAAAGTCCAATTTTAGAGGAGGAGGTGGTAGCTGCCATTGTCTCCTTGCAATCTGGGAAATCCCCAGGACCCGATGGGTTTCCGTCAGATTTTTATAAAAAATTCTCTGCACAGCTTGCTCCCTTTCTGACGACAGTGTTTGCAGAGTCCTTTAAGACCGGTATTCTCCCCCCAACTTTAAATCAAGCATGTATCTCCTTATTGCTAAAAAAGGATAAGGACCCTCTAGATTGTACTTCATATAGGCCTATTTCCCTGCTTAATTGTGACGTAAAAATTTTAGCTAAGGTGCTTGCCTCAAGACTTGAAGGTGTTCTCCCCACCATCATTTCACCTGATCAAACTGGATTTATAAAGAATCGTCAGTCCTTTTTCAACATCCGCCGTTTACTTAATGTGGTATACTCTCAGCATCATTCTGTCCCAGAATGTGTTGTCTCTTTAGATGCTGAGAAGGCGTTTGACAGGGTGGGGTGGGAATACCTTTTTTTAGTTTTGGGGAAATTTGGGTTCGGTCCAGCCTATCTCGCTTGGATCAAATTACTCTATAGTGCTCCCACCGCTGTAGTTTTGACCAATGGCCTGTCTTCTCAACCGTTTAAATTACATCGTGGAACTCGTCAGGGATGCCCGTTAAGCCCACTATTATTTGCCCTTGCTATTGAGCCTTTGGCAATTGTTCTACGTGAATGTCAACAGATTACGGGGATTTCACGTGGTGAGGCAGTGCATAAAGTTACTCTATATGCAGATGATTTATTGCTTTTTATTTCTAACCCACAGACTTCTCTACCGGCAGCTCTTTCCTTACTTGAGAATTTTGGTCAGCTCTCTGGCTATAAACTCAATCTGCATAAAAGTGAATGTTTCCCAATTGGTAAAATAGACATGCAGTTACAGTACTCCAACATACCACTGAAGATGGTAAAAAATAAATTCACTTATCTTAGTATCTGTATTACTCGCCAACATAATCATCTTTTTAAACATAACTTTGGTACTCTTCTTGAACAAACCAAGAAGGATCTTTCCAAATTTTAACTCCATCAAAATGAAGGTGCTTCCTAAATTTCTTTATCTCTTTCAGTGTTTACCTCTGTTTATTCCTTTATCATTTTTCAAATCTTTGGACTCTGTGCTCTCTTCTTTTATTTGGAATGGTAAACACCCTTGTCTGCGTAAAGTATACCTTCAGAGGTCTAGACGAGATGGTGGTATGTCCCTACCTAATTTTAAGTTTTATTACTGGGCAGCTAATATACGAAATACACTGTATTGGTGGCATTATCACCTTCTACCTAATAAACCATCTTGGGTGGACATGGAGATGCATGCACATAAGCAAATTTCCCTTCCTGCACTTCTTGCAACCAAATTACAGTCAGTTACAGACAATTACAGCCGACTGCCCGGTGGTAAAACACTCGGTGAGGATTTGGACTCAATTTAGGAAATCATTTGGTCTTGGGGATCCTTCTCTTCTTAGCCCAATTGCACGTAACCACTTTTTCTTGCCTTCAATGCAAGATGGGTCATTTAGGAGCTGGTCTGACAAAGGAATAAAATGCTTCACTTTTCTCACTTTTTTTTTTTTACCTTTCCTTTCTTTATTTTTATTTATTATTATTATTTTATTTTTTAATTTTAGTTATTTTTATTTAGACGTGTATATATATATATATATATATATATATATATATATATATCTGTACCTTGTATTGTTTTATTATTATCTGTTTGATATATTTATTATTCCTTTTTGAATTTATGGACAGCATGAACGCTATCCTAGGGATTGGTCGGCAAGGGTTGGGGGATTGTGAAGTGTGATATCCTGTGAAAAATCAATAAAAATATTAAAACCTAAAAAGATGAGAGAGGCCTGGAATTTTCATCATAGTGTGGCGACTGTCATGCCTTGCGGGAGGGATTCTTTTTGTGTTCACCCTGTTTGGGACGTTTGTTTTAGGTTAGCGGCTTCGGCCAAGTTTGAGTATGTGTATGTGTGTGCTATCTTTCTGTATGTGCTGGTTCAATAAACTACTCCCAGTCATTAGATTGGGCAGCCACCAAGCTCACTCGTCCTCCAAGTTCAGATTTATATATTGACTATGTATTCGCTTCCTTTGAACAGTTAGTGTCACAATTTGGTCTTACTAAATCTGATTTTTTTTTTAGAGTATTGCAAGTTAGAGACTATGTTAGGTCATCCTTATCAGATTTCCCAGTGTTGCCTGCTGAAAACCCTTTGGATAGCTTCCTTTCGTGTAACGTATTAGCGAAGGGCTCAATTTCTACTATTTATAATCTAATGATAAATCGGTCAGTTTCCTCCTTAGACAACATCAAGAGAGCTTGGGAGGAAGACCTTGGTGGACCACTCTCAGATGACACATGGAAGTGTGCTCTTAAGCAGGTCCACTCATCATCTATGTGTGCTCGCCATTCTCTCATTCAGTTTAAAGTAGTACATAGAGCTCATATTTCCAAAGTGAAGTTAGCCCAAATGTTTCCTGGTACCAGCTCCTTGTGCAACAGATGTCAGTGTGCTGAGGGTACTTTAATTCACATGCTATGGACGTGTCCTAAATTAGAGCATTTCTGGCGATCAATATTTAACACCCTATCAGTGGTTCTTAAGTACAGATTAGAGCCAGAACCCCTTGTAGCATTGTTTGGAGTTGCTCCTGAGGAGTTACGGATGTCAGCATCATGGTGTAAAATTTTAGCTTTCTCCTCTTTGTTAGCACGTAGAGCTATTCTACTTAAGTGGAAGGATCCTCTCCCACCTACACACATTCATTGGGTTAAAGAAATTGTGTCTTGTCTCTACCTCGAAAACATTAGGTACTCTTTAAGAGGATCGGGAAAACAGTTCTTTAAAGTGTGGCGCCCTTTCTTTGATTATGTTGATACCTTTAAATAATGCTCTATCATTGATTTGAATGCCTCTGTAATTTTTGAAATTTTTTTTTTCTTTTCTCACTTTTTTTTTTTTTACCTTTCTTTTCTTTATTTTTATTTATTATTATTATTTTATTTTTTAATTTTAGTTATTTTTATTTAGACGTGTATATATATATATATGTATATATCTGTACCTTGTATTGTTTTATTATTATCTGTTTGATATATTTATTATTCCTTTTTGAATTAATGGACAGCATGAACGCTATCCTAGGGATTGGTTGGCAAGGGTTGGGGGATTGTGAAGTGTGATATCCTGTGAAAAATCAATAAAAATATTAAAACCTAAAAAGATGAGAGAGGCCTGGAATTTTCATCATAGTGTGGCGACTGTCATGCCTTGCGGGAGGGATTCTTTTTGTGTTCACCCTGTTTGGGACGTTTGTTTTAGGTTAGCGACTTCGCCACGTTTGAGTATGTGTATGTTTGGGACGTTTGTTTTAGGTTAGCGGCTTTGGCCAAGTTTGAGTATATGTATGTGTATGCTATCTTTCTGTATGTGCTGGTTCAATAAACTACTCCCAGTCATTAGATTGGGCAGCCACCAAGCTCACTCGTCCTCCAAGTTCCCTAGTGGCGGAGAATAACGCTACAATAGGTATACCTCAACTATGTAGAGAAAAAAATGAAAAAAAAATCCAGAAAATCACTTTGTATGATTTTTGATGAATTAATCGGTAAATTCCTCGGTAAAATAAGTATTTGGTCACCTACAAACAAGATTTCTGGCTCCCACAGACCTGTAACAACTTCTTTAAGAGACTCTTCTGTCCTCCACTCATCTGAAATCTGACAAAAGAATGATCTGAAAATCTGAAAAGATATGTGCAATGATTAACATTAATGAACATACACTTAGGCGCAGTTACACATTTTTTCCACAGGACTGTTATTTTCTCAATTCTGATTAATCAGGTGGTACTGAATCATTTCCTTTAAAATATATAATTTTATAATTGGAATGTAGCTTGCCAGTAATGCAACTACTGGATGCCAACAAGAAACAAAAACAATGAATTAGGAATGTATTTCAGATTTCAAATTGAATCACAGGTTTTATTACACCAGTTCCAATTCCATAACATCTCTACAGTTACAACGTACACAGGGATAGTTAACACTGCTCTGCCTGGTGGCACTGTTTGGTTTAAAAACAAAAGCATAGGAGGAGGTTTAGGTGCCATAAAAGCAAACAATTTGTTCCTATGGAGGATTTGAACAGCCTTAACTAAGTAAATTTGCACAAGTCGACTGGTGTTGGGTTCCAACTGGTTCTGTTCCAGCATCTCCCACTCACTCACTCACCTTCTATACCGCTTTATCCTGTATTCAGGGTCACAGGGGCCTGGAACCGATCCCAGGAGCCTTACGGCACGAGGCAGTGTACACCCTGGACAGGGTGCCAATCCATCCAGACTTTGGAAATGTCACAGCCTATCTAAGTATTGGTACTGACCATATGGTTCTCTTGATGCACACAATTTACACATAATGGATACTACCTGTATGATAATCTACTGTCCAATCATTTCAACTTGAACCAACGGCAAGTTTATTATTTGCTTAAACAGGTCAAAGTTTTAACATGCATTTTACACGTGTAGGAAGTTTTACAGATTTTTTTTATATAAAAGGCATATATTTACATGGTCATTTTATTTATTCTGGATTTTTACACAAGTAAATATAATATAATAATTGTATGTTGTTGTTGGGTTTTTTTTAACATTTTTAAAAACATTTTAATAACATTAGGTTGGGCCTGAAACAAAAATATACAGACTTTCTTTATCATCATCCTTGGAGCCTTTAACAGAACAAATCTAACCCGCGACCTACCAAAATATCCTCAGCCCACATCACACCTCTGGTAAAACCCCACTATCATCCTTCAACACTTCAATCGTGGAGTCTTTCAAGTTTTTGGGAATAACCATTTCCCATGACCTGAAATGAGAACCCAACATCAACTCCATCCTCAAAAAGGCCCAGGAAAGAATGTACTTCCTTCACCGCCGAACGAAATACAGTCTGCCACAGGGGCTGTGGATACAGTTTTATACTGCAGTCAATGAGTCTGTGCACATCCATCACTGTCTACAGACCCCTCACACCCAGGACACATCCTCTTTCACCTCCTCTGCACAGAAACAGTTTATTTCTTCAGGAAATCACACTCATAGACAGTTAAATTGGACTATTTTCAATGTGCTGTAAAAAAAATAAAAAAAAATAAAAAAACACCAACACATGTTTTTAGTAAAGTCTTATAGCTTTCTATAAAAGACTGTTATTTGCACAAATACTGTATATTGTGTAAAAGCACCACCATGCTTCCAACATCCTATAGCACATTACTACTACATGCTATTTTGCACTATTTATTATAGCTTATGTGACGCACACAGGGCTACTCGCCCAACTTTGCACATTTACCAGGATGCCCCAATTCTGTAAAGTTAATGAATGTTGTGTATTTACTGTGTCTAGTGCTTTGTCTACAATAAATGTACAGTGTTTTATGTTGGTCTATACTTTGAGAGCCACAAACAGCTGGAATCAAATTTCTTGTGTGTCAACATACTGTACTTGCCGATTAAAACCAGATTCTGATTCAACTTCAAGAGCTGCATTAGGTGTTTAACTGGGAAACAATTCAACTAAATTAACATGCTAAAACTGTTCCACATTGACCCACTTGTGTAACTAAAGCCATATCATTATATAAAAAATGTAACACATTATACAAAGTACAGTACCTAAGTGTATGTACTGAACATTTATTAATACATAAACTAAAAAGGTCCTGAAGTCTGGTTTAGGTCTTCATGTCTTTGGTAAAGGTTAATTATTCCAGCATCATGCAGTTTTTTCCAGGTTTTTATCTCCAGATTATAGTCATGATTGACATAAAACATAACTCGAGTTTTTGTGGTTCTGTCATAGTAATAGTTGGGGTATTTTTTGTGCTCTGCAGTGATGAATCCATACACGTCCACCTGAATTACGATAAGGAGAGAAATGAGCTGTATGTTAGGGCAAGAATAACAATTAATAATTAATAATTACAGAAGAAGAAGAATGATCATAAGAACTGTAATAAGGAATATATTCTAGGTGACATGTTCAAAAGAATAATAATGGCATACATTAACAAATATAATATGGTACATAAAAAACTAAATCATAATCATTTTAATAGTAAGAAATGACATAAAAGTCAGAACAATTAAAAGTACATCATTCTTCTTCTCATAATAATAATAATAATAATAATAATATGATATATAATTAAATAACCAATATAGTAGTAATATCAGTTTTATCAAGAAGAACAAAAATAGGAAATAAGGATGGTAATGATAAGTTTATGATTATACAATTGATTGATTGATTATTGATTTGAGATTAAATAAATAAATAAATAAATAAATGCTGACTATATCACAGGTGTGAAGAGCTAAGAACAATGCGAACGCTCCATTGGTGGGTCTGTAGAAATACCAGGATGATCTGTTCAGAGTTTCAGATGGCATAAACCTGAAATAAAAAGTAAATAAATACATCTGTAATAATGTAATATTAATATTAAGAGAAAGCCTTAACTACCCAAAGAACTGCTTTGTTCCTACTAGTCTTTAAAATGTTGTAAACAATGAGAAGTGCACGAAATCATCCTCTTCAAACCTGTTCCGGACGTATCTTAGAAAGTCAGGATGAAGCACATAAAATTTATCCTCTTGGAAGCGGTCGCTGTAGTACGTCCATGGTCTGAGTAAGAAAAGCTTCTTTAGAAACACTTACTGGTAAGTAAAGTAAATAAAGCAGCAGGAGAATTTCAAGTATTTAAAGAACATGTCATGATTTATATGAAAAACTGGTGAAAACCGGCTCTGTGGCAATGGTGTTCCGCTTCTGGAGTGGACAGAGGTGAAGACGACAGCAGTCAAGATTCAAGATCTTGTCAATCAATGATTTGATTTGATCTTAATTGTCATTATTTTATGTCATTTAAACATTGAATTTTAATGCTAAATTTCTGTCTCAATACTTATGTGTGCCACTGTGTATACTCAGTGACTGAGCAACAGAAAATATCAATCTTACCCGTGTCCTTTGTAGGATCCGTTTATCCTTTTCGCTTCTTTCAGAAGGCTTTCAAGCCACACGAAATCTCTCATCCCCTCTGGAATCATCAGATATATAATCCCCTTTGGATATAAATGAAAATCATTTAGTTTAATTACTGTTGATTTTATTACATGAACACATTTAAACAAACTTCCATGATTAGTTTAAGCTTGTCATAGACAGTTGAGTTAAATAACTTTTAATCCCTTTTTATTTTTAAGTCAATAAAAGACTTTGGTTTATATGAAGACACAGTTTATGTTTCATGTACATGTTATTCCATTTTCACAAACAGATCATTTGTCAAATAATGTTGTAATGCTACTGGTCACACGACAAACCCACAGTAAGCTGCGCCACGGGTTTCCACTCAGACAGGCCTACGGCAACCCTCTCAAGCCGTCATTAGGCAACGCTTACAGTACATTGTGACGGTTAACCCCTAGAGGGCGCCTAACGCCCATTGTTGGTTTTTGTTGTAGTTTGTTTTTACGTTGTATTAAGACTTCATTTCCCAATTTGCACCTCGGTCAGGTGACGTAGAAGCTCACCTGAACCGAGGGAAGTTAATTTGATGATTAGTTTAATTATAAATAGCCTGACTGAATCTCAGTCAGGCGTCTAGCATTTGTTGATGTAGCTTAGTTTGTGTTGGAGAGCTTATGTTTTGTTTATGTTCTTATATGTACAAGAAAATAAAGAACGTTATTGAACCGTCAGCTCGCCTCCGCAGTCATGCCACGCAAACACGCCCGACACAGACAGAGAAGGAATCATGACAGACTGCTAGACCGTACAAGTGGCATGACGGAGGATTTCCCCCTGAACAATTTTTGGGGGGGTGCTGTAACGATCTCGCCCGAGCTGGCGGAATGGCGGAGAGACAGCGAGGAAGACATGTATAGCGGCTGGATTTACAGCGGGCGGGAGGACGACGAGGAAGAGATGTACCGCAGCTGGGAATACAGCTTGCTGGTGGAGCAGGAGGGGCTGCTGGAAGACAGCGAGGAGCACGGCGAGACGGAGTTCTGGCAAGGCCGGGAAAATTCCAAGTACGCCGAGGGGGCGGAGATGGAGGGAGAGACGGGAGAGTGCTACAGGCAGTGGGCGGAGGACAACGAGGAGCGCATCCGAGACCTGCGGGAGCAGGTGGTGCGGCTCCAACAGTTGCTCGTCCAGGTTCGGGAGAGCCAGGCTGTAGTCTCGGAGGTCCTCCCTCTCTCAGACCCGGACGATATGCTCCCCATTCCGCCACTGCCTGGGATCGGCGCGGAGGATTACGCGCCGCAGCTGGAAAGCGTCATCCTTCCGCCTCCTCCAGACATCCAGCACAGCGCGCTGGCGTGTCAGCAGCCGCTGACCGACGCACCCGTTCTGCCGCCGCCTTCCGGCTTTGAGGACAGCGAGCTAGCGTGTCAGCAGCCGCTGACCGACGAACCCGTTCTGCCGCCGCCTTCCGGCTTTGAGGACAGCGAGCTACCGTGTCAGCAGCCGCTGTCCCACGCACCCGTTCTTCCGCCGCCTCCCGGCTTTGAGGACGACGCTGAGCCATCGAGCTCCGAGTCAGCGCCACCGTCGAGCTCCGAGTCAGCGCTGCCGCCGCCGTCGAGCTCCGAGCCAGCGCCGCCGCCGAGCTTCGAGCCAGCTCCAGCACGTCTCCAGCGCGTCGGCAGCCGCCGAGCACGTCTCCAGCGCGTCGGCAGCCGCCGAGCACGTCTCCAGCGCGTCGGCAGCCGCCGAGCACGTCTCCAGCGCGTCGGCAGCCGCCGAGCACGTCTCCAGGTCGTCGGCAGCCGCCTGGTCAGGAGGCGAAAGGTAGAACATTGGGGTGGGTGTCCGGGGCCTCCAGTGATGCTCCGGAGGGGGGGATGATGTGACGGTTAACCCCTAGAGGGTCGCCTAACGCCCGTTTTTGGTTTTTGTCGTAGTTTGTTTTTACGTTGTATTAAGACTGTATTTCCCAGTTTGCACCTCGATCAGGTGACGTAGAAGCTCACCTGAACCGAGGGAAGTTAATTTGATGATTAGTTTAATTATAAATAGCCTGACTGAATCTCAGTCAGGCGTCTAGCATTTGTTGATGTAGGTTAGTTTGTGTTGGAGTGCTTATGTTTTGTTTATGTTCTTATATGTACAAGAAAATAAAGAACGTTATTGAACTGTCAGCTCGCCTCCGCAGTCATGCCACGCAAACACGCCCGACACAGACAGAGAAGGAATCATGACATACATAATGGAAATTAAGGACAATTGCACCAAGAGCTGGATGCATGGCTGTATAGGTCCCCAAGACAAAGCAGTAGATGTCCAGACATTTAGGAAGCAGCAGGTCGTGGAGCGGTGCTCTGATATAGAGCGAAATCAGAAAAGTGAAAAGAAAGGTGAACATGATTAACCCTATTTTATAACCCACGTTATCTTAGAACGGGAAACTTTCCCGCAAACGTTTTCCCGCAAAGCACTTCCACAGCTTATACACACACAGCTTCCCCTCTGACGCCTTGCATTAGGGCACTACCAAATGTATATTCAGTTGTAAAATAGTAAAATAATTTCTATTATTTTAAGGGTTTGAATTTAAACCAACACACAAATACAGTAAATAAAGAGGGCAAATCAATATGTTAATACTGAAATACATTAAAATAACTTTTGTTTTAAAATGGCATTTAAAAAGTAATTTTACAATTCAAATGAATAAATTCTGCGTATTTTTGGATGCAAATCTAAGGGAGAAGATTAGATCTTTTTTAATCAAACAGACAAAATCACAAACATCTTAATGATGTTGATATTTTTCTAAAATATTTATATTTAAATATTAAAATAATTAAATATTTAAAAAAATAAATACTGCATACTAAAATATTAAGTAAAAAATGCCTGACAGGTATTGAATAACGCCCCCTGGTACCAACAAACCAGCCCTGAGCCATAAAGGATGGACTTCACAAGACCTCAGAAGGTCTTCTGTGGAATCTGGCACCAGGGTCCATAGTCACGAAGGTTCCTAATCCTAAATGTTGCTCCTAGTGATAAAATTCTAAGAAAATTCTTAGAATTATGACATTTTCTTAGAATTTCCACTTAAATTTAGGATTAAATCTTAGTAAAGATAAAAATGATTCACGAAACATCCTAGCCCTAAAACCTTTTTGTTGAGAGTAGAGAGGAGGACTTTTAAAAGGCTTAAGAGTTTCTATAGCAGAGGACAAAATGGTGGAAAGAATAAATATTCTCCAAACACTGAAGATAAAGCTAAAAGTAAACACGGCTCTTCTGTCCAATTTGGTTTTCTTGTTGTTTTACTTCCTTCCATCTCTCTTGGATTGTTAGCTACATACCATTCAAACATGCATCTTAAATAGACTGTCAATCATGTAGATTGGTAAAAAGGTGAGCCATTTTGCTCCCATCAATCTAAAATGGATTACAATTAATAAAATTGATGTAAATACAAGTAAATAAATGTAAGAAGGTCATAAAACATACTGGGTTCACTTAGAGGTGAGAAAAGAAAAGCAGTTCATAAAACATAAACAGTAAGGGCAGTGGTTCTCAAAGTGTGGGGCGTGCCCCACTAGTGGGGAATATAGACATGACAGGTGGGGCGCAATGAACGGGAGGAAATTAGTGGAAAATAACAGGAAAGTACCTATTCTAATTCATGCTTTTCTTTATTGATAATGCGTACGCTCAAAACAAAACAATCACACACAAATAAATGGATCATTAATACAAGTAAATTTAAAATAACATCAGTTGTGGGCCGGGAGAAAAAGTGGAACCATAGAGGAACAATAACGGTTTAACGTCGGACAAACTTGAGCAGCTGTTCGAATCACAAACCTGCGCGACCCACTGGGCAGCGCTGCGCAACTCTGACAGAAATAGACCACGCCGACCATCAAAATACATTTTACCCCGCTGGGATGCGCACGTACAAACCAAGCATGGCAAGGCGGAAACAATATTAAACAGTCCTGACATTTTAAATTGTTTTTAAATAAAACAGTGAGTCGCGCAGGTTTGTGATTCGAGCGGCGCTGCGTGATCCACCGGGCTGCGCAAATAAACCAGATCATCACTGAGCTTTCCAGATAGTCGCGCTGCGCTGTATTTGCGCAGATATTTGGTTCAATCGGGTGTCGCGGTTTCGTCTCACTTTTGATGTGTTTGGCTTCACACACACTTCGACAATGGAAGAAGACGGTGCAGCTGCAGTGAGTTTACTTACATGTGACGAAACCAACAACGGGAAGATTGTAAAGAAAAAAGGTGCCTCGTCTGTGGTGTGGAATTGGTTTGGGTATAAAAGTGATGCGAATGAGATGAACATGATTTGGAAGGTACACAAGTGCACTGTTTTAAGAAGTGGTGGAAACACTTCAAACCTTTTCTATCATCTGAAATCCAAACATCCAAACGAATATGGCCAAAGTAAAAAAAATGCGGCAAACCTCAGCAATTCACAGTTTAAATAAAATTACATAAAAAAATGAAATTATGTAAAAGTTTCTTTGTGTTTTCATTTTTATTTATGCATTTTTAGATACAAATTGCTATATTGTGATATATATCGTTATCGAGTTAGAAAATCGCTTCTACCATGATAGAAGATTTTGGTTATATCGCCCACCCCTAATGAAGCCTATCTTCAGCTTGGATTCATGGTGGTGATGGTGGGGGCAGAAGAGAGACCCGTGTGTGTTTTGTGCCTTAAACTGCTGGCAGCAGACCGCATGAGACCCAACAAATTAGGAGGACAATTAGAGACAACATACTCCAGTCACGTTAATAAACCACTGGACGTCTTTCAAAGAAAGCTAGCAGAATACAGACAGCAGGATAATCGCATGGTAACATCTGAATCAGTGGACAGCAAAGCACAAATGGCTTCATTCAAAGTTGCATACAGAATTGGCCAGTGTAAAAAAAACTACAAACGATTGCTGAGCAGCTAATAAACATGGGTCAATTATGCAAAGATAAGTGACAACGTAAGCCTTGTAACAATTGCACGTGTATTTTATCTTTTTTTAACTTGGTGGTGTTTGATCGTATTGGTTTAGAAATTGATATTTCAATAAACAGTAAACTTGGCCGATTTCGTTATTATTTTGTTGACAAGTGGGGCTTGAAAATTCGCTCACCCCCTTAAGTGGGGAATGACAGAAAAGGTTTGAGAACCACTGAGTAAGGGGATGGGTAGTGTTACTCAGTGTACAGTGTGTACCCAAAGTACATAGGAAAAAACCCTAGAGTGACCCAGACATGTGTATGATAAATAGACAAGATAATGACTTGGCAGAGACACAAGCATGCTTAATGAAGGATTGAAACATGTGTTGGATACACGTGCTACACGTTTACCTGCAGTCGCGCACACATGTTTAAGTAAGAATACAGACATAACCAAAAGACACACGATCAGTTTTAAGAATACTGAGTTTAATAAGAGTAGACATCCATCCATTCATCCAGATCTGTGTCCAGATCTGAGTCCTGAGTCGTTCTTTGGTCCTTTTTGACTAGAGATACAGTTCATTCATTCATTCATTTTCTATGCCGCTTAATCCTGTGTTCAGGGTCGCGGGGGACCTGGAGCCTATCCCAGGAGACTTCGGGCACTAGGCGGGGTACACCCTGGACAGGGTGCCAATCCATCGCAGGGCACACACACATACACACACTCACACACCCAATCACACACTACAGGCAATTTGGGAACGCCAATTAGCCTAACTAGCCTAATTAGCATATCTTTAGACTGTGGGAGGAAACCGGAGTACCCGGAGGAAACCCACCAAGCACGGGGAGAACATGCAAAACTCCATGCACACAGAAATGGGAATCGAGCCTGGCTGGGGAATCGAACCCAGACCCTGGAGGTGCAAGGCGACAGTGCTAACCACTACTAGACATACAGTATTTGTTTAATATTTTTCATTAAGGTAACATTAACAAGCGGAAGATAAGAAGGAAGGAAACTAGAAAGCACACTAGTCCAGAACAACATGAGAGAGGTGTGGAATGAATGAATGAATGCCTTTATTGTCACTATACACATGTACAATGAGATTAAAACAACTCCTTCAGTGCAAACATATATATTATATAGGGGGGGGGGTGGAACAAGAATCAGTGCATATGTAAGTTTAAAGTGATTACTGCTTTTGGAAAAAAAAATTCTTGAATCTGTTTGTCCTTGCTGTGATGCATCTGTAGCGCCTCCCTGAGGGCATCAGGTCAAACAGATCAAAACCTGGGTGCGAATTGTCTTTAATGATATTTTTTGCTTTGATGAGACAGCGGGAGGTGTAGATATTCGTCAGGGAGGGGAGAAGGCAGCGGATGATCTTCTGTGCTGTCTTTACTAATTTATGGAGCCTCACCCTGTCTGTCATAGTGCAACTGCCATACCATACTGTGATGCAGTATGTCAGCAAGCTCTCAATAATCGAGCGGTAGAAGGTCAGTAGCAGCTTGGAGTCCAGATTGTACTTCTTGAGCACCCTCAGGTAGTGTAACCGCTGCTGAGCCTTCTTGATAACTGTTGTGATATTGTCTGTCCAAGAAAGGTCAGCAGAAATAATACCAAGAAACCGAAAATTATGGACCATTTCCACACACTCGCCGTTTATGAAGAGGGGGGCTAAATTGTTGCTGTGCCTCCTGAAATCGACTATAATCTCCTTAGTTTTCTTGGTGTTCAGAGCCAGATTGTTCTTTGCACACCAGGCTGTTAATCTCAGGACCTCCTCTCTGTAAGCTGCCTCATCTCCCTTTGAGATGAGTCCAATCAATGTGGTGTCGTCAGCAAACTTAACTATGAGATTTTTATTATGGATGGAATTACAGTCGTGGGTGTACAGACAGTACAGGAGGGGGCTCAACACACAGCCTTGTGGGGATCCAATGTTTAGTGTGCAAATGGAGGAGAGATAGGGACCAAGTCTCACAATCTGGTGCCGGTTGGTGAGAAAATCCTTTATCCAGATACATATAAAAAGGGGGAAGCCAAGAGTGACTAGTTTAGAAACAATAATTTCAAGAATGATTGTATTGAATGCCGAGCTATAATCCACAAAGAGCATCCGGACGTAGCTCTGCTTCTGCTCAAGATGGTTCAGTACAGAGTGGAGGGCTATAGATTAACTGAGTGTGTCCAGGACATAAAAGATTGGATGACCAATAACTTTCTTTTATTAAATTCAGATAAGACAGAGATATTACTTTCATTCATTCATTCATCTTCTATACCGCTTTATCCTGTGTTCAGGGTCGCGGGGGGTCTGGAGCCTATCCCAGGAGGCTTTCGGGCACAAGGCGGGGTACACCCTGGACAGGGTGCCAATCCATCGCAGGGCACACACACACACACACACACACACACACATTCACCCATCCATTCACACACTACGGGCAATTTGGGAACGCCAATTAGCCTAACCTGCATGTCTTTGGACTGTGGGAGGAAACCGGAGTACCCGGAGGAAACCCACCAAGCACGGGGAGAACATGCAAACTCCATGCACACAGAGACGGGAATCGAGCCTGGCCGGGGAATCGAACCCAGACCCTGGAGGTGCAAGGCGACAGTGCTAACCACTACACCACCGCGCCGCCGAGATATTACTTATTGGCCCAAAAACCAGCACACAACAGCTTTCACAATTCAGCCTGCGCTTAGAAGGATGTACTGTTACTACCAGCTCAGCAGTAAAAGACCTGGGCGTAATATTAGACAGTAACTTGTCTTTTGAAAATCACATTTCAAATATCACAAAAACAGCCTTTTTCCATCTTCAAAATATTGCTAAACTTAGGAACATCTTATCCGTATCTGATGCAGAAAACCTAGTTCATGCACTCATGACCTCCAGACTGGACTATTGTAATGCATTACTAGGTGGTTGTCCTGCATCCTCAATAAACAAGCTTCAGTTAATCCAAAATGCAGCTGCCAGGGTTCTCACTAGATCCAGAAAATATGATCATATAACCCCAATATTATCATCCCTGCACTGGCTACCTGTTCAGTTTAGAATAAATTACAAAATAGTATTACTTACATACAAGGCCTTAAATGGTTTAGCTCCCACATACCTAACCAGTCTTCTGATGCGCTACAATCCACCACGCGCCTTAAGATCACAAAGCTCCTTCTGGTAGTTCCCAGAATTTCAAAATCTACAAAAGGGGGTAGGGCATTTTCATATTTAGCTCCAACGCTTTGGAATAGCCTTCCAGACAGTGTTCGGGGAGCAGACACGGTCTCTCAGTTCAAAAGTAGACTCAAGACGCATCTTTTTAATCTGGCATACACATAACTCATCCCATAATCTCATACACCAGTACACCTATACCGAATGGCAACTACGCTAATTCTCCCCATCTGTTCTGTATTTCTCTACCCATCCCGAGGCATCGGGAGATTTTGCCAGCTTCAGTAGACAAAGGCCGACCCTGCGAGGTTCCTGAGACATCCAGAGAAGGACCAGCTCCAGCTGGATTCAGCTTTATGATGGTTGGAGCTACACATGCTGCTCCTGTGCTTCCAGTGATCCAGACCTCATCTGCCCTCTGCACCTATTGACTCGTCCCTATGCTGAACTGGTCTTCATGTCAATTTATATAATTTCTGTCATATTGAATTTTCACCTGCACAACACACAAGACGTTATATCATTTCTATCTGTTATCGCCCAAATGAGGATGGGTTCCCTGTTGAGTCTGGTTCCTCTCAAGGTTTCTTCCTAATGCCATCTCAGGGAGTTTTTCCTTGCCACCGTCGCCGTCACCCTTGGCTTGCTCATCAGAGAAATTTCATTCATTCGTCTCATTATTATTATTAATATTATTATTATCTGCACATTTTTCTCACACATCCACACTTCCAATTATTTTCTTTTCTATAATAATAATAATAATTATTATTATTATTATTTATTTTTTTATTTTATTTATTTTTTTGTTAAATTTCTTTAATTTTTGTGAAGCTGCTTTGAGACAATGACCATTGTTAAAAGCGCTATATAAATAAAATTGAATTGAATTGAATTGAATATAGCGATGGCATCTTCTGTAGATCTATTCGCACGATATGCGAACTGGTAGGGATCGAAATCTTGAGGGAGATAGTCCTTAATGTGCTGGAGAACCAGTATCTCAAAGCACTTCATGATTACTGGGGTGAGAGCCACAGGGCGATAATCATTTAAGCTGGTGATGGAAGACTTCTTTGGTACTGGTATAATAATGGCTGATTTTAGGCAGGATGGAATAACTGCCTGAGCTAAAGAGAGGTTAAAAATTTTAGTGAAGATGAGGGTGAGCTGCTGGGCACACGATCTGAGCACCCTACCAGGCACTCCATCTGGACCAGCAGCCGTCTTGGGGTTTACTGCCAGGAGTACCCGTCTAACATCATGCTCCTTTAGAGTGAGTGGAATGTCGCAGGAATCGGATGGGGGTAAGAGCAGGGTTTTAGCAGGTGAGCGCTGCTGTTGTGGTGATTCAAAGCGAGCAAAGAAGCAGTTTAGCTCCTCTGCTAGCTGTGCAGTCGAATCTCTTGTTGTTACATCACAGCCTCTATAGTTTGTAATATTTTGTATTCCCTGCCACATCTCACGTGTGTTGTGGCTGGACAGGTGGGACTCTATTCTCCCCTTGTACTCCAACTTGGCTTTTTCAATTCCCTTTTTCAGAGCGGCTCGGGCAGTTCTGTACAGAGGTCTATCACCTGACCTGAAAGCAACATTACGAGCTCTGAGACATCTACGACCTGGCTGGTCATCCAGGGTTTCTGGTTTGGGAAAACCTGAACGTTTTTGTCCACTGTTACGTTTCTAATACAGAACTTGATATAGTCTAGTACCGTTCTTGTAAATGTTTCCAGCTCTTGGTGTTCAAATATGTCCCAGTTTGTCTGTTCAAAGCAATCCTGTAATGTGGATAGTGCATTTCCAGGCCATATCGTGACAGTCTTTGTCATGGGCCTAGCAGTACGTCTGAGGGGGGTGTAGGCTGGGGTGAGCAAGAGAGAAAGATGATCGCACTGACCGAGTTCAGGGAGGGGTATGGCTTTGTACGCATGTTTGATGTTAGAATACACATGGTCCAAAGTGTCCTTCCCTCTAGTAGAACACTTAACATATTGATAGAATTTTGGGAGTACAGTCTTCAAGTTAGTCTTATTAAAATCTCCTGCAGTAATATGAACACCGTCACACTGTAAAAAAAAAAAAGTCCTAAATTCACGGAAAATAACTTTCAAATTTTATAGTAGTTTTAAACTACATACAAATCTCTGTAAAATTACAGACATTATCTGTAAATTGCGAAGTCGACTGTTTTTTTAAGTATTATTTCAATATTGAAAAATAAACTTTTTTATTTTTAAACATTTTTTAACAGTAAAAATACCATATTATTTTTACTGTGTTTTTTCTGTTTTTGTAAATTACGTGTAACTTTATGTAAAATTACAATAATAAATTGTAATTAAATACAAAACTCATTAGATAAAGGTTAATGTCCATACAAAGAAATTATTGTTTTTCTTTGTAATTTTGAGGTAAATCATATTAGTTTTATAATACTTTGATATTTAAGTTCTAAGATGCAAGTTTAGCATTTTTTATGACTTTTTAAAAGATTATTCTTACATTATCACATACATGTAGGCTATAGTATCTGCTTCATGCCTTCAAAGAATGTGAAGAGAATTTAGGAGACTGATACTTATCAAAAATATATATTTTTGTATTACAGTTGTTCTGAAATATCAACATGGCAATCTTGCCATCAGCTCTCTTAATGCATTCCTGCATATTCTGACACAAGGATAATTGATTGAAGATTTTGAAGTATTTGCTGTGTAGCTGTTTTAAAGCATCGCTTTAAGTTACATTTTGATATTCAGCTTGTATGAGGGGAACTATGGTGTCATTTTTGTACCAAAAATGTTAGAGAAAACTCCACGGACTCTCCGCTTAACTGCCACAGCCAATCAGAAGCTGGAGGCGGGAACATTCTAATCTTGTTTCTGATTGGCTGATCAGCAATCAAAGCTGATCAAAGCTCATTTATTAATACTGTCACGTTTTTCTTTTAAATCTAAGATTAATGTGTTCTTTTCTTCCCTCTTCCAATCCACCCTAATGCACCAAGTTCTTTACTGCCTGTTTGGAAGAAGATCTTTCTTGGATACACTGGACCGTCCATTTTGCCATTTTGGTATGTTTTAGATTTGACTTAATTGCACTAAGACATTAGGATTCTGAACTAAAAGTTTAAGTTATTTGTACACATACATTATATAAGAACAATAGAGTTAAAAAGTGGACCACATTGTACTATATTTGTAATAAAGTTTCCAATCCAACATTAATTGGAACATTGAGAATATTGTTTGAAATTGTTCATTTCTTCATAGTTTATAGTCAAGGATATTTCACAGCAATGTTTAAGTTTATGAGAGAGAATGTTTCACTGTTATAGCACAATAGTCTAAATATTTCATTGTTTTTCATTTTAGGATTTTACTGTAATGCTATAAAAACTGGCATAGGCAACCGTAGGCATTGGACTACGGTTTGGAAGATCCCAGGTTCAAACCCCACAACTACCAAGTTGCCACTGTTGGGCTCTTGAGCAAGGCCCTTAACCCTCAACTGCTCAGATGTATAATGAGATAAAAAATGTAAGTCGCTCTGGATAAGAGCGTCTGCCTAAATGTAAATGTAAACTGAACTTCTTTTTACTGTATTTTGCATCATACCTGTACTATACTGTGTCAGTTATACAGACTATTTTTTTTTTTTTACAAATATTGTAATCTTGAGTTTGTGTTACCACTTTATTGAACATGTGTTTTCATAGAAATTTATGGGAAAAAAAGTTAAATATCAGGGGTTTTGTGTTATTGCTTTGTTTGAAGGTGTTTGATCTTCAATTTATGAAAAATCTGTAAAAAACAGTGTTTCCCTGCTAAATGCCTAATGCTTTTGTTTTATTGAAGTTGTTTGATTGTAATAATTTTGGAAAAAACTGTAAAATAAAAACATTTTGCTGCTACACGTCTAGTGCTGTTTTAATGAATGTGTTAAATCGTATACATTTTGGGGAAAAATCTGTAAAATAATGGTGTTTCACTGATAAACTTCTATTGCTGATCGTTTAATGAAGGTGTTTAATCGTATAAATTTAGGAAAAATCTGTAAAATAACGGTGTTTCATGCTAAACTTCTAGTGCTGTTCGTTTAATGAAGGTGTTTAATTGTATAAATGTAGGAAAAATCTGTAAAATAACGGTGTTTCTCTGTAAAATATAAAATAATTTCTGTAAATTTAATGTTTTTGAGTATAATATGAACTAGAGTATTTTACCTTAATTTTACGGTTTTTGTTTGGCAGCCATTGCCGCCACTCATTTGACCGTTTTTTTTTACGTTTTTTTTTTTTTTTTTTTTACAGTGCAGGGTGGGCCCGCTGCTGTTCATTAATGGTGTTCAGTAGGAGAGAGAGTGCTGTGTTTACGTTGGCGTCGGGTGGAATATACACTGCCGTGACAATCACTATTGTTAGCTCTCTAGGTTAAAAAAAGGCCGACATCTTACAGACATCGAGATCGGGGGAACAGTGTTTATCTATAATTGTCCTGTTGTTACACCAGTTCTCATGTACATAAATACAGAGCCCACCCCCCTGTTCTTACCGGATTCCTTTGTCCTGTCCCAACGGAGCAGAGTGCGACCTCTTAGCTGTATGCTAGCATCGGGAATCGCCGGGTGAAACCAGGTTTCAGTGATAATCAAAACACAGCAGTCCCGAACAAAACGATTTCCGACTAGTTGTAATTCCAAATCATCCATTTTATATACCAGGGATCTGGCATTGGTGAGATACAGACTCGGTAGAGGTGGCTTGTACGGATGTTTCTTTAGCCTTACCATAACTCCGGCTCTGCAGCCCCGCTTCTGCTTCCTCTCCCTTCTCCGTCTGTGCCGTCTCCCAGACCCGACAACAATTCACGGAGAGCCCGCTGGTCTCGCTATGCTGTCTGGGATATTGTGTGTGCGATGAAAAACATTCGAAACAGGTGTTTGGTGCTGGACACCAATGTCTATAAGATTCTGACGGCTGTAGAAGATGTTTACGGTACCAATAGTGCACAAACAAATACAAAAGAAATACAAGAACAAAAACAAAGAAAAAGAGCACCGAGAAGGAGAGCCATAAGCCGCTGCAACCATGCGTGCCGCCATCTTACAGATCTGGTGTGTGTGTGACTCGAATCGCCACACTAACAAATGCGGAGTGGAATGAGAACGATAACTGGGATCGGACGAAGAGCTGACCAGGTGATGGAGGGTGACCACAGTAGGGCCAATGATCTAAATCTGTTTTTTAACAGATTTGATCAGACATCTACCCCACCTCACCTAAGTATCATAAATACCATCAGTGACTAACCCTAACCCAAGCTCTCAGGACCTCAACCTACCATCTCTCTGCAATGCCCCATCCCCCCCCCCCCCCCCCCCCCCCCAACTACTACAATACATGCCCACAACCAGCCTTGTCCTCGCAAAACTGCTGAACCTTTTACCCTCAGAGACATCCTCTACATTGTCTCCAATACACTTCCCAGCAGAGAATGTGACAGGAGAGTTCAAGTGATTATGTCCAGACAAGGCTGCAGGTCCTGATGGTGCTACTCAGTTGTGTGCTGTGTTTCAGCACATCTTCAATTTGAGCCTGAGAATAATGACTGTACCAGACCTGTGGAAGACATAATGCGTATTCCTTTGCCTAAGAATAAACACCCAAAGACGAACAGTCCTGGGTGAACTACAGGCCTGTTGCTCTGACCTCACATGTCATGAAGTCACTGGAAAGACTGGTTCTTAAGCACATCCGGACCATCGTAGAACCATACCAGGACCCTCTGCTGTTCGCCTATCAGCCCCGCATTGGTGTGGAGGATGCCATCATCTATCTGCTGAACAGAGCATATACATACCTCGAAGAGTCAGGTAACACTGTGAGAGTCCTGTTTTTTTTTTCTCCAGTGCATTCAACACAATCAGACCTGAGCTACTCAGTAATAAGCTACTGGACATGCGGGTTGATGTTTCCCTTGTGACCTGGATTACGAACTTTCTAACAGGTCATCCACAATATATGAGGCTGCAGAACATTACTTCAGACACTATTGTGAGCTGCACATGGGCCCCTCCCCAAGGGACAGTCCTATCTCCCTTTCTGTTTACACTCTACACCTCAGACTTCAGACAGTGCTCACAGTTTTTGTCACGAGCCACCTAGCTCAACCCAGCACCTCCAGATCCTAAATTCCACTTCGCTTTTTTTCCCTACTCGCCCACCTATCGCTCAGACACACCTGAACCCTATCTGTCAATTATCTCTTAGCTTTATAAGCACACTGAAAGAACCACCCGGCGCCGCAGTGTCTCACTCGTGTGCCTCGCGTCTTGTTTGCAAAGTGTGGTTTTTTTGTTTACTCTAGCCCGTTTTCGACCCTGCCTGTTTTCTGGATTTTTCTCTCGTCTTCGCCCCCTGGTACTTCGGCTGTACCTTTTGGGGGACTCAGATCTGATTATTTTGGAACCAGTTTGGGGTCACCAGGTCACATGACCTAGAAGCTATTGAAGAAATACTGTTTTTATTAAATAAAAAAATAAAATAAAAATGAATGAAGACATATCTTGGGATAAAGTCAGGTGTACCTTTTGGGGGTCTCAGATGTGTTTATTTTGGTACCCTTTTGGGGTGACCAGGTCACATGACCTAGAAGCTATTGAAGAAATAGCAGTATTTTTTTAATAAATAAAACTAAATTAAGACATATCTTGGGATAAAGTCAGGTGTACCTTTTGGGGGTCTCAGATCTGATTATTTTGGAACCAGTTTGGGGTCACCAGGTCACATGACCTAGAAGCTATTGAAGAAATAGTGTTTTTTATATCGTTTTCATGTTGAATTAATATTATCTATTAATTCAACAATTAATAATAAACAAAAGCAGTATGCATTGCATTTGTATGTTTAATAATAAATTAGAATAACTGGGGCACGTAGCCAGGTAATTAAAAAGTACTTTCGCTTTTCATTTGGACAGAAATTTGTCGACGGTCCCTAAAATACCGCTTCCGAATGTCTGTCGAATGTCTGAATATCAAACTAACTTCACCGCGGTCTATTACCGGACTGATTAACGTGTACGACCCTGCATGCTCTCTGGACTTTGTTGTAGTACTCACGATTTGGATTTGTTCACCCTCGCTGCTGGATTACTGTATACTGAACCCCCGCCTTGGCAAAACGATTCCTCTCAGCCTTCGCATACTTCTCCACAAGCCAGCTTTTCATCCCGTTTGACCTCCTCCGCGTTCACGAACTTTGTGAAGATTGTGCGCGTTGCGAGCCGACCTCTGTTTCCACCGAGGAAATCAAGCTGCTTAATCCCGCTGTTCATCCACGACGCGCTGTGTGGCTCGACAGTGAGAGGCGCTCAACTAACCGTAGAGGATGAGCTGGTGCTCGCTGCAGAGCCAAATGGGAGGAGCTGGAGCTCCAGCTCCCCCTCGCTAGATCTAGTGGGCGGGGCTTCAGACATCATTGGGCCAGGTAGATCGCCGCACAGTTAGAGTCCGTTCGAACTAGATGTACCTGTATCGCATGGTAAGAAAACTGTACTTTAAAGATAAATTTTACATTGAAATGTATATAAAATGTATATCTTACATTTATCGCTGTCTCGACATGACTATGGTTGCTATGTTTTCACACCCTTGAACAGAAACGTTAATTAGTTGTTTTTTTTGGAGAGTGATGGAATAGTACTTTCATTCGACTTCATGAACTGAAATGTGTAGCGCATTATGAAATGTATGGTGGATCTGTTTGAGTTCATATTTTTATGTTTCAGCCAGTTATGGTTTTCAGTATTATCTAATTATAATTTAATCATGGTAAAACACAAACCCCTGGCTCTAACATAAAGCTCCAACATTTTTATTGCAATATGGTCAAATACATCTTTGTTTACATCTGACTGCCTGTAATTCCTTTAGAAAACTGGCAAGTCACATTTCACCTGGCCACTGGAACATGCCTGTACTGGCAGATTTTGAGGTACAGCTTTTTAACTTCTTTGCTTGTGAACTTTTCATATCTGTAGGTGAGTGTTACGAAAGAATGCAGTGCACAGATGTCACAAATAACCCGCTATGGGTGAACTGAGTTTAAAGTGCACTTTTTTAACAAAACTATAAACAAAGACAAAACTAAATAAAAACATTTACCGGACATGACAGCTATATAATGTATTTATTGAATATGGTCTAATTGTAAATTGTCTAAAATTTACAGGGTGCCCGTCTTCAGCTTGGAGGAATTGATTGTGGGGTATTCATGTTGATGGTAAGTGGTCTTATAATTGCTATGCAGCTGTGTTTGTGTGCTAAATACCACATTTGTTAAAGTTTTGGTTTTGTTTTTTAGTATGCACTCCATGTTACGCTCTCAAAGCCATTTGATTTTGCTGCGGTGAGTTTGCATCAATTTATGGTTATTTATAAAGCAAAAAGACATTCAAAAAAAGACTAAGCCTTTCAATTGCTATCTTTTATTAGTCTGACATGCCTATAATCAGGAAGTGGTGGTGCTATCAGTTAATTCAGACATTTCCTCTGACAACGTATGGTACTGATAATCATACTTTTGATTTAAACATCCATACTGTGGATTTCCAGTGTGCAGACAATATATAAACAATGCATGCCTAAAACCATGCCTAATGTTTATCACTTGCCACAGTCAAATCCAACAACTAGTCACCCAGGAACAACTACCAAATCCAGATGACTTGATGGAAGTCACTCCAGCTGAGTCAGATAGCATGGAGATCACCCCAACCACAGGAATCTATGTATGTAGACACAATGTTTATGTATTGCTTAAATCGTTTATGCATTTACCTTTTCTGTTTTATATAGGTGTTTATAAGCAGAACTTCACTAATTACATTATTATTGGAATCCTTATCTTGCACACAGGACTCAGCGGTGATGAAAAACATTTTGCTGGCCTGTAAGTGGGTGGAGGAGAACCAACACCAATTTGCTGGGAAAATTGAACTGCCAAAGATCCTGAAGATGAAGGAGTAAGATGCATTGTTGGCTATCACAATGCGAGACTTGTTCCTAAACACAATGTTTTATGAAGGTGAAAGGGATGAAGAAATTTGGGCTCCCTTTTTTACTTTTCAGAGTTGAGGACATGGACATTTTCTTGCAGGAAGTACGAGACAAAAGAGACATCCGTGTGTCTTGTTTACACAACCCTCACTTGTGAATGTACTAGTGGGGTAATGTAAATATTGATTTGTGGTGTTTTTGAAATATTTATTTATTTTAATATTGTTATGCCATTAAAATCTTGTGTGAAAAGATGTTGTGTTCTTGAAATATATTTATAATTTTATGATTTCTTATGACATTTTATCTAAATTTAAGATTTATTTTGTGTTTAGATGCACATTTTCCTGTTTTAGGTTAACAGAAACAAATAAATCCAGCAAAAAACTTGTAGGACAGTGGAGTTTGTGACCATTAAATGAATTATAATAATAATAAAATGTAAAAAATAGCATAGTGTAGCCTATCACATAAAGGTGGAGTCTGTTTAAAATTATAGTCAAAATTCAATTTAAATAAACTTCATTATTTATTACATTATTAATCAGATGCTTTAGAATAGTTGATGAATTAAAGAGGGGTGCACAGATAGTTAGCAAACGGTTTTATCCAAAGCGACTTAAAAAGTGAGGAAACTATTCATCCTTATAAGTAGTAAATAAGACAAGCTTACATAAATACAACGTTTAGAAAGTTATTAGAAACACATGTATATAGTGTGAGTAATCTTCGTATCAAGTATTTGCGTAAAACTACACTATTTGTGGGCAATAAAGCATTATTAAAATATTTACGTAATGCCGTTAGTCACAAAAATGGTACTGGCCATGCTGAAAAGAATAAATCCTAATCTTGACAAATATTAGAGAAAGATAAGCATTTACTTCCGTTATGGTTGAACCTGCACTGACATTAACATCCACTTGGTAGCGCTTGATAGCGTCTCAAGCCCCGCCCACTAGATCTAGCGAGGGGGAGCTAGAGCTCCAGCTCCTCCCATTTGGCTCTGCAGCTAGCACCACTTGGAGAGGATTCCCCGTGTCTAGCTTCCGGGTTTGTGGAAACTCCCTCACGTAATAGCCCCGCCCCCTCTCTCATCGCTGGGGGTTTCCCCACTCTCTCATTCCAGTCACTAAGCACACACACTGACTGCTTCTCTCCCCTGCTGCCTCTGCCTTTCTCAGACCTCTGTGTTTCCAATAAATCTCTCAACATCGCCGTTTGTTTGCTATTGGGTTCACACCTGTTCAGCCCCACCGTGACAGTATTGCCCTGTCTGCAGAAGTTCTCAGATCATTCTGATACAGAGTGTACAGTGTGTACCCAAAGTACATGGGAAAAAAACCCTAGAGTGACCCAGCTGTTGTGGGCTGTATCAGGAGAGGCCAAGAGACTGAGTACAGGAGTGTGGTCGACAGTTTTGTGGAGTGGTGTGGACTAAATCACCTGCAGCTCAATGTTTCAAAAACTAAAGAGCTGGTGGTAGATTTTAGGAACCAGAGGACTATCCCTAACCCATAAACATCATGGGCAGTGAGGTGGACGTTGTGGACAGGTACAAATACCTGGGTGTTCACATTGACCTTAAACTGAACTGGTCAAAGAACATTGATGCTGTGTACAATAAAGGTCAGTGTCGCCTGTACTTTCTCAGGAGACTTATGTCCTTTAATGTATGCAGAACCATGCTTCAGATGTTCTACCATTGTGTGGTCTCCAGCACTATCTTCTCTGCTGTGGTCTGCTAGGGTAGCAGTTTAAAATCAGCTTATACCAACAGACTTAACAAGCTCTTCAGAAAAGTGGGCTCTGTCATTGGAGTGGAGCTGGAGTCTCTAGTTGAGGTATCTGAGAGGAGGATGCTGAAGAAACTTCTCATTATCATGGACTTATACATAAAATCCCTTACGCCAGTCTCACAGCCACAGACTTAGGCTGAATCCCATTTCTATTTTCTACCCCTTCCCCTACCCCTTCCCCTACCCCTTCCCCTTCCCCTTGTCCCTTGAAACGAAGTGGAAAGGGGAAGGGTTTAAATTTTTCCCCTAAGAAATGGGACACCACTACAACACTGTTATACGTCATCATACGTTGTCACTAGTTCCTAATGTTACGTTAAAGGACATGCGCCGATGTTTATCACACATTGCAATAAGAGAGAGATTACTCACTCCCAAAGTTTTTTTGCGTCGTATTTCATCCCTATACATAATATAAATTATAAAAATAAAATATATATTTGTAATATCGTGCAATCGGTGCTAGCCGCTAGCAAACTTTAGCGATTTTTTTGCAAACATTTCTTTACAGAACATCACCATAAACACAAGACTAGAGGTAATATACATATAATGAAAACTTGTCATAAAAATCTTTATTTATGGCAAAAATTTACATTTATGGGTCTGTTTGCTCGAGTGAGCCGCCATGTTGAAAATTTCGCTTAGCCCTTCGTTTGAAGTGAGGTCCTGAAAAATCTTCGTTTGGAGGGCTATCTGGCCCTTCCCCTTCCCCCTCCCCCTCCAACCAAAAGAGAAATGAGACACCCCTACCCCTTCACGTGAACGCGCCAAACGGAGGGGTAGGGCTATGTGAAGGGGTAAGGGGTAGAAATGGGATTCAGCCTTAGACTACCAAAGTCTAAAACTGAGCACCACAGGACGTCACTTATACCAGTGGCAATTAAACTCTATAACTCTTCCCCCTCATATATATATACAGTATATATATATATATATCTCCGGTGTGCAATATTACTACTCTATATGCAATATCAAATATTATGTGCAATATAAATCCTTGGTGCAATAACATAAATGTACATAACACAAAAGAGACAATTCTGCACCTTTCTGTACAGCCTGTAGTTTCTATATATATTTTTAAATTCTATTTATATCTGTTTATATTGTATTTTTTATTTATTGTATTTGTATCTTTTAAATATGCAGACACTGGAGAAACAATTTCCTTTGGGATTAATAAAGGCTTATCTTATCTTATAAAAATCTCCCACACTAGCAACGGGGTCAACCCCACCTCATCACTAAAATAAGATAAACAATAGTTAAAGATCAGCCCAGTATATGAGCACTCACAATCAGTGTACTTTGGAATCTTTTATCTCAGTAAGATAAAGGGTTTTGTACTTTTCTTACTCAGAGTTGCTCTAAGAAGTTTTCCAAATCACTTTTAGTCTAAGACTCCTAGTTAGGACTTTTTAGGCTAAGATAGGAGCTCCCTGAGAGAATTCTAGGAAGCTTTGTGTATACAGGCCGAGGCTTCCTGTAAGTATGAGAGGGAGCCTCTATGGAGTGGGAAACCTGGAGGAGAGTCAACACTATCAGTTAAACACGGTTGTTCCTCAAACCGTTCGAGAACAACGAGTGCAATGTGTCAGGGTGAACTATTTTGCTGAAAGAGAACATTGCCATTACGGAATACCATTTCCATGAAGGGGTCAGCAACAATGTTTAGGTAGGTGGTAAGTAACATTCACATGAATGCCGAAACCCAAGGTTTCGTACCTTGACCAAAGCATCGTACTGCCTCCCACTGTTCCATGGTCCAGTTCTGACACTTAGACATTTTAGGAGCTTTCAGAGGTAGACAAGGGTCAGTATGGGCACCCTGACCGGAGCTGTGACGCACTGGGTGTTCTTGTCTTCTTTCTATCAGAGCTCTCACTGACTTTTTCAGGAATTTGTGCTACAGTGGTTATTCCGTGGATTTTTCAGATCAGACAGGCTAGCCATATTTTCTCACTACATGCATCAGTGAGCTCTGGGTGCCCATGACCCTGTCCCTGCTTTACCGGTTGTCATTCCTTGGACACTTTTCATAAGCACTAATCAGTTCACGCCAGGAACACCCACAAAATCTGATGCTTTGAAGTTGCTCTGACACATTGTTGTTTAGACATCACAATCTGACAAAGTTGTTCAGATTCTTACGGTTGTCCCACCCCTTGACAGTGACCGTTGTATTGAGATAATCAGTGGTATGAAATAAACACTTCACCTGTTAGTGGTTTTAATGTTACAACTGATCAGAGTGCCAGTTTAAGAGTTTGCATTTAAATACGCAGCCAAAAAACTGACAACAAATAAATAGTCAGATGTTAATGTTAAAATTAATCTGTTTAAAGGTTTAAAAAAATGTAATCAGATGTTAATATTGCTGGGAAAAAATAATCCAGTACCTACCTCATCATGTGGAATGTGTTTGAAGCCATACTGTCTCAGGATTACAAGTGACTGGGTTAAAGAGAATGATGTGTGCACATACACTGAGGTTTTACTTCCAACATCTTCCTCGAAGCCTTTAGTGACTGCGCCGTTCACACTGATAAAAACAATAGTTAAAGATCAGCCCAGTATACGAGCCCTCACTATCAGTGTACTTTGTGAACATTTTTACAGGTAGCAAATAGTTTGACAGAAAGAAAAATAGGTGCTGAGGGTACTACTCTGACCGAAAGACGTAATCATGGGAGTCGATCTCTTTGCCCATTCTGGAGCCGTTGAGGATGCCACTGGTGCCGACTACAGCGCAACGAATACATCCGTCCACTGAACCGTTGGGAACTGGTAAAAGCTGGTAGTGCTTAGGCTTCGGGATCAAATCGACTGACTTTTTGATGTCTTTAGAGAAACTCAAATAAATAAAAAATTTTATAAATTTTTATATGTATATATACAGGTCCTTCTCAAAAAATTTGCATATTGTGATAAAGTTCATTATTTTCTGTAATGTACTGATAAACATTAGCCTTTCATATATTTTAGATTCATTACACACAACTGAAGTAGTTCAAGCCTTTTATTGTTTTAATATTGATGATTGTGGCATACAGCTCATGAAAACCCAAAATCCCTTTATCACAATATGCTAATTTTTGAGAAGGACCTGTTCACACACACAGTAATGCAAAAAATAATTATACACAATTCAGGAAAAGAAAAATATGTATGATGTATATTATTTTCATATCATATTAATATTACCATATTATCATCATAATGTTATGATTATATATATATATATATACTGTATATATATATATATATATAGTATATAAAATTATACTAGTTTTCAAAATTATATTTATAATTTTTCTTTTCCTGAAGTGTGTAGACTGACTATATACAGTATATAATTTTTTTTTTAATGCAGTAAAAAAAAAAGTAAAATTTAATCTGAATTAGTAGAACTTAGGGTTACTGAAGTCTCAATTAATAGTCCAATTTAACATGACCCTACACATGGTGCAGAAAGTACATTAGAGAGGGCATGTTTTATTATAAATTGCAGAAATTTACCTGAAGACACGCTGACTTGGATACAGATAAAAATTACAAATACAGATAAGTGATACAATGCAAAATATTTCCCCCCATAATTGGTCTGGCCGATAATCGGTCTATCCCTAACGTAAACATGAATGAATGAATCTTAATATGCATTAGTTAACGTTGAAAAACCTAAAATATAAAAATTTTGATGATGCTTACAAGGCAGAAGCACCCAGTGAATATTTTATGATACATCCTGAATCTTTTTTTCTTTTGAAATTAAACTACTCACCAGTATATCTATATTCCATAAACCCAAACGGGTTGTTGAAGTGCGCGAGACGGTTCCATTCGATCATATTCAGGTGACCTTGGTGGAGCCAAAGCTGGATGTTCCACATCGCTGCATGTTGAAACTCTTCGTCTTTGGACTTCTGGAGAGACTTTGGACAGACCTACAGACAATAATAACGGTGTTACACATCACAAGACAGCAGTAAACCACAGATTCTGTTTTGTAAAAGAAAAGAAAAAGCACACCGGCCGTTGTGCTTCACCGCTTTGCACGTAAACATCCTCAAAATCCCATTTGGGGAGCTTGGTGAAATTTTTTTTATAAAGAATGGGAATAGGAGTTATTTCTGTCTGAGGTTTAAGCTCTGATGTTCCAAAAGTCACACGATGCTCTGACATTCCCTCTGTGGGTTTTCCTGAAGACAAATTCAGTGATGTTCCAGAAATGTTTCTAAGCTTTACTTTGACTTCATCACTCAACTGAATTGGTTGGTATCTTTGAGCGGGAAAAAAAGAGGAAAACATGAATGTTTCTGAAAGTAACTCAGAGATACTAACTGGTAGATATATCTGTAAGATACTTCCTTTATAAATATCAAACTTTATCTTTAATCAGGTATTATAAATCACAATATATACAAATACACATACCTTGACATGTTAACTGGGATCTTCATCCAAATTACGATGTAAAACGAACCACAGCAAAGCAGAAATACAGAAAGAGAAATCACTTGGCTCTGCATAGTTCAGGTTTGTCTTGTCATGAGGCTTGTGTGAACATGAGGGTGTGTGACAATGAGTGACTTTAATACAGTCTTGATATGAGGATAAGAGTTAATGACACCAATGCATATTTGTAAAAAGAGACGTTACGTTGCTATAAAAAACTGGCCCGGCCCACTCTTTGAATGCATTTAACACGTGTATTGTGGTAGTGTTTAACATCATACAAAATGCAAACATATATTATGTAAACATGTTTTATTAATATATAAATACTTAGGGTTAGGCTAACCCTAACCCTAGGTCTGCATAAAACAAACTGAACTGATATACCTGTTTTTTCTTTTTCTGGACCAACCGAAATGTGACAAGACTGGAAGAATATGTTAGCAACAATTTACATTAATTAACATGAACCCAGACACTGTTATGCAATACACTATGGATGGGAACCACTAGGGACCACCTGACACTATATCATGATATAATTATCAGTTTTATTCTTTTATTCTGAATTACAATTCAATATAACTTTTTATTCCAGGTTTTGTTACAAGTCTTCTCTTACGACACAGGACGCTGTGCTGCTTGCTAATTTTGCTTTTATTTACAGTTTACCACCTGCAAGATTACAGTGGAACTGCAACATTTTACCACCGGAAATGCAAACGTATATAAATTAAAAACTGTTTTTCTAAAACAAATGTAGGGTCATTGTGTATTGCCGTGTAAATTACAAAACAATTGCAATACATAACCGATTACACCCCTCCTCCCTCCCCGCCCATTCCTACTCTAGACTGTACTTTAATATAACAAAGCTGCAAAGTTGACATATACAACAATGGTTCCTGTTTAATCAATGCATTCTTCATTCTTATTGGAAAAAATCTTTCTATAAAAACAACTGCCATTTTTTAGCACTGTAGCCTTGCACCTCCAGGGTCCGGGTTCGATTCCCGTCTCTGTGTGCATGGAGTTTGCATGTTCTCCCCGTGTTTGGTGGGTTTCCTCCGGGTACTCAGTACAAAAACCTGCAGATTAGGCGGTCCCATATTCACCGGTCTGTGTGTATGTGTGTGCTCTGCGATGGATGGGGTACACCTATCCAGGGTGTACCACACCTTTGCGCGATAAGTCTCCTGGGACAGGCTCCAGGTCCCCGACCCTGAATACAGGATAAAGCAGTATCGACAATGAGTGAGTGAGTTTGCCGGTAATGCAACTCATTGGATGCCAACCACAAAAAAACAAGAAACAAGGAATGTAGTGGAGATTACAAGGTAAATCACATGTATATATGGTATTACTAGAGATGTTCCGATACCATTTTTCCCCTACCGATACCGATTCCGATACTTGGGCTTAGGGTATCGGCCGATACCAAGTACTGATCCGATACCTGGGTGTGTATCTGGACAGTGTGTGTTATATAATTTCTTTTTTTAAGTAAAATACTACTAGCCCTGGGTAACGGGTTCGGCCCTAAGTGCACGGGCGACACCCTGAAACACGGACACGAGGCGAGGTCTTACAGGAAAAAAGGCAATTTATTTAGAAATATGGGTAAGGAAAGGGTTAAAGGCTCTCTGCGGCCTTTTCCGCTTCGGCGGCAGGGATGCGAAGGCGGGCTCTACGCGGAAGTGCTCTACAGCTCGTTCATGCGCTCCTCTCGCGGAGATCAAAGGCGCCCACCTTTTTAAAGTCTCTGGGGCGCATCACATCGCCCCACTCTTGTGCCACTGTCTCTCATAAAATCCACTGCGTCGCAAAGTCCAGCTTCCCAACAGTCAGACCCCGAGCTACACTCCCCGCTGTGTTTTATAGCGCCGGGATCATTAGCGGCGATAGCTCATGGGCCGTTGCCTGATTCTGAGGCTCTGCTACTTCACATGCCTAAAGGGGGGGAGGCCGCCTAACTAGTGAGCGAAGAGCGATATCAATTTGGGCGCACGCCCATCCCAGGCGCACGCCGTGACACTCTGTAAGTAAGCTAAGCTAGCTAAGCTAGCGGGCATAAATAGGTTATGTTTAGGAAAATGGTATCGGATCGGTACGTGGACTCAAATACTCGCCGATTCCGATGCCAGATTTTTTTTGTGGTATCGGTAGCATTTCCGATACCAGTATCGGAATCGGAACAACCCTAGGTATTACTACACCAGTTCTAATACAATAACATTTCTATAGTAACAACATACATAGGGATTTGTTTGGCAGATATTCCATGTTCTCTAATCCTAATACAAAAAACATCAAGTACAGATGACAAGACACAGAGGGAAAAGCTAGTGAGGGAAAGACCGGTTACAGCAGTTGTTATATAAGTTACAACAGGAACTTGCTTAATCTACAACATAAAATGTACCTTTAAATGAATAAAATGTGAATAAATTAATTGTTAACCTTCAAAACTTTGCTGTTGTGTTAGACAAATACCACTTGTAGACATAAGATTACTACAGCACACAGCTTTCACATGTTGACAGTAATTCTGTTTGACAGCAAAACATTTTTTAGCATGGTCTAATATTTTTTTTACATGGCAAGTAGACACAAAAAAATACAGTGGTGTGAAAAACTATTTGCCCCCTTCCTGATTTCTTATTCTTTTGCATGTTTGTCACACTTAAATGTTTCTGCTCATCAAAAACCGTTAACTATTAGTCAAAGATAACATAATTGAACACAAAATGCAGTTTTTAAATGAAGGTTTATGTTATTAAGGGAGAAAAAAAACTCCAAATCTACATGGCCCTGTGTGAAAAAGTGATTGCCCCCCTTGTTAAAAAAGAACTTAACTGTGGTTTATCACACCTGAGTTCAATTTCTGTAGTCACCCCCAGGCCTGATTACTGCCACACCTGTTTCAATCAAGAAATCACTTAAGTAGGAGCTACCTGACACAGAGAAGTAGACCAAAAGCATCTCAAAAGCTAGACATCATGCCAAGATCCAAAGAAATTCAGGAACAAATGAGAACAAAAGTAATTGAGATCTATCAGTCTGGTAAAGGTTATAAAGCCATTTCTAAAGCTTTGGGACTCCAGCGAACCACAGTGAGAGCCATTATCCACAAAAACATGGAACAGTGGTGAACCTTCCCAGGAGTGGCCGGCCGACCAAAATTACCCCAAGAGCGCAGAGACGACTCATCCAAAATACCCCAGGACAACATCTAAAGAACTGCAGGCCTCACTTGCCTCAATTAAGGTCAGTGTTCACGACTCCACCATAAGAAAGAGACTGGGCAAAAACGGCCTGCATGGCAGATTTCCAAGGTGCAAACCACTTTTAAGCAGAAAGAACATTAAGGCTCGTCTCAATTTTGCTAAAAAACATCTCAATGATTGCCAAGACTTTTGGGAAAATACCTTGTGGACCGACGAGACAAAAGTTGAACTTTTTGAAAGGTGCGTGTCCCGTTACATCTGGCGTAAAAGTAACAGCATTTCAGAAAAAGAACATCATACCAACAGTAAAATATGGTGGTGGTAGTGTGATGGTCTGGGGTTGTTTTGCTGCTTCAGGACCTGGAAGGCTTGCTGTGATAGATGGAACCATGAATTCTACTGTCTACCAAAAAATCCTGAAGGAGAATGTCCGGCCATCTGTTCGTCAACTCAAGCTGAAGCGATCTTGGGTGCTGCAGCAGGACAATGACCCAAAACACACCAGCAAATCCACCTCTGAATGGCTGAAGAAAAACAAACTTTGGAGTGGCCTAGTCAAAGTCCTGACCTGAATCCTATTGAGATGTTGTGGCATGACCTTAAAAATGCGGTTCATGCTAGAAAACCCTCAAATAAAGCTGAATTACAACAATTCTGCAAAGATGAGTGGGCCAAAATTCCTCCAGAGCGCTGTAAAAGACTCGTTGCAAGTTATAGCAAACGCTTGATTGCAGTTATTGCTGCTAAGGGTGGCCCAACCAGTTATTAGGTTCAGGGGGCAATTACTTTTTCACACAGGGCCATGTAGGTTTGGATTTTTTTTTCTCCCTAAATAATAAAAGCCCTCATTTAAAAACTGCATTTTGTGTTTACTTGTGTTATCTTTGACTAATAGTTAAATGTGTTTGATGATCAGAAACATTTTGTGTGACAAACATGCAAAAGAATAAGAAATCAGGAGGGGGGCAAATAGTTTTTCACACCACTGTATATACCATATATACAGTTAGGGGTCATGGAAACAAACAGGATGCATGTTAGATACATGTGAAAATCTTAACTGACATCAATTTATTATTATTTTTTTTTTTATACATTTGCACAAGATCTTTCATTCATTCATTTTCTATACCACTTAATCCTGTGTTCAGGGTTAAGCGGTATAGAAAATGAATGAATGAATGAATGAAAGAAACATTTTTTCTGCTAAGGAGAACAAACCGGGAAAAATACCCCCAGACAGTTAATATTCCTGGCATCCTCCAATCCGGGATGTGTCCATCAGTGATGTGTGATTCCTTACTCTAGAGAACATGTATCCAGTGCTCCAGCGTACACTAATGGCTCCGGCTCACGATTGGCATTGTGTGGTAGCTGCTCGGACAAAATTTTATGAAGCTCCTGACGCACAACTCTCATGCTGAGGTCATATGTAATATAGAGTACTGTATATACCCACATACTCAGGGAGGGCCAAACGTCTTGACCCTTGGGGTCAAAATAAAAAATTCTATATAAATTTGGGCAAATGATCAAACTGACAGCCTCTGACTTGGTGCCACCTGATGGCTTAATACAAGACGGTTGGACATTTATTAAAGTATCAGAAGTGATTCTGATTGTTCTGGGATTCTCCGATTCCAATCTTCAAACTACTGACTTCAGAGTAGCCTGGAAAAAAAAAGTAGACTGGTATTGGGTCTGGTTCTGTTCCATCATCTAGTATAAGTTTTTAATCAATCTTTGGTCTGAAATCAATAAGTTAAGGAAGAAAATATAGGACCCAGACTCTTGGGCCACCCTATTCAAACCCAGAAATATGAATAGATCATTACTACATCAAGAGACACAAGTTTGTGCCTTATATTCAGTTTAAATCAAAACCACATTGAGCTTTATTAATGACTCACATCATCACAGACCCAATCATTTATCATGCCTTTCCAGAATTTGAGAGTTGTAGTGTTCCCTACTTATGAACCATGGCAACAGCAAGTATTAGTGTTAACTTTCCAAATCCATGATGACAAACCAGTACTTGACGCATTTTTTATCTATTAGATAGAGTAAAGCTTGAGCTGTTCCTCCATGTCTTTCTCCGTGACTTCCCCAAATGTTTCCTGGTTTTCTTGAAGCAGCTTGAAGATTGCGGTGAGCTGTTCCCGCTGAACTCTGAAATGAAAATGTTCAAGAATAACGTATAACTATAAGAAACATGAGAAATACAGAGCGTATGAGTGATTTAGAAATCAGGATCTCCCAGGATCTGAGAGAGAGCAATAAACAGTTGTGTACAAATGTAGACAGTAAAGTTATCATGAGATTATTTAGTGGTCCATATTCTGCCGACACTGTTGACACTATGTCCTCTGCAAACAAATGCACCAAGATAAGTTTCAACTGGAGAGCTAGGAATATATATATATAGTGTCTCTTTCTTTGCTTATGCTTTATATGACTAATGTTAGCTGAAGCTAAGGAACTGGTGTAAGATGTGCATGTGCTAAATTTCATTTTATTTTACAGGTCTGCTCCATTAAAACAGTATGGAAAGTATGGTAATGCACAAAAGATACAGATATGATTGGTGTTCACATTATGCAGGACTGGTCATGGTCCCGTCAAATCAACATCATGGTGAAGAAGGCCAGGCAGTGCCTCTGCCACCTTAGATTCCTCCAAGACTTTAGATTGCTGTTCAAGGTGCTTAGGAACAGCACCATAGAGAGCATCCTGACAGGAAACATCACAACCTCGTTTCGGGACTTCACAATGCAAGACAGATGATCCCTAAAGAGGGTGGTGCGATCAGCTACATGCATCATCCGCAACGAGGTCCCTCACCAGCACTCAAGTTCCAGCCACCAGTGCTAGACCAAGGCCAGGACCTCAGCCACCCCAGCAATTGACTGTTGCGGTCAAGAAAGCTTCTAATTTTTTTGTGTTTTTGTAAATCTGTAAATTTGCAGTGATATGAAGGAATTATGCCACTTCGGAATATGGAGCCGACAGTCACCTGATGGAGGAGCGCTGTGAGATAAAGCAGAATAGGTGGAAGAGATCCTTATCTCCAAGTATGATAGACGATGCCGGTCCGATGGCACTGTCTATCAGCCTGTCATCTGCTCTAATTTGGCAACAAGAAGTACCTTTTGTTTGCTGAGAAAAACACATCTATCTTTTTCTCTTAACAGGAATCTAATGATAGCATCCTGGACACGAGCGTCACCAGCTGGAACGAACACCAAGTCAACAAAACTGTGTACATTCTATAGTAGTGGCTAAACCTTGCTCATTGCTTGTAGACCTCTTCGTGCCAAAAGCAAACCATTTTATGTGCTCATTAAATGTGCCTGTTTACTTACAGTAACTCCACACAATAACCCAGGAGCACATAAACCAGTAGCAGGATGTTCGAATGTTCAACATCCTTTTGCCCTCGTCACAGGCGCTTGTCACAGGTGCTCACAGCAGTCAGACTCCCTATGCCTCTGGATCCATTCCAGTTTGTTTACTCCCTCAACCAACCTACATAGGATGCAATGAACACTATAGACTATTATTGCCAAAAGTATTCGCTTGCCTGCCTTCACATACCTAATAGAACTTGAGTGACATCCAATTCTTAATCCATGGGGTTTAATATGATGTTGGCCCCACCCCCTTTGCAGGTTTAGGACTGTTTCTCTGGAAGAATGGTCACAAATTGCCATAAACACATTTCTGTGGTCAGACATTGATATTGGACGAGAAGGACTGGCTCACAGTCTCCGCTCTAATTCATCCCAAAGGTCTTCCATCGGGTTGAGGTCAAGACAGTCAGGTTCTTCCACACAAAATTAGCTAATCCATGTCTTTTTGGTTTGTGCACTGGTGTGCAGTCATGTTGAAACAGAAAGGGCCATCCCTAAACTGTTCCCACAAAGTTGTGGGCATGACATTAACCAAAATGCCATGGTAGGCTAAAGCATTTGGAGTTCCTTTCACTGGAAGTAAGGGGCAGAGTTCAACTCCTGAAAAACAACCCCACGTCATAACCCCCCCCCCCCACCTTCACCAAACTTTACACTTGGCACAATGCAGTCAGACAAGTCCCATTCTCCTGACAACTGCCAAACCAAGACTTGTCCATCAGATTGCCAGACAGAGAAGCATGATTTGTCACATCAGAGAACACGTCTCCACTTCTCGAGAGTCGAGTGGCAGCATGCTTTACACCACTTAATCTGATGCTTTGCATTGCACTTGGTGATGTAAGGCTTGGATGCAGCTGCTCGGCCATGGAAACCCATTCCATGAGGCTCTCTACGCACTGTTCTTGAGCTAATCTGAAGGACACATGAAGTTTGGAGGTCTGTAGCTACTCACTGCAGAAAGTTGGCGACCTGTGTGCACCATGTGTCTCAGCATCTGCTGACCCCGCGCTTTGATTTTACATGGCCTACCACTTCGTGGCTGAGTTGCTGTCATTCCCAATTGCTCACACTTTGTTATAATACCACTAACAGTTGACTCTGGAATATTTAGCAGAGAGGAAATTTAACGACTGCTCTTGCACATCCTATTACAGTACCATGCTGGAATTCACTGAGCTCTTGAGAGCGACTAATTCGGTCACAAATGTTTGTGGAAGCGGTCTGCATGTCTAGGTGCTTGCTTTTGTACGTGTGTGCGTGTGGGGCAGTGGCGGCTGCTAGCTTTTGAAACAGGGGAAGCTCATATTTGGCCTTCATCATAAAATTTTTTATTTTAATTACATTTATCATTTAAAAAACAATCGCCAAAAAATCCGCATGGGACTGAACTCAAATCTGTACTAGGCTATTTATTCAAATTCATTAATATAAACAAACATTGTATTAATGTAATTAAACAAAGCATCTTCTTCCTGTTCAGACCCTGTACAAGGTAAATGGTATAAAGAAAGTGTAATGAGAGTGAATGTGGTATGGTTGCTGGTGCCTCAGCGGAGTATTTGCAAAAAATAAAAATTTTTTATAAATGCTCCTCTACTGGGATTTTCATGCACAACCATCTCTAGTCTTTACAGTGAATGTTGTGAAAAAGTGAATGCCAGAGGTCAGATTACAATGGCCAAACTAGTTTGAGCTGATAAAAAGGCAACTGTAATTCAAATATCTTATCAGAGTCAGTATTTTTTCTGACCATTCTGTTATGTCCATCCATTACGGAAAGAATTCACAGCCTGTACACTGCTGCACTCATCACCCATCCCACAGCATGATGCTGCCACCACCATGCTTCAATGTAGGGATGGTATTGGCCTGGTGAAGAGCGGTGCCTGGTTTCCTCCAAACGTGACGCCTGGCATTCACACCAATTAATTCAATCTTTGTCTCATCAGACCAGAGAATTTTGTTTCTCATGGTCTGAGAGTCCTTCAGATGCCTTTTGGCAAACTCCAGGCAGGCCGCCATGTGCCTTTTACTAAGGAGTGGCTTCCATCTGAAATGGAAATGGTTCTCCTTCTGGAAGGTTCTCCTCTCTCCTCAGAGGACCTCTGAAGCTCTGACAAAGTGACCATCAGGTTCTTGGTCACCTGCCTGACTAAGGCCCTTCTCCCCCGATCGCTCAGTTTAGATAGCCGGCCAGCTCTAGGAAGAGTCCTGGTGGTTTCAAACTTCTTCACTTAAGGATGATGGAGGCCACTGTGCTCATTGGAACCTTCGAAGCAGAAGAAATTGTTCTGTATCCTTGTCTTGTGCCTCAAGACAATCCTGCCTCGGAGGTCTACAGATAATTCTTTTGACTTACATTTACATTTACTGTAGGCATTTGGCAGACGCTCTTATCCAGAGCGACTTAAAAAAAAATTCTCATAATATAACATCTGAGCAGTTGAGGGTTAAGGGCCTTGCTCAAGGGCCCAACAGTGGCAACTTGGTGGTTGTGGGGTTTGAACCTGGGATCATCCGAACCGTAGTCCAATGCCTTAACCACTGAGCTACCCCTGACCCAAGCTTGGTTTGTGCTCTGACATGAACTGCCAACTGTGGGACCTTATATAGACAGGTGTGTGCCTTTCCAAATCGTGTCCAATCAACTGTATTTACCACAGGTGGACTTCAATTAAGCTGCAGAAACATCTCAAGGATGAAACAGGATGCGTCTGAGCTCAATTTCGAGCTTCATGGCAAAGGCGGTGAACACGTATGTACATGTGCTTTCTCAAATTTATTTTTTTTTTATAAATTTGCAAAAATCTCAAGTAAACTTTTTTCATGTTGTCATTATGGGGTGTTGTGTGCAGAATTGTGAGGAAAATAAATGAATTTAATCCATTTTAGCATAAGGCTGTGACATAACAAAATGTGGAAAAAGTGATGCGCTGTGAGTACTTTCCGGATGCACTGTATCTCTCTCAATCCGATTTTGAAAGTTATCCGAGAGTTGTGTTGTGGAACGGGAGATTCGCATCATGGATTGTGCATCATCAAATAAATCAGCATGTATGCTGTCAATATGGGACAATCTGACCATTTTGATTCATACACATTCACATTCCATACAAACTTAATTATTTTGATTGTGTAAAGCTGCTTTGAGACAATGTCAAAATTGTTAAAAGCGCTATACAAATAAAATTGAATTGAATATGGGAAAAAAAATTCTAAGGAATTTTCCAGCACCTTGATGAATCTATGCCACACTGAATTAAGGCAGCTCATTAGGTCCACTCTAGCAAGGTGCGGCAACTTTTATTCACGTTCACTGAAGGCATCAAGTTTCAATTTTGTTTCTATTAACAACACTGTAGAGGTTTTCTTTGCACTTCTGTCAGTTAAATAAAGGTGTAAGAATTTAAAAATAAATAAATTAATTAAAAAATAATAATAATAATTATATATATATATATATATTACATTTTAGAAAATATCCTAACTTCTTCAGATATTGGGTTTGTCATTTTGTCGCCTTGCAGGGTCTGGGTTCGATTCCCCGGCCAGGCTCGATTCCCGTCTCTGTGTGCATGGAGTTTGCATGTTCTCCCCGTGCTTGGTGGGTTTCCTCCGGGTACTCCGGTTTCCTCCCACAGTCCAAAGATATGCAGGTTAGGCTAACTGGCGTTCCTAAATTGCCCGTAGTGTGTGATTGGGTGTGAGAGTGAGTGTATGTGTGTGTGCTGCGATGGATTGGCATCCTGTCCAGGGTGTACCCCGCCTAGTGCCCGAAGTCTCCTGGGATAGGCTCCAGGTCCCCCGCGACCCTGAACACAGGATTAAGCGGTATAGAAAATGAATGAATGAATTTTAACCTCATTTTAACCATTTTAACCTCTTCCAAGATTTAATTCAAGATTCAAAGAACTTTATTAATCCCAAAGGGAAATTGCTTATTCTTGGTTACAGTGGCTCACAGGTGTTATTCAGTAGAAAGGAAAAGTAATAAATGACTACTAAATAAATAAATGAATAAAAACGCACTACATACCGAAGTTATTTCAAGAGACTGCACAATATAAGTTTATTTATTCAAATATCCCGCCCACCCCCAACATTGAAGGAAGTTTACTTAAGTCAACTGCGTAAAGAAGGAAAATGGAAAGTATTATATTATTACTGGAAAATTTCTGGAATATTTATGAACTGGTTCTGACAGTTCTACTATGCAAACACCCTGACAGTAAGATATGTTAATCTTGTGTGTGCACAGACTAAGGTTATCATTTTCATCAAATTCACATGATAGAGAATATATTTACCTCTGCTCCTCCTCAAGCTCGTCTTTACTCATCATCTTCTCAAGCTGGCTCGTCCGCAACACGCCAGGCATGTACCTGAGTGCTTGATCCGCATCACCTATCCTGTTTACTGTTTTACATAGACACACACAAACACACATGAAGAAAACTTTTGCTGCCACTGATCTTTAATATTTTTCCTTTCCTACTTGTACACAAGTAAGTTCTGTATTATATATATATATATATATATATATATATATATATATATATATATATATATATATATACAGTGGTGTGAAAAACTATTTGCCCCCCTCCTGATTTCTTATTCTTTTGCATGTTTGTCACACAAAATGTTTCTGATCATCAAACACATTTAACTATTAGTCAAAGATAACACAAGTAAACACAAAATGCAGTTTTTAAATGAGGGGTTTTATTATTTAGGGAGAAAAAAAATCCAAACCTACATGGCCCTGTGTGAAAAAGTAATTGCCCCCTGAACCTAATAACTGGTTGGGCCACCCTTAGCAGCAATAACTGCAATCAAGCGTTTGCGATAACTTGCAACGAGTCTTTTACAGCGCTCTGGAGGAATTTTGGCCCACTCATCTTTGCAGAATTGTTGTAATTCAGCTTTATTTGAGGGTTTTCTAGAATGAACCGCCTTTTTAAGGTCATTCCACAACATCTCAATAGGATTCAGGTCAGGACTTTGACTAGGCCACTCCAAAGTCTTCATTTTGTTTTTCTTCAGCCATTTAGAAGTGGATTTGCTGGTGTGTTTTGGGTCATTGTCCTGCTGCAGCACCCAAGATCGCTTCAGCTTGAGTTGACGAACAGATGGCCGGATATTCTCCTTCAGGATTTTTTGGTAGACAGTAGAATTCATGGTTCCATCTATCACAGCAAGCCTTCCAGGTCCTGAAGCAGCAAAACAACCCCAGACCATCACACTACCACCACCATATTTTACTGTTGGTATGATGTTCTTTTTCTGAAATGCTGTGTTACTTTTACGCCAGATGTAACGGGACACGCACCTTCCAAAAAGTTCAACTTTTGTCTCGTCGGTCCACAACGTATTTTCCCAAAAGTCTTGGCAATCACTGAGATGTTTTTTAGCAAAATTGAGACGAGCCTTAATGTTCTTTTTGCTTAAAAGTGGTTTGCGCCTTGGAAATCTGCCATGCAGGCCGTTTTTGCTCAGTCTCTTTCTTATGGTGGAGTCGTGAACACTGACCTTAATTGAGGCAAGTGAGGCCTGCAGTTCTTTAGATGTTGTCCTGGGGTCTTTTGTGGCCTCTCGGATGAGTTGTCTCTGCGCTCTTGGGGTAATTTTGGTTGGTCGGCCACTCCTGGGAAGGTTCACCACTGTTCCATGTTTTTGCCATTTGTGGATAATGGCTCTCACTGTGGTTCGCTGGAGTCCCAAAGCTTTAGAAATGGCTTTATAACCTTTACCAGACTGATAGATCTCAATTCCTTTTGTTCTCATTTGTTCCTGAATTTCTTTGGATCTTGCCATGATGTCTAGCTTTTGAGGTGCTTTTGGTCTACTTCTCTGTGTCAGGTAGCTCCTATTTAAGTGATTTCTTGATTGAAACAGGTGTGGCAGTAATCAGGCCTGGGGGTGACTACAGAAATTGAACTCAGGTGTGATAAACCACAGTTAAGTTATTTTTTAACAAGGGGGGCAATCACTTTTTCACACAGGGCCATGTAGATTTGGAGTTTTTTTTCTCCCTTAATAACGTAAACCTTCATTTAAAAACTGCATTTTGTGTTCAATTTTGTTATCTTTGACTAATAGTTAACGGTTTTTGATGAGCAGAAACATTTAAGTGTGACAAACATGCAAAAGAATAAGAAATCAGGAAGGGGGCAAATAGTTTTTCACACCACTGTATATATATATATAATGTGTGTGTGTGTATGTAGATATATATATATATATTTTTTTTTTTTTTTTATAATAAAATGGTCAAAATATACATACAATATTTAAAGTATACATACACCCACTTACATCATTAATTCAGTGGTGCGGAAGATCCTGAAATGTCTTTCATCCATAATATCTCTTAATTTCCTGTTACAGTAAGTGATGATTAATTGCAACTTCTCTTTACCGGCAAAGTGGTTAGTTTGAAAGTACACATTAGAGTGATCAACATAAAGTACAGTGGGAAAGTCCATGGAGCTCAGTCCAGGTCTGAGAAAGAGGATGGTATATTTACATGTCTCGTGGAACCATTTCATGTCTAAACAACTGCGGGGGAGTAAAGAGTGCTTTACAGCCGGGTCTGTACCAGGAGCACACCTAGTTTATTGGAACGGTGGTAAAACTTCCAACTAGAGTTTTGGCATTCGCTTATGCACAGCTCTCTTATCTCTTTTCCACCTTTTTTACTGGTTTACATTTACTAGTCTTTCAGATCATTGTCCTGTTGCATGACCCAATTTCAACCAAGTTTTAGCTGTTGGAGATGGCTTTACATTTGGCGGTAGAATACTCTGGTATACACAGGAGTTCATGGTCGGCTCAGTGGCTGCAAGGTGGCCAGCTCCTCTGGATGCAAAAACAAGCACAAATCATCACCCCGCTTCCGGCATGCTTGACATGGTATACGTTTCTGATGAAATGCTGTTTGGTTTTTGGCATTTGATAACTTTGGTCTCATCTTACGGACATCTCTTCCTCTCTCTCTCTCTCTCTTTCCCTGTATCTGTCTCCCAGTCAAGCTATAAATGTCACTCCTGAGCCACCAGTGATCCAGACCCCCTCTGCCCCTTTAGACCTGCCTGACTTGTACTGGTGTCCCGCTTCTGGTTAGAGATCTCGTCGCATGGATGCGGTGTGTGGTCTGCCTGGGATGTGTGTGGTGAGCCTGTCCTCAGCTGATGGTGACGGCTGTTCTCTGAGGACTGTTCTCAATAGTTCAGGACTGGAGTTTCCTACAGTCTACCTGGGCCTCCAATAACGAACTGGACTCCATATTAACTTAAACACATCTCCTGTTATACTGAACTTTCAGCCTCCACACACAGTATGACTGTAGATCAATCCCTGCTATCCGTTATAACCCAAATGAGGATGGGTTCCCTTCCCTGTTCAATCTGGTTCCTCTCAAGGTTTCTTCCTATTACCAACTCAGGGATTTTTTTCCTCGTCAATGTCGCGGTCATCCTCAGCTTGCTCATCAGGGACAATCTTATTTTGATTCATACACATGCACATTTCATACAAACACTTCATACAAAATAACTCTTGACTGTGTAAAGCTGCTTTGCGACTATCAATAAAAATTTTATTGAATCTGTCTACAGGGCAACGTTCCAACGTTTTTATGGTTTGTTCAGATTTGTGAACCTCAGTCACACTTCCATGTTCGTTTTAGACAGAAGAGGTTTCCTGGCAACCCTCCCAAGCAAACCGTACTTGTTTAGTCGTCTTCTAATTTGCATGGTCTGACCATGGGGTAAATGTACTGGAATTCACACACACATGGTCACAATGTTCTAGTAAACATCACACACGCATTCCGATGTTGACTATACGAGTAATGCACGCACATGTGAGACTGAGCAAATTGGAGACGATTACCCACAATCCCGTAGCACGGGAGAGAGAAAAACCATTAGCTCACGCCAAACGCATGCGTACTACTCGTATATCAAAATTTATTTGAAATTTGAAACTGTCTCTCATGAAGACCTTCTCAGGAAAGCAAGACCAAAACTGAGCTCTGCTGCAGAGGAGATGCTCATTTAGAGTCACCAGCCTCAGAAATCACCAATTAACAACCAGCACCTCAGATTAGAGCCGTAATGAAGGATTTACAGATAATGAGAGACATCTCAATATCAACTGCTCAAAATGAGATTATTGCATTATTTTGGATGCCTTCAGTATTGTTTTACAGTGTAGAAAGAAATAAAAATCAGGAAACAACTACAGAGTTAGAAAGTGAACCAAAAATTTTAAGGGTCCCAGCACCTCCAAGCTGCCTCGGTCAAACCCTTGAGCAAGGCCCTTAACAATTCTATCTTGTGATCTTAACAACCCTGCTCTGATCCCAGATTTTTTTCATTTTCTTTATTTTTATTATTTAAATGTAAACCTGATCAAACATGTAAGCAACGAGAGCCTCGTCATTGTTCAAATGCTTTTTAAATAGTGAATATTCCAACATTTTTATATGTTGTAATACTGTTTAATGCTAAAAATTTAAGATACTATAACTAAAACTATTATTGAAATCTGAGAAGTCTGTATTTAGGGTCGCGGGGACCTGGAGCCTATCCCGGCACAAGGCAGGGTACACCCTGGACAGCGTGCCAATCCATCGCAGAGCGCACACACACACACACACACACACACACACATTCACACACTATGGTCAATTTAGGAACGCCAATTAGCCTAACCTGCATATCTTTGGACTGTGGGAGGAAACCGGAGTACCCGGAGGAAACCCATCAAGCACGGGGAGAACATGCAAACTCCATGCACACAGAGACGGGAATCGAGCCTGGCCGGGAATCGAACCCGGACCCTGGAGGTGCAAGGCGACAGTGCTAACCACTACACCACCGTGCCGCCCTGCAAAAATATAATGGCACACAAAATTATTATAGGATAGTACTGTATGTAAGTTAGTAACTTGGTAACTCAGTGTTAGTATCGATCCAATGATGGAAACTTCATTGTGTGCACACTGTATTTAGAATCCAGGCTTTAATCCTATTTAAACCTATATTTTATATATTTAAATTTGCTATTTTGTCTTTTGTACAGGTTTTTATATTTCTTAGATATTTTTGAAAATGTTTATATTTTTTTTATTTTCTTATAGTTTCAGCTATTTATTTCTCATTTCTTGTTAATTGTTTTTAAATCTTTAAGGTAATGGCCGGTATAAGCATTTCACTGCATATCGTACCGTGTACGTAACAAAATGTACAATTGAATATTTTACTGGATGTGACATTCAAAGTTATGTTTAACCAAGTAGCTCTTGTTTAATCAGGCAACTGTTGCTTAGGTTTCCAATAGTTTTAATTATTATAAATATTTGTTCATCTAAGAGTGTAAATGTTCTATTGCTCTTTCACAGCCTTTATCCCGCCCACTTTTGGATGGCAAAAGGGACACTACGTACCATATAAAGCCTACGCAACATACAAAAAACGTCACTGTAGCCTTTTTAGCTAAAGAACACATCTGATATATTGTCTTTGTAGTTTTTATCAATGTAGTGCGTCATGGCAAGCACACGCTCCCAATCGAACTAGATTCTACTACAAAGCTCAATCCCAAATCCCTCTCTAACCCCTGAATAAGAATACTACTTGGTTTGTGAAACAAGAGATTCAACACTTTGCACCATTTTAGGCTATTTGGGATTTAAGCGCAGAGTATTTAGTTACTTATTAATGAGATATCTGTTGTTGTGACCGACGTCATGGGTAAGATTACGAACATAAAAAGGTTTTACATTTGTTTGCAGTATGTTTAATAAGAGCAGATCATAAATAAGTGTCCTGAGATGATCTTCTGCAGTAATCCTAAAGTTCCATCACTTTGAACAATTAATTCTTAGAGAAACACAAGACAGAAACCATGGACATGTACAGGGCATGGAGTGTTTAGGGTGTTTCTGTGGCTCTAACCACATCTGGTCGTGTGGTTTTGTAACCATTCATCGGTGCAATTGTGTTCCTGGACAGTTCACACTTCACGTATCTCAAGCTGAATGAGCTGCTACACACAACAATTTTAAAATCTCCATAACAACAAAAACAAGGTCCACACGTTTGCATTTGTTTCCAGGAAGCTAAATGACAGTCATCAATCAGAGAAAAGGCCTGAATGTACATACTTGAGAACAACAAACTTCATTATAACAAAGACAAAAAAATATCTGAGTAGGGAATTCAACAGGAGGAGGGACATATGAATTGCTTTAAATAATCCTAAATGACTTTGTATTTTATCAGACTTTATACTAGGGCTTCACAATATTAGGAAAATATGCGATATTGTTGTTGAATATTGCGATAACGATATTTCTTGCGATATAACATTTCCCTAGAGAAATGCATTTTTTTATTATTGCCTATTTTTTTTTATTATTTATTTATATGTAATGATGATACTAAAATAAACAGCTAATAGATATTCGTCTGATGTAATTAAATCTAATTCTGGCTAAAAAGAAACTATATGTCAAGGAAGTTGCAAATATTTAGACTCCAAAACACTATGAATGACTTAAAACCCTCAGCAGATATTCTGACTTCTGGTTTGCTGTTACTATAAACCTGCCAACACAATATGAATTACTTTCAAACATTACTGATGAGTGTATTGTTACATGTAAATAAAAAGTAGTGTCTTAAAACAAGAGCATCTTTTAAACTAACTATTCTCTTTGGCTTGCCTGTTTTTTTTAAATAAAAATTATCAAACAAAAATTACATTAAAAATACTATTTGTCACGCACACACACACTTGCTCCGCGACCGGCACTAGGACCCGGAAGTAATGCGGGCGCGAACCCGGAAGTATAAGAGGAGTAAACAAACCACCGCATACAGCTTAGTCACTGAGTTCACGCATGTCGGTTCAGATTGTTTACTTTCTGATTCGAGTGTGTGTTTATAGGACGCGGGTTAAATGTGTGTTTTTCCCTTGCTCCCCTTCTGTGAGAGTCCTGTGACTAATTCACGTGGTTATTCTGCCTACTTGCTTGCTTCCGCGTTTGGGTTTACCATCCACGCTACAAAAGGCTAACGGCTAATCACTAAGTCTTCTGATTATCCGGGCTTAGTTTGAGACAGAATGAAGTATAAAGATATAAATAATAATATATATATATATATATATATATATATATATATATAAAGATATCAGCGGGTATAAACGTAGTAAGGGCCCATCTGATATTTATCGCAACTCTTTGCGATATGGTTATCGCGCATGCCATTATCGCGATAACGATATTTTTTCGATATATCGTGCAGCCCTACTTTATACTTTAGGCATTTGGAAGACGCCTGTATCCAAAGCAACTTAAATTTTTATCTCATCAAAAGCTGTTTACATCGAAGCAGTTGAGGGTTAAGGGCCCAACAGGGACAACTTGGTGGTTTTGGGATTTGAACTTGGGACCTTCCAAACTGTAGTCCAATGCCTTAAGCACTGAGCTGTCCCTGACATTTCTATTTAGAAACTTAAATATCTCCTGTGTGTGTGTGTGTGTGTGTGTGTGTGTGTGTGCATATAACAAGCATAGTAATAAAATGTGCAATTTTACATATTAAATTTGTATGGATGGATTCCGTATTTAGATTTGGATGGATGCATTAATGGAAAGGGCAGGAATTGAATTTAATCAAGGCAACACTCACAAATCAATAACTAGTGCTTAAAGTTTGATCTACAATTGCAAAAAAAAAAAAAAAAAAACCTAAATTAATTAATTAATTGATCCGCGAGCTACAGGTGCAGCTGGCCCGGCTACAGCAGGAAAGCCACGCTGGAATCGTCACGGACCGACGCTCACCTGTCCCAGGTAAATTCTCGGCGTGAGAATTCTCCTATAACCTCAACCCCGCGTGTTTCTCTGCCCAGGTCCAACACACCAAGGACGCAGCCCGCCCAGTTTTCCTACACCCCGGCGCCGGGATACCACGGACCCTGGATACAGCAGCGGCGGAAGAAGCACGCCAAGCCCCGGGCGAGGACCTCTCCCCCTCCACCACCACCCGTCTTCGATATCTCGACCCGAAACCGCTTCGCTCCTCTCCGCGAGACGGCACACGACACGCTAGTCATCGGAGACTCCATCGTCCGGCACGTGCATGCTACCACGGCTAAAGGTAAGGTGCACACACGCTGTTTACCTGGTGCACGTGTTCTTGATGTTGCTGCACAGGTGCCTGCTGCCCTGAGGAAGAACATTGGAGCTGTGGTTCTTCATGCCGGCACGAACGACACCAGGCTGAGGCAGACAGAGATCCTAAAGAAGGACTTCAGGAGCCTGGTCGAGAAGGTCCGCAGCACATCACCCACAACAAGGATCATCGTATCTGGACCGCTTCCCACATTTCAGCGAGGAATCGAGAAGTTCAGTAGATTATTTGCCTTTAATGAATGGTTACAATCTTGGTGTCGACAACAGAAATTACGCTTTGTTGATAACTGGAATGTTTTCTGGGAGCGTCCTAGGCTCTATCACACCGATGGCCTACACCCTAGCAGAGCTGGAGCAGCGGTCCTCTCTGACAACATCTCCAGGACACTACGAACCATCTGACTGGCGGTAAGTCATACTGTAGATTCCAAACATATTAGACACATCACAACTCACCGTAGTGATAGATGCACACACATAGCTTGTCCTATAGAAACCGTGTCTGTTCCCCGAATAGTGAGAAAAAAGAATAAATTTGTTAAATTTGCCCGAAACAATCTGATAACCATAAAACCAGAAAAAGGCAAAATAAGTAGTCAAAATCCACCTCTAAAGTTTGGACTACTCAACATTAGATCCCTTGCGCCTAAAGCACTTATTGTTAATGAAATTCTCTCAGATTATTGCCTTGACACACTCTGTCTCACCGAAACCTGGCTTAAACTAAATGAATATTTTGGTCTGAATGAGTCTACTCCGTCAGGATATTTCTATAAGCACAAGCCCCGTCTAATTGGTCGCGGTGATGGTGTCGCCACTATCTACAATGATGTACTCACTGTTACCCAGAAAATAAGGCCTAGGTTTAATTCATTTGAAGTGCTCATCATTAATGTTGCACTCAATGAAATACGTAATAAACCCTTGCTATATTTTACCCTGGCCACCGTGTACAGACCCCCGGGGCCATATGGCGATTTTCTTAAAGAATTTGGACATCTGCTATCAGACCTATTGGTTAACTCTGACAAAGTGTTGATAGTAGGAGACTTTAACATTCATGTAGATGATGCTAACGACGCTTTAGCACTCACATTTATGGATTTACTAAATTCCTTTGGGGTTAAACAAAATATAATTGCAGCAGCTCACCGCTTTAATCATACGCTAGATTTAATTATATCCCATGGTATAGATGTCTCTAATATAGAGATCTTACCTCAAAGTGATGATATCACAGATCATCACCTCCTGACATATACTCTACCCGTAGAACAGATTAGCTGTGTCTCCCCATGTTATCAATCTGTTAGAAATATGAATCCCACTACTAAAGACAGATTCACAAGTAATCTGCCGGATCTGTCCCAATTTCTTATTAGACCCCTAAATGCAGATGATCTAGATGAAGTGACTAGCAGCATGGGCACTATTCTTACCAGTACATTAGACACTGTTGCTCCCATCAGATTAAAAAAAGTCAGAGATAAAACATTTGCACAGTGGTACAACAGTCATACTCGCGCCCTAAAGAGAGCAACCCGTAACCTCGAGCGAAAATGGAGGAAAACTAAATTAGAAGTTTTTGGAATTGCGTATAAAGACAGTACGTGCAGCTATAGACAGGATTTAAAAACTGCTAGGACCGAGCATCTTAGCCAACTGATAGCAAGAAACCAAAACAATCCCAGGTTCTTATTTAGCACAGTGGCTCGCCTAACAAAACCTAAGATGCCCGCAGAGAGAATCCCATCACAGTTTAGAAGTGAAGACTTTATGGACTTCTTTAATGAAAAAATCAATAATATCAGGAAGAAAATAATGGAGGTTCAACCTCTAATAGTATCTCACAATCCAGTTCAGCCTATAGCTTCACATTGATGCTTACGGTTGGAGAACCACTTCTAAACATTATTAATTCTTCACTACATCTAGGTCACGTCCCTAAACCTTTCAAGTTAGCAGTTATTAAGCCGCTTCTTAAAAAATCTCATTTGGACGCGAATGAAATAAATTACAGACCGATTTCAAACCTTCCGTTCATATCAAAAATACTAGAAAAAGTAGTATCAGCTCAAATTTGCACATTCTTGCAGGATAACAACATCCTTGAAGAATTTCAGTCAGGTTTCAGGCCCCATCATAGCACAGAAACTGCACTAGTTAAGATTACAAATGACTTGTTTTTAGCTTCAGACCAAGGCTGCATCTCATTGCTAGTCCTGCTCGATCTTAGTGCTGCATTCGACACTATAGATCATTATAATTTTGTAAGCGATCTATGAGAATATTTAGGTATTCAGGGACAGGCATTAAAATGGTTTCGATCTTACCTGTCTGATCGCTACCATTTTGTAGATCTAAATGGAGAACCGTCTGGTGTAATGCCAGTGAAATATGGGGTCCACAAGGGTCAGTTTTAGGACCTCTGTTGTTCTCAATATACATGCTTCCCTTGGGTAACATCATTAGAAGACATGGGATTAGTTTCCATTGTTATTCTGATGATACCCAATTATATATCTCAACTAAACCAGACGAAATACCTAAGTTGTCTAGATTAACTGAGTGTGTCCAGGACATAAAAGATTGGATTACCAATAACTTTCTTTTATTAAATTCAGATAAGACAGAGATATTACTTATTGGCCCAAAAACCAGCACACAACAGCCTTCACAATTCAGCCTGCGCTTAGAAGGATGTACTGTTACTACCAGCTCAGCAGTAAAAGACCTGGGCGTAATATTAGACAGTAACTTGTCTTTTGAAAATCACATTTCAAATATCACAAAAACAGCCTTTTTCCATCTTCGAAATATTGCTAAACATAGGAACATCTTATCCGTATCTGATGCAGAAAAACTAGTTCATGCATTCATGACCTCCAGACTGGACTATTGTAATGCATTACTAGGTGGTTGTCCTGCATCCTCAATAAACAAGATTCAGTTAATCCAAAATGCAGCCGCCAGGGTTCTCACTAGATCCAGAAAATATGATCATATAACCCCAATATTATCATCCCTGCACTGGCTACCTGTTCAGTTTAGAATAAATTACAAAATAGTATTACTTACATACAAGGCCTTAAATGGTTTAGCTCCCACATACCTAACCAGTCTTCTGATACGCTACAATCCACCACATGCCTTAAGATCACAAAGCTCCGGACTTCTGGTAGTTCTCAGAATTTCAAAATCTACAAAAGGGGGTAGGGCTTTTTCATATTTAGCTCCAAAGCTTTGGAATAGCCTTCCAGACAGTGTTCGGGGAGCAGACACGGTTTCTCAGTTCAAAAGTAGACTCAAGACGCATCTTTTTAATCTGGCATACACATAACTCATCCCATAATCTCATACTCCAGTACACCTATACCGAATGGCAACTACGCTAATTCTCCCCATCTGTTCTGTATTTCTCTACCCATCCCGAGGCATCGGGAGATTTTGCCAGCTTCAGTAGACAAAGGCCGACCCTGCGAGGTTCCTGAGGCATCCAGAGAAGGACCAGCTCCAGCTGGATTCAGCTTTATGATGGTTGGAGCTACACATGCTGCTCCTGTGCTTCCAGTGATCCAGACCTCATCTGCCTTCTGCACCTACTGACTCGTCCCTATGCCAGTTGGTCTTCATGTCAATTTAAATAATTTCTGTCATATTGAATTTTCACCTGCACAACACACAAGATGTTATATCATTTCTATCTGTTATCGCCCAAATGAGGATGGGTTCCCTGTTGAGTCTGGTTCCTCTCAAGGTTTCTTCCTAATGCCATCTCAGGGAGTTTTTCCTTGCCACCGTCGCCGTCACCCTTGGCTTGCTCATCAGAGAAATTTCATTAATTCGTCTCATTATTATTATCTGCACATTTTTCTCACACATACACACTTCCAAATTTTTTTCTTTTCTATAATTATTATTATTTTTATTTTATTTTATTATTTTTTTTGCTAAATTTCTTTCATTTTTGTGAAGCTGCTTTGAGACAATGACCATTGTTAAAAGCGCTATATAAATAAAATTGAATTGAATTAATTTTAAATAAGGTCCACCAACTGTGTTTTCATTTTTTTTTAAGTTTTATATATATATATATATATATATATATATATATATATATATATATATATATATATATATATATATATATATATATATATATATATATATATATATACACACACACACACACACACACACACACACACACATACAGGCATCTTGTTTGGCCAGCAAGCTAGCAAGGTGTTTTGGCCATAACTAGTCCTTCTGTACATCATCATTTGAGGATCAGATAGGCTGTGTCAAATTACAAAGTACAACATACACATACAAAAGATATTAAACGAAGTACCAGAGGGTACCATCATATATCCATTAACAGATATCAAATCGTTGCTTTAGGAATCAAAATCCTATCATATAGTGTGGAGGCCTGAAGATTCACCCCTAACACAAACGAGTGTTGAGCCACAAGTAAGGTATGTACAGTATGTGTGTGCCGAGTGTGTTGATAAGCTGTCAGCTCCATCTACTTTCAACACAATGTAACTGCATCTCCAGAATGGCCCCAAACGATCATCCCAAATATCACATAAATATTCAAATGAAATCCATCTGTAAAGCTGCTTTGTGACGACATCCATAGTTTTAAAAAATCCACCCAAACAAAATCATCTGATCATCCCTCCCATGGAGCTCTACATGAGTTTTGAAGAGGCTACTCACTCACCCCCATCGTCTATACTGCTTTATCATGCATACAGTGTGTGTCGCGGGGGGCCTGGAGCCTATCCCAGGATATGAGACGAGGTACACTATGGACAGGGTGTCAACCCATCCACACTCATTCACTTACATACTAGGAGCGCTAATTGGCCTAATCTGCATGTCTTTGGACTGTGGGAAGAAACCAGAGTAACCATCTTCCTCTACATGCACGAGAACATGCAAACTCCATGTACATACACAGACCTGAGGTGGGAATCGAACCCAGAACCTGCAGGTGCAAGGCAACACTGGTAACCACGAAGCCAGCGTGAAGAGGCTAATCCTCTTGAAGAGGTTAAGATCAGTCAAATCTCAAAGTAGGAAATTCTCATGCGATCATTTTAAAGATTTATACACTTCATTAGTACAAATACAAACGAATGGCATATCTCACTTCATTTTTGTCTGTTTAGCCTCCCTGGAAGTACAGGAACTGTCTTATATATTTGGCAGGCATAATATTCTTTTACAACATCACAGTATTTACTGGTAAAAAAATAAAATAATTAAAAACATCACGCGGCAGTGGAGACTGAAGGTTGGTCCGTGCCATATTGATGAAAATGAAAAGGACACACCGAAAGTGCATTTGTACAGTATCTCCGCCAATCAGATGATTCCTGAGAAGCCGCAACACATCAGAAAAATCTGTGACAACATGGGTGTCGATCCAGTTTCAGGGAAATAACGAATAAGGACAAGGTTTTTAATCAGTAGGGCAGCACGAATGGTGAGAAATGTTCCTCAGGTGTGAAAATGTTCCCAGGAAGAAAACCACAGCGGATTACTCACCATAGCAACTACTGACTTTACATTGAGACTTTTCCTCCTTAGCATCCACTACATAAACAATTAAGGCTTGATTTGTTTGTTGTGTTCTTCAATGCTTTTCACTTCATATTACTCAATATTAACAAGCAGTGCGTTACCATAGCCTTCATGTCAGATTGGATCAGTCTGGCTATTCTCTTTTGACCACACTCGTTAACAAGCCTCGTTCTCTCGCTCACACGCTCACACACACTACTTGCAGGATGTTTCTGTGCATGTGTTTTGTTTTTGCTTGGTTTTTTAACACCTCTAGTGAATTGTTGTGCTGAAAATCCCAGGAGATTAACAGTTTCTTTTTCTTTTTTTTTTTAAAAAACAATCATGCCATGGTGATGAAATTATTTTTTTCTAAGATCAGCATTTTGTTCTCTTTCTAATGATAACTATCTACAGTTTGTGTAGTGTTCATTGTGCATGGGACCAGGGACCATCCGATACGATATGATTATGATGCCTAGTTGCAATATGATTTAGAAATCTAAGATTTAGAAGACGATTTTATATAATCGCATGATTTGATGATTTTTCTTTTTCAGATTGAGCTACAGAAAAAAAAAAGGAATTCATTTCCTCCTATGACACAAGATGCTGAGCCATGTGACTAGTTTAAAAAGGACTCCATCAGTCGGATTACACAACAGCAAACGTATATAAAAATCAATTGTGGAATCAATATGGGGAAACATGAACTGCCACTTTATGTAACTGAAATGATTTTTCCCCCCTACGTCTCTAGTTGCTGATTTCTAACATGTATAGAATAAATTAATCAAACATAATAAATAAACACAATAATAATAATAATAATAATAGGGCATGCTACATATAGTAATAAGTACTTAGTAACGACTCCTCTGGCAGATATCATAGCTTGCAGATGCTTTTTATAGCCAGCGAAAAGTCTTTCAATTGGGATTCACAGCTCTTTTAAGATCTACCCACTAATTTTCAATGATGTTTAAATCAGGGGACTGTGATGGCTGTTCCAAAACCTTCAGCTTGCATCTCTTGAGGTTTTCCATAGTGGATTTCGAGGTTTGTTTAGGATACTTGTCCTGTTGTAGAAGCCATCCTCTTCTCAGCTTCAGCCTTTTCACAGATGGTGTGATGTTTGGATTCCACTAAATACCAGCAAATTCTGGAATCATTCTTCCCTCCACAAGTGCACTGTTTCCTGTACCACTGGCTGCAACACAACCCCAAAGCATGATGGATCCACCCCCATGGTTAATAGTTGGCAAGGTGTTTTTTTCCATGAAATGCTGCTCGTTTTTTTTTTTTCTCCAAACATGCCTTTGCTGATTGTGGCCAAAGAGTTCTATTTTAACTTCATCAGTCCACAGCACTAGTTTTCAAAACGCATCAGGCTTCTGTAGATGTTCTGCTGCATCCATACTGACATTGGATTTTATGATGGGGACACGGGTAAGGTTTTCTTCCGCTGACTCTTCCATGAAGACCTTCCCCTGAACTGCCATCTCTTGATTATTTGCTGAAAATTTTGTGCTTTTTTTTCCCATTTCCACGAGACACTGTGTTAACAGTTTTTCAATAAAAAAAATAAAAATCTGTTATTTATCAAGGGGTGCCCAAACTTTTGCATAAGACTGCATATTCTTGTTATTTACAACATTGCAATACAAATTGCATCGACACTCAGGTATCGTGATAATATTGTATCGGATGTATCAGCAATTCCCATCTCTGCTAATTAAGTTAAGCTCCTTGTTTATAGCGCTTTGACTTCTAGACCATGAGTTTATACAGTATATACACCTGATATATTTACCTGAGGGACAGTGTGAAGAAGAAAAGTCATGCTCTGATTCGCCTTTCTCGCACCGATCTCCAGCTACCTCTTGCTGGTTTGCTGCACACTGCTTGTCTGGAAGTTCTCCGATAGTCTGTGCCGTATGTTCAGACTCAGTCTGGGGTTCCCCAAGTCCTGAGAGTGTTTCCTGATCGACATAAAATGTTCATGTTTAAAGAAAGGGATTCACTAAAAACTACCTGGCCTGCTGACTATAACTACACGTCAGATCAAAATGTAATTGTTAAAATAGATTTTTTTTAAATCTGATTGTAGTTATAATTCACTCAGTGCTGTTACCGACTGAATATTGTGACATAATATTCAGCTTAAGGTCTACAGTCTTTGGACTGTAGAAGGAAAAGAAAACAGAACATGCATACTCCACTCACACAGACTGGAGATGAAGTTTGACCCCCAACAGTGCCATTAATGCCTCGTAGGGTGTTCAAAATCAACCGTAGGGGTGGCACAGGTGGAATCTCAGGGAACACTATCTTTCATGCTGATGTGTCATTAATGATGGTTTTTAATGTTAGTTTACTTCTTTTTGAGATGGGATATTTTAATGAGAATACACGAGTGCAATTTTAATGACGAAACTTTCTTCAAATCGATGTTTGTTTAAAATTAGTAGGCTTGTTCCGATTCCGATACTGGTATCGGAAATGCTACCGATACCACAAAAAAATCTGGCATCGGAATCGGCGAGTATTTGAGTCCACGTACCGATCCGATACCATTTTCCTAAACATAACCCATTTATGCCCGCTAGCTTTGCTAGCTTAGCTTACTTACAGAGTGTCACGGCATGCACCTGTGATGGGCGTGCGTCCAAATTGATATCGCTCCTCGCTCACTAGTTAGGCGGCCTCCCACCCCTTTAGGCAGAATCAGGCAACGGCCCATGAGCTATCGCCGCTAATGATCCCGGCGCTATAAAACACAGCGAGGAGTGTAGCTCGGGGTCTGACTGTTGGGAAGCTGGACTTTGCGACGCGGTGGATTTTATGAGAGACAGTGGCACAAGAGCGGGGCGATGTGATGCGCCCCAGAGACTTTAAAAAGGTGAGAGGAGCGCGTGAATGAGCTGCGCGAACTCCCACGGCACCTTCACTTCCGCGTAGAGCCCGCTTTCGCATCCCTGCCGCCGAAGTGGAAAAGACCGCATAGAGCCTTTAACCCTTTCCTTACCCATGTTTCTAAATAAATTACCCTTTTTCCTGTAAGGCCTCGCCTCGTGTCCGTGTTTCATGGTGTCGCCCGTGCACTTAGGGTCGAACCCGTTACACAGGGCTGGTAGTATTTTACTTAAAAAAAGAAATGATATCTATATATCTATATATATATATATATATATATATATATATATATATATATATATATATATATATATATATACACACACACACACACACACACTGTACAGATACACACCCAGGTATCGGATCAGTACTCGGTATCGGCCGATACCTTGAGCCAAAGTATCGGAATCGGGAGGGGAAAAATGGTATCGGAACATCTCTAAAAATTAGGCATTAAAAATTTGGTTCCATTTGTAATAAGTTAGCAGCATGGCTGACTCTCAGGGGGAATAAATGAAAGTGAGTTTTATTATTAACCAGGTTGGGATACTATTTTTTATTTATTTATTTATTTATTTATTTAAAAAGTGTCTTTGAAGTGTATACAAAACAGCTTACCTAAAGGGAAAACACACACACACACACACAGACAGGAGGTGAGGTTTTAACACCTAACCCTGGAAGCAGTGCCACCGTGTCACTCCTCTGAACGATTTGAAACATCCAACGAGTTAACAAGAAGAGCATTTTGTTTTAAGTTAAGAGATCAAAGAAAGAAGCAACACTAAACTAATTCATTAATGACACATCAAAGAAGAACGAGATACTGCTCTCTTTTAATGACAAAATGGAATTTTTCTTTGATGCAATACTTAAAATTGGGTTTCAAAGATCAGGTTTTATTTGTAGAAGTTATTAAAAGCTTGGACTGACACTCATGGGGGGGAAAAAGGAAGTGAGTTTTATTATTAACCAGGTTGGGGAGGGTTTTGTTTTTTCTTTCTTTTTGTCCCCTTGCATGCATCAGGAGAAATAGTTACAAATTACACACTTACAATAAATACAAGAAAAAAGTCAAACTCACAATATGTCACTATGAGTCTGAATGAGCACTTTATAAACACTACATAAGCAGTGGTCAGGCTGCACACACACACACACTGTACCTTGGAGCTTTGCTCTGTGAAGGATGCTGGGTTTGCATCTGTCTTACCAGGAGCTGTTTTGTTTCTTGCGAATAAATGAGCTGTGAGAAATCCAGCGAGGACGGTGAAAAGCACAGAACCCAGGATGAGCCACGTGTCCACGCAGGCGTCCATCAAACAACTTACACCGCGACAGACGGAGAGAGCTGGCTAGGTTCTATCTCGAGCTTGTGCGCGTGCTTTGTTTTATGCTTTTTAAATTTTTAAATATGTGATTTAAAAGCCTATGAGCGTGCCTTTATAATCGATATATTTATATATATTTAAAAAAAAAGGTGACGTTAATGATGTTGCATGTTATTTGTTTAATCCGTTACCTACAACAAAAACATGAACTGTAGCTTTCGGGATCAAAACCTAATCCTACAATGCGTTCGTGCGCGTCATCAAGGCGCTGCGTTTGCGCAGCCACAGCCTATCACTGCGCAGGCCGTAACCCCAACTGTGTGGTGATTTTAGGATTCCCGTCCAAGTTGTCCCCCATGACCCTTTAAACAGGATAAAGCGGTATAGATAGATCAGTGAGTCATTGTCCCGTACTTTTAACAATAAAAAATAAATGTTTTTCTTAATAAAGCTATCGATCCTTTAGTCACTAGGAAAACATGTTTATAGAAGTGACTTGTAGTCCAAAAAATGTTTTGGGTTGTTCTTGTTTGGATACACATTCTGCTTCCAGTCAAGTCATTTTATATTGTGAATTTCTCATTCATACACAATTACAGAGGTGGAAAGAGTAATAAAATTTAGTTGTTGTTGGTCTTTCGGCTGCTCCCGACAAGGGGTCGCCACAGCGGAATATCCAGTCCGCACTACAACTTGGCACAGGTTTTACACCGAAGGCCCTTACTGACGCAACCCTCCCATTTTATCCGGGCTAGGGACCGGCACTGCATCCAGTGGCTGGGGTTTGGGCACTGGCTGGGAATCGAACCCGGGCCTTCCGCATGGCAGGCGAAACACCTACCACTGAGCCACCAGTGCCCAATTCTGCACTTGAGTAAAGGTAGAATTTTGTACTTAAGTAAAAGTACTGTTACTTTAGTGAACTTTCACTCAAGTACAAGTAAAGTTACTCTTATGAAAAATCTACTCGAGTAAAATGTAGCTCATTAAAAATTTACTCAGAGTTAAAGTTACCGAGTTACATTTTTTTTAACAGCGAGGGGGGGGGGGAATGGGATGGGGTACGGAACACCCTTGCATAATAAATCTGTTCCCTATTGTGCTTGAAATCAAAGTGGTCGCTTAAATAAGGGGTTTGCTTCATAAGAATTTGTTGTTTCACTTTCAGCTGTTGTATTATTTTTCATTCATTTATTTTTTACTCAGTAGCGAATATGATTTAAAATGTAGTTAAGTACAGTACTTTTAAACAAAACATACTTAAGTAAAAGCAAAATTACAGATTTAAAAAACTACTTTTAAAAGTAGTACACAAAAAAATCTACTCAATTAATGTAATGCAAGTAAATGTAATTCATTACTTTCCACCTCTGCACAATTAATTACTGACCATATTCAACAGCTGCAGTGGGCAGCAGGGTGGCATAGTGGTAATAATTATCTTAAGCAATAACAGAATAAATATTTTTTTCAAATATCCATTCAATGTCAGATTAAGAAATTTTTTATGCTCAAAATAGAAAAAAAAAAGCCAGGAATACTTAACTACCCATATGAACATTGTTACTGCATTTTACATTTACAGGCTCAAAAGCAGTGTTTTGTTTCAGAAAAATGAAAACCTTTGAGGAAGAAAAGGTAGATTTAAATTCCAGCACATAAAAAAAAGTGATCAGAAAGTCAGGGGTTCAAGCCCCAGCACTGTCAGCCCTTTGCACTATTGGGCCCTTTTCCCGTATATGCTCCAGGGGCACTGTATCCAGTGGCTGACCCTTCACTCTGACCACAACTTTCTACCTGGGGTATGTAGGGGACAAAAATCTTTTCCCTGTGCTGTAAGGTGTGACAATTGAATCTTAGAACCTCAAAGCTATTTTATGTACTAGGTCCTATCAAATATTCAAGATGCTTTATTTAAAAATGTAAGTACATTTACCTAGAAGTTATAATTGAATATTCGGCTAATAAATGTCAAGTCACTTCAAGTAGAAGAGTTTTGCTTCAACTCTAATTGGGAAGAAAAAAAATTCATGAACCTGTACCTTGCTTGCTCAGGGGTGCAAGTTATCTAGGGCAAAAAACTTTGAGGCAGATCCAAGTTACAAATAATTTTCACAAGACGAAAAGTGCACATGCATCCAGGAACCTGTTTTTCATAATTTGGTAGAATTTAGACCCATGTAAAGAGTTGGGTGGAATTATACATACATCAATATTGAAATTGTCTAACATTTTGGTCTTATAGGAACATAGGTCATTAAAAGGTTAACATTTACATTATGGGGTGGGAATTAGACATTCTACAAAATGATCATGGTTTAGAAGCTGTGGCTTCTAAAAAGTCACATGAAGCACTTTATATTCTATTGTGCTCCCACCAAACCCAGAAATGTAAGGTTATGGTATACTTGTGTTAACCAACACTTCTTTAAGTTGAAACAAGTCTCAATCTAACATTACAAACTTACCATAAATACCAAAAGGTGCCATCTATCCATGCAATACACCAACTTTTATTTTCACCTGTGCTTTATTATTATTATTATTATTATTATTATTATTATAAGAACCACAAGCACACTGAAGCATTAGCACAAAAAAAAAAGTTTATTAGCATTCACATGGAGCTTACAGCCGTATACGTTTCCAGAGTACAAACGCTGCAATTGAAAGCGTGATCATGTTGGTGCACTACCTCCCAATGCGTAAATTAATCGAACGAAAGGTTTGCAGGAAGGACCCGCGCAGGTCATTCTGCTGCAGCTTTAAAAACCGTCAAATCAAGGCGTTACACGGGAGCAATCAGGAGAATACTGGAAACAGCCAAGCACTCTGCACTGCAACACGCCACCTTAACAGCTAACCAGCAATACTCAACTGCTGCGCAACTGCGCCTAGTGCACAAAAGATACACAAGGGAGAGCATTAGAAAATGACATAAGCCAAATTAGCAGTTACACAGAAGAGGAAAAAAAATAAAATCCAGACTCAAGCGGGGAGTGAGATTTCACGTGAAAAGCATTTGTCCAAATTTTGAGTTACTTGCATGTGTTAGGGCTAAACACCTGACCAGAGTCTTCATACAGACATGAAAAAAAAAAATCAGCTTTATTACATTACACATTTGAGTACACACTGCATTAAAGAAAAGACGTAATGGATTGAATAAAATGAACTTACTTTATTGGCTGAGAGATTACTTACATGAAGTACTAAACAAATGCACAAACTAGCAAGAAAAAATTAAAAATTATAAAGGAGAAGAAAGAAAAAAGAAATTTCCACCCAAGAATCTCACTTAAGCGCGAACATTCAATTCAATATGATCACACACTTCAAAAATATGGTACAGAAAATTCTGGTCAACTGAACAAAGGCAAAGGGGGGGGGGGGGGACAAAAAAAGGTTTTTTAAAAAGATGTAGACCGAGTTTGCAACAACCTTTTGGTCTGATAAGGTGAATTTATTAATCCTCAGACGGACTTTTCCTTTCGATGTGATCCTCGGAATCATGAAGACTCATTCATCTGACATCTAGGAAAGAAAAGAGTCAGTGAGTTTTAAAGAATTTAAGGCAGAAAATAATTAACTACAAGCTCATAACTTGTGCATTTCCAATACTTCCATAAAATCAGCATTAGTTGCATTTACGTAGAAATGCTATTCACATTTGCCCACCTTCAAATGTATATATAAAAAAAAGGAAAGGTAAAAAAAATTTTTTTAAACCTTTTAAACTCGTCTAGTGAACAACGAGTTGTGTTGTAAAGTTGCTCAACTTAATGGTTAACCCTAAATGGCGTTGAGTAACCAACAAAATGAGAAAAACCTGGGGGAGGTAGGGGATGCGTTTCTGAAAGCAAATCTAAGACGTCAGCAAATGCTGAAAATAAATGAAATTACTGTAGAAGTGTCATACGTGTGTTATTTTGCTGACTCCTTTGCACAGGCTTTGAGAAAGCATCCCGCTTTTTTTTTTTTGGTCTGTCCCTGCTTCCGTCTAGGGACAAGGAAGATGGAAAAAGGCCTTGGTCCGTCGTCCTTCGAACGTACCTCAACACCACCTCAACACTCAATGAGACCGACCTGCTCCATAGCAACCGCCAAGCAGCAGCAGGCAGCCAACAGTCGGACCACACACTAACTGCTCTCAAACTGCCCCCAAACTCCTCTTTTGCATACAGGAATCAGCAGCTTGGAGGAAAGAATTCCACATTAAGGTAAAAACGTTTACCACCCACAATCTATTGCAAATAAAAAAAAAACTAAAAAAATAAAATAAAAATACTTACGGGTTTACCTGCCACGGCTCTGAAACCAGGTTCCAGTTGTGCTTTTATTTAATTTTTTAAAAACGCTTTTCACTCGTGCATTGCCAAGACACACAGCACTACCCCAAAGTAAACCTGAATCATTCCTACACATTCCCTTTTCTCCCTAAAATATCTCATTGTTGCTGAGATATTTGTCTGGGTTCTTGGCCTTTCTATGCATAGCCATCTTTCTTTAAAAAGAAAAAAGGCTGAGATTTTTTTTGCAGAAACAGGAATTAATATATCCGTCATATTGTAAGTTTCAGTATTTTTTCACTTTTCCCAGTTTTACAGATTAATTTATATGACCGAACAAGAACCCTGTTTTGACTAAAAGGCAAATCTGCAAACTAAGTCATGATCCTCTGTAGGCAACTGGGAATGTTCTTCAGGTTGAGGATGAATTTAATGACAACGTTTAACTTACTAGTTCGACATATTGTTTCGGATTAAGAATAGTCCAATAAACCCATAAATTAAAACCTGAGCAATTAAAGACCCTGAATTCACTTTCCTACAGATGTGCGTTTACCTGATCTCGGGCTCACGACTCCTGTGCGGTTCCGTTGGCCTCGGGAGATTTGGGTCTGCTCCTAGACCGGGACCTCGACTTGGATTTGGACGCTCTGTTCGAGCGGGGACTGCGACTCCTGGAAGGAGACTTGGTCTTAGATCTGGATCGGGACCTGGAAGGGGTCTTGGACTTCCTCCTGCGGGGAGTGCGGCTCTTGGAGTGGGAGCGAGACCGAGAGTAGGACCTGGATCTGGACCGGCTGTAGCGAGACCTGCTTCGGGAGCGGGAGCGGCTCCTGCTGCGGGACCGGCTGTGTCCTCCTCCTCTCCTACGCCGGGGACTGCGACTGGAAAACACAAATACACTCAATACAACAACAAAACTAAAAACGGGCACCGTGGTTAAGCTACAGCGCGCGACACAATGCATTCGATGTTGTATAGCTAGATTTATTTGTCTAAAAAAAAGGAATAGAGAAAAATATACAAATATCGTTAAAGAAATTGCCACAAGGACACACTATTACCCCTAGGTCGGATAATGATTAGTGTTTTTGTGGGTAATCTTAAGTATGATTCGGCCTTGTAGGCCGCATTCGCACCGCGCTGGTAGTTTCCAGGAAACCGCCTCAACGGGGCTCCGGTTTGGTCGCTCGCTCAGGAAAACCCGAGGATCGAGATTGTTTACCAGGCCATACCTGCATCAAATGTCTATGAAACCATTATAAAATTAATGATAAGAAGCTACATTTCATTCGATAAAAAAAATAAATTCAGCATGAGAATGAAGTCATCATATCATGACCACGCCATGTTCAACAGGCGGCCATTTGGATTTTGGCCTTTCTCTAGTTAACCGTTATATACAAAAAAGATATATAGTGGTCCGTATTTGCGGCCACATGTTTGTCGTTGAGATACTGACCTGCGGCTCCTGCGTCCGTATCCGCCGTATCTGCGAGGCGGTCCCCCGCGGCGGCCGTAGTGCGAGTCCGGCGGCCGTCCGTAGCGCGCCATTTGCACGCGCAGCTCGCGTCCGTCCAGCAGCGCGCCGTCCATGGCGTCCATCGCGTCCTCGGCGTCCCGCTTGTCATGGAAACGCACAAAGGCGAAACCGCGGCTTTCCTTCGTGTACCGGTCTCTCGGGATGTACACGTCCCCGACGCGACCATACTTCTCGAAAACGCGCCGCAGCGTCTCGGGCGAAGTCCGATAAGTCAGGTTGTCCACTTTCAGCGAGGTCATGCCCTCGACGTCGGGCGGAGGCCTACCGTAACTCATCTCTGCTTTTCAGCTCTTTACTCACCTTTTAAAACTGACAAAGCGTAAATATCATCGAATGTAAAAAAAAAACACCTAACAGATAAACACCGTCGGCCTGCTCGAGACACACAAACGAACACGCCGCGCGCCTAAACCTAAAATGGCGGCAAACAGATATCCGGGGCGGGTCTATTACAGCAAACGGAAGTTGTTTTATTTTTGGGCATGTCGTTACCATAGCTACCAAAGTAGTCTGATGTGTTACTAATGGCCGTAACTTGGTCAGTACTGGGCATTATATTTTGTATTGTCATTTTTTGTGATTAATTAAAAAAAATAATAATAATTTTTAGTTTTAATGTTATGGCTGATCGGTATATATATACAGTGCCAAAAGTATTTGCCACTTCCTGATTTTTTTCTTGCATATTTGTAACACTGAAATGTTTCAAATCATTAAACAATTTTGAATATTACACAAAGATAACCAACGCAGGGTTACATGCAAAATGCAATTTAAATGATTGTTTTATTTATTTTATGCAGGGTCGAAAACACTCCATTATGGCTTAATTGTTAAAAAACAATTCTGTAACAAAGAGTGGGCCCAAATTCCTCCACAGCGATGTGAGCGACTCATTGCCAGTTATCACAAACTTTTGATTGCAGTTGTTGCCACCAAGGATGGCACAACCAGTTATTAGGTTTAGGAGGCAATTACTTTTTTACGTAGGGCCAGTCAGGTTTGGGCAGCTTTTTTCTCATTAATAAATGAAATTATTATTTATAAACTGTATTTGTATCTATCTTCGTGTAAAATTGAAAATTGTTTGACGATCTTAATTATTTATGTGTAACACATGCGGGGCAGGGGGGGGGATTTTCTTGGCCCTGTACATAATTATAATATCTAAATATCTATAATATCCACATAATGAAAGCACAACAGTATTATACAAGTATATAACCTGCATATTCAGTCCATATTAATTTTACAGTGTAGACTATACAGTTTTCTCCCCAGATTTTTATGATCTTATGAGATAAGAATCTTAAAGAATTTAAGAGAATTTTTTTTTTTTAATATTGCAGTTTTTAATATTATAAAAAATAACTCTCTTCCTTCATAAATATCCCTTTACAGTTGTTCGTTTAACCAATTTCCTGTATGGTTTTACATTTTGACTTTCTTTTTTAAAAAAATACTGGATTTAACTGAAATGATTTATTGGTCGAAACTGTAATCATGAAAAAAGTTTCCTTAAAAACAAAAGTATACACTTTGTGCACCAAGCATGTAGAAAAAGTAAAAGAATGCACCTGAGGGGAAACTGAATACTAAATTGTTTTAAAGAAGTTTTTAACACATCACCTATATTTTGTTATTATATAATTACAAGAATCACTAAATGTTTTTGTATATATCTATTTTATACTAGTTTATATCCACTAAAATCAGAGAACATCTGGATTAAACTCACTTGATCATAGATAACTGGCATCTGAACAGCCTATGGATTTATCTAATGATTCCCAGCCCTAGCCCTGTGCTGCACTTTGGGATGTTTCTCCTGCTTTGACATCCACATTAACTCAGGAAAGGATGGTTTACAAGCTGATTAGTTGTACTGAACGTGTCCGTACAAGGGTTTAAAAAATGCAGTAAAGTTGTGATGTTACTTCAGGACCCGGAGGTTGAAAACCAGTGGAGAAAAAAGGCTTCCTTAGAAAGTTCAAGCTACCAATAGGAATGAATTAAAACCTCAATAATCCAAATAACAAGAAAGATTAATCGAATAGTAAGCACTTTTACATGAAGAGATATCTCGATCATAGGCCACTGTATACTGTAGAGAATAAAAGATCTCCATTTTTATTCTAAGGCAGTTTTTGGATCAGTTTGGACAGGAAAAAATTGATTAATATTGTATAAGAGCAACTGATATATTACTACACTTTTTCATTTTTTTCATGAAAGTAAAAAAGATAAAAGGAAGTAACTTGAATGAGACATATTCTACAACATTAAAAGTAATTCTAAACGTATTTAAATTGTGTTGTGGCAGCAGTGGTGCACCATTGTGTTTGAATAAATGTGAGAGAGTGTGTGCTTGTGAACTCAGACAGACAGACAGACAGACAGACAGATAGATAGATAGATAGATAGATAGATAGATAGATAGATAGATAGATAGATAGATAGATAGATAGATAGATAGATAGAAAATAAATCATTGGCAAATTCCTGTGGTATAAAAGGCTGGAATTCTGTGGATTGTATGTTAGAGTTACCCTGCTTTGCCCAGGTTGCCCCCTGCGTTTTTTTCCCCTTACATAGTGGTTAAATATTAAATGCAACCACAGGGGAGCACATTCCAGTGTCTTCTTGTGCCACTCCCAAGTCTGGATAAATGCAGAGGGTTGGCTATAGCCAGGGTTAACAACGACCGCCACCAGTGCTGTTGACCTACAGGGTGCTGGTGGAAATTGGACTGCTGCTGGTCGAAAAAGGAGAGGAGGAAGGCGTGTTCGTAGGCAGAAAGAGAAGAGGAAAGGCAAGAGTTTAGGAGTGACAGTAGGGACTTCAAATTTTGGGACCATGACATGGAAGGCAAGAGAGTTGGTTGACATGATGCAGAGAAGGAAGGTGGATATATCCAGGAGACCAGGTGGAAAGATAGCAAGGCCAGAAGCTTAGGAGCAGTGTTCAAATTGTTTTACCATGGTGTGGATGGGAAAAGAAGTGGAGTAGGAGTTATTCTGAAACAGGAGTTGAGTCTGAAGCTGAAAATTGATGGTATGATGTGCAATTTTGTTAGTGTTTATGCCCCACAGGTAGGATGTGAGTTAGAAGAGAAGGAGAAATTCTGGAGTGAGTTAGACGAAGTGATCCCCAGAGGTGAGAGAGTGGTGATTGGTGCAGACTTCAATTGACAAGTTGGAGAAGGGAACAGAGGTGATGAAAATATGATGGGTAGGTTTGGTCTTCAGGACAGGAACGTAGAAGGACAGATGGTGGTGGACTTTGCAAAGAGGTTGGAAATGGCAGTAGTAAATACTTTCTTCCAGTAGAGGCAGAAACATAGGGTGACATATAAGAGCGGAAGCAGAAGCACTCAGATGGACTACATCTTGTGTCGACGTTGTAATCTGAAGGAGATCAGTGACTGCAAAGTGTTGGTAGGGGAGAATATAGCCAGACAACAAAGGATGGTGGTGTGTAAATTGACCCTGGTGGTGAGGAAGGTGAAGAGGACAAAGGCAGAGCAGAGGACAAAGTGGTGGAAGGTGAAAAAGGAAGGGATGTGGAGAACTGTGGCAACTACAAAGAAATAAAGTTGATAAGCCATACAATGAAGCTTTGGGAAGGATTAGTGGAAGCTTGGTTAAGGGCAGAGGTGAGCATTTGTGAGCTGCAATATGGTTTCATGACTAGAAAGAGTAAAATGCTTGCAGCATTTGTTTTGAGGATGCTGATGGAGAAGTACAGAGAAGGTAACAGGGAGTTGCATTGTGTCTTTGTAGATTTAGAGAAAGTATATGACAGGGTACTGAGAGAGGAGCTGTGGTATTGTATGAGGAAGTCTGGAGTGGCAGAGAAGTATGTTAGAGTGGTGCAGGACATGTATGAGAGTTTTAAGACAGTGGTGAGATGTGCTGTAGGTGTGACAGAAGAGTTCAAGATGGAGGTGGGTCTGCATCAAGGATCGGCTCTGAGCCTCTTCTTGTTTGCTCTGGTGATGGACAGGATGACAGATGAGGTTAGACAGGAGTCTCCATGGACTATGATGTTTGCAGATGACATTGTGGTTTGTAGCGAGAGCAGGAAACAGGTGGAGGAAATTCTAGAGAGATGGTACTGTATGCTCTGGAAAGCACAAGAATGAAGGTTAGCCGTAGCAAGACAGAATACATGTGCGTGAATGAGAGGAATCTAAGTGAAATGGTAAGAATACAGGGAGCAGAGGTAAAGAAGGTGCAGGATTTTAAGTACTTAGGGTCAACGGTCCAGAGCAATGGAGAGTGTGGAAAGGGGAATGTGTAAAAGGAAGTGTGGAATGAGGCGGGTGCAGGCAGGTTGGAATGGGTGGGGAAAAGTTTTAGGTGTGTTATGTGACAAAAGAATATCAGCGAGAGTGAAAGGAAAGGTGTACAGGACAGTGGTGAGACCAGCAATGCTCTACGACTTAGAGACAGTGGCACTGAAGAAAAGACAGGAGGCAGAGTTGGAGGTAGCAGAGATGAAGATGTTGAGGTTCTCTTTGGGAGCCACAAGGATAAATAGAATCAAGAATGAGTTCATCAGAGGGGCAACCCATGTTAGATGTTTTGTAGATAAAGTCAGAGAGGCCAGATTGAGGTGGTTTGGACATGTTCAGAGGAGAGATTGTTAATATATCGGTAGAAGGATGCTGAGGTTGGAAGTGCCAGGCAGGAGGTCTAGAGGAAGACCAAAGAGGAGATTTATTTATTTACTCTTATAGACATTAAATTGTATTCCTAAATTAGATGCACACAGTCACTTTTTCTTCAAAGTTTACTGAAATGTGAGATTCCTAGGCAAATATTATTTCATAACAGGTTGATATTATGGCTAATGATAATTGTAGCGCAAACTAGGCATCGCCTATTACACCTCACTGCCCTGTTGAGCTTTATGCCCATTACGATTTTTGTTGTATTACTATGCAAAAGCGTGCTTTGTTGGGTTTAAATTATGAATATGATTACAGTGATGCAGCACAGCAGGCTTAATTTTATTTGGTTCTTGGTTTTGTTATAGTTACTGACAAACCCTGCAGTGCAGGGTTTTTTTTTAGCTCCCCAGTAAGCCTGAGCCAGCCAAGTTTTGATTTCTGTCATAGATTTTCATTTACTCTAGAGGTCCCCTATGCAGTTGTACATGCAAAATTGAGCTTAATTAGAATTAAAAAAGCAAAATAATAATAATAATTATTATTATTATTATTATTTCAGAAATTATATGTGAATGCGTGATGTGAAAACTTGTGATGGTGTAATGAAGAGGAGATGAGTTTTTTTGGGACTATGACGTGCTGCATTGCTTGAAAGATTAATATACAAACCGGATTCCAAAAAAGTTGGGACACTAAACAAATTGTGAATAAAAGCTGAATGCAATGATGTGGAGATGGCAAATGTCAATATTTTATTCAGAATAGAACATAAATCATGGAACAAAAGTTTAAACTGAGAAAATGTATCATTTTAAGGGAAAAATATGGTGAATCAAAATGTCATGGTGTCAACAAATCCCAAAAAAGTTGGGACAAGGCCATTTTCACCACTGTGTGGCATCTCCCCTTCTTCTTACAACACTCAACAGACGTCTGGGGACCGAGGAGACCAGTTTCTCAAGTTTAGAAATAGGAATGCTCTCCCATTCTTGTCTAATACAGGCCTCTAACTGTTCAATCGTCTTGGGCCTTCTTTGTCGCACCTTCCTCTTTATGATGCGCCAAATGTTCTCTATAGGGGAAAGATCTGGACTGCAGACTGGCCATTTCAGTACCCGGATCCTTCTCCTACGCAGCCATGATGTTGTGATTGATGCAGAATGTGGTCTGGCATTATCTTGTTGAAAAATGCAGGGTCTTCCCTGAAAGAGATGACTAGATGTTGTTCTAGAACCTGAATATATTTTTCTGCATTGATGGTGCCTTTCCAGACATGCAAGCTGCCCATGCCACACGCACTCATGCAACCCCATACCATCAGAGATGCAGGCTTCTGAACTGAGCGTTGATAACAACTCGGGTTGTCCTTGTCCTCTTTGGTCCGGATGACATGGCGTCCCACATTTCCAACAAGAACTTCGAATCGTGACTCGTCTGACCACAGAACAGTCTTCCATTTTGCCACACTCCATTTTAAATGATCCCTGGCCCAATGAAAACGCCTGTGCTTGTGGATCTTGCTTAGAAATGGCTTCTTCTTTGCACTGTAGAGTTTCAGCTGGCAACGACGGATGGCACGGTGGATTGTGTTCACTGACGATGGTTTCTGGAAGTATTCCTGAGCCCATTCTGTGATTTCCTTTACAGTAGCATTCCTGTTTGTGGTGCAGTGTCGTTTAAGGGCCCGGAGATCACGGGCATCCAGTATGGTTTTACGCCCTTGACCCTTACGCACAGAGATTGTTCCGGATTCTCTGAATCTTCGGATGATATTATGCACAGTTGATGATGATAACTGCAAAGTCTTTGCAATTTTTCGCTGGGTAACACCTTCCTGATATTGCTCCACTATCTTTCTGCGCAACATTGTGGGAATTGGTGATCCTCTACCCATCTTGGCTTCTGAGAGAAACTGCCACTCTGAGAAGCTGTTTTTATACCCAATCATGTTGCCAATTAACCTAATTACTGTTAATTGGTCTTCCAGCTCTTCGTTATGCTCGAATTTACTTTTTCCAGCCTCTTATTGCTACTTGTCCCAACTTTTTTGGGATTTGTTGACACCGTGAAATTTGTAATCAATATATTTTTCCTTTAAAATGATACATTTTCTCAGTTTAAACTTTTGATCTGTCATCTATGTTCTATTCTGAATAAAATATTGACATTTGCCATCTCCACATCATTGCATTCAGTTTTTATTCACAATTTGTTTAGTGTCCCAACTTTTTTGGAATCCGGTTTGTATTTAATTTTCACAGACAGATTGTTGTTAGGGGAATACCAACTGTAAGGCAAATAGAACATCTCGAACGATTACTGATTACTTTAGTGAAGTTATAAGGTGGCTGGAAAATAATTATCCAGCTGGCAAAGATGATCTTTGACCAGGTTACTATGAGATTTGGCAACTGATTAGCAGCTTGTTAGATCAAGCTGGATTTATTTCAGCAGGGCTCTCTATAACATGGATTCGTAAACGTTATGTGGTCATAGAACCTTTAAACTGTAAAGTAAACTCAGATATCAGTGCAGATTTATTTCATGACCATTATTTAAATGAGTTTTTTTGAAGCCCTAAAATTTTCTATTCTTTTTTTCTTTTTTGTACTAACAGAACATTAGAGTGTATCAAGTCAGGATTAAACCCTTTTAGTTCACAGGACCAAGCAGGCTCCTATAGAGCCCAGTACTAAAACATATACAGTAGTGATTGCTAGACATAATAACTGTCAAGATATGAACGGCACTGTCTACCCCAAAAAAATCAACACTGATCTCTTTTAAATCAACAGTGAAGTTAAGCAAAGCTATGAACTGGCTCCAACTCTCTTGTCATTTCAAGAAAGTCTCCCCAGCAGTAGAAGAAGCAGCGGAGAGCTGTTTAACTTTTAAATAAACGGTAAAGAGATGAAAATCCTGATTAGAGAGCTGTTGTTTACAAAGAACATATCAACAGGATGGAAAATGGTCACTTCCCAAATGATGTAACTGCCTGTTGGTTCTTGACATGTCAGCAGACCAGCATGCCATTACGATATGATGTCACGAGGGTGACATGTGGCTTTTGACATCAAACCATAGTCAGGGAAGTTATAGAAGGGGTCTAAACAGACTGAACATGGTCTGAACAGACTGAGGGAGGCCTCCCCTCCAACATGCAACAACCACAATTGACTAGAAGAAGGAAGAGTTGTGGAAGGAGAGAAGACTCAGATGGCGCAGTTAATTTCAAGCACCATTCTATTTTTTTACCTGGAGGAGAAACTTTCTAGGATTGCCTTTCTAGGATTGGACTGTACAGTCACCAGACTGACTAACCAGATACATGCATCACCTTCCACGACAGAAGATTCCTTTACTTAAATTAATACATAATGTTCAAATTGGAACTACTGTAAATATAGCATAAATAATAAGAATAATAGTTCTGACTAATTTTGGTTGATTAATTGGTATATGTTAAGTTAAAATGATGAGACTAGTTGGAGCTGCAAGTTTGTAGAAATGGTTAAAAGATTAAAGATAAAAATAATCTGATCAGCTTTAATGTAATTAGTGAGATTATTTCAGGATAAAGCTCATGTCCGCCTGTCCGTCTTTCTGTATGGCAGGACTCTCTGTCTAATTTATTAATACAAAGAAATACATTTTTTAAGGTTGAGTATTTTATGCCTTGTTTATGCTAAGTTCGTTGTACTTCTTTTGTCGTACACTCCCTGTTTGGTAATCGGAGAAAGAATCACAGTTGAGAGACTGAAAGAGTAGATCGGATAAAGATTAAGTTTTGTGTTACATTATATAACTTACATTGTAACACTGCCATGTTTAAGACCCTTCAGCACTGTTATTTCAGCAGTAAAAATATTAAGTAATTCCAGTAGAAATATTCAGTTTAGCTTTTCTAATTAATATCTATTGGTGCATTTGTTTACATTGAACAAGTAGCTCATTAGTAGATTATTTTAAAGTAGACTTAGTTTTGTGTGACAAAATCTGGCTGGACAGACATACAGATTTTTCTGAGACTGTCCTCCAATGTATGACATCATTGTCATAACATAAAGACATCATTGAAAGACCAAATTCTGACCAATGTAAAGACAAATCCGTTTGTTTATGAATATAGATGCCACAAACACAACTGCAGGCAGCTTTATTAATTGTAGGCAAACTGTGGGAGATGGATTTATAGCATATTGCAAAATGATGCATAAAAAAATCATACTGATATTCATACATATATTTTTTACATAATATTTGTGGTTTTATCAGAAACATAAGGAAAAAATTATTATCTATCAGTTTGTACTAGTGTTTTATTCTTTAACAGAATGTATTTAATTCGTTTTGCAGTGAAAGGAATAAAGTCTGGAATACATAAAAATATCAGAGAATATGAAAGCATCAACATTTTGACACGGATGTCAAGTTGAGTATCACTTGTCATTTTAGCACTGCAAACTGTTTGGATCGGATTTGTTTTTCTGTATCATATTTCCTAAAATTTATGTATAGTGGTTATTTTTGGTTATTTTTGTCCTCGTTCTGTCTGTGCCAGTGTCCTCTCATTGATTTGTTTTCTATCCTATTCCTATTTGTAAAGCTGCTTCGCAACAATGACTATTTTAAAAGTGCTATACAAATAAAAATGAATTGAATTGATTTTAATTTAATTTAATTTGTGTTCACACATTCTACGAAAGGGACTTTCCCAATTTCCCAAATATGATCCCAAAGTAATATGATTCGGATTTTTGAGAGAGATTTTTTTTTAAATCATATATCAGTTTGGGAGAAATCCTAAGCAGCACCAAAAACATTGATGGTCAAATTTTTACTTACAAGCAGCTTTGTATGGTATTTGAAAGTGTATTGTATTAGTTTCTAGAACACGATTGTAGGATTCCAAAAACATCTCTAATTTCTTGTTTAGTCATGATGTGGACAATGGATACATTCACCCCCGTGCAATAAACTGCTGACTAGTGCGTCCTTATAGATACTAAATCTATGGCTAAATCCAACCCTGCAAACTTCTTCTTTGTCTTTCGGCTGTTCCCTTTCAGGGGTCGCCACAGCCAATCATCTAACCCTATCCTCTGCATCCTCTTCTCTCACACCATCTAACTTCATGTCCTCTCTTACTACATCCATAAATCTCCTCTTTTTTTTTCCATATTTTTATATCATATTTGTGGTTTTATCAGAAACATTTGATTTAAGGAAACCATGCACGAAATACTATCTATCAGTTTGTACTAGTGTTTGATTCTTTTAATAGAATTTATTTAATTCGTTTTGCAGTTGAAAGGAATAAAGTCTGGAATAAGTAAAAAAAATATTAGAGAATATTCAGAATCAGAGTCTTTACAGCTGTGAGAACTGATGAAATACAGTATGACCGGTGATGGTGATGATGGTAATAATGAAGTGATGGTGTGTGTGTGTGTGTGTGTGTGTGATGGTGGTGGTGGTGGTAGCTTGGCTGCACTGCAGTGCTCTACAGATTTGGGAAGGTCGGCTCCACGGTGTGACGTCAGAAGGAGAAGCGGCCATTAGGGTTCGGAAGCAGCGCGTAAAAAGCCCGAGCGTCAGTGCGCGCGGCCCGGACCGGACACGATGAACAAGAGACCGGGCTGATTCGCGGAACCCCGTCTCTGTTACCGAGAAGCGGCTTTGTTCCGCAGCAGCAGGCGGACTGTAGCATGCCGCTGCGAGTCAAGAGGTAGCTATAAAGGAGCAGAGAGAGAGAGAGAGAGAGAGAGGAGCAGATCAGGGGTTTAGGGGCTGAACAAGGGGCTCCGGGGAGATCGGAGCACGCGCTCAGGACCGAGGACAGGACAGAAGCCGCGCGCGATCAGGGAAGTGTAGGGCTCGAGAGAGCACCAGACTGCGGCTTGGCTTCCACCTGAATGTTCATCTGCAGCAGAGATAATGGGAGCTTTAACCAGCAGACAGAACGCTGGAGTGGAGGAGCTGGACATCCCATCCAACTCAGTGTACAGATACCCACCCAAGAGCGGTAAGGAGAAGACCAGGGCTGTTACTTATTCATAGATTTAAATCTATTATTATTATAACATATAAACCTTACATATAGACATACACCCACACAAATACTCTATACTCTTTTTTAATACTACTACTACTACTAATAATAATAATACATAGTAGAAATCATCTTATATTATGAATAATTATATGTATGCAAATTATAAATAAAATAAAAATAAACCTACAGAAAAACAGAATAAAAAACACAATAGAATAGAATAAGAAATAAATGTATTATTATTATTATTATTATTATTATGTAGTAGTAAGATTAATAATTAATAAGCACTTTTTGTACGTCGCTCTGGATAAGAGCGTCTGCCAAATGCCTAAATGTAAATAATAATTATATAACTACATAAATATAATAATTATTATATGATATTTTTCATTTTTAAAACAAATTTTGACGATCATAAAATATTTAAAACAATAAATAAAACTAAATAAATAGAATGCATGTTAGTATTAGTGGCAGTACACTTATAATCGTAAATGGATGTTTTTAAAATTAAAATCAAATTAACTTTTTGCAATGCAGTGTCATTTTTTATCATTATTACAGTAATATGTTATTCAGTTATTAGCATCAGTGATTTTTATTGCTATTTTCTGTCATATATGGTTAAACTAATTGATTACTGTAACACAATCTTTATTATTATTATTATTATTGTAGATATAAAAAAACAAACAAAGGAATGATGCCAGTGTATATTTGGGTCTATTCTTACTCTGATAATCCACCAGAACTAATCAGATGGAATTTACTCCCCACCATATGCCTCCCCCTCGCCACACTGCACCACACCGCACCACACCGCACTCAGTCAGGGTGTCACAATTGAAGCGGACTGCTCTGTACCAGCTGCTTTTGACAGGAATCATTTCCTGACTTGGAAACCGTTCAGATATTCTGAAGTAACAGTCAGCGCAGTGGTGGTGTGTGTTTTACCACTTTACCTTCAACTGTACGTCAGAGCGTCTAAACGCTAGTGTCACTACAATACTGATTTCATATAATTACTGTTATTCATTGTTGTGACAGCAGTGTGCTGTCATGTCACATGTCAGTGTGAATATGTGTGACTCATAGACCATTAGCTCACGCACTGTGTGAGAGAGATTGCATGGATACTGCATACTGTACTAGACTGCAGGTTACTAATTCACATAAACGAAATAAAAGGTTCTGTACCGTATTTTGTTCAATATTTTCAGCAGCAATTACTTCGCTCAGGCATGATCTTAAATGGGATGTCAGGGCAATCGTGTGCATTAAACTACCAGCCTTGCTCCACTGGGGCGTGATCCATTTTACCTGCTCGTTCATCCGTCTCTTTGTTCTTCTCCATGACAGTTCATTCTTTATCCTCTATCTGTGCTGTCCAATGACTCAATTCCCTCTTCAGCTTCTCTGTGGCTGATTAAACAACAAATTGTTTGCCCCCAGGATAGTGCTGTTAAACCTATAAATCACATTCTAACTATGGTACAAAATATCTGTAATAATATTACTGCAAACTGACGTGTGCCTAATTCATTTAGTATTAAGCACACGTCAGTTTGCAGTAATATTCCCGGGGGAACATTTTTACATTGCAAAAGTCACTGCTATCCCAACAGATGTAGAATAACAGCATGAGATTTAGCAGATGGCGAAACAGGAATACCTACTCTGAATAATCCTATCCGCATTTTATCTTTTCATTTCCTACACATGGTTTTGCTTCTTCAGGAAATCTTCGCGTACAGTGATTAAGGCTTGTCACAAGCACAGCATGCAGCGTCAATAAATCCGTTCAAATGTATAGTCCTCGTATCTCATTATTATGCATTTGCATCACTTTCAATATGTGGTTAAATATTTAGTCAAAGGAGTTAACTGTCAAATGCAGTAAGAGCAAAGTATCAAAGTTTTGACACTGATTTCAAGTTGAGTATCACTTGTCATTTTAGCACTGCATACTATTTCAACCGTTTTTTTCCCCCTGTATCTTATTTCCTAAAATGTATGTATAGTTATTTTTGTCCTCGTTCTGTCTGTGCCAGTGTCCTCTCATTGATTTGTTTTCTATCCTATTCCTATTTGTAAAGCTGCTTTGCAACAATGACTATTTTAAAAGTGTTATACAAACATAAATGAATTTAATTGATTTTAATTGAATTGAATTTGTGTTCACCTGTTCTGTGATAGGAGCTTTCCCAATTTCCCAAATATGATCCCAAAGTGTAGAGTTGTAGTACACTAACTAGCCTCCTAGCCAATTTCCCAAATATGATCCCAAAGTGGTTTGATTCTGATTTTTGAGAGAGATTTTTTTTGTCATATACCAGTTTGGGAGAACTCCTAATCAGTACCAAAAACATTGACCATGGTCAAATTTTAACTTGATGGACTAAAAACCATTATAGCAGCTTGTATGGTATTTGAAAGTGTACAAAATTATTAAATTTTTTAATTTTTTAAAAATTATGTAAAATTTAATTATGTCGGCCAACTATAGCCTACTTAAGTAAAACTAATCCAACATTAATGTGTTAGATAGTAAGTAGAATACAGTACTGTTATGGAAAGGAAATAAGTAAAAGTAACTTGCTATTTTATTAGCAACTCGCACATCATTTTTGCCAGTATTTATTTGGCACATCAAAATGATATAAATACTTAAATTATTGACAAAATCTACATAAATTCCCAGCTATGCATAACCCTAACGCTGTAATAAGTTGCTGACTTCTGCAGTTAAATAATTGCGCGGTTCCATATTGCTTTTTAAAAAAGATTTTGTGATTAATTGCAGCTCTAATGTACAGTGGTGTGAAAAACTATTTGCCCCCTTCCTGATTTCTTATTCTTTTGCATGTTTGTCACACTTAAAAGTTTCTGCTCATCAAAAACCGTTAACTATTAGTCAAAGATAACATAATTGAACACAAAATGCAGTTTTTAAATGAAGGTTTACGTTATTAAGGGAGAAAAAAAAACTCCAAATCTACATGGCCCTGTGTGAAAAAGTGATTGCCCCCCTTGTTAAAAAATAACTTAATTGTGGTTTATCACACCTGAGTTCAATTTCTGTAGTCACCCCCAGGCCTGATTACTGCCACACCTGTTTCAATCAAGAAATCACTTCAATAGGAGCTACCTGACACAGAGAAGTAGACCAAAAGCACCTCAAAAGCTAGACATCATGCCAAGATCCAAAGAAATTCAGGAACAAATGAGAACAAACGTAATTGAGATCTATCAGTCTGGTAAAGGTTATAAAGCCATTTCTAAAGCTTTGGGACTCCAGCGAACCACAGTGAGAGCCATTATCCACAAATGGCAAAAACATGGATCAGTGGTGAACCTTCCCAGGAGTGGCCGACCGACCAAAATTACCCCAAGAGAGCAGAGACAACTCATCCGAGAGGCCACAAAAGACCCCAGGACAACATCTAAAGAACTGCAGGCCTCACTTGCCTCAATTAAGGTCCGTGTTCACGACTCCACCATAAGAAAGAGACTGGGCAAAAACGGCCTGCATGGCAGATTTCCAAGGCGCAAACCACTTTTAAGCAAAAAGAACATTAAGGCTCATCTCAATTTTGCTAAAAAACATCTCAATGATTGCCAAGACTTTTGGGAAAATACCTTGTGGACCGACGAGACAAAAGTTTAACTTTTTGGAAGGTGCGTGTCCCGTTACATCTGGCGTAAAAGTAACACAGCATTTCAGAAAAATAAACATCATACCTACAGTAAAATATGGTGGTGGTAGTGTGATGGTCTGGGGTTGTTTTGCTACTTCAGGACCTGGAAGGCTTGCTGTGATAGATGGAACCATGAATTCTACTGTCTACCAAAAAATCCTGAAGGAGAATGTCCGGCCATCTGTTCGTCAACTCAAGCTGAAGCGATCTTGGGTGCTGCAGCAGGACAATGACCCAAAACACACCAGCAAATCCACCTCTGAATGGCTGAAGAAAAACAAAATGAAGACTTTGGAGTGGCCTAGTCAAAGTCCTGACCTGAATCCTATTGAGATGTTGTGGCATGATCTTAAAAAGGCGGTTCATGCTAGAAAACCCTCAAATAAAGCTGAATTACAACAATTCTGCAAAGATGAGTGGGCCAAAATTCCTCCAGAGCGCTGTAAAAGACTCGTTGCAAGTTATCGCAAACGCTTGATTGCAGTTATTGCTGCTAAGTGTGGCCCAACCAGTTATTAGGTTCAGGGGGCAATTACTTTTTCACACAGGGCCATGTAGGTTTGGATTTTTTTTCTCCCTAAATAATAAAACCCCTCATTTAAAAACTGCATTTTGTGTTTACTTGTGTTATCTTTGACTAATAGTTAAATGTGTTTGATGATCAGAAACATTTTGTGTGACAAACATGCAAAAGAATAAGAAATCAGGAGGGGGGCAAATAGTTTTTCACACCACTGTAGAGTTGTAGTACACTAACTAGCCTCCTATACACCATACGCAGACATTCTTACGTCCCTGAGGTTGGTTTAACTACAAAAAAGTGTATTTAGTTTGTAATTAATTAAATAATATTGAACTAGTTAAAGGAAGAGATTGAGCTTTTTCTCATATTAAAATAAAATGACATCACTTTTTTCACAAATTACATCAAAGAATATTTTCGCTTATAATAATTTGCTTGTGTGCAAATGAACGTTATTTAAATTTGATTTAAAAAATAAATCACTTGCTTAATTTTGGCCGGTTAGCATTTTTCATCAGTCTGATGTTTTTTTTTTTTGTTGTTGTTGTTGTTGTTGTTCAGGAAGCTACTTCGCCAGCCATTTCATCATGGGAGGAGAAAAGTTTGATTCGACCCATCCTGAGGGTTACTTGTTTGGAGAGAACACAGATCTCAATTTCCTGGGAAACAGACCAGTTACAGTAAGTACAGTTACAGTAATGTTTAATAATGACTTAAACAACACAGGAGGAAGACTGCAATACAGTTTAATAAGAATAAAAAGGTGGATATACAGTACATTGCAGTATTTCGCTATCATGTGGGCAGAAACATTTCACCATGTAGGATTTTATTACCTGTTTTTCTGCACAATCTTGCTTCAGTGTTTTATTATTTACGTCAGTAGATAAAGATGAAAATGTGAATCAGTACTTATTACAAAGATAATGGCTTCAGTAATATGATCCAGCCTCGACTACTTAGCTTTATGTTTATGTCAGTCCCATTGTTGTGTACAGTTCTATCAGAATTAATTAATTAATTACAACACAGTTAACTGGGAGGAGCATGTTGGAAAAATGCATCTGATTATTTTTTTAGCTATACTAACAATAATTATGTGGTTTATAGGTACACTCTGTAAATTAGCAATCAATAATCTATCATTCATTTATGTATGTATAAAATAATGTAAGTCATCAATTTATTTCAATTGTACACCAACTTCATATACACTCAGCAAAAAAAGAAACGTCCCTTTTTCAGGACTGTATATTTCAACAATAATGTTGTACAAATCCAAATAACTTTACAGATCTTCATTGTAAAGGGTTTAAACAATGTTTTCCACGCATGTTCAATTAACCATAATCAATTAATTAACATGCACCTGTGGAATGGTCGTTAAGACCTTAACAGCTTACAGAAAGTAGGCATTTAAGGTCACAGTTCTAAAAACGCAGGACACTAAAGAGACTTGTCTACCGACTGTGAAAAACACCCAAAGAAAGATGTCCAGGGTCGCTGCTCATCTGCGTGAACGTGCATTAGGCATGCTGCAGGGAGGCATGAGGACTGCTGATGTGGCTATAGGGCAATAAATCGCCATGTCCGCACTGTGAGACGCCTAAGACGGCGCTACAGGGAGACAGGAAGGACAGCTGATCATCCTCGCAGTGGAAGACCACGTGTAACATCACCTGCACAGGATGGGTACATCCGAATATCACACCTGCGTGACAGGTACAGGATGGCCACAACAACTGCCCGAGTCACACCAGGAACACACAATCCCTCCATCTCACAGCAAGAACTGACAAATCTGGTCCAGTCCATGAGGAGGAGACGCACTGCAGTACTTCAAGCAGCTGGTGGCCACCAGATACTGACTGGTACTGACTGATTCTGAGCCTCCCTTCATTCAGGGACACATTGTGAAACATTTTTACTTTATGTCTTATGGTGTCGACTCTTTTAGTGTTCATACAAATATTTACACATTAAGTTTACTGAAAGTAAAAACAGTTGAAAGTCAGAGGACGTTTCTTTTTTTGCTGAGTATATATATATATACAGGTCCTTCTCAAAAAATTAGCATATTGTGATAATTTTTAAAAGCCTCAGGAATCTTTTGCAGGTGTTTAGAGTTAATTAGTTGATTCAGATGATTAGGTTAATAGCTCATTTAGAGAACCTTTTCATGAGATGCTAATTTTTTGAGATAGGGATTTAGGGTTTTCATGAGCTGTATGCCACAATCATCAATATTAAAACAATAAAAGGCTTGAACTACTTCAGTTTGTGTGTAATGAATCTAAAATATATGAAAGTCTAATGTTTATCAGTACATTACAGAAAATAATGAACTTTATCACAATATGCAAATTTTTTGAGAAGGACCTGTATATATATATATATAAAACCCATTTGCACTAATTAACAAATCTAATGTATTTCTAATATTCAAAGCTACTGTAACTACTAGTGCAATTTTAAGTGGGAAAGGATCTAAATTGGACCATGCCAAATGATATGAGTAAGTGATAATTTCATCAGTCCCACATGCCAGGTCTGCAAATATCTGCATCACTGGTGCACATTCCTGGACGAGGATTAAAATAACACTTAAATTAAATATACAGCCGGAAAAGTATTGATGGTTTTACAAAATTCTTAATTAATGTCTTTATGAAGTAATATTTGAATAAAGTTATTTTTATATGTGTCTTTTTTTCACAGCTATACCAGTAATTTGTAAATAATTAGGAGGAGATAAAGTTAAAGGGAATATGAGTTTACAAAGGAAAATGAGGGCTATATGATTAGTCACTTACTCTTTGGGTGCTGTGGTGCATGGGGTGTTCTGGTAGCATTGACTTTCCCTGTAAATTTTTTTTTTTAGATTTGACCGGACAGGGTGGCCTTGTGTACCCTGCGTTCCCAGTATCTTGCCACCAGTATACTTGGTGTATAAGGTGATCAATATTGTTCAGTTCACCTGTCGGTAGTGTTTACGGCTATTGTTGATAGTCTTTCAGTTGCTTCCGTCGAGTGGTTGCCACTGTGGACCATCAGTCCGGACAACAGCATGGCACAGGATTTACGCCGGATGCTCTTCCTGGCGCACACCTCCCATTTTATTTCGGCTTAGGACCACAGCACTGCATCCAGTGGCTGGGTAATATGGGGTAAGGGCAAATCACCGATAGCAGGGCTTGAACCCGGACCTTCAGATCTCCAAACCAACAACCCAGAGCCTTAGCTGCCGGAGTGTTATGGCGATTTGGTATATATTCTATGTTATTACTGATATATGAAAAGTATGAATATAATATGGGATAACTGCACTATAATAAGTTATTCACACAATACCAGCTACCTTATATTAAATATACTCTCTCACTCATGTACTGTACCGCTTTATCCTGTCTTCAGGGTCACGGGGACCTGGAGCCTATCCCAGGAGGCTTAGGGCACGAGGCGGGGTACACCCTGGACAGTGCTAATCCATCGCAGAACACACACACTTACAGTGGCTTGCAAAAGTATTCGGCCCCCTTGAACTTTTCCACATTTTGTCACATTACAGCCACAAACATGAATCCATTTTATTGGAATTCCACGTGAAAGACCAATACAAAGTGGTGAACACATGAGAAGTGGAACGAAAATCATACATGATTCCAAACATTTTTTACAAATAAATAACTGAAAAGTGGGGTGTGCCTACTTATGGATGCAGTATATCATGTGAATATGAATTACTGTACATCATTATAATTTATTTGCCCAAAATACCTGCTAGACTACTACTAATTACGAATATAACTGAATTATGAATATAATAATAATATAATATAATTATTTGGGTTTTTATTAGGCAATTATTCTGTTTCAACAGGGAAGATGGATGGAAATGTGCATTAATATAGCGCACAATATAATATGCATATTTTAAACCTCATGGATACAGGATGTAAACCCAATGCTTTTCCAAAAAGGTTTTGTCAAAGTCTGTACAGTCTGTACTTCTACGTGCCATAAAAGTGAGGAACATGAGATTGAAACCTTATGATTGCAGGTTTAACAGAAGCAAGACTGTGAAGGAACATTAAAAGTAAAGTGACAATTACTGCATATCTAACTGTGCTAACACTATAACCAGACAAAAAAGGGTTTAAGAAAAAAATCCAGGCAAATGGCCAAGACAGAACTGGAACTGGAGGAAAAATAAAACCTAGAAACAAAGATTTTATACCTACCTGCAAGAAATGTGATTGGAAAAAAAAAAAATCACAAATGGAGATATTTTAAATGCTTATAGGGTTTCCTCCGGGTACTCCGGTTTCCCTCCACAGTCCAAAGATATGCAGGTTAGGCTAATTGGCGTTCCCAAATTGACCATAGTGTGTGAATGAGTGGGTGAGTGTGTGTATGTGTGTGTGCCCTGCGATGGATTGGCACCCTGTCCAGGGTGTACCCCGCCTAGTGCCCGAAGTCTCCTGGGATAGGCTCCAGGTCCCCCGCGACCCTGAACACAGGATTAAGCGGTATAGAAGATGAATGAATGATTGAATAAATGCTTATAAAAAAAAGTTGCATTTCCATAGACACAATATGACAAGAACTGGTTAGTGAGACTCGTCATAAAAAAAAAGTTTCAGTTTGTTTGCGAGCATAAAGATTAGACTTTGGAGCGATGGAAAAAGGTCATGTGATCAAATGAGTCCAGATTGAGCCTGTTCCATAGTGATGGGCGTGTCAGGGTAAGAAGGGAAGCTTGGGAAGTGATGCACCCATCATGCATAGTGTCCACTGTACAAGCCTGGAGACAGTGTTATGATCTGGGGTTGCTTCAGTTGCTCAGGTCTAGACTCAGCACCGTTATGTGGCAATAAAACAAAGTCAGCTGACGACCTGAATGTACTGAATGTCAACTTAAGTTTAGTTTGAAGGACAATAAAAATAACTGTACACTACTGGGAACGTAGTGTACAGTGTACTGACTTTGGGAACGTTAAGAAGTGAGTTTAAAGGAGCTACTGTACAGTATATTTACTGATTATATACATTTATTAAATGTAAATTTCTTTTTTTCGACTCGTCTTTAGTTCCCTTATACCGCCCCACCACCTCACGAGCCGGTGAAGACCCTCCGAAGTCTTGTCAACATCCGAAAAGATACTCTTCGACTGGTCAGGTGGGACCTCCATCCAGACAACACATTTTATGCAGTTGTAAAGTTAACCTCATTTGGCGAGTCCAAAACACTGAGATTCTATTTCCAGATGTAGCGAAGACATGAAGCTGCCCGGGCATGAGGTCGGAAAGAGCCGCAGTTGCTACAACATTGAGTTTACCTTCGATGCTGATACACCAGTCGCCATCACTATTTACTACCAAGCCATTGAGGAGTTCCACAATGGTGTACCAGTGTGAGTGAATTGAATACAGGGTAAAAAAATTATATCTACAGCTAATAACACCAGACTAAATATACTGTATGTACCAAAACATGTGGAGACCTGGTTGTGACATGTAAGGACTGTTCACTGATGCGCAGATGGCGGATGGATTGGGTATAATAATAGTCTGATGTTTGGTGCTTTGGGTTGAGGCTCTCCGCTTGTTGTAATGTATATTGACAGATACCTGCCACAGGACAGCTCTCTGAAATCGGAGACGGTGCATTTTAAGAGAGGCGTCTGCCAGCAGTTCTGCTTGCCTTCGCATTCTGTCAATTTGTCCGAGTGGTCAGACGAGGAGGTAAGGCTTTTTATCAAAATGACTTTTGCTTAGGTGTGTCTATGTGTAAGGATCGTTTTCACACTTGGGTCTGTGTCCATTTGGACTGACTCGACTACATTGCCTTAAGTTTGGAATGCTGTAAAAATACAGTATAATGTACAAATGCCTTCAAAATGGCATTGTCAAGTCAATGGAAAATTTACAGGACTGACACTTGAGACTCCTAACTAAACAGCTTGTTACAGAAAACTTCATTCCAACAATTATTCTAGATGTTTTTTCTTGATAAATAACAGTACTGAACATTATTAGTTTGGTGTTCCTAAATTGCCCGTAGTGTGTGATTGGGTGTGTGAGTGTGTGTATGTGTATGTGCCCTGCGATGGATTGGCACCCTGTCCAGGGTGTACCCCGCCTAGTGCCCGAAGTCTCCTGGGATAGGCTCCAGGTCCCCCGCAACCCTGAACACAGGATTAAGCGGTATAGAAAATGAATGAATGAATGAATGAACATTATTAGTATTAGTTTATGTGGATCATCCTCAATAAGTCATCTACGTAGTATTAATTTCATATTGATTTGAGTCATGAGGGCAGTGATAAATGGTTAAAGCTGTCGGTTACCGAGTTACTGATTGGAAGGTCGGGGGTTCGAGCCCCAGCAATGGCATTGAGTGCTATTTTAATACGGTTCACGAAGTTATTTTCCAATTATTATTATTTTTATAACTTGCTAAACTATCAGAAGAGTCAATTTAAAACCAGTCTATCCAGTGTGATCGTAAATTCAAAGTACAGTATTACAATATTTAGTCATTTTGCAGAATCCAATCAAAGCACAGAGCTTTAGAACACACCCAAAAACGCACACAAAGAGTGTGTAGTGACGCAAGAGTGTTATCTTTCAGCTTTTATTCGACATGGATAAAGAAGTTTTCCCCATGGTGATTCAGGCCGTGGTGGACGAGGGAGACGGTGAGTCGAGTCATTTCCAATGATCTTTATATTATTGATTCTCTTTTGCACACACATGACTTTTTTGGTTTGTTTGTTCATGTTTCTACAGAACATCTAGGACACGCTCACATTCTTCTTGCCACCTTTGAGAAGGTACGTGTGGTTTATAGTTCACAGTAATGTTAGTGTCAACAGAATGAAATAAGTTCAGCATGTGCAATGACTTGTACCTTTCCTCTTTTAATAGCACATGGATGGCACCTACTGTGTCAAACCCCTGAAGCAGAAGCAAGTGGTAAGAGCCCTGACTATGTAATTATTCTAATTATATACAGTATGTCATTGCATATAATTATACATGTAATTTACACATCTACACTGTTTTGTACAGCAGGTAATATATACATTGTGATTTTTGTTCACTGCCCTAATGCAATTGGAAGCTTAGTTCTTATTAAATATTTTTTAAAACAGTTTTTCAGCAAAACAAGATTAAAACAAGCAAAACTTTATTTTTGTACCTTTGAGAATAACTTTTTTTTTTTTTTTCAAATGAAGCAAGAAGTATTGCAAACTGATAGAGAATATTTTGCGCGTTTTGCCTTACAGTCATAGTGTCTTAAAAAGCACAAATGGTAAAAAAAAATGTCAAAATTGTTTTGGCTATATACTTTACTGTACAGTAAGCGCAATTTTTTTGTGATCTTTCAAAAACAGATAACTCAACCACCCACAGTTTTGGCACAATGAATAAATCAGTGTGTGCTTGTGTTTGTGGTTATTTAAGAATATATTTAGTACCACTAATATGTTGGTTGAGGTTTAATAAAAAATCTAGCTGCTTTGAGTTACAGTAGATTTTGTAGTGAGTAAAAGTATTGGCAGCAAATAAGATGACTTGTTACTAATAGAAAACAGGCATGCTTTTTACGTTCTGATAGAAATGTTTTGATGGTGTTTCAGGTGGATGGTGTTAGTTACCTACTTCAGGAGATTTATGGCATAGAAAACAAATACAACAGCCAGGAATCTAAAGTAAGTCATTCTTTTGGAAATTGATCATTTTGTGAAAGCAATAACATTAGACATCATCATCATCATCACTTCTGGTGTTTCTAGTACATTGTTGTTTCCAATACATACAATAGGCTATGTTCTACTTAATTAATTTGATTAATTTTATTCGTATATTAATCACTAACTGTTACAATCGGAAATTTGGTCTGTGGTCCAACAGGCAGCTGATGATGAGATCAGCGATAACAGTGCAGAGTGTGTGGTGTGTCTGTCTGATGTGCGCGACACGCTCATCCTTCCATGCAGACACCTGTGCTTGTGCAACGCCTGCGCAGACACCCTGCGCTACCAAGCCAATTGCTGCCCGATCTGCCGACTGCGTAAGGACACATCTTCATCACACAATGACATTATATTCGGTCTAATTCATGTAAGACAGACCTCGAAACTAGCCCTTCTTTATGCACACATAATAGAAAACCTTAACCTTTTGTTATTCGATGCTTTCCACAGCATTTCGAGCTCTGCTGCAGATCCGAGCTTTGAGGAGGAAGTTAAGCCCCGTCTCCACTACCGGCTTCAATCCAGCCATCACTTCCCAGTCCTCAGACTCTGAGGAGCATTCGGTACTCGAGCAAACCTGCACTGCATCTCTGAAAGCACTGCATCAAAAAGTCCCAGCTGATGCTGTTACCTAAATACACTCACTGACTCATTGTGGCATACACGCAGACTCAATCTTATTTTACAGCAGGCTGTTACACAAGGTCAGTCAGCTCCAGAATTTTTAGCACCCCAGAGAATCTGAAGGAATAAGATAGGTTACTTGGAATAGATGCAGGTACAAACCTGAGAGCAGCAATGCACAATAAAACATGATCTGAAGCAAGCATCACTGTAACTGTGTATCTATAATTTGAATGAATAATTTATGTGTTATGATCGGGCGTGACCAAACGAGCTTGTAATGTTGTGTATGGAGAAGCGAGTAACCTTGCTGGACATTCCAGGAATACTCTCAGTGTTGTGTTTCTTACCAGAAGAGAGACATCATCAAATATTAACACTATAGCATGTCAATACTTTTTCAACATCTGCTCGGCAGATGAAACAGCACTCACACAAGATGCTAATTTTATGAATACAAAAAAATGATAAAATTACAAACACGGAATATTATTTCTTTTGTTCATTTTTATAACGAGTGCCAATAATTCTGGAGTAGACTCGATATTTATAGACCCATTTTGTGACTAAAATTACGTGCATGTGGCGCTGATTTTATGGACTGAAGATCTTTCAGGCTGACAAGCAATCAGGAGAACTAGCGTGCATGAAAACGTCTTCATCTAATAATGCTAATAATGAAGATAGTATATTTAAAAACACAATTTAAACCTGTATGGCTAACTATAAATCTAAAATACTGTTCTGGTCAAAGAGGTAATACGATTACAATAAACAGTACATTTTTTCTTAGTGTGGTGAGAGTACTGTATGTGTGCTGTATGTTACAGCTGCTACTGATGTTCCTCTGTTTCAGGCAGCTGAAAATGTTCCCCAGGGGTTCGAGGCAGTGTCTCTTTTAGAGGCTCTAAACGGCCCACTCAATCCTTCACCACGCGCTCCTGCACTGCACGGCCTGACAAAAGCTCACATCTCTGGAACTCTGCCTGCGTACGGCACTTCGAGCCATCACACAGCCACGCAGTCGCTTTCTCACTTAGAGCACTCCATAACCTCCAGCCAAGGCCTCAAGGTCAAGAAGAGCAGCTCCAAGTGAGTGACCGTGTCATAAGAGCGCCTCCACGATCTCCCCATTCTTCCGTCCATTTGTCTGTCTGTCTGTCTCTCTGTACAAATGTCTGTATTGTTGTCTACTGTATTCTTCTATCTATTTTTCTACCCTCTGCTATCTCTCTGTCTATCTGTCTCTCTCTCCCTCTGGTTGTCTATCTTTCAGATTTGTCTGTCTGTCTGTCTGTCTCTCTCTCCGTCTGGTTGTCTATCTTTCAGATTTGTCTGTCTGTCTGTCTGTCTCTCTCTCCCTCTGGTTGTCTATCTTTCAGATTTGTCTGTCTGTCTGTCTGTCTCTCTCTCCCTCTGATTGCCTGTCAATCTTATCCTAAAATGATCGATCTGTGACTCCCTCTAGGTCTCTCTCCCAAAATTCCCAGAACTCCTCAGTGCTGCCTGAGGAGGAGGATGAGAAATCGTGCAGTGAGTCAGAGGCTCAGGTGTGCAGGAGGAAACTGCCGGTGGACCAGCAGGAGGTACTGAACTGAAGAATGATGCACAAGAGGAATGAAAATATTTCAAATCTTTTCCTTTTCCTTGCGAACACTGACGTGAGCTGTGTTATTTTTATTACATCAGTGTAGCATGACCCCTGATAGCGACAATCTCACCCTGTCCTCATGTGGAGCGATAGAGCAGTCCTCATGTAGCGGCACGCCGCTGTCCTCCACCATCACCTCGCCTGAAGGTAGAATCAAACACAGCTCAGAAATGCCACAGAAAATATAAATAATGTTACACACACACACACTAACCTCCCTTTACCCTCACACCATCTCTGCTTTCTCCAACAGACCCAGTGAGCAGCAGTTTGGCCCAGTCTGTCATGTCCATGGCATCTTCACAGAGTCAGAACTCTCGCATCAGCACCGACACGCTTTCCTCCATGTCCGGCTCCTACCTGCTGGGCGCTGAGGGGGATGAATACCACCAGAACACGCCTGAGAGCCGGCCATCCTCCCAGCAGGAGAGCGAGGTGAGACTCGATGTTCTTTCAAGAGGGCACATCAAGTCAAGACCAAAAGTATTGGATTGACAAGGGCAGGTCTTTTGTTTTTGCCATACCGTGATGACATTTGGGGTTGAGGTCAAATTATAGACATGTAGTTATTTTCAACAACTTTGAAAATAACCCTTGGTGATTCTTTTTTCCCCCACTGCTTTTCATGGTGTTTCTAGTACACCATCTATCTTAGATGCATTCCTGATTGTTCTATTGGCCATTCCAAGTGCTTTTGAAGTGGCATTAATTGTTTTCTTTACAGCTAGCTCTCTGGTCTTAATAGCAATAACAAGAGGAGGGCTATTAATTGTTTAAACAATCACACTAACAGGGCACATCTGGGCAAGAAGTAACACCTAACGTGTAATGTTTGTTCCAATAGTTTTTATCCATTAAAAAATGTGGGGAGAAAGTTTCAAATTCAAATTTTATTTGTCCCATACACAGTCATACACAGTACGATATGCAGTGAAATGCTTACACGACCACCCGTGACCTTGAAAATAAAAGCTTATTAATAGGAAATAAATATGAATAAAAAAGAAATAAATGTAGCTAGGATAAAAATATAAATATTCTGTACAGTATAGAAAATATAGAAAGTAAAATGTAAATAAAAAACTGATTGGGGGGTACAAATATGCATGAAAGTTTCCTATTAAAGTCGCTTGTGTGCAATGATCCAAGAAATGAAATATAAATATGTAAGTGTGCATGAATGTCCAGGATGAATGCCATAATTGTGCATGTTTAAAAATGGTTTAGTCCAGTGTGGTTTTACAGTACTACCGATAGATCTGTAAATATCAGGAAATTAAAACTGAAATTCTCATCTTTTGTCTTTTAAGGAATACAGGTAGTCCCTGATTGATCCACAGATATGAACAGACCGTGATTCTATGAACATTCGTAGATGCGAACAAATTACAGAAGTAGCTCACGTGTATTCAGAGGTGGATAAGAGTAATAAAATTTTGTACTTAAGTAAAAGTACTGTTACTTTAGTGAACTTTTACTGAAGTACAAGTAAAGTTACCCTTATAAAAATCTACTCAAGTAAAAGTAAAAAGTAGCTCATTAAAATTTTACTCAGAGTAAAAGTTACCGAGTTACTTTTTTTTACCAGCGGGGGAGGGGTGCGATGGGGGATGGAACACTGTTGCATAATAAATCTGTTCCCTTTGTTGTGCTTGAAATCAAAGTGGTGGCTTAAATATGACCAGGGGTTTGATCATGAGAATTTGTTGGCGTTTCACTTTCAGCTGTGTCTGCATCACTGGCATCTGTTTTGTCCGTCTCCATCGTTCTTGTGAATTTAGCGCGTTTGTTCTCCTTCAATCAATCAATCAATCAGTGCAATGCTTTCCGGGGTGCCATTTTTTTCCTTCCCCGTTGTATTATTTGTATATTTTTCATTTTTCATTCATTTATTTTTTACTCAGTAGCGAATATGATTGAAAATGTAGTGAAGTATAATACTTTAAACAAAACATACTTAAGTAAAAGTAAAATTACAGATTTTAAAAACTACTTTTAAAATTAGAAGTAGACAAAAAAATCTACTCAATTACAGTAACGCGAGTAAATGTATTATTACTTTCCACCTCTGCGCGTATTGTATGAAAAATTAACACTGCATCGCACAAGATACCAATATTTAAATTATATACAATATTTTCAGTAAATAGTAATATATAAGTAAATATATAAAATGTCTAAAGTCTGGTATATTGTATGTGTGTGTGGGGGTGCTGGAGAAATGAACCGGACAGTTCAGACAGTGAGTTCATAGTGCAAAACAGTGCAAAACACCTTTGACACATCTGGGATTCCCCTCGCGATTTAAAGGTGCAGAGACACAATTCGCATTTGACGTTGTGATTCATTTCCTTGTTTTTGGCCACATGATCAGGGTACAGAGATTTAGTTAAGTGAATTGGTAGGCTTTACATTGTATATTTGTGGCCTATAAGTCTCACTTTGTTGGACTAAAGAACAAATCTGACTTACGAACATGCTCCCAGAGCAGAACTCGTTCGTACGTCGGGGACTACTTGTAAACATAAAGGGAGGGGCCTTGAAAACAATTGTCTGTTAAACAGAAATGATTCTATTTCCATTTCATGGGCAGAAAACCCCAAGTGAATCGCATGACCACAGATTCATGGTAGCGGTGGTTGAAGAGCAAGATTCAGAGGTGAGGTTCAAATTGACTCTCATTATGCAGTGATATAAAGTTTATAGGATATCAGCTCTGAATTTCCTATATATGTGTTTATCTTCCTTAGGGAAATGATGTTACTGAGGAGGACTGTGCATCTCCTACTAAAGACCAGGGTAAACCTAAACACTGCTTGAGACCGATTTATATTCATGAATCAAGATGCAGTTGTGCATAATGATTGAGAGAGAGAGAGAGAGAGAGAGAGAGAGAGAGCGCATCATATTGCTACACATTCTTCATAAAACACAGTTTTTTTGTGCACCCATTCAAAAATTTAGAGGTGTGGCCTGAGATAAGAGCTTAATCACCCCTCTATGTGATTCACTGCATGTGTTGCACATGTTCATCACTCAAGCATGTGCTTGCCTGGATTTTATTTGTTACACACTAGTGCGTTAATTTGTGTGTTAGGTACTCCAAATCGTGCATGCAAAAGGTGTGTGTGTGTGTTGCAGGAGATTTACAGATAATAATTGCATAATGGTGCATAGCTGAGATACAAACACAACTGTTATTATATATTAATGGAAGCTATATACAGTACAGTAGTTTGTTGTCTTGTAAAAATATGTTGTGTATATGAATTACAGTATATTATGGCAAATATCTTTTTATAGCTCAGCAGTTATACTTTATATATGTTTAAACAATATACGTCTTAGATGTCTCCAAAATGTGACTATTAATTTTCCAGCTGAAATACAACTCAAATCCTGCTTTTCTTTATGACTACGGTTATAAAAATAAAAAAAACACCAGTATTGAGTCACTTCCAGCTGGTAATGTGAACATAGCCTATGTATTTTTAAACCTCACATCCCTTTGATGCTGTTTATGTTCATATCCAATCAGCAGTGGTGTCAAAAGTATTCACATTCATTACTTGAGTAGAAGTATAGATACTAGGGTTCAAAAATACTACAAATACTTGAAGTATCAACCCAAGCTTTTTACTTAAGTAAAAGTTTAAAAGTACTGGTTTCAAAACTACTTAAAGTATAAAAGTAAAAGTAACGTGAGGGGGGAAAAAAGCATTAAGGTCTCGCTTTCTGATCATGCGGGGGGGGGGGGGGGGGGGTGCGTTGTGCGCGTTCTGATCATAAAAATAGAGTAACGAGGCTATTTTTAAAATGTAAGGAGTAGAAAGTACAGATAATTGCTTAAAAATGTAAGGAGTAGAAGTAAAAAGTCGGCTGAAAAATAATTACTCCAGTAAAGTATAGATACCCAAAATTTCTACTTAAGTAAGGTAACGAAGTATTTGTACTTCGTTACTTGACACCTCTGCCAATCAGAAAGCAGAAACCTGAAATGGTTGGAAAAACTAAACCCACTTATGTTTGATGTATTATTTCTCAAGACATTTCCAATCTGTTTTTTGCTGCTTTTCAAACCTGCATTTCTAACGACCAAAACGTGGGGGAAAAGGGGTTTCAGTAGCAACTGATTTACTGTGTATAGATAAAAAAAAAAATTTATTCACAATGACATCCTTATTGTTCAGCGACATAAAAGTTCAAACACAACTAAAAAAGCATTAACAGTTAGCCATTAACCATACTGTAGCTCTTAAGAGACAGAGGGATAAATAGTCAGAACTAATCCACACATGAAATATATATATATATATATATATATATATATATATATATATATATATATATATATATATATATATATATATATATATATATATTTTTTTTTTTTTTTTTTTTTTTTTTTTCACAAAAATAACTCTGAATTGTCCCTCTTTTAAAAGCCAGTCTGATGTGACACATGTACAAGTTTCCAGAGAGCTGTGACATAAACATTTCCATCGTAAATAAACCATGGCCACTGCTTGCTCACTATAAATGCGGCGTGTCCTGGAGCACTTACTGACTGTAATGGTCAATACAAATACAGAACAGCAGAAAGCTTGTAAGCTTGCTGAGGGGGTTTCGTCTTCGCTCCTAAATGGCACTTCAGTGTACAGTATAAATTGACCATTTGTACAGCTTTTTTTCAAATTGCTGCTCATTCGAGATCACAGAAGAGCCAAACACACTAAAAGGAAATTGCATACTGTACTATCTTCATCTGCATGCTAGAGCCCAGACAAGCCCAGGATTGGGTAATGCTGCTGTGATAGATGAAAAAGAATAACCCTGTCCCTCTCACATGGACAGCTATGTCCTTTTGGCTTGCTGGCAACAAATAGCATTGACAGCAGGTCACAATCTCTTAACTATAAGGCAAACACTGAGACTGTTGCACCAGTTGAGAGCCCAGAAAAACCAACACCAACCAAGAGCAAACAGAGTTGCATGATGTGCCTTTATGTATTAGTCTGCCTGCTCTCTAACTCTTATGTGTGGCCGTTCTGTTATTGCATGCCTATGTTATATGATTAGGGGAAAAAAATGGATTTCTGTATTGATATGTGAACCCTAAAGGCTGCATGTGCTTCAATACCATCATTTTCCTGCTACATTTTCCAATTTAGTCCAGATTGCCACTGCTCTGGTGATTCCCATCCCTAGGCATAAATGTACATGTGGGGATTTTTGTCCCCAAAATCTTATATATTTATAGATTTTCTATATACATCATGGGTGAAAATGAACTAGACAATAATTAATGGTCATAGAACAGTCTCTAAGTGGACATTTCCCTATATTTCCTGTGTCGATGGTACAGGCATTGACATGCAACGTAAAACAAAGATGGCCGACCACTTGACTGTTCATAATTGAGCTAAGATCGCAGCACGCTATGAAGTGTGGAACTCCATCGTATGGACGATGGAATGGAAAAATTGCCAGATTGTGCAATCCATCCCTGGCCGTTTAAGGAAACTGGTTGATGCCACTAGTGCCTTGCTTTCATTTTCCTATGTAATAAAGTACATGCATAATTTGTCTCAATACATTTTTATTATAAATATAGAATTTATTAAAATTTTTAATGCCTAGAAACATTTCATCCACCCAGTATTACTACATAATTAATCACTTTATACTTATTATAATGAGACTGAGCCCACATACTGTATTACCAAAAACATCCCTGGCCGTTCAAACGCCACGTCTCATTCATCACTCACTTTGACATAAAATGAACAACTTGTGTTATTATTCCAATTGATAGCTGACACTGAATGTGAATATCAAAACCATTAAGACTGTTATTTAGACCAGAAACTGATGCTACCATCACCATGCTTTAAAAAGTGCACCAAAAGTGCCACAAGCATAAATGTCTCTTACTGTATTCATTTTATCCTTGCCCTTTGCAAGTTTATCATTTTTGCTGTTAGTCATTAACATACAAAGGAAATATTATCCTGCTACATTGTACCCTATTGTTTTGTGCTTGCATACTATACAAGACTCTCTCCTCGGTACTATAGTCCTGCAAGCTTGTTCTCAGCTTGTTTTCAGTACCTATTTTGGATCATTTTTTATCCCCATCTACCCTTAAGCCTCAACATATTCACTGCTGTTTCCAGCGGTTAGATTTAGGTATTTCCAAAAATGGCAGCAATATGTATACAGGGAACATTTCTCATATTCAGGGTTGGGTACTTAAGTAAATTTATACTTAATTTATATTTATAGGCGTGACATTTTTTTCCGAATGCATGTTGTTCACATCTCATATGGTGCCAGATTTTTTTGAAACAGTTTAAAATAAAATAGATAAAAATACTGACACCCCTAAGGACTATTTAAAGTAAACACAGTTTGTCAAATTTATAAACAGTAACTATGGCATTAAATATTAAATATGAGGTTGTACATAAGAAATATGTCTTTTGTAATACATTAATATGAATACAAAAAAACTTTTAACTAGAAGTGTAATGTACATGAACACAGTTGATGAAGGTCCCCAAAGTAAAACTGTTGCAAGTGCGGTATTTACAAACAAACACAAAATCATGTAATGCGTAAGTTTATTTATAACTATATATAAGTGGATTTATAGGCATGACATATTGCAAATGCGTGTAGTTCACATCTCCCAGATTTTCCTGTAATAGACATGTCTGTGAGATGAATTCACAACGAACAGACAATGCAGGCTAAAGACAGAAACTGAGTTTTTAAAAATAAATAAATAAATAAATAAAATATATGATGTGAATTCTTAGTAGAGATCAAGTCTAATTTTATGATACTACAAACCCATGAATGCATCTGTTGCCTCACGCTAGGATCCTGCATGTTGTCGCTTTATCCCCATCACCATCCCCACCCGACCTTCTGCCGTGCTCCACTGTGCCTCTGGCTGCTCTGTTTGACCTCTGACCTCGCTTGCAGGTGGGCGCAGGAGGAGTGAGGTGCCTTGTCCAGAGTTTGACAATAACAATCAGGGGCGGTCTGACACCCACTGTGTGACAGGCCTGGACAATGAACAGGCTCCTGATGGCCAATTCGCTGGTGAGTGGCAACGTTCGTGACAGGCCAGGCTGGCGTGAGCTCTTTGAACTGAACATGACGATTCTAAAAGGAGAGCCAGGAGATCATTTCTTCATCATGTGCCAGTTCCTATGTGCTTTGCATTTCATTTCTTTATTTCATCAGTCTCTTGCTTGCGTCATCATCATTCAGTACGAAACTACTAACACACTGCTGAACAAGGGGGGAAAAAAAACAGTAGCATTTAATTGTGAGGTCATTTAACCTAATTAAGAAATATTAAGATTCCAAGAATTAAGAAATATTTGTGACATTGTACTAAAATGTCATAATATATCTACTGAAAAGAAATGATAAAAAGTGGTCTATTTGAGCAAAGCAAAAGTATTGGCACCCCTCACAAACAGCTTCATACAGTACAGGACAGTAAGCCAGTTTCCATGTTAAAAACAATGTACTGGCAGCCCTATGGGATATTTAAAGTAACTTGTACAATCACTTTTGTAAGACATTAATATGAATTAAATAATAACTAGCAGTGGAAACAAGATTCCCAAAGTAAAATTGTGCTGAATTATAAACAAACACAAAATCTTTTCTGATCATGTAACCTGTATGGGTTATTTATAACCATATAATTCCATTTAGTTTTTACAACAACTATTTACAATCGTTCCCTCACCAGCCTCTCTTTTTGGTCTGTCTGGAAGCTAAGATAAAAGTAGTGCAGCTTATTATTATTATTATTATTATTATTATTATTATTATTATTTAAAAGCCTTTCTTGTTGAGAAATACTTAAACCAGATGTGACACTGGAGACTCCTTAAATAAATGATAAATAAACGTCTCCTTACAGTAAGATGTCACCAGATCAACTACACATGGTTAGCTAACCTGATTATGTGGTGCGTCCACCATACAGGTCTCTATGAATTAGCAAACACTATAGAAAGTAGTGGTATTTAATCAACACCTTCAGATCACTCAAGGTTTAAGTCCCATTTAATGTCTTAATATTTCTTTCCATTTTGGAAATAGCTTCATATATTTATATCGCTTACAGTCCACCCTGTGCACACCCCAGTCTTTTGTCATCTCTGTACATCTCAGCCTCTCTCTCTTAGTCCAACTTCTTTTTGTGTGTGTGTGTGTGTGTGTGTGTGTGTGTGTGTGTGTGTGTGTGTGTGTGTGTGTGTGTGTGTGAATGTCTGATTGAAATGCTTGTTGTGCTGTAAATGTGTTTGTTCTTTCTTTGTGTGTTTGCATTTTTCCTTTCATCACCCCATCTCTCTCTCTCTCTCTCTCTCTCTCTCTCTCTCTCTCTCTCTCTCTTCTCTCCCTGGATGTCTGTGGAATGGACAGATGAGGACTCGTACCCTGTTCCTGTTGAGGATTAGGTATGGGTGCACGCCAAGGGACCTAGTTTGCAAAAATGATCACATTAGACATACTGGTTACAATAGATACACTATACAGTACAGCAAAAGTCTTGAGCCTCGCTTTTCCCTTTATATTTGGCTTCCAAAGAGACAGACTTACTTGAAGACTTTTTTAATGTAGTCTTGAGGAATAATTGAAGGCTTCCAGACTTCCTGAAGGACTTTTTTGTCTCCAGTACCTGAACAGTTTCAGAAGAAAGTTTTTTTGTTGTTGTTTGTTAAGTCACATAGTAACCTATGAATCATTAAAGTAGAAAAATAAATTCATAAATAAAAACATCTAACATACGGCATGAACCAGTGAGAAACAGCTGCAGATGCTGACAGATAATCAGGCCGGTGATTAGTTTACTGGTGATGCTGAATGATGAGTGGTTGTTACTTCATATAACTTTAATTTCAAGAAACGAGCAGGGACTCAAAACTTTTGCACAGAACTGTATGTATTACAAGAGTTTAAAAAGAGATAAAGGTCTAGAAAACCTTGGAGGTCTAAAAGATCTGGATTTCATAAAATCTTCAGTGTAACAAAAACATGTCAGACACATTGCCTTTTCCAGCCTTTTAGGGATATATTAAAGCACTTATTATTATTTTTGAAAAATAAAATATTGTTAGGAAAGCCCGGGTTATGGGCTGATCACTTATACTCAGAGGTGGAAAGTAATGAATTACATTTACTCGCATTACTGTAATTGAGTAGATTTTTGGTCTACTTCTACTTTTTAAAGTAGTTTTTAAAATCTGAAATTTTACTTTTACTTAAGTATGTTTTGTTTAAAGTATTATACTTCACTACATTTTAAATCATATTCGCTACTGAGTAAAAAATAAATGAATGAAAAATAATACAAATGATACAACGGGGAGGAAGGAAAAAAATTGCACCCCGGAAACCACTGCACTGATTGATTGATGGAGAACAAATGCGCTAAATTCACAATAACGATGGAGACAAAACAGATGCCAGTGATGCAGAACCAGCTGAAAGTGAAACAACAAATTCTTATGATCAAACCCCTGGTCATATTTAAGCAACCACTTTGATTTCAAGCACAACAAAGGGAACAGATTTATTATGTAATTATGTTCTATTCCATCGCCCATCCCACCCTCGCTGTTAAAAAAAAAAGTAACTTTTACTCTGAGTAAATTTTTAATGAGCTACTTTTTACTTTTACTCAAGTAGATTTTGATAAGGGTAACTTTACTTGTACTTCAGTAAAAGTTCACTGGAGTAACAGTACTTTTACTTAAGTACAACATTTTATTACTCTTTCCACCTCTGCTTATACTGAGCCAATATTTTGTTTTCTAAAAAAGTCTTTCACCATTTACGTGATGGGCTTACGATGAAAATAATAGGCTACTGTACTTTGCATTAAAAAGTAGAACTTTCCTGCATAGAAAGTTCTGATTATGTGTTACCTAAGAGCATGTTTCAGAGACAGTGACAAGTTAAAGAAAAAGAAAAAAAAAGTCATTCTAAGGTGGTATGCTTTGGGGGGACTTATTTGATTGCCACCATGTTTTAGTTCCACTTGTCCCTTACTATGAATCATTACTGGCAATCAACGCTACAGTTCTTCTGACTCAACACCTTTATCCTATTAGCTCTATCCTGACTGGAGTGTATCCACTGGGCAGCAAGGTAACCTGAGTGGTTTGATAAGGATAAAAAATGACGTGTTTTATACATTATGCACTTCAAATTCAGTATATCTCACCTAAGTTGTAGCAGAAAGTGATGTTCCAGATAGCACTCTCCACCACCATCATCATCAAAACAGCAACTGAGGGAAATTAATTTGGAATGATGTTAAATGCCCCAATACACTTCCAGAACTGGTTCCATTGGAGATGTTTTGGAGGCTAGTGGTGGCACAGCACCCTACTATCACACGTCATGTTGGTTTTTCCTTAAATTTATGACCCATTTGTACTTTCTGAAAGTTGTCCTGTTGAGTTTACAGACAGTAGATAAGGGGTGTTCAAGTCAAACCCGGACTTTTGATTGTGCAGACCGTACAGTAGGTATGAGAGTTAAAACTCACGTTATTTCTTTAATATAATCTCCTGCTACACTAATGCACTTATCCCAGTGTTTCACTAGTGCCTGGAAACCATCAAGGTAGAAAGTTGTCTCAGTACGCCAGAGACATGATCGGACTGACTGCTTCACGTCTGAAACGCTGGCCTTCCAGGACCTCCTTTAATGACCCAGCCATGTGGAAATGGCTTGGAGTGAGGTCAGGATTATGCGGGGGATGTTGCAATAACTCCCAGCCGAGTTGCTATGATGTGCAAGTGGTGTTGGTGAATGACTATGTGTATGACTGATGCGTGTCTTCCGTAAGTTATCTAGCGATTTTCAAAGATCAGGCGTTCCACTTGCTGAATGTTTATGGGAATGACTGCAGCAGGCTCTGATCCACCTCAACCAGGATCTTTATTCACGGACATACAGCCTTCTTTGAAATGTTTGCACGGTTCAAATGCTTGACTGCAGCTAAGAGTCTTCTGTAAATGTCAATTGATTTTACACCCACATTATGAGAATTGACTTGAATGCCCCTCATACAGTAGGTTCAGATGAACACCTTATTGTACTGTAAGACATGTCATACTGTATCTGCTTCAGCATTTCTGACCAATATCAGACGAAAATCAGGATGCCATATTAACGTTCAGCATTAACGTTCCCAGCGCTCATATCTGATATGTGTGATTCTCAGAGCTGCTGTACCTGGACGCCAGCTGGCGTTCCCAGGAGTCTCTGCTTCATCATGCCTGCAACAGCAACATCAGTCTGGATGAGCAGAGTGTGACCAACACGGGGACGAGCCCGAAAAACCCACCAAAAACACGCCACGGACCGCTACCTGTGTAAAAGGCATCCCTTCAGCATCTGACCCCTGTACTGACTCATCATCGCGCCCTCAGATAAAAAAAGCAGAACAACTTGTTCCACAAACCTTAAATAAGAGTAGTGGTGCACAGCAACGGCTTTGCCTTCTGACCTCACCTTGCTCCTTTACCAATGCATGTAGAGAAAAACATGATGGTGGATTTGATTAAAATGAAAAGCTTCAGGAACATCTGATCAAACTAGATTCCTGACTTTGCAGTTAAGTGTTAACTAGAAGTGTTTAAACCACAGGAACTCAGTAACTTTAGGTGCATTTCCACTAGAAGAAGAATGGACCTTAGTTCCCAGAACCTTTTTAGTTTATGGAACCATGTCCATACTAGGACTAAAAAGATTCAGTAGTCTAGTAGAGGATTAGTATTGTTAAGATAAATGTCCATTCAGCCCTTGCTTTGGTTTTAAGGAAACACAAACTTCACATTCACCCAAAACGCTCGAGAGATTAACAAGCAACAAATTTTAAGGAATTACAGCTTAAAGGTGCTGTCTGTAATTTTAGCAAGAGTTCCTATCCCTGTAATATTCACATAATTTCAATGACGCACCATAAAAAATATTTCCATACAATGGAAAATGTAATCTATCATTATTATTATTATTGTTATTATTATTATTATTTACTGTTGGCATTTTTCCAGCCCAGAAATAAGCTCCACTCCTAGCTGCAACACAGCTGCTCAGGTATACCCCTCTTTTCCTTAAAAGGCAACTCAACATATTTTCATTAGCACGAGTGCGGTCACTGTAAAAGCAATACACCTTCCATTCAGGGGACGTCTGCGAAAACATTACAGACTGCTGTTTTAATGCTATTCCGTAACGTTGTTGTTTCTGTAGTACAGTGGAAATGCGTCTAAACCACCTGGAAGATCTATGGCTGAATCTTTTTAGAAATAACACGTTCACACATACACACACACACGAATTAACAAAACGTTTGCATGCTCAGCCAATCCTTTCTGAATCCACATACACTCCAGAATTGTCTGTGTCTAAATGTCAGTATCAACATGTTGCACTTCCTGTATCACTCTGACAGGTGAAACAAACATAAGGTGGATTTTACAAGGTGATTTTTTTTTTTCATTCCTTCTGCCCGCTCGCTGACGTCATAAACTGGACTTTGGAGCAATAAGACATCCTGACTGAGCTGCTCTTATCATCGTGCATGTTACAAAGCCACAAAATCACCTAAAGCTACAAAGCTGCCTCATCTGACGTCCATATCCGGCTGGCCAAATCAGTGCTAATGAAGAAGAAATCCTCCATCACGTCAATATAACAGTCACATAACACCTTTAAAACCAGAACAGTACAATCATATCTGTTTTACTGATTAAGTGTTAGCTTGTTTACGGATAGCTGCATTCCGCATAATGCAGGGAGCAGATGGTAGAAAACGGCATGACGGATTTGCCGAGCAAAAGCGCCAGTGTGACTTTGGCATGCCAGGTCATATGATATTTTAATTTTCCTTCTTCTTTTTCTTCTACATGACAATGGGTCCACGGTGCACTATACACTATATGATCCTAAAGACATGTTTACTGATTCGGAAAATAAAAATGTGCCACATGCTTTTCAGTATTAGACAGAAACATTTTTACATCAATTTTCTATGGTATTTTCAAGTGGCTTGTACTATTTTTTTCTGATTTAGCAATGTGTTGCTCAGTAATCCTTAACAAATCTGGCAGTTTTTTGTGTTCGTGTCATTTTAATTCTGATGTAAACAATTGTATAGGCTGCTGAAAGGTTATGAGTTCAAATCTCAAAGCTTATTTACAGTTGCAGTTCTGTAACAGGTCTTACTTTTTTCAGTCTCCATGACCAAATATGGTTCCCCGTCTTGCCCAAGTAGAGGCTAGATATAGTGCAGGCTCGATCTCTGGTTGGCACAATTTCAGCATATAGTATTAAAAAAAAAATATTACACTACAGGTTGTTACTTTGTATATAGGACGATAGTGCGGTTTGGGATGTAGATGGTACTGTACAGCATAACAGTCTTCCATAGTGTTGGAAAGTTTGTTTGGCCGCTTTAGGTTTTTACACATAAAAACCAAATGCTGATAAAACATAAATCAGGCCTTGGAGATTACAAACTTCAGAAAACTGGTTTATTTTGTATGGATTCAGTACTGTAATTCAATGCCACTATCTATTTAGGGCTAACAAAATATCTGTATTCGGATTTAAACCTGAAATCTGTGCGGCCTAAACCAAAAGATTATTTCTGCCATCTTTTCTAAATGGTTTTCAAAATGCAGATGTGCATAGGACCATTTTTGTAACTGATTGTGACTTTTTTTTTATATATAAAGTTGAAACGGCGGCACAGTGGCTTAGTGGTTGGTACTGTCGCCTTGCACCTCCAGGGGGCCAGGTTCGATTCCCGCCTCAGGGTCTGTGTGCATGGAGTTTGCATGTTGTCCCCGTGCTTGGTGGGTTTTCTCCGGGTACTCTGGTTTCCTCTCACAATCCAAAGACTTGCAAATTGGCATTTCCAAATTGCCCGTAGAGTGTGAATGCATGTGTGAATGTTTACCTGCTACGGTCATGAATTAGGAATAAATATAATAGTGAATAACCATTGGCCTCCCCGGTCCCTAGTTGAACTATAATGGTTCCTAGATGGATGGATCGATTAAATTGAACTAGAAACCTAATTTAAAACTGTATTAAATGCATGGTTATTTCCCATTAACAAATGTTGTCCCAGCAAGAACACTAATGCTGACTGAGCATTTTAATATACCTTTGACAATGTTGTGATGACATTCACCTTTGGGACATTGTTGTTTTTAAAATTTACAATGACTTCTGATAAATCTTTATTGCTGAGATAATATTAATTGAACCACTCAAACACACCGTCTTGCTGTTTAATTTAATATTGAAGTAAATTCCTATTGGCCTTTTTTTATTATTATTTTGTTGTGGTACTCAAAATTATGTATTTGCAATTCCTAGCATCAACAGTACGTATGTCCAGTGGTAAGCGCAGAGTTTGGGTCCAGAGTTTGGGTCCAGCTCAGGCCATCGGTTTGTTATTAATGTTGTTTTAAAGTGCTTTTTGCATAATTTTGTTCCACGTTTGTCACATTTGTTTAACGTTAACCCATCATCATGTGTTCAACATTGTTCTCACGTCATTTTATCAAAGTCGTTCAAAACTTTCAAAAACCACTTAATATCAAAGTTGTCCCAAAGTCCGTAACATTGCTAAATTCCTGCTGAATTATATCAGATAGCTCTCTTGAAATTCTAGTCTCAGCCAGATAACCTGCATAGCTTAGTGACAAACTTAAAAAAATCTGAGGCAAAATTCATGGCCAACAAATCTGGACCAGGATTTCTAATTTGAATCAATTGTGATCTAAAAAAAAAAACTGTCCAGTTTTAAATTTTTATTTAGTTAGGTCGCTAGTTTATTAGCTAATAAACTAGCAACCCAGTTGTGCTGTATGTATTTGATGAAATGTTAATAACAACAGACCATTACTGTTGTTACTTAATGTACAAAAAGGATAATTTCTACAAAATATGTATGTTTTTATTAGACCATGAATCTGTGTTGCATGTAACACTAGCCTACATGTGTTATTTAAAGAAGTGTATGTTTGTGGTAGATATTTACAGTTTACAGGAACCCCTTCAGATCACCGCAGAGGCTCTCACAGATGACGTAGGTCTACGGGTTTAGCTAAATTTGTCCTTGAATGCAATAGACATGTAGATATGAAGTGAAAAGATGTCTGTCGAATAGAAGAGAAAACACTTTTCAGATGCTGCATCATGTTAGAGACAGCTCCATACTAACAATGGTTCATTTCCTGCTCTAGACTTTTGTTCTGTCTTCTTGTCACTTTGCATCCATTGTAACAATGACTGTGATGCACCGAATCCACACTGAACTGAGTCCATACACTGATCACTTTTTTAACAACAATAAACATGTCTTTCTAACAAATATAACTCACTAGTGTCTTTTTGATTGTGTGGAAGTAAATCAGGTTAAATTTTACAACCGTAGGAGAACCCCAGGGTTCAGTCCTAGGCCCTCTTGTTCTTCCTTTTTTGCAAAATCAGTGTGTTATTGCAATCACTCTTCATAGCTTCTCCTACTGCTGCATGTCTTCTTAGAAGAAGAGCACATCTAAGGGCATTTCTACACCTATTATTTTGATTTACTTGCTATTTGGTTGCACACTGCACAAAATAAAACTGATAAGAATGAGGACTGTAAACATAAAACTATTTCATTCATTGATTATAAATATAAAAAAGGCAAATACGCTTCTGTGTGCAGAAATTACAAAGATGATCTGAGCATGGGAAAAAAAATAGCCTAAATAAAGATTTGATCATTATAAACATCATTAATATAAACATTTTGGGGTGCACTGCAGGATTTATTTTTTCTTACGGTGCTATTAGGTGATAACATCTGCAGTAAAAAAAAAAAAAAAAAACACAACAACTCTGCAACCCAAAAAGGTGTGGAAAATCTGGTTAATTTCCTGTAGATGAGTCGATCAAAGAGTTGACTAAGTGTCTGTAATTCTTCCTATAATACAATCAAAATTAAATACACACAACCAGTCAAAAGGTTGGACACAAGTTTTGATTTATTTTCTACATTCTAGAACAAACAATGCTGGATTTTTTTCTTTCTCAAAAATATTAAATAGCATATGGCATTAGGCAATTAAGTAACAACAGTAAGTGTTTGTTGTTATTTTAAGACATGAAGGTCAGTTGTTCTGGAACAAGTCTTGCAAATCAATATTTTCAACTGCATTTGTAAAACCCATCAAGCTCCATGATGAAACCATCTCAAATGTATTTCTCTACATTCTAGAACAATACCCGAGTTTTCAAAATTATGAAATAACCAAAACCTACCTCTGCTACAGAGGAGACGTTCATTTAGTCACCAGCCTCAGAAATCACCACTTAACAACCAGCACCTCAGATTAGAACCATTATGAAGCTTTACAGTATCAGACACATCTCAATATCAACTTTTCAGAGAAGATTATTGCATATTTTTGTATTATTATTGCTAAGTTATTTGTGATGGAGGGCAAAAATAAAGTAGTATTCACTAGTCCTCTCCCACCCGATAGATGGCGGTATAGAGCATTTCAGTAGCATGTCACTGACAGTGGGACAGTAAAAATAGTTGCGCATGCGCAGTAAAATGCGAGTTCGCGCAGTGACTCAGGCTGAAATCCAAACAGCTTCCTACTGATTACGGAGTGCACTTGATCAGAGTGCATGCGCTCTCCCGTGCCACTGTAATGTAGTGTCCCTGCGCAGGGTATATAAAAGTTTTTGGGACGCAGCCGTGTCGGACAGCTTTCTCTGCCAGCTCAACCCGCATTATAGTGAATGAATGACGTGGATTTCCAGCCACTTTAAATTTCAGCTTTGACTTGTACACTGGTGGGAGTGCTGCTCTGTTCTGCATTAGTAGTGTGCTGTCTCAGCAACAACATGTAAGTTTCAGAACGTAGTGCTGTTAATCAACATGATTAAATGACTAGCTAAGTGAGTTTGTTTGCTAACTTTGTAATTGAGACAGTTGAGAGTGACTGGAGCTGTAGAGCAGTGGATGTTAGTTAGCTGATCTCTCAAGTGCTGGTTTTATTCAGGTTTACGAGAACATCAATCTACTTTAATCTTTTCTCCCATTTCATTTACATTCTCACAGAATGAGTAAAGCCAAGGGTGAGAGTCTTCGAGACAAGGTGGATGGAAATGAGCTGGATCTCAGTCTGAGTAACCTCACAGAGGTCCCAGTGAAGGAGCTGGTGAGTGACAATGTGCATGATGGTGAAAACACAGGAATACTGTGATATAGTAAAAAAAAAAAAAAAGGCACTATATCAAAAGAAAAACGTTTCGAAGTATAATTATAGGAAAGAAAATGCATGCAAACATCACTGAAGTAAGGGATCGATGCATCTAAGCCTGACTGAAATAATGGAAATGCATCTAAGTATGACTGTCATATTACATGTCACCGTGATAAAGAAAAAGTGTCACTGTAGTAAAAAAAGAAAAATGCATCCAAGTCTAACTCACGGCATTAAGAAAAATGTATATAAGCGTCACCGTAATAAAGACAAATGTGTCTAAGCGCCTTCATAGTAAATGAAAGCTGCATCTAAGCATCACTATAGTAAAGGAAAATGCATCCAAGTCTAACTCACGGTAAGAAAAATGCATCTAAGCATCACCGTAGTAAAGGAAACTGTGTCTAAGCGCCACTATAGTTTAAAAAAAAAAAAAAAAAAACTGTCTAAGCATCACTGTAGTAAGTAAAAATGCATTTAAGTGAGATTATATTAAGGAAAATGCATCTAAGCGTCACTGCTGTAAAATAAAGTGTCACGTCATTTAGAAAAATGCATGTAAGCGTCACTGAAATAAAGAAAACTGCGTCAAAGCGTCACCACTGTAAAGTAAATTGCATCTAATTGTCACATCATTAAAAAAAAAAATGCATCAAACCGTCACCGCAGTAAAGGAAAATGAGTCTAAGCATCATTGTAGTAAATGAAAGCTGCATCTAAGCATCACTCTAGTAAGTAAAAATGCATTTAAGTCTCACTGTAATAAAGAAAAATGCATCTAAGCATCCCTGCTGTAAAATAAAATGCATCTAAGTGTCATGCCATTAAGAAAAATGCATCTAAGCGCCACTGTAGTGAAGAAAACTGAGTTTAACCGTCACCGCAGTAAAGAAAAATGTGTCCAAGCATCACTGTAGTAAGGAGAAATGCATCTCAGTTTAACCGTAATAAAGAAAAATGCATCCAAGTGTCACCACAGTGAAGTAATATGCATCTAAGTGGTACTTTAGTAAGGAAAAAAAAGCATCTAGCTCCCAATTATTAAACACGTTTTTACTAACCTGAATGTAAAATTTCTTTCTGATGATTGTGTTTTTCAGGCCGCTGTTCCCAAAGCCACAGTCCTGGACCTTTCCTGTAACAATCTTACCACTCTAATTGTAAGCTTGGATACCCGAGTTACACACCATTACACCAGCACAGTGTTTAACTCTTGATCCCGATTGTGAACCTTTCTGTAATGAGACCTTCATTTAACATTTCTGGAATGAGTCTCCAGTGTCAGTGATTTGTTCGTCATCGATGTAAACTCCATAACTAGTTAACTTGCATACTATTAAGAAGATCAAGGTTTTCTATTCAGGTATTTAAAGAAGCTGTAATGTGTCCTTGTCTTCACACTTTTGTCGTTTTCTCCAGCCTGAATTCTGTACGCTGACTCATCTCATTAAAGTCGACCTGAGCAAGAATCAGCTGGTGAGCCTGCCTGAGGAAATCGGGCAACTCTACAGCCTGCAACATCTGGATCTGTACAACAACAAGTTGACCATGCTGCCTCTCAGCTTCTTCCAGCTCAAGGTCCGTTCACGAGCTTGTGCCATTTCATAGCATGAATATAACGCTCATGTAATCCACGATGAAGTAAATTACTACTAAATCTAAAAATCCTGGCTTTTTAATGGTTTAAAACTAAAAGAATATTAAATTAAAGAAATGGGAACAAATGTTTTACCCTGACAGGCTGCAACGTGCCTAAAGATATAGGTTAAAAATTGAAGGTGTTTATGTAACAACTTTATTTCCCCTCTCGTCTGTTCTAACCACTCAGCATTCAGCAACACCAGTTACTAATCACCGTCCTGATCATCTGCACCTGTTTCTCACTAGTTCATGACTTAAGTTAGATGCTTTTTTTATGCTTGAATGATTCATAGCATACTTAAAGTTTTTGAACAAGAAAATCCAAATATGGTTTTAAAAATTGATCTTAAACACTGCTGCAGAGGAGACGTTCATTTAGAGTCACCAGCCTCAGAAATCACCACTTAACAACCAGCACCTCAGATTAGAGCCGTTAAGAAGGATTTACAGAGTATAAGTAACCAACACATCTCAATACCTGTATATAACTGTTTAAAGGAGATTATTGGGTATGTTGTACGCCTTCAGGATTGTTCTACAATGTAAAATAAATAAAAGTCCGAAACAACCATGGAATTAGAAGCGGTGTCCAAACTTTTGACTGGTAGAGTATCCTGCAATAAATCATCAGTTGTAGTGTTATTTATTTGTTTATGTATGTTTGTGTTTGTAGAGTCTGAAATGGCTGGATCTTAAAGATAATCCTCTGGAGCCGACGCTGGCCAAAGCTGCAGGAGACTGTCTGAACGAGAAACAGTGCAGGCAGTGTGCAGGGAGGGTGAGAGAGCTGTTTTAATTCAAGCTGTTTTCATCCCTGTGGTAATGTGCTTCCCGAGTGACTTACTGACTGTACGGCGTCCTCCAGGTTCTCCAACACATGAGGTTTCTCCAAGAAGAAGCAGATAAAGAGCAGGAACGCCGGCTCATGAAGGAGAAAGGTAGAGATAAGGAGGCACTTCTTCACAAATATATGGTACATTTATATACGAATAAACATTTTTATTATCTGTATTACAGAACAAGAAAAGAAGAGAGAAGCGAAACAGAGGGAGAGAGAGGCCCGGGAGAGAGAAGTGCAAAAAAAGAAAAAGGCAGAGGAGAAGGAGAGGAAAAGGAAGGAATATGAGGCACAGATGGCTGCCCAGGTCGCACAGGAACAACAGAAGAAGAAGAAAGAGGAGAAGAAAAAGAGAGCCAGCCAAAATCAAGGTAGAACACGCATCATTCATGTGAGATGGTAGAGTGTGAGATGAACATGAAACAAACCGATATAGTTCCCTGGAGCATGACACCGGCCGTGGAAATAATCCCGCATTTCTTTTTCCTGCAGATAAAAAGAAGGCCACCGCGGGCGCCCCTCAGACCAGGCGTTCCGCGTGCTCTCGGCTCTTCTCTCTGCTCCTCAGGATTCTGCTCCTGTCCGTCATCAGCGCTGCGGCAGCGATCGGGGCTTGTCGTGTCACAGAGCTGAAGAAGCAGGCGCTTTGTGCTCCCGTCAATCTGTACACGGACGAGGTGGTGAGCTGGGCCCGCGGCCTGGACGTGGTGCAGCAAGTCATTCAGAAAATCTCCGACCTTCAACAATGAACAATCTGGTTGGCTCAGACTGACTGACGGCACGGAGTCCACCTCGCCCCGGGGTCCGGTCTGGAAAGGAACATGTGTAGGCGGGGGCGCTCTGAGCAATCTTGTTCCCTTGCTGTGGTGTCTCATTTTATAACCATAGTTTCCAGAACATAAACAGGTGAAAGTGGACTCTCTGGGTCTTTAAGGCTGCTTTTGAGCTACTGAACAAAGAGGCTTGCTTTCAAACGTGACCTTTTAACTCCTTGTTCATAAATTAAAGCAAACAGCTGCTGAATTGGGAGCATGTTTAAGTATTTATAATCATTTAAGGGAAAAAAAAAAAACAGACAGGATGTGTAAACTGTGCTTAAAAGAGAATTAAAAAACTCTGTGCTGTGAGCGAATGACATGATCGACTGTCTTCCACAGCACGGTAAATGTATGAATTTGTATACATTTGTAATTTTATAAAAATCGATTTTAAACATCTCTGATGTTTCGGGGAGATTAATGGCATGAATAAATGTCATCATAAGGCAAATCTGCATCTGTGTTCCTTTGTGTTGCTGTTTACAATTTACTTTACCATAGTGCTGTTAAATGCTTGATTGTGATGGGTCATAAATTGTTGATTAATTGTTTATAATCATCAGCTTGCAAGCGCAAGGCTACTGTAATGCACTTATTCAAATATGTTGTGATTCCTTTAATAACAGCTCACTCACTTTAATCCACAACTCAAAGGATATCTGGTTAATGATGTTTCATGACTTAATGATACAAAAAAAAAGTCTCACTGTGAATCCTTGGCACTTCTACTTTAATTAATCAATATGATTTCTACCCGAAGCATGAATAATTTGTAGTGATGGCCAGGTGAAGCCTCGTTTAGGTGTCGAGGCTTCCCAGCTAATAGTTTCACCAAAAGATCAATTTCTTCATTCAAGGTTCATCTAGTGGACACATTTTCGTAGCAACTAGATTGTAACGCAAGAAAAGGGTTTTCACGAATCTTGGTTAATGAATTTAAGTATAAAATCTCCAGTATAATCATTCAGTCAGGTGAGTCGGGCAAATTTGCTGCTTCATTTTTCATTGGTCACATGACTCCCAGGGAACTGACCCATTCCTCGAACCATTTGGAGGCTCCCTTCTTCTCGGTACAAGCATCTGAACTAAAGTCGTGGCAAAAAAAGTTTTGAGAATTACATTCATTCATTCATTCATCTTCTATACCGCTTAATCCTGTGTTCAGGGTCGCGGGGGACCTGGAGCCTATCCCAGGAGACTTCGGGCACTAGGCGGGGTACACCCTGGACAGGGTGCCAATCCATCGCAGGGCACACACACTCACACACCCAATCACACACTACGGGCAATTTAGGAACGCCAATTATCCTAACCTGCATATCTTTGGACTGTGGGAGGAAACCGGAGTACCCGGAGGAAACCCACCAAGCACGTGGAGAACATGCAAACTCCATGCACACAGAGTTGAGAATTACATAAATTTTGAAATTTGGAAAAGTTGCTGTTTAAGTTTTTATAATAGCAATTTGCATATCCTCCAGAATGTTATGAAGAGTGATCAGATGAATTGCATAGTCCTTCTTTGCCATGAAAATGAACTTAATCCCAAAAAAAACCTTTCCACTGCATTTCATTGCTGTCATTAAAGGACCTGCTGAGATCATTTCAGTAATCGTCTTGTTAACTCAGGTGAGAATGTTGACCAGCACAAGGCTGGAGATCATTATGTCAGGCTGATTGGGTTAGAATGTCAGACTTGACATGTTAAAAGGAGGGTGATGCTTGAAATCATTGTTCTTCCATTGTTAACCATGGTGACCTGCAAAGACACGCGTGCAGCCATCATTGCGTTGCATAAAAATGGCTTCACAGGCAAGGATATGTGGCTACTAAGATTGCACCTAAATCAACAATTTATAGGATCATCAAGAACTTCAAGGAAAGAGGTTCAATTCTTGTTAAGAAGGCTTCAGGGCATCCAAGAAAGTCCAGCAAGCGCCAGGATCGTCTCTTAAAGAGGATTCAGCTGCGGGATCGGAGTGCCACCAGTGCAGAGCTGCTCAGGAATGGCAGCAGGCAGGTGTGAGCGCATCTACACGCACAGTGAGGCGAAGACTTTTGGAAGATGGCCTGGTGTCAAGAAGGGCAGCAAAGAAGCCACTTCTCTCCAAAAAAAAATCATCAGGGACAGATTGATCTTCTGCAGAAAGTGTGGTGAATGGACTGCTGAGGACTGGGGCAAAGTCATATTCTCAGATGAAGCCGCTTTCCGATTGTTTGGGGCATCTGGAAAATTGTCCGGAGAAGAAAAGGTGACGCTACCATCAGTCCTGTGTCATGCCAACAGTAAAGCATCCTGAGACCATTCATGTGTGGGGTTGCTTCTCATCCATGGGAGTGGGCTCACTCACAATGTTGCCCAAAAACACAGCCATGAATAAAGAATGGTACCAAAACACCCTCCAACAGCAACTTCTTCCAACAATCCAACAACAGTTTGGTGAAGAACAATGCATTTTCCAGCACGATGGAGCACCGTGCCATAAGGTAAAGTGGTACTAAGTGGCTCGGGGACTAAAACGTTGAAATTTTGGGTCCATGGCCTGGAAACTCCCCAGATCTTAATCCCATTGAGAACTTGTGGTCAATCCTCAAGAGGCGGGTGGACAAACAAAAACCCACTAATTCTGACAAACTCCAAGAAGTGATTATGAAAGAATGGGTTGCTATCAGTCAGGATTTGGCCCAGATGTTCATTGAGAGCCCAGTCGAATTGCAGAGGTCCTGAAAAAGAAGCTCCAACACTGCAAATACTGATTCTCTGCATAAATGTCATGTAATTGTCGATAAAAGCCTTTGAAACGTATGAAGTGCTTGTAATTATATTTCAGTACATCACAGAAACAACTGAAACAAAGATCTAAAAGCGGTTTAGCAGCAAACTTTGTGAAAACTGATATTTGTGTCATTCTCAAAACTTTTGGCCACGACTGTACTGTTCTGTGTCATAGTAACATCACTAAGAATTGGTAAATCATAGGAACCTTTCCATCATTAGAGACAGGAGGCAGAGTTGGAGGTACTGTAGCAGAGATGAAGATGTTGAGGTTCTCTTTGGGAGTGACAAGGATGGATAGGATCAAGAAAGAGTCCATCAGAGGGACAAGCCATGTTAGATGTTTTGGAGATAAAGTCAGAGAGTCCAGACTGAAGAGGGTTGGCCATGTTCAGAGATTCAGTGAATATATTGGTAGAAGGATGCTGAGGTTGGAACTGCCAGGCAGGAGGTCTAGAAGAAGACCAAAGAGGAGATTTATGGATGTAGTGAGAGAGGACATGAAGTTAGTTGGTGTGGAAGACAAGGATGTGGAGGATAGGGTTGGATGGAGGCAGATGATTCGCTGTGGCGACCCCTGAAAGGGAACAGCCGAAAGACAAAGAAGGAACCTTTACATCATTTATAGTTAATCAATGAATTACCAGGAACTCTACTTGTATCAGTGAACCATCAGGACTCACTCCCTCACTCATCTCATCACCTATGCCGCTTTGTCCTGTATACAGGGTCGTGGGGGGCCTGTAGCCTATCGGGCACTTAGGACATGAAAGCACAGGGAGAACATGCAAAGTCCATGTACACATGGCGTGTGGAATCGAACCAAGACCCTGGAGGGGCAAGGCGACAGTGCTAACCACTAAGCCACCGTGCCACCCACTGTCAGGACGTCTACCTTAATTACTGTACAATCAATCATGAATCGTCAGGACCATAACCTGCTCATTCTGAATCAGTGACAAATTGGGTCCTCTACATGAATTATAGTGAATTAGTTAATATATAACAGTTCTTGTATATTTAACATTAATGGAAGGAGTGTCAAGGCTATGTAATAGTCTATAACATTTACATTTACATTTGGCAGTCACCGTTCACAAGGCAACTTCTATCTCATTATACACCTGAACAGTTCAAGGGTCTTGGCCGGCCTTGCTCAAGGGCCCAACAGGGCAAACTTGGTGGTAGTGGGGCTTGGACTGGGGACCTTCTAGACCTTGCCTCCCCTGGGATAGGCTCCAGGCCCCCAGCGACCCTGTATAAAGACACAGAATAAAGTGGTATAGACAGTGAATGAGAGAATGAATAAGTGAGACCAACACAAATCGGCACATTATTGAAAAGGATTTTTTACAACCATCTCGTAGCATCATACTCAAAAAGACTTGAGGTTGTAATTGGTGCCAAAGGTGCTTCAACTTTTTTTTCCCCCTCATGGTCTGAGAGTCCTTCAGGTGCCTTTTGGCAAACTCTAGGCGGCTGTCATGTGCCTTTTACTGAGGCACGGTGGTGTAGTGGTTTGCACTGTCGCCTTGCACCTCCTGGGTTCAGGTTCAATTCCCGGCCAGGCTCGATTCCTGCCTCTGTGTGCATGGAGTTTGCATGTTCTCCCCGTGCTTGGTGGGTTTCCTCCAGGTACTTCGGTTTCCTCCCATAGTCCAAAGATATGCAGATTAGGCTAATTAGCGTTCCCAAATTGACGGAAGTGTGTGTAAATGAGTGTGTATGTATGTGCGTGCCCTGCGATGGATTGGCACCCTGTCCAGGGTGTACCCTGCCTTGTGCCCCAAGTCCCCGTGACCCTGAATACAGGATAAAGCGGTATAGACGATGAGTGGGTGAGAGTGAGTCGTTCTAAGTAGTTGTTAGCTAGTAACTGTAGGAACAAATAGCTGACTGAGTTGTTCCTGCACTGTCAGAAACGTGAGAGACTCAAAATAGCGGGTACTGATTTATCTGGACTGTGGGACTACTGAAGCGCGTAGTGAAACAGCTGGATCCGGGAGACTCAGTGTGTGTTTATGAGTACAAGGATTCTGTGGATTCGTTGAGCGCCCCTAATGCTCAGCTCTACAATCTGATTTTAGACAATATACATTTATACATTACATATACATTATTTGTTACATGTTGGTGTGATGTAGATGTGAATCACAACACATCACCAGAATGTTAATGCTAAGGGTGTGATGCTTTAGCTCAATGTCCAATACAATGACTGTATTATATGCATGAATACTCAAGCTCAAATCCCGGCTTTACTACCTGGACTTTTTTTAACTATCTTAAACTATATAAAAACTAACTATACCAGATAGTCTATCCGTTTTTACCCATAAAAATATCAGATACCGCTAATATATTTATACAGTAATTATTTTATTAATTTGTTGTTGTCTAAACTTATTTCTATGTGCTTTTGTCATTAAAATAAATATTTGACTTTTGTCATTTACATTTTATGGGCAGAAACTGTACTGTACGTGCCCTGGCTGATTTAATTAAACTGGGGAATTCAGCGAATCTGTCAGACTCGTAGTGCAGAGTGAAACAGCCGGATCCTTGGACTTGTGTGTTCATGAGTCCAAGGATTCGGTGGATACTCAGGTTTCGGTGATCGCACACTAGTGGAGGGCGATAGTGGACCATAGGACAATGCAGTCAGAATCCCTACTGACTCAAGTGACTCAAAGAATTCAAGAGACCCAGATCCTTTTGTTTCATATTTTACACAACTCATTTATTTTACATGTGAGGACATGAGAAGAACAATCAGATTGTTACAGTAAGTTTAAAGTTAAAAGAGATGCATTTAAGAGATGATCCCCCTCGTACAACATTCACATCGATGGTGTAAACATGCTTCTTAAACGTAGACAAGATTAAAATGCATTACTATAAGGACTGTACATGCTAATTTTGCACAAATTAAACCAGGCAAATGTTGAAAGAGCAAGAAATCTATTGTACGTTTTATTCCACTTGCTCCAGTGGATTATTTAGGCCTGGACAGAACATCAAGACTGCATTCAAACTGCAATATATAACCAATCAGAACTGCATTTAGCAGAATAATAAATTATGTTTAGATAAACTGCCGTTGCTTCTTCTTGAACCGCTTCTCCGTTTACTCTCTGCCTCTTATTAAACCATCTCCAGTCTCAGTTCCCATCAGCTCCAGTGTTTAAGGACTCTTTTCCTTTGTGCCTAGAGTCACAGGTTTTTCCATACTGTATCTCTTGCATGATATCCGTGTTTCCCAGCAGCTTTTTCCATGATGCCTTACTCACGGTCAGGCCGAGAGTCACTTCCTGAAACACCTCACTGACAGAGAGCTGTCGAGGAGAGAAGAAAGAGTATTGCAAGAGGAAGAAGATAGATATCGAGCCCTGGATTGAAAAACAAAGCAGCAGCAGACATGACGACAAACTGACAGTCCATAAATCAATGTGATGAATAGATGGATGGATACATAGTGCACAAAACAACGCTGAAGGCATCCAAACATGCAATAATCTCCTTTGAACAGTTGATATTGAGATGTTTCTGCTACTTCTGCTCCGTAATTCCTTCATAACGGCTCTAATCTGAGGGGCTTATATTATAAGGAGCATGCACTCCCCATAAATGAGCTATTACTATAGTAATGATGATTTCAATAGATTCAGTGAATCAATACACATGTGATTTGAATTACAGCTGTACCACTGTGGATAATAATCAGCACCTTCCATCACTGTGATTTCATTACTTTAAAATACTATTATTTTTTAAATACCTCTTGGAACTGGAGTTTCTTGAACATATCTACGCTGATCCGGTTTTCCAAACCAACCTTTACTTCGAATTTCTTGATTCCGAGTTTGTGGATGCCTGTGGAGATTTATTACAATAAGCATCAATTCAATACAGTGTGAAGGCTATATATATATAATTATTATTACTACTACTACTAATATCTAGCTCACCATAATGCATCATCATACGTGTCACTTCTTTGCCAAATCCTCTGCCTCTGTAGCTGGGCTCTATGGACAGCAAGACGTGATTGAAATTATTAAGTTCAAAAGTTTTTTGCTTCAGTTTACAGTGAATCAATAGGACCGCTACCTGAATTGTAATTAGTCAGTGAATCATTGGAAGTCCTACTTGAATCATAATGAATCAGTCAATAACTGGAACAGCTACTTGAATAATACATCAGCGAATCATTGAGACCTATACAGGTCCTTCTCAAAAAATTTGCATATTGTGATTATTTTGATAAGTTCATTATTTTCTGTAATGTACTGATAAACATTAGACTTTCATATATTTTAGATTCATTACACACAACTGAAGTAGTTCAGGCCTTTTATTGTTTTCATATTAATGATTGTGGCATACAGTTCATGAAAACCCAAAATCATTATCTCAAAAAATTAGCATATCATGAAAAGGTTCTCTAAACGAACTATTAACCTAATCATCTGAATCAACTAATTAACTCTAAACACCTGCAAAAGATTCCTGAGGCTTTTAAAAACTCCCAGCCTGGTTCATTACTCAAAACCGCAATCATGGGTAAGACTGCCGACCTGACTGCTGTGCAGAAGGCCATCATTGACATAGAAAGAAATTTCTGAACGAATAGGCTGTTCCCAGAGTGCTGTATCAAGGCACCTCAGTGGGAAGTCTGTGGGAAGGAAAAAGTGTGGCAGAAAACGCTGCACAACGAGAAGAGGTGACCGGGCCCTGAGGAAGATTGTGGAGAAGGACCGATTCCAGACCTTGGGGGACCTGCGGAAGCAGTGGACTGAGTCTGGAGTAGAAACATCCAGAGCCACCGTGTACAGGCGTGTGCAGGAAATGGGCTACAGGTTGCAAATGTTGCATGTCATTCGGAAATCAAGGTGCCAGAGTCTGGAGGAAGACTGGGGAGAGGGAAATGCCAAAATGCCTGTAGTCCAGTGTCAAGTACCCACAGTCAGTGATGGTCTGGGGTGCCATGTCAGCTGCTGGTGTTGGTCCACTGTGTTTTATCAAGGGCAGGGTCAATGCAGCTAGCTATCAGGAGATTTTGGAGCACTTCATGCTTCCATCTGCTGAAAAGCTTTATGGAGATGAAGATTTCATTTTTGTCACAAATGCTCATCTCTGCCCTCAGCCTAGCTTCCACTAGTCTTTCTCACAGCTTCATTGTATGCTTTATTCCTCTGATTCATTATGATTCTGCTAAAGGTCTCACTAAATAACAGATTCATTATGATTCTAGCGATTGTCCTGTTATTTAATATTAGAGGGAATCACATGAATCAATTAAATAACAGGACTTTCACCTGCGATCATGATCTCCAGCTCAGCCAGCGTCGAGTCACTGGGGTCGGTTAGGAAGAGGTTGACGTCGCCCACCATGCACTCTTCCTCAGAGATCATTGGATCTGTCCATCTCTGTTTGTCAAGGACAATGAACGTGCACTCTGCATTCACAGGTGTAAAAAATTAATTCATTTGTTTTATTATTATTTTTAAACAATTGCAAACTGACTGGGTTAAAAATCTCCCGACTATGACTAACATATTGAATATTTGTCTCATTTTATCTTCATTATTATTTAATGTTGCACAATATTAAAAAAGTAATTAAAAAATATAAAATGTACATTGTCTAATTAAACATTATAACTGTGGTTTAGTCAACAATAAACATCAAATGTGAAAAGAGCCTAAATCTAACATGCAAAATCCACTTTACAGCCAGGTGAATCTACAGTCTGCATGGACACACAAAAAAAACATGAGGAGAAAAAAAGCAATAATGTTTTTTTTGTTTATCAGAAATATGTGTGGGGTAAAGTCTGAAAATGCATGATAAGGTCCCACACATGGAGGTCCCTGCATTCTGATTGGCTGGCAAAATACACTTCTTTAAAAGGATGTCTGTAGCAGGTCACTTGAAGCTACAGACACTGAAACAGAGCGTTTGGAAAAGGACTTTTTTTTTTTTTTTGAGAAAAAAAAATCTAAGCCAGAATTTGTGTTGTATTTAAATTTTTGCACATTTTAACTTGTTTAAAAATAAGTATAATATATGAGCTGGGATACACGCATCTGATTCAACACCGTGATGACATTTAACAGTGTGGTAAAAATTAAGAAGAAACCCTCACTATCCTCATCCTCTCTCCAACTCCTCTGCATATCATATTCCTGCTCCAGCGTTAACGGTTCAGACGCTGTGAGTTTCTGCAGCTCTGCTGACTTCATCCACTGGTGATACCTGTACGATTAAAGATCAGATTAATTAGTGTGTTTTGTTTTTTTTTAAACATAACTTATTTTCAGCATTTCCTATTTTTACTGTACGAGATCTGGACGTAAACTCTGCCGTTCTCTGGTCACCATTTCTAAGAGCTAGAGTGAGTAAGGCTAGTCTAGTGGGAAGCAGCTAACTGCTTCAGCTCATAATTGGTCATAACAGCTCATAACTCTTTATATCGCTAAATATTGAAAATGTAGTTGTGAAATAACATGCACATCTTGCATACAGTGGAACCTATTCCTAAATTAGTTTTTTTCTCCATAAGAATACATATAAAGAGAATTAATCTGTTCCTGATTACTATGAACTATATTTAACTTAAAAAAAATATTCAAGTATGAAAAATACTTTATTATTGTATTATTATCATACAGCAGTAAATATTTATTTTACTGTACAGGAAGGAGTGAACAGTTCATTTTGACATGTACATGGACTGTTGTAGCACCTGTCTTAGGGAGATTCTCTGATGTGAAGGAATGGAGGAGAGGAAGATGGGTGAGGAGGAGGTTAGTGTTCAGAAGGAGAAACACCTTCCACAATAACAAGATAACAAGCAGTAATTTTCCTTCGGGGGTTTTCTCTCTCTTATTTGTTTACATGGCCTCTGGTTCGTACCTTTTCACTGAAAATCTATCCAGACAGATTTTTTTTTCTGCTCTGCATAATTGTCCTCAAGTAAGACACCACGCTATTGATCATACGGTGTAACACTTGGTTTGCAAATTTCTAAACTGACAACTTTACGCTCTATTGCACTTAATGTTCACTATTTTCTAGAGGACAACATCTCTAAATTACAGCATCTTCCTCACTTGATCCTAAGGGTGTGCACGCTTTTGCACAAAACTATCATTTTATTTCAATCAATATTTATCTCACTATCATGTTATGGCAATGACCGATTGGAATAATTGTTAACTGCTTTTTAACTACATAAATATACCGCTGTGTAAAACATGCCAGAACTGTAAAAGTAAATGCACCCCAGTGGAACCTGGTAAGTGATACTCATAAATATACACACCCCTAGTGAACTCTTAGACACTTATATCCTGCTAACTGTAAACATTTCCTTCACTTCTGTGGTTTATATAATATAAATAATATATAATAATAATTCTGAAATGAATGTGAAAGAGAAATGTGATTTATGAGAGAGAGATGCTGATACCTGGGAACATGTTCAGAGGTGTAGGGAACCAACACAACCTTACTGCCTTCCAGTAATGTGTCCTCATTTATCCGCATTTTATTTCTGAAATTTTATCCTGGAATAAAAAAGAAAGAAAGAAAGAAAGAAAGAAAATCAAAACAACATTAATATATGACACGAGCTACTTTGAATTGTTTTAGCACAAAATGAACATACCTGCTTTTAAGGCCTCGTTTTTAAGAATCCTTATAATGCATTAAATTAAAATTGTATTTCTATAATAAAATTAAACACTCAAATGTAATATAAACAACTCAAACGACACCGTTTCTTTCCCCTAAAGCCTCAAAACCATGAAAACGCCATGGATCCAGACGTCATCAAGGCGCGCCCCAAACAGCGCTTTGTTGTATTTACGTATGGCGACCACACGAGGGCGGTCATCACTTACAATGTTTGCTCAAGACGTATTAGCCTTGAGTGCTAGCTCACGTCAATGTGTTCGCCATATTGGAAAGGTTCACATTGATGGAAAATGTGGCCAACCTTCAAAGAACTAACATTTTGCATATGCATTAAAAGCTAGATTAAATAATTATCAATAATTTTAATGAGTTATAATGAGTTATAGATATTTCTGTAGATGGTGGACGCTAAACCACAGGGAATGAGGAAAGATAGAGAAAGATATGCATCTGGACTGTTTTCTGTTCTGGCACCTACAGAAGGTGGTGGAATGAACTTTCTCTAGATGTCCGTACAGCAGAATCACGTTTAGTCATCTTTAGATGTCAACTACAGTATAGACAAATCTGTTTTTAAGATATTTGTGTTTAAAAAAAAGAAAGAAAAGAAAAACCCTTCCCAGCAGTGTTTGAATAATTGTACTTCGTAACCAACTGTAGTAACCAGTGTAAGGATCCTTTTCTTTTTCTTATTTTCTTCCTTTTAGGAACATTAAAGTTAGGACTTTGATTATTCTCAGACAATGTTCTGTTAACTATGCAAATAGTTTTACTTGATGACCTTTGGTTAGACAGATCGATTGCTAGATAGCATGGTGGCTTAGTGGTTAGCATTGTCTCCTTAAAACTCCAGCGTCTAGTTCGATCCTTGCGTTGGGGTCTGTGTGTGTGTGGATGTTGCATGTCCTCCCTGTGCTTGGTGGCTTTCTTCCCACAGTTCAAAGACATGCAATTAGGTTGATTGAAGTTTCAAAATTGTGTGATGGTGCAAAATGGGAATAAAAACAATGGTAATCACGATTACCCTCCATAGTCCCTATTTGGACTACAAAGTTTCCTACAGTAGGCAAGGCAAGTTTATTAGTATAGCACATTTCATACACAATGGTAATTCAAAGTGCTTTACATAAAAGAAAAGAAAATAATCATAAAATTAAATAAAAGATAATAGCAATAGAAAATTTTTACAAAAACTTTTAAATTAAGTTTAAAATGAAAATAAAAACAGTTTGCAATAAAACTATAAAATAATTTAAATTTAATTTAAAATAAAAATAGAGAGCCAATTAAAACTAATGAAAACATAATTTAAAATAAAAATAAAACAGTTTAAGATATTAGATAAACATAAAATAATGCAGTTGGTTCGGACGTAGCTCAGTGCTCATTGAATAAATGCACAGCTAAACAGATGAGTTTTAAGTCTAGATTTAAATGTGACTAATGTTTTAGTACATCTGACCTCTTCTGGAAGCTGGTTCCAACTGCGGGCAGCATAATGGCTAAAGGCGGACTCCCCTTGTTTTGTGTGAACCCTTGGTATTTCTAACTGACTGGATCCTAACGATCTGAGTAGGTTTATATTCAATGAGCATATCTGTAATGTATTTCGGTCCTAGGCCATTACGTGATTTATAAACAAGTAAAAGTACTTTAAAATCTATCCTAAATGTTACAGAAAATAGACAGATAGCTAGATGTGTCTCTTTGTGGTGACAAATAACAGTTACACCTAGTCTAATCTTTTTAAATTAGTGGTTTGCATTTTTTTACATCAAATATAAATGACACAGCACAATGAACCAGCCATTATATTTAAGCCTGGCTTAGGGACACCTTCATATAATCAACAAGTTAACAAGTCAACTCACAGTAAAAATGCAGTTATCCAGTAGCAACTTTATTGTTTACTGATAAGGATAGAGTAGCATCACTGATACCTGACTTAGACTGTCTGCATTTTGTATTACTCACTTACTGTATCTTCTATACCGCTTTATCCTGTATTCAGGGTCTCTCGGACATGGAGCCTATCTCAGGAGGCTTAGGGCACGAGCCTGGACAGGGTGCCAATCCATCGCAGGGCACACACATATAAACTCACTCACATTCACACACTGTGGGCAATTTGTGAACGCCAATTAGCCTAACCTTCATATCTTTGGACTGTGGGAGGAAACCAGAGTACCCGGAGGAAACCCACCAAGCACGGAGAGAACATGCAGACTCCATGCACACAGAGACAGGAATCGAGCCTGGCCGGGAATCGAACCCGGACCCTGGAGGTGCAAGGCGACAGTGCTAACCACTACGCCACCGTGCCGCCACATTTTGTATTAACTGTTTAAAAAATCTAAAAATACTGAAAAAATATATATATGATTATAATATTTAAAGCTGTTTATTATTTTGTAACTTGGACCCTAATTGTAGTCAGTTTGCTTAGTTTTACACTAGAGCTATGAGGCTCATGTCGTTCATGAGAAATAAAAGTCTAATTCAGCAGAAATTGATGCTACAGTATTATCTTAACAAACCTACTGCAGTCAGGCTGATGAAGTTGAGAGTTTTTGAATACTTTGTTTTGTAAAATGCAAAAGTAGTTTGAATTTTAAAGTTTTATAAGAGTTGTGTTAAATTAATATATTTTGGGTGGCAAGGTGGCATAACGGTTATTACATTGCATCTCCAGGGTCGAGGGTTTAATTCCCACCTCAGTTCTGTGAGCATGGAGTTTGTATGTTTCCCCCTTTGTGGGTTTCCTCTGGATACTCTGGTTTCCTTCCACAGACCAAATACATGCAAAAATTGGTGTTCCCAAATTGCCCATAGTGTGTGAATGAGTGTGTGTGCATGTGTGCCCTGTGATGGATTGACACCCAAGGTGTGCCCCACCTTGTGCCTGAAGTCTCCTGGGATAGGCTCCAATCTTTTAAATTTTATGTATATAGCGCTTTTAACAATGGTCATTGTTATCAAGCAGCTTTACAGAATAAAAAATTATGGGAATTAGATTAAAAAGTGTGAGAAACTATAAACTATGAACTATAATGAACAGTTTGTCCCTGATGAACAAGCTGAGGGTGACAGTGGCAAGAAAAAACTCCCATACTTATTGTAGTGTGATAACAAATTGATCTTCCATCATACTGAGTGTTAGGAGGCTGGAAGTTACAGGAGTGTTTAAGTTAATATGAAGTCTACTTTCATTATTCAAAAGCTCAGGTACAAAACTTTCAGGAATTTCAGTCCTGAACTATTGAATGACTACCCACACAAGTCATTAAAGAAGAGAAAAATAAATATATAGAAAATGAATAAATGAACAATGTAATGAATAAATGTAAATGTTTTACAGTTGCTTCAACACAAATTGTCCTCTAGGGCACTTGACTTGACTTGACTTGACTTGAACTGAATTGTGTCCATTCGGGTATGTTACATTAGGCTGTACCCTCAAAAGATGAAATTTTGTCTGAAAGCTAATACATAATACATGGACAATGTACATAAGAAAAGTATACATGAGATGTTTTCTTTTAATTTAATTTACATCTATATGATATTGTCAATGAAATACATTTAAGACAATGCAACATTTACCCAGTGCTGACTGAAGTATCTATGAAGATTATGCCACAAGTTTATACATAGAATAGATAAGATAAGACAGACTTGCGGCATTCAACTAAAAGCACTGAACATTCTTTAGGTGATTAATGTTAAACATTGTAAAGACATACAGTATATTCAAGAAAATTGTATCGTTTTAAAGCTTTTTTAGAAGGAACAGGGCGGGGTTCACAGCTTTCATGTCTTTCACTAGAATTATTGTTATTCTTAAATAAATATGAAAAAGATTTCCTGTTTAATAAAAAGCTTAAAACATGAGTAAAGCTTTTATCCACTGCAAAACTCAAATTTAAAAATTTTAAATGATCACTACACCAAATGTAATAATCCATGAAGCCAGACTATACACTCACGTATGTAGTCTGGCGATAATATAAGTCACAGGCTTACTGTATATTAATGCACTCTGTCTAATATGTAACTCTTTTCATATTAACAACAGATAATTTATAAGGTCTTGAATGCAGGATGCTCTACATAATATAAGCATTATAATAAAAGTAAAACAAAACCAAACAAAATGTTATGATATTGATAGAGACGAACAAAAGACAAGGAGATGTTTATTCATGGAAGGAGTCTCCAGTGTCAGTGCTTTGTAACAGGCTGAGGTAAAGCTGTACCTAAGTTTTCTTAATTTTCTGTAATGCAAGTGATAACAGGAAATTCAGCTATAAACAGACAAAAAGTACAACATCACTTTAAAGAGTTTAAAAAACTGCTGTTGTAGCATAACAGGAATAAAACACTTCCAGATGTGCTATTTTCATGATGGCAGTAGTAACTCCGCCTCATTATGCTCACCCATCACTGACTATTTTGTTTTACTCCATACTCAACATATGCATATGGAATCCTTCATTTGAGCCAAAATCAGTTAACACAGACAACATGTACAAAAAAAAAGTCAACATTACCACATTCTCACAGAATTTCATCATAATTATGAAGAGGCTCAACGTGCGTCATGATGATTCGTTATCTCTAAACGCAGCTCTTATATTTACATCACATAAGAACATTTACATCCTGCACATACTGTAAGAAACGAAGAACAACAGTGCTACAACTGGAAGACCATAATGTAAAAGAAACAAAAAAGACACACTCCAGTAGCTCCAGTGATGATCACTCCTTTCCTCGATAGGTAATGTTCATGAAAGTAGAAGTAGCACCTTTGTAGAGAGGATTGTGACCCTGTAATAAAGAAAGACCTTAGTTAACAAGATGAGTTTAAGATCTTCATACTGGAGCTTCAGAATTGTAGAAACGTAAAAAAGTGAGAAATTTGGTTATGTAATGTAAAAATTACAATAATAATTTTGGATGCATTGCAAACTATTTGAGAAAATGCTTACAAGGAATTTATATTTCACTACAACTAAGGATGTGGCTAATGATTTAAGTACTAATGAAACATGGATGTGCTGTAAAGAGGGCAGAGGAAAAGATCTGAAGCAGACACAATCTCACATGTGGTTGGAATAATGTGTGAGTACGAGCGTATAGACCTCACCAGGAAAGTGTAATTAGCACAGTATAATTTAAAGCCAAATGTGCCTTAGGGAATGGATGCGTTGCTTTGTTGTGCAGCGAAAACAGCATGCCACAGAGACAATAAAATCATCCCGCCCACATCTACCAGATGACTTTTAAAAAAGACTAATGCTAATTTTGACATTAATGTAAACTAAGCATACAGTGAGGTCATACAGTACAGTAGGCATCACATACCCGAGTGTCAATGCAGCCCTGATTAAGGGTGTAATGACAGCAAACATTTTAGTGATTATTAGTTTTTTGTTTAATGTTCAGTTCTTACCGTTTCCCACTTGGCTCGGGCTCGCTCCTCCTCGAACTTAGCAAACTCGCGGCGGTCGTGAATCGTCACCAGCAGCTTCCAGATGAGCAAGGAGACGAGACCTAGGATTAGTACAGCTCCGGCAACGAAGAGAAGGACGACCATGATGTCAGGGCCCTTAGGGCAGTCTAGGACACAGCAGGAAGTGGGGCAGAGGTCAGAAAGGACCATATGGATCAGAAGATGCAAAGAAAATAGAAGAAGATGAAAGCGCCTATATGAATGAAGCAAATCCAAATTTTGCAAAGCAGAAAAGCATTTGGCCAATAAATAAACACTTTTCAAGGGAAAATACTTTATTTATATTATGTTTCCAAGTTGGCGCCGGTGAGGTCGGCTTCCGTCACGACTGCTCCGACCTCTTTTACCTTGTTTTTGTCTTTTAAGTTAATTTTCTGCAAATTAAGGATTTCACTGCATATCGTACTGTGCATGACTGTATATGTGACAAATAATATTTGAATTTGATATTTTTCTTACATATGATAGTAAAAATGCCAGATTTCCATAATTTATAGAAATAACATTACTTTCATAAGTTTACATAAAGAATTATCTGTGCTTTCATCTGCATAAGGGAAATCGTGCAATTATTTTTTAGAGGCGTTTCATTACACATAATATTGTATATATATTCCCTCTTGGCTCTTGACGAAGGCGGTCGCATCTGCTTTCCCTCCCTTATCTCTCCCCGCTTGCTTCTCTTGTCTGTCTTGTGAAATACTATTCAGAGACTCTCCTCGTCTTGCTCTTGAAATAAAAGGAATGGATTTGATCAAGTGGTCTCTGAATGAAATTGACACGATCTTCTCGACGAGAAGTGTGGGTTCTGGGGAACCTACTTGTCCTGCTGGGACGTTTGCTGCTGGATACACGATGGACGGTTGGGAGAAGTGGCGCATTGTGTGCCTGGCCGCACTGTCTCTGGAGGACGTTGAAGATATTTACCTATTCGGAACTCTGATAACTGGGATTCTGCTGATTGGATTAGGTGGATTACTTGGATATCGAAAAATCTTAAAAGCAGTCAGCCTCAACCCCAAGAGACTGGCTGGCTGGGAAAAATGGTGGCGAGAGCTGTCAGTAATCAGACTGTGGTTATGGACCGCAAATTGGATACCATCTTGGGGAGACTGGCAGCTATACAACGGAATTTGGACGGACCTGGAGACCAGTGATGGACATTAAATATCTGTGAAATTGGCAGGTATTGATCGAAATTTGGACATTTCTTTTTTTTTTTTTTGCCCTTCTTTCCAGCTACTGCATTTCAAGGCAGTGGCTGGAGACATAACAATTCCCCGAAGACCAAGATAACGAGACGCTCTGGAATCTACCCCCCTCCCCCTTCAAGGTCACCTGGCGCAGACTATTACGGGATGTTACAGGCTTACAAACTGACACGCACGCACACACTCACAGAACAGCTACAGATAGACACTCTACCTTCCCCATTTCCAACGCCTTCGTGTGCTTATTCCCCTCGGTGTGGGCAGGCGGAATCGGGACCAGCGCTCTTTAGCTGCAGGGACTGGAGCTGTTTGCCTACATTGGACATTCCTATCCCTGTACCCTTAATGTTGCAATGTTGATGTCTTGTGATTACATGTTTTTCTGTGCTTGCTGCTGAGGTAGTTTTTTGTACCCCTGATCCCACACTGCCCTCTCCGAAGGACAGTCTGGGAGGGGATTTTTTTACCCTCGTTATCCTAATGTATCTGATTCCTTGTTTTCTATGATGGCGCCTGGGAAATGGCTGCCGTCGCGACCCTGTGGTCGCAAAAAGCATTTCACTGCATTTAAAAGTGTATGTGACAAATAAAATTTGAATTGAATTGAATTGAATTGAATATATGACAACTTTAGGTCCCACCTGTTTGTGCAAATAAAGCTAAAAATAAATATATATATATATTAATTTGTATTTTGTTCTAGATTAATTAATTAATGAATATCAATTAATATACTACATAATTAATACATATTACACTTGTTTTTACTGGGAATAGCTTTTTTTGTTATATGTGCGCTAGATCCTTTTTTCTTTTTAATTACACTGCTCACTTGATTCAAGCTGGTATAAAAAATGTCATGTTGGATTTTATTTGAATGGAATATAATACAAGGGGCGTTCAGGTCAAACCAGGACTTGTTGTCTCATGAGCAGAAGTATGAAGGTGTGAACCGATTGCCATTTAAGGAAGACTTAGCAGACGTAAGCACATTATGGTGACGAGACTCTTAGCTACAGTAAAACAATTGAATGGTGCCCACGTTTAAAAGAAGGCCATACTGTACATCCATGAATGACGCTGATGGCCGAGGTGGCTCGGAGCCCACTGCAGACGTGTGTCCTGTGCTTCCTGAGTGATTACATGTTACACATTGTGCCATGTCAGCGTGTTCCTCAGTAGCTCGGTTAATGTTTATTGCCTTGCTTTACTAGCCTGGGCTCCTTTCTGTGTTCCTGGCTTATGTGTTTGAGTGTTTAATGGAGCCCATGTTTCACATGTGGGTTTGTTAAAGCAAAGGGGAACAACTCTCGCTGCAGGCTCCAGCCGTTTGCTGTTTTAACGACCCACGCCCTCACCACTGCCGCTTCAGAAGCAGAAATGGTCAGACACACTCAGACACATTCACCCGACAATGTTTACCCAGATACCTTGGAAAGTACAAACCACTGTCTGATGTTCAATCAGAGGAACTCGGCTTAAATATCATGATGCACGCATGTACACATTCTTGATACGTGAGGATTAACCAATTATTTTATTAACGCGCAAGTAATCTTAAACTTCCATAAGTGTCAAATAATTTTGAAAAGTTTATAGAGGATTTGGTCTTTAAAATAAAGAACATTTGCCTCTGAGTGGCGCGTGGTAAAGTGCTCGCCCTATCATCCGGAGATCGCTGGTTTGAATCCCGGGTGATGCTGTTTTCCTCTCATAGCCGGAGGCATAGAGAGAGCTGATTGGCAGAGGTCTTTCAGGGGGGAGGGATGAGAAGTACTTGCACTCCCATATTAATCATGGCTCAACAGCCAATCAGGGGCGTCTGTCAGCTCGTGCACGCGGAAGGAGCGGCTAGCGCTTTCCTCCAAGTGTTACTCCGCCCCTAATGGTGCGTGAGCAAATGTGGGAGCCCCCCTAGCGACGGGGAGGAATTGGCCACGACTAAGTTGGGGAGAAAATTGGAACGCCCGTCGCCCCCCCCCCCCCCCCCCCCCCAAAAAAAAAAATAACATTTGCATGTCTATTTTCATTTTTGCACAAAAGTCATTTTACCCATTCATTTAACCACATGCAAGTATGATATATCTAAAGGAACAGAAATTTTGTGTAAATTAATCTAGCCAAAGGGAAGGTAGTCATTTTGAGGAAAATAAGACATTTGATTTGATTACACCTCAGAATATAAGGTTATATCTCAGGTTAGCACTGTCGCCTTGCACCTCCAGGGTCCAGGTTTGATTCGTGGCCGTGTTTGATTCCCCGCCTATGATCGCATGGATTTTGCATGTTCTCCCCCGTGCTTGATGAGTTTCCTCCGCGTATTCCAGTTTTCTCCCACAGTCCAATTTTTTTTTTAATGAACAAGGTTATTGATCTTCTTGCCTGACTATATATTCCTGGAAGTTCCTTAATATATGACATTTCTATGAAATCATTTATTATGAAATTAAAATGCATGATTGGTTGTTACCCCCCCCCCCTTCCTTTTCTAAGGAATTTGACCGATGGTTTTCCCAAATTTGGACTAGATGGCCATATCTTGCTCAAATTTGCATGCATTCCTTGCGTGCAAACCTATGTCAAAACATTCAGCTGGGTCTCCTGAGGAAAACATTTTTATTTTTTTGTAAGAAATGCCCTGTTTTCAAGTATAACGATTTGTGCTGAACCCCTTTGCTCCTGCAAGTGTGTCCCCTAGCTTGCTAATTTGTGGTCTAATTAGAAAATTAACCAAATCATATAAAATGACTTGGAAATCTTTACTACGCTGGAAATAAAATCATGGCCATCAAAAATAATTAACCCATTCAAATCCAGCCCGAAACTTGTTCCATTGAAAATGATTAGGTTTTATGAATTGACTATCTGGCATCTGAGACCTGGATATCTCTTCAGAACTCAGCTATACCGGCTGCCCAATCCTCTGTCTATGTTTCTCTCCACGAGAAACTGGTAGAGGTGGTGGTACGGGTCTCCTGTTATGTAAGAGATGGTCTTTCTCGCCTATCCCCCTGTCTCATCTGAGTTTTTCATCATTTGAATTTCATGCAGTTAAGGTAACCTCTCCAATTAACCTCCACATCTTAGTTGAACTGCAGAGAGAAGATGGAAGAAATCGAAGCTTGATGCAGATCTCGTCTCTTACCAGACTCTTCTCTCCAAATTCTCATGTGACGTGACTTCTGCCAAAACTACCTTCTACAGAGAAAAACTCCACAACATCTTCTCCTCACTACTCAACCCACCGGCTCCTCCTGCCCCTTCCTCTCTGACTGCTGATGATTTTGCCACATTCTACGATGATAAGATTGCAGCAATCCGCCAGTCCTTCGCTCCTAACCAAACTCCTACTGAAGAACCTCAGGACCTTCCCTTCCCTCCCTTAGCAGAATTCTCCAACCTGTCATCTGATGAGATTCATCTAACCCCACCACCTGTTCATTAGACTCAATCTCTTTCACAATGCTCCAGGCCATCTCACGAGATCTCCTTCCTTTCACCACAACCATCATCAACCATTCCATATCATCTGGTAATGTTCCTACTGCTTTTAAGAAGGCAAGGGTTATTCCCATCGTCAAGAAACTATCGCCCGGTATCACTTCTCTCTTTTATTACCAAAATTCTTAAAAGGACTGTTTATAACCAAATGTCTCTTTATCTCTCACAGAACAACCTTTCTCAACCAATCTGGATTCAAAGGGGAACATTCCACAGAGACTGCCCTTCTGTCAGTCACTGAGAAGCTCCATGCTGCTAGATCTGCTAAACTGTCATCTGTCCTCATCCTCCTGGACCAGCTGCATTTGACACGGTGAACCACAAGATTATATTATCTATTCTTACAAGCCTTGGAATCTGTGGAACAGCGTGGCAATGGTTTGCTTCTTACCTAGAAGATAGGTCATATCCACCGCCCGCAATCTTGGGGTAACCGTGGACAATCATCTGTCATTTTCCACACACATCGCTAACCTTACTCGCTCTTGTAGATTTCTTCTTTACAATATCAGAAGAATCCGCTCATTTCTTTCTTCACAGGCTACTCAGGTGCTTGTTCAGTCCCTTGTTATTTCAAGACTGGACTACTGCAACTCACTCCTGGCAGGTCTGTCTCTATCCACAATTTGAGCTCTGCAACTGATACAGAATGCAGAACCATTTCCCAGTTGTGTTTGACTAGTGGCACTTAGTTATTAACGTAGTTAACCCAGTGTAAGTATGTATCCAGTGATGTAAACTTTAAAGCACTTTTTGTAAGTCGCTCTGGATAAGATCTGGATAAATTTCTGTTTGTGTTTCCTTCTGGCTCTCCCTTTTAGTTATGATGTCATAGTTAGTCCTGCCGGAGTCCCTGCTTGCACTCTACAGTAAATATACATTCACATTATACATTACGTGACTGTGACCATACCTAACTGCCATCTCTCCTCTTCTGCTCTTTCTCCCCCTCTTTCTCTTCCCTCTCTCCCCCTGTCTCCCCCTTTCACTCTTTCTCTCTCTCTCTCTGTCGAGCTACACATGCTACACATTTTTGTTCGATTTAAATGAATTTTACAGATCAAACTTGATGAAAATAGATTTGGATTTCAGATTGCCTTTAGAAAATTCTTTTCATCTTTGAGTTTTGTTTCTCTACACATTTACACATTTCATAGCTGTCAATCACACTCAAACCTCAGTTATGATACAGTCTGAAAGTGCTGAGATTGTTACCTGGCTCTTTCACTACAGACAGAATGGACTTTCCACTGTTGTCCTCATAGTATTGAAACCTCTGGACACAATCGTTCTCGTCCTTGTAGGTGCAGTTCACAGCGTTCTTATCGTGCAAAACTGTTTAGCGGGAAAGCACCAAAAAACACAGGAAGACATGAGAAAGATAGTTTTGATTAGGCTATAATGTTACAGACTACAGTTTTGTTTCTTACCTAGATCATCGACCAGCTTAATCTCGTCCCTGCAAATTCGGGCACAGCTTTCATCCTCGAAGAGCCTGCCTCTTTGGAAATGCTTACACTCCACACAATCTCTGTAGAAATCACACAATAAATCACACGGCACACAAAAAAACAACATCAGTATAATTCACTTCTGAATAGGAACAAATCCGCAGACAAAATTAATCATCTCTGTCATCAACATTTTCTTCTTTACCATTTTCTTGCATAAGATGACTCAGGCTTCTTCAGCATTACCATGGTATCTTGCTTGCTTATCAGACTAATCACTTGTCTAACCATTCCCTGACTTTTGGTGGACAATCACCTCTAGGCAGAGTCACAAAAGGAAATTTTGGTTGTCAAAACATTAAGGCAACATTAATTTTACAGTTACCATCATGTCAGTTTTTGGTTGGACATTAAGTGGCACAAATGCTACAAATAAAGGGTGATATTCTGTTCATTTAAAAGTACATTGCCAACATTTATTCAACATTATCCCAACATTGTTCATTCATTCATTCATTTTCTATACCGCTTAATCCTGTGTTCAGGGTCGCGGGGGACCTGGAGCCTATCCCAGGAGACTTCGGGCACTAGGCGGGGTACACCCTGGACAGGGTGCCAATCCATCGCAGGGCACACACACACACACACACACACACACACACACACACACACTCACACACCCAATCACACACTACGGGCAATTTGGGAACGCCAATTAGCCTAACCTGCATATCTTTGGACTGTGGGAGGAAACCGGAGTACCCGGAGGAAACCCACCAAGCACGGGGAGAACATGCAAACTCCATGCACACAGAGACGGGAATCGAGCCTGGCCGGGGAATCGAACCCAGACCCTGGAGGTGCAAGGCGACAGTGCTATCCCAACATTGTCTTTTTACCAATATAATTGTAACTTTCAAAAACATGGTCTCATACTTGTTGTAACTCAATTACAACTATACAGTACATCATACAAAATTATGGTTCCTGCTAACATATTCTTTTTTCAAAATTGTTTAATAATGGATTTAGTAAATGAAAATTTTTTAGAATCTTTTATTTAAAAAAAAACATTCCAGAACTGCGAATTTATCTTTTTTTGTCAGCTAGTTTTCATTCATTCAACTTCGAAACTATTTATCCTGTGTACATGGTCAGTACGAGGTGGGGATACACCCTGGACAATCCATTGGAGGATACATTCAGTACACAGTATGGGCAATTTGGAACTGACAAGTACACCTACCATGAGGCGGGAATAAAACTTTTTTATAACTTTGGACCTGCGAGGCCACGGTGCTAACCACTACACCACAGTACCACATCAGTCAGTTGTCATTTCATTTAATTGTAAACATTTCAACTTAATTTATCTAATTATGGCACTGAAGGCTACTTATTGCACCAAACATATTTATATTAACATAAATGCAATGGATATCTTTAATTTGTAAATTATTTTGCAAACTCTATTCATTTCCGCATCATTGTAAGATCGTGGGTTATTTTGTATAGCTTCACAAAATACAATTTCCAGTGACGTGTACCAGTTTTGGAGAAGTTCAAATATGGGTGAACACTTATGCAAGACACTTTACTGAGAATTTTATTTCGCGAAATAACTCAACCTAACTGGCTCTTTGTTACTGTGAAGATTTTACAAGATAGAAAACATATGACTGTTGATGAAATGTGGTTATGTGGTTAATTTTAGGAGGTTTAACAGGTGTTTTTTTTTATTTATTTATTTTATTTCCATATGATGAGACCTTGAACAGCAGGTGGTAAATTTGTGAAAGTTTGTTTTCAGCATTGAACAAATTTAAAGTGTTATACTGTAGCTTTACATAATGAGATTTTTTGTTTGTTTGTTTTGTCCTAACTTTTCCCAACTTCAACTCTACCAAAAGTGATGGAAATAAGAATCGACTCATATTGTTTTCGTTTCTAATCCGGGTCACAGTAACTCACTTTTTCATAGTGCAGGCGTCAGGGCAGGTGGGGCACTTATCACAGGTAGAGCCATATGCCCCAGGCTGAGTACACTCACAGCTTCCACACATACACTGTCCACGGCCGCTACACAGCAACCCCAGGCTGGACATGCAGGTATCTGTGCGGGTGGAGCAGTTGCAGTTTTCCCCCGACCAGTCCGGGTAACATTGGCAGAAACCGCACGAGCACGTGCCATGACCTGTAAAAGGCAAATCTGTAACGTCAACACGGCCATGCCAGCCAGGAATCAGATCACCACATTCTGAGCAGTTGAGATCATGGATATGTTTTAACTAAAATTAAAGAAAGCATGTTTGCCGCAGGCGGTGAACGATATAAAGCTGCTAAAGGTTTCCTGATACCCAAAGGCACAGCTAATAAGCAGAGTGATTAGACATGAAGAACATCGGCCTAGTAAATGTTTGCTGTGAAATTACACAATGTTTAGCTGTGTTTAGTTAACAGTTCGAGCTGAACATTCCGCACATGCACAGAAACAAAGCTCATACCCGAACCGGCTGGATTTAGTTTACAGAATGAAATCCCAGAAGTATGATGCTGCTGTCAAAATGCCAAAATGCTTTAATCTCACTGTACATGGTATGGTTTTCAATTTGAAATGATATGGAATCTCTGGAATTCCTTATAAAGCATAGTAACAATGCTGTTTTTTTAATGTTTTAAATAAACGGATACCCAAAAGTGCACATGATCACAAATTATATAACTGATCAGTGTTCTATTATACTAATTACAGTCAGCTCAAAGGTTTGTTCACCCCTTATTTTGAATATATGTAATATGAATATTTTTTTTATATATTGGCATTACATTTCATTGGAAGAATAAATAACTGGTACGAGTTGTTATGGATCACAGTAAAACATTACAGAGATCTGAGTAGTCCAGGGAACAGCTGTTTATCATTTATTGCTTATTTTATTGCCGGGAAAAAAAAAAAAAAAAAAACACTGGTAATTGTTGTAAACATGTTTTCCAGACAAGGACTGGAGAATGAGAGGCGTTGTAATTTTTTTCAGTTCTAATGCGCACCCACAGCATGTTTAAACATGATGATATACTTGATTAAACGTTTGCTCTGGAGTTTGTATGTCTCTGCCCCAACCCCTGCCCTCGCCTCCGTCCAGTTCATGTTCGGCCACTGCTTGCCACATTCAGAGCAACAGGAAAAAAATAATGCAATAGCAAGACCACTGTAGAAAAAAAAAACAAAAAAAAAACAGTCCATACCACATGAGAAACACAAGACAGCCTATAATCACACATCCCACATAAAAACCTCAATCCTGTTCCAGCTCAATAAGTTTGAAACCCATTAGCCTCCCTCACTGAGTCTGGCAATTTTAGTGCTATGACATCATCGGTGTGTTGTAATACAGAAAGGCATGTTCACTATGATCACTGGACTTTTAAGGAAAAAGGTAAACAGGACTTGACAATGGGGACAATCACGGAAGTCTGTTTATAATGAAAACAATAGAAAAAAACCATTTCAAGGTTTCAGACAAAACAAAAAGACAGACGGGATCTAGAGTTCAAGTTAAGGGGGAACGAATGTGTATAGTTGATATTTCTAGCCCACAGCTGAGTGACTGGTCAGCTGGTGAGTGAATTGTTCCACTACGTTACATGAACTGGTCACTGCCTCCAACTGAGGTAGAACACAAACACACACATAGCACACTCATGCTGCTGAGTCCACTCCCTTCAATGCATGCTTATTTCAACTGTTTGCTATGTAAAGAGACGCCCATTGTGATATTCCATCTAACTCTTTCCTAATGCTTTCTTTTCCTAATGGAATGAGTATGTCATACACACTCAATCTGCGCCCGGCATTAGGACCCGGAAGTAAGACGGGCGCAAAACCAGGAAGTATAAAAGAGGTAAACAAACGATGGCTTACCGCTCAGTCATTGAGTTCGGCCCATGTCAGCTCCAGCTGTCGTTTCAGCAAACCGTGAGTACTCACATGTTGGTTCCGTTTTGTCTTTGCTATTGTGTGTGTATTTTTAGGACGCGGGTTAAATTTGTGTTTTTCCCTTGCTCCGTTTTTGTGAGAGTCCTTAAACTAAATCGCGTGGTTATCCTGCCTGCTCGCTTCTTTCCGCGTTTGGGTTTATCCTCCACGCTACATTGGGCTAACCGCTAAAGCTACGTCTTCTGGTCACCTCAGGTTAGTCCATCTTGACAGAATGACTGAGCCCTCCGCGGTAAACCCAGCGGATTATGCGAGTCTCTGCGACGTTGTAGATCAGCATGCGGCGCTAATCAATCAGCTCACCGCGGATCTCGCTTCCCTCCGCCGCGAGCTCGCTGAGCTCCGGCGGGAGAATACGGATCTCCGCGCAGCTGTTGGTGACGTCACTGCTCGATCGCACGCCGCGGGGGCCGCGGCGCCGCATCCCCCCCCCCCCCTCCTTCTGATGTTTTTCTTTCTCTACCAGAGAAGTGGAACGGCACGGACGGGAAGTGCAGCGTTTTTCTAACAGCTCTCGATCTGGTGTTTGAGTTTAATGCCACCAAATACTCCACCGATCGCCTTCGCATTGCTCTTCTCGTCTCGTTGCTAAAAGGGCAGGCAGCAGAGTGGGCCACGGCAGTTTTACGGGCAGATACAGACACCGCCCACTCTTACAATGAGTTCACTCGCCAACTCAAACTCACTTTCGAACATCCAGCGGGCGAGGTGGAGACCGACACCAGACTTTATCACCTGAGGCAGGGAGGATTGCCCGTGAGCCGCTATACGGCCGAGTTTCGCACTCTCGCCGTCCAAACAACGTGGGGCGATGCAGCACTCCGGACATCCTACTACGAGGGACTGGCTTCTCGGATTAAGGACGAACTAGCCGGGCGAGAGCTTCCTGCGACCCTGGAGGGCCTAATCCAACTCGCTCTCCGGATCGACCAGCGCCTCCTCTCTCGTCCGAGGCCAGCCCCTCGCACCCTGCCACCTGCACCCACCTTCGCCGTCACCACGTCACGACCACCACCCGCCTTCACTGTCACCACTCCACGCCCCGCAGACTCCGCCACCTACGCCACCCCGGGACATGTCGGTTCTCCACCTCCTGCCGTGGTTGACACCGGAGCCGGGGAACCCATGCAACTAGGACGCGCCTCCTTGACCGCTGCAGAACGGGAGAGACGTTTTCGTGAAGGGCTCTGTGCCTATTGCGGGTCAGCTACACATCACAGGGCAACATGCCCGCTCAGACCGGGAAACGCCCAGGCCCGGTGAGAGGAGAGAGAGACTCGCCGGGTCCCCTTCGTCTCTCCGCCATCACCACCAACTCCTCCCGTCTCACGGTTCAGGTACACCTCCAGGTTGGCCACAAACGGGTCCGAAGTGCTGCGTTCATCGACTCCGGGGCAGCAGGTAACTTCATTGACTCTGCATATGCCAAAACCCTGGGGGTAAAACTCGAGGCGTTATCCCAGCCCGTTCGCATCACCTCTGTCGACGGTCGCCCCCTCTCCACCAGCCCAATCAGCACCCGAACAGAACCCATCACCGTCTCCATCAACCAACACCATGAACAGTTAAAATTCTTCGTCACCTCCATCTCATCTCCACCTATCATCCTTGGTCATCCCTGGCTGCTCCAACATGACCCTCTAATCTCCTGGACCCAGAATCGGATCCTTCAGTGGGGCGCGACCTGCAACGAACTATGCCTACGGGCGGCGGCTGGGACGTGCTCTAGGGAGTCCGAGGCCCCCGACGTCGACACCAACTCCATCCCCGAACCATACCGAGACCTAGCAGAGGTTTTCTGCAGGCGACGAGCCACCCATCTTCCTCCTCATCGTCCATACGACCTCGCCATAGACCTCCAACCCGGTACGATCCCCCCCCGCGGCCATCTCTACTCACTCACACCCACCGAGACCCAGGTGATGGAGGAATATGTAAACAACGCCCTGCGCCAAGGCACCATCAGGCCCTCCTCCTCACCTGCCGCCGCGGGGTTCTTCTTCGTGAAGAAGAGAGGCGGGGAACTTCGCCCTTGTGTCGACTATCGGGGGCTCAACCATCTCACCATCAAAAATCGACATCCTCTGCCTCTTACCAACTCAGCCCTGGACGCCCTCTCTGGCGCCACCATCTTTACGAAGTTGGACCTCCGGAGCGCCTACAACTTGGTGCGCATCAGAGAGGGCGATGAGTGGAAGACGGCATTCATCACCCCCACCGGACATTATGAAACTCTTGTCATCCCATTTGGACTGTGCAATGCCCCCGCCGCATTTCAACACTTCATTAACGACGTCCTTCGGGACATGCTCGGTCGGTGGGCATTCGCATACCTGGACGATATTTTAATTTATTCACGCACCATGGAAGAACACACCCAGCATGTCAGGGCGGTTCTAAAGAGATTACTCGCCCACCAACTGTACTGTAAGTTGGAAAAGTGCGCTTTTCACGAGCGCTCCACCACGTTCCTGGGTTTTGTCATCTCGCCCCAGGGTGTGGCCATGGACCCGCAGAAGCTAGAGGTTGTGCGTCATTGGCCCCTACCCAAGACCCTCAAACAGCTTCAACGGTTTCTCGGGTTTGCGAACTTCTATCGTCGCTTTATCCGGGACTACAGTACAGTTGCCGCCCCCCTAACCGCTCTGACCCGTCCTTCCTCTCTCCCTTTTCACCTCAACCCGGCAGCTGTCTCCGCTTTTCGATCACTGTGTCACCGCTTCACCACTGCACCGATTCTCCACCACCCAGATGTCAATAAATCATTCGTTGTGGAGGTGGATGCTTCAGATGTGGGCGCTGGAGCTATCCTCTCACAGCAAGGTCCAGACCAAAAACTACACCCTTGTGGTTTTTTCTCCAGAAAATTTGACTCCACTCAGCAGCGATACGGGGTAGGGGACCGCGAACTGCTGGCCATAAAGTGGGCTCTGGAGGAGTGGCGTCACTGGCTCCAGGGCGTCAGTGAGCCATTCATAGTCTGGACGGACCATCAAAATCTAATCACCATCCGAAACATTAAACAGTTAAATCCACGACAGGCGCGGTGGGCATTATTCTTTGAGAATTACAACTTCCACCTCTCATACCGCCCGGGGCCCAAGAACACCAAAGCGGACGCCCTCTCCCGACAACTAGAGGTGGACCCCCCCCGGGCGGACCCCGCGCCTGTTCTCCCCTCTTCCAAGATCATCGCACCCCTGCAACTGGACCTGGAAACGAGAGTGCGCCAGGCACGAGGTACAGAGACCGAACCGGCAGGTGTGCCACCTGGACGACTCTTCGTGCCTGAAGGGATGAGACCCGAGGTTCTCCGCTGGGGACACTCCTCCCCAATTTCGGGCCATCCAGGCACCCGACGATCCCTCCAATTTATCCAGCGCGACTTCTGGTGGCCATCCATGACGAGGGACGTCCAAGAGTTCGTTCAGGCATGCCCAGTGTGTGCCAGGGCAAAGACCACCAATCAACCCTCTCCAGGAGAACTGCAACCCCTTCCCGTCCCTCGACGGCCCTGGACGCACATTGCCGTGGACTTCATCACGGGCCTGCCGGCCTCCGAAGGAAAAGACACCATCCTCACGATCGTGGATCGGTTCTCTAAGACCGTGCATCTGGTGGCTCTCACCGGACTCCCGTCAGCCAAGGAAACAGCAGAGCTGATTTTAGAGCACGTAGTCCGTCTGCATGGGTTCCCCAAGGATATCGTCTCGGACAGAGGGCCCCAGTTCACAGCCCGGTTCTGGAAGGCCTTCTGCCGTCTGATCGATTCCACCTGCAGTCTGTCCTCCGGATACCACCCACAGACTAACGGTCAGACGGAGCGGACCAACCAACAACTGGAGCGCTATCTGAGATGTTTCGTAGCGGACCGTCAGCGCTCCTGGGCACGCTACCTCATTTGGGCGGAACTATCACACAACCTCCACATCTCCTCTGCCACTAACCTAAGCCCATTTGAGGTATGCCACGGTTTCCAACCCACCGTCTTCAACCACCCAGAGCCGGAGGTTGATGTACCGTCAGCCCAACAGTTGGTCCGCAGATGTCGGCGGCTCTGGACTACGACCAACCAGGCCATCCAACGTGCCAATGCCCGCTACATCCACCAACATCGCCGCCGACATCCTCCGGGACGACTATACCACGTAGGTGACAAGGTATGGCTGTCCACAAAAAACCTCCACCTCCGCACCGAGTCAAAGAAACTTTCCCCCAGATTCATCGGACCATACCACATCACTCACAGAATTAACCCTGTCACCTACCGGCTCCAGCTGCCTGCGGCGCTCCGGATCCATCCAGTCTTCCACCTGTCCCAGTTCAAGCCCTTCATCACCTCACCCATGATTCCACCCACCCCCCCAGCTCCTCCTCCCCGGATCATCGACGGCGGTCCCGCCTACACCGTACGCCGAATCCTTGACTCGCGCCCTCGGGGCAAAGGTACGCAATACCTGGTGGACTGGGAGGGCTATGGCCCCGAGGAGCGATCTTGGATCCCGGCCCGGTTCATTCTCGACCCCCAGCTAATTCGGGACTACCGTCACAGGGTATCCTCCATCCCAGGACCGTCAGGAGCCAGTCCTGGACAGGGGGGTACTGTCATACACACTCAATCTGCGCCCGGCATTAGGACCCGGAAGTAAGACGGGCGCAAAACCAGGAAGTATAAAAGAGGTAAACAAACGATGGCTTACCGCTCAGTCATTGAGTTCGGCCCATGTCAGCTCCAGCTGTCGTTTCAGCAAACCGTGAGTACTCACATGTTGGTTCCGTTTTGTCTTTGCTATTGTGTGTGTATTTTTAGGACGCGGGTTAAATTTGTGTTTTTCCCTTGCTCCGTTTTTGTGAGAGTCCTTAAACTAAATCGCGTGGTTATCCTGCCTGCTCGCTTCTTTCCGCGTTTGGGTTTATCCTCCACGCTACATTGGGCTAACCGCTAAAGCTACGTCTTCTGGTCACCTCAGGTTAGTCCATCTTGACAGAGTACACTAAACTACAAACAGAAGTTTTTGAGAGCAATTCTGTCAAAATAAGTGATCCATTCTGAAATACATCAAATAAACCTAAATGTTTTGACCTTCCAATACTAGCAATTCAATGCATGGGGAGCAAAACACAACAGATTCATGTTAAAAACATAAAACTTATCATTTTTTTAAAATAATAGCACATCCTGAAGGCGGCACGGTGGCTTAGTGGTTACCACTGTCACCTTGCACCTTCAGGGTCTGGGTTCGATTCCCACCATGTGTGCATGGAGTTTGCATGTTCTCCCCGTGCTTGGTGGGTTTCCTCCGGGTATTTCGATTTCCTCCCACAGTCCAAAGACATACAGATTAGGCTATTTGGCGTTCCCAAATTGCCCAAAGTGTGTGAAAGAGTGCGGTCGATTGATACCCCGTCCAGGGTGTACCCTGCCTCGTGCCCTGAGTCTCCTGACATAGGCTATTGGCTCCCCTGCGATCCTCTGATTTAAAAATGGCATGCATTCTAGTTGCAATTAATGCTGTGGAATGCAAAACAACATGATTTCTGGTGTCTCTTACGTTAAAAACTATGACTGGACCTTTAGGTTAATAAAAGATAAAAATATGCAGCCTGTCAATATTTTTTAGACAAAGGCAATTGATATCCTGGAGCCATGTTTGGACAGCCTGCTTCACGTCTGAAATGCTGGCCTCCCAGGAACTCCAAACATACAGTATGGAACTATTCATGGGAACGACTGCAGTGGGCTCAGAGCGACTATGGCCAGGATTTCGTTCACATTCATTTATGGCCTCCTTTAAAATGTTTTCACCATTCAAATGTTTAATGAGGCTAAGAGTCTCCTCACCGTACTGTGCTTAAAATCTCTTGTAAATGTCAATCTGTTTCATACCTTCATTCACAAAAGATTTCATCACAAGTCCCAGTTTGACCTGAACACGCTTAGGATATCCTAGGATACGCTTAGGATAGAATATGCTTAGGATAATGTCTTACCAGAGCACAGCTCCCCTTTATAACGCAGACAGCTGAAGTCGTCACAGTCGCACCTCTTCCCCCAGACCTTTCCAAAGTCGTTGTTGTGACACACACACTGCCCACACACACAGTCCCCACGCCCGCTGCAGATCACTTTGTTAGGGCCGCTGCATGTGTCCTGCTCACTCAGGCTGTAATCACCCTCAGCACACTCACACCTCGGGCCCAATCTTCCTGCATGGCACAAGCAGATGCCACACTCGTAGGTGCCGTTGCCGTGGTGACACATAGAGCTGTTGCGCTGCTCCTGAGACTGACACTTACACTCACACTCAAAGTCAACAGTGATCTGGAGTGTGTCTTTGAAGCCAACTGGTTTGATGGTGAATGTTTTGGTCTTCTCCTTTGGGCATCCTCTGGCACGTACCTCAACGCTGAAAGAGACCTATAATAGCAGCAAATAATAAGACACAATAAGACACACAATAATAAGATCGCCATGCATTATTTTACACACAAACTGTCAGTGTGTGTGTGTTAGTGAATAATCCCTTTTGGAAAATGTTGATTTGTATGCAAAGGCCCGTTTGGATTGGATTAGCTTTACATGCAGAGGTGGAAAACTGGAGTATTGTGATGTTGCTTTTTTTCTCTACAGAAAAAAGGATTTAATATACTGTGAGTTATTAGAACATTTAATAAGCTTTAACGCAAGTTCCCAGCAGGATTTTCTTTTGTGGTCAATACATGGTGGCATCATTAAGTCGGGCATCACGGTGGCTTAGTGGTTAGCACTGTCGCCTTGCACCTCCAGGGTTTGGGTCCAATTCCTGGCCAAGTTCGATTTGCACCTCTGTGTGCACGTTCTTCACGTGCTTGGAGGGTTTCCTTCGGGTACTCCGGTTTCCTCCCACAGTCCAAAGACATGTAGGCTAATTGGCATTCACCAATTGCCAATAGTGTGTAGCTACATGTGTGTGCCCTGCGATGGATTGACCCCATCTCCAACGTGTAACCTGCCTCGTGCCCTAAGTCTCCTGGGATAAGCTCCAGGCCCTCCGCGGCCTTGTTTATAGGATAAAATGGTATTGATGATGAGTGAGTGATCATTAAGTCGACAATGTTACAGATGTGCAGTGGTTAGCACTGTCTCCTTGCACCTCCAGGGTCCGGGTTCGATTCCCGGCCAGGCTCAAATTCCCGTCTCTATGTGCATGGAGTTTGTATCTTCCCCCCCTGTGCTTGGTGGGTTTCCTCCGGGTACTCCGGTTTCCTCCCACAGTCCAAAGATATGCAGGTTAGGCTAATTGGTGTTTCCAAATTGCCCATAGTGTGCAAATGAGTGTGTGAGTGTGTGTATGTGTGTTCCCTGCGATGGATTGGCACCCTGTCCAGGGTGTACCCTGCCTCGTGCCCTAAGCCTCCTGGCATAGGCTCCAGGTCCCCCGCGACCCTGAATACAGGATAAAGCGGTATAGACAATGAGTGAGTGAGAATTACATTGATGGATAGCATTGAATGAATGACCCCAAATCAATGGTGCAAACAAGATCTTTCTGCCAAGATACAGATGCCCTAAGCAGGACTCGGTACATAATGACAGCGATAACAGGCAGGATGCTAGCCACTTGCTCACCAGTGGACCTGCTACTAGTTTATATTTATGGCATTTGGCAGATGTTATTCTCCAGAGCAACTTGCATTTTCTCTCCTTTCACATATGAGCATTTGAGGTTAAGGGCCCCACAGTGGCAGGTTGGTGGGGCTGAGATTTGAACTTAGGATCTTACAATCGGTAGGCCAACACCTTAACCACTAAGCTACCCCTGCCCCAGTTCTATATTGATTTGTCAAACAATCTGCATCACATCGTCACTCCTCTAAGTGAAAATACGCCAGACATCTGTGCCATTAAATCCGAACCGTTAAGTCAGAAAACAGCTGGAAAAACAGTCCAACAAAACATTGTCTAATCATTGTCAACGTATGTCTAAGATACGTTGTGAGTAAACATCTGTTGTGCATTTCTGACATTTGTGTACATTAATATAGATACTTAGCAAATCTACTGTATATGGGACACTGCAATGTACAAGCCAACATGTTTCTTCAAAAACTATTCACTCATTTTCTCACACATCTCGTTTCACTAGCACTGGTTTTGTTGTGCGTGGGGAGCCAAAATGCACTTTACTGTAATGCTTTCAGGAAAAAAATAATGCTACAGTGCTCAAGAGACACGAGCGTTGTGTGCATGAGGCATGAGCTACACGCCCAGTGTGAAAACGATTGTGCACATCCTGTTCTTTAGTCACTGTTTCTGAACTCTGATGTACTTCTTTGTTGTTTAACGGCACTTGGAATCCAGTCAATTACTGTAGGTCTCAAGTCTAGCTTTACTAGAAAAAATCCTCCCCTGATGTTGTCTTGTCTTGCTCTGTCGGCTTTTATCTGGCACTTCCACACACTCATGTATCTTCTCTACATGTTCCCTCTTAGTACTGCTCTATGCTTGTTAGTACTGCTTGATATTCTATTGGGCAGAGCGGCACGGTGGGTGTAGTGGTTAGCACAGTCGCCTTGCACCTCCAGGGTCCGGGTTCGATTCCCGTCTCTGTGTGCATGGAGTTTGCATGTTCTCCCCGTGCTTGGTGGGTTTCCTCCGGGTATTCCAGGTTTCCTCCCACAGTCCAAAGACATGCAGATCAGGCTAATTGCCGTTCCCAAATTGACCGTAGTCTGTGAATGAGTGTGTGTGTGCTCTGCGATGGATTGGCACACTGTCCAGGGTGTACCCTGCCTCGTGCCCAGAGTCTCCTGGGATAGGCTCCAGGTCCCCGCGACCCTAAATACAGGATAAAGCGGTATAGAAGATGAATGAATGAATGATATTCTATTGTTTTATGGTTGTATTTACAACATTGTTTTAGGGTTATTCATTCAATATTATCGCTTATTCGCTTAGCCTGAAGCCTATCCCAGGAGACTTAGGGCAGAAGGCGGGGTACTGCGGTTAGAATCGTACCCAGAACCTGGAAATGCAAGGTGACAATGCTAACCACTATGCCACTATATTCAATGTTATCCCCACATTATTTTGTCATTCTAACAATGTTGACCTGATGTTGTGTTGTAGGTGGATAGACTTCACAATCTAATTCCAATTAAAATCATACCACAACATCATCATCCAACATTTCGGGTTCTGCTCAGGTATACTGGACATAATATCTTATGGTCATGTGATCTAATTATGATCTAGACTAACCCTAACCAGTAATGATTCATAATCTCACTATCTGGTGTCTCTCGTTTTATCCCTCATGTTATCACAGGGAGTTTTTCCTCGTTGTTGTCACGTCTGGCACACCTCGGTCATTAGGCATCGAAATCTACAGCTGCTTTATAAAAACAACCATTGTTAAAATTTAATTGAATTAAATATTAACCATGTATCAAAGTGCAAGCAGTCAGTGAGTCATTTTTATTCCTCAGTTTACAGACATGTGTGAGTGCAGGAGGGCATGATGGGACGTTCTGACAGACAAGCTGAGCTAATATACTGAACACAGTGACTCATATAACAAGAACAAGATAAACTGAAGGAAACAGACACGAGTTTGTCAAATGAGTAACAGCTTCCTTCCTTTCCAGTGTGAAACATATTCATGAACGTGTGTAAAGGAAATAAACCACAAAGCTTAAAGCAAGTCATTTATCAGGAAAAGAGCACATCCTTTCCTGTTCGTTTGCGTTCTTCCTTATTTGGGGTATTTGAGAACAAATTTCTAAATGTGCAATGAGTAAATAAGGAGGAATGAAAATATTAGGAATTTGAATAAAGTACTGACTTGGTCTCCTCTCTTGAGTCCAGAGCAAGACTTAAGCCCTGGGATGAACTCGTTGTTTAAACACGTGGCATTGAAGGACAAGCTCAATTCTTCAGGAACGTTCAGGAGCTCGAGCTCAACCTTGGATCGAAGTTTCTGTCCATGAAAGGCAATTAGATTGAATGAAAATGCGAGTGAGATCACAGTGTTATTTACATGTAAGTGGTCTGGCTATAGAAACACAGTGGTGTGAAAAACTATTTGCCCCCCTCCTGATTTCTTATTCTTTTGCATGTTTGTCACACAAAAGGTTTCTGATCATCAAACACATTTAACTATTAGTCAAAGATAACACAAGTAAACACAAAATGCAGTTTTTAAATGAGGGGTTTTATTATTTAGGGAGAAAAAAAAAAATCCAAACCTACATGGCCCTGTGTGAAAAAGTAATTGCCCCCTGAACCTAATAACTGGTTGGGCCACCCTTAGCAGCAATAACTGCAATCAAGCGTTTGCGATAACTTGCAACGAGTCTTTTACAGCGCTCTGGAGGAATTTTGGCCCACTCATCTTTGCAGAATTGTTGTAATTCAGCTTTATTTGAGGGTTTTCTAGCATGAACCGCCTTTTTAAGGTCATGCCACAACATCTCAATAGGATTCAGGTCCAAAAGGTATTTTCCCAAAAGTCTTGGCAATCATTGAGATGTTTTTTAGCAAAATTGAGACGAGCCTTAATGTTCTTTTTGCTTAAAAGTGGTTTGCGCCTTGGAAATCTGCCATGCAGGCCGTTTTTGCCCAGTCTCTTTCTTATGGTGGAGTCGTGAACACTGACCTTAATTGAGGCGAGTGAGGCCTGCAGTTCTTTAGATGTTGTCCTGGGGTCTTTTGTGGCCTCTCGGATGAGTCGTCTCTGCGCTCTTGGGGTAATTTTGGTCGGCCGGCCACTCCTGGGAAGGTTCACCACTGTTCCATGTTTTTGCCATTTGTGGATAATGGCTCTCACTGTGGTTCGCTGGAGTCCCAAAGCTTTAGAAATGGCTTTATAACCTTTACCAGACTGATAGATCTCAATTACTTTTGTTCTCATTTGTTCCTGAATTTCTTTGGATCTTGGCATGATGTCTAGCTTTTGAGGTGCTTTTGGTCTACTTCTCTGTGTCAGGTAGCTCCTATTTAAGTGATTTCTTGATTGAAACAGGTGTGGCAGTAATCAGGCCTGGGGGTGACTGCAGAAATTGAACTCAGGTGTGATAAACCACAGTTAAGTTATTTTTTAACAAGGGGGGCAATCACTTTTTCACACAGGGCCATGTAGATTTGGAGTTTTTTTTCTCCCTTAATAACGTAAACCTTCATTTAAAAACTGCATTTTGTGTTCAATTATGTTATCTTTGACTAATAGTTAACGGTTTTTGATGATCAGAAACATTTAAGTGTGACAAACATGCAAAAGAATAAGAAATCAGGCAAATAGTTTTTCACACCACTGTATAACAGCAAGTCATAATAAAAAAAAGATAATTTTGTAAATATTTACACATATTGGACACTAAACTATGAATTTCTGACCTTTAAGTTGTGAAAAAAGATTTAAACTGGTAGATCGACAAAATCTTGCCACTTTTAGTGGAGTTAATAATAAAATAGAATAGAATAGAATATCTTTATTGTCATTGGAGCATGTGGTACTGTATGTCCAAAGAAATTAAGTGCTTTACAATTATTACACAAGATACACAAATGAACCTTTACACACTTTACACAAATAACAGAAGAACCATTTTACGCCTATTTCACTCAAATTCGTGTATAACTTTAACCATATTTGCACATAGATTTTGATTGATTGCACAAGATATTGCAGAAAATATTTGTACCAAAAATGTCACTAAGCATTTAATGTTTGTATTGCTCTTGGGTAAAAAACTGTTCTTCAATCTATCTGTTCTGGTTTTGATTGTACTGTACCATGTGCCTGACATTAACAGTTCTAACAGAGTAATTCAGCTGATTAATGTGTTGCATCATGGAACGGTCGAGAGCAACGGAGAGTGTTCAAAGGAGGTGAAGAGACGAGTACAGGCAGGTTGGAATCGGTGGAGAAAAGTGTCAGGTGTGTTGTGCGATAAAAGAGTATCAGCGAGAATGAAAGGAAAGGTGTACAGGACAGTGGTGAGACCAGCGATGCTCTACGGCTTAGAGACAGCGGCACTGAAGAAAAGACAGGAGGCAGAGCTGGAGGTAGCAGAGCTGAAGATGTTGAGGTTCTCTTTGGGAGTGACAAGGATGGATAGGATCAAGAATGAGTTCATCAGAGGGACAACCCATGTGAGATGTTTTGGAGATAAAGTCAGAGAGGCCAGATTGAGGTGGTTTGGACATGTTCAGAGGAGAGATTGTGAATATATCGGTAGAAGGATGCTGAGGTTGGAACTGCCAGGCAGAAGGTCTAGAGGAAGACCAAAGAGGAGATTTATGGATGCAGTGAGAGAGGACATGAAGTTAGTTGGTGTGAGAGAAGAGGATGCAGAGGATAGGGTTAGATGGAGGCAGATGATTTGCTGTGGCGACCCCTGAAAGTGAACAGCCGAAAGACAAAGAAGAAGAAGAAGAAGAAGATCATGGAGAAGATCACATGATCACTTTCAACATCTGTTTCATTTGACTTGTAACACTATTTCTTCATAAAGAGTCTTTGCTTCGCTGCATTTGCTTTACTGCAACTCCCTAACATCTATGTACAGTATTTTGGTATGACAGTGCTTGTATCATATATTTCCTTTCCATTAATATTTGAATATTTTGAAATGTGGTGGCACAAATGTATACATCTGCAAAACTGGAGCAGAAAGTCAAATACAGTGGTGTGAAAAACTATTTGCCCCCTTCCTGATTTCTTATTCTTTTGCATGTTTGTCACACTTAAATGTTTCTGCTCATCAAAAACCGTTAACTATTAGTCAAAGATAACATAATTGAACACAAAATGCAGGTTTTAAATGAAGGTTTACGTTATTAAGGGAGAAAAAAACTCCAAATCTACATGGCCCTGTGTGAAAAAGTGATTGCCCCCCTTGTTAAAAAATAACTTAACTGTGGTTTATCACACCTGAGTTCAATTTCTGTAGTCACCCCCAGGCCTGATTACTGCCACACCTGTTTCAATCAAGAAATCACTTAAATAGGAGCTACCTGACACAGAGAAGTAGACCAAAAGCACCTCAAAAGCTAGACATCATGCCAAGATCCAAAGAAATTCAGGAACAAATGAGAACAAAAGTAATTGAGATCTATCAGTCTGGTAAAGGTTATAAAGCCATTTCTAAAGCTTTGGGACTCCAGCGAACCACAGTGAGAGCCATTATCCACAAATGGCAAAAACATGGAACAGTGGTGAACCTTCCCAGGAGCAGCCGGCCGACCAAAATTACCCCAATAGCGCAGAGACAACTCATCCGAGAGGCCACAAAAGACCCCAGGACAACATCTAAAGAACTGCAGGCCTCACTTGCCTCAATTAAGATCAGTGTTCACGACTCCACCATAAGAAAGAGACTGGGCAAAAACGGCCTGCATGGCAGATTTCCAAGGCGCAAACCACTTTTAAGCAAAAAGAACATTAAGGCTCGTCTCAATTTTGCTAAAAAACATCTCAATGATTGCCAAGACTTTTGGGAAAATACCTTGTGGACCGACGAGACAAAAGTTGAACTTTTTGGAAGGTGCGTGTCCCGTTACATCTGGCGTAAAAGTAACACAGCATTTCAGAAAAAGAACATCATACCAACAGTAAAATATGGTGGTGGTAGTGTGATGGTCTGGGGTTGTTTTGCTGCTTCAGGACCTGGAAGGCTTGCTGTGATAGATGGAACCATGAATTCTACTGTCTACCAAAAAATCCTGAAGGAGAATGTCCGGCCATCTGTTCGTCAACTCAAGCTGAAGCGATCTTGGGTGCTGCAGCAGGACAATGACCCAAAACACACCAGCAAATCCACCTCTGAATGGCTGAAGAAAAACAAAATGAAGACTTTGGAGTGGCCTAGTCAAAGTCCTGACCTGAATCCTATTGAGATGTTGTGGCATGACCTTAAAAATGCGGTTCATGCTAGAAAACCCTCAAATAAAGCTGAATTACAACAATTCTGCAAAGATGAGTGGGCCAAAATTCCTCCAGAGCGCTGTAAAAGACTCGTTGCAAGTTATCGCAAACGCTTGATTGCAGTTATTGCTGCTAAGGGTGGCCCAACCAGTTATTAGGTTCAGGGGGCAATTACTTTTTCACACAGGGCCATGTAGGTTTGGATTTTTTTTCTCCCTAAATAATAAAACACCTCATTTAAAAACTGCATTTTGTGTTTACTTGTGTTATCTTTGACTAATAGTTAAATGTGTTTGATGATCAGAAACATTGTGTGTGACAAACATGCAAAAGAATAAGAAATCAGGAAGGGGGCAAATAGTTTTTCACACCACTGTATATTTTTTGTATTTGTAACCAGTAATCACACTGAGCTAAAAAATAAATAAATAAATAAAATCATTGTATTGACAGTTTTTCATTTGATCATCATCTATCATTATTTAATTATCTATCACTAAGTTGCACTATTACACTGATAACCATGTAGCTGTAAAAAAAAAAATGGCTAGACAGAAGAACAATAGGTTACACTCATCAACCTGGCATACTGTATACAGCAACAATCTGGTCTTAAAGTGCATAGAATTATGTATGAGAACTAGTAATGCACTTATTCATCAGCTAACATTTGACTGACGTCAGCCTATTGGAATTTTAAAGGTTGTTTCATAAATTCGTACATAAATTTAAGTTAAACTTAAAGATTGTGTGGTTGAGACCTTAAAGACATTAAAAGAGGTCAATATTTTTTTATAATGAAGATTTTCCTACTAGCACAAAAGTGGGAATAAACAATGAATGAATTAATTAATCATTAATGAATGAATGAATTAATGAATTAATTAATTAAAACATGAAAACAACATTAATTACACTATAATGAACTTACCGCATAGGCATCTTGGATTAGCTGGATCACATTGCGTGAGTCCTGAGACAGCGTCCCCACCACAGTACCGGGTATCAGATCACTGTAATTCTGTGAAGAAAAACATAAAAACAGAGAGAGCATAGTGGTTAATATATCTAATATATATTAATATAACTAAGAACACTACAATTTCTTGTATTTCAGTATACTGTATCCATCTATCCATCTATCTAGGAACCTTTGTAATCCAGCTAGGGACCGTGGAGGCCAATGGTGACTACCATTTTATTTCTTTTTTATAACCGTTATAGGATGATCAACATTCACACACTACGGGCAATTTGGGAATGCAATTTAGCCTAATCTGCATGACTGTGAGAGGAAACCGGAGTACCCGGATGAAACCCTCCAAGCACGGGGAGACCATGCAAACTCAATCCCAGAACCTGGAAGTGCAAAGTGACAGGAATGGCGACATGGTGGCTTAGTGGTTAGTACTGTCATTTAAAATAATGCAAAAAGAGAACAGCCTGCTTCTTGGTATTGATGTTCTGAAAATATTTGGATAAATTGGTCTTGAATTGAAAAGAATATCAGTGGGACCAACCATCCTTAAAGAACCCCTTCCCGTGGCTGTTTATTCCTCTCGACGAGGGATCACTAACTAGTGGATATACTGTACAGTAGTGTATCAGCAGATAATACTTATGCAGCTGTAGCAGACAGTCAGGCTTGTGTAGCAGATCTTTATGCAATTTCATGCATTTGTCTCTGCATCATTTGTTTTTATAAACTGGGCGGCGCGGTGGTGTAGTGGTTAGCACTGTCGCCTTGCACCTCCAGGGTCTGGGTTCGATTCCCCAGCCAGGCTCGATTCCCGTCTCTGTGTGCATGGAGTTTGCATGTTCTCCCCGTGCTTGGTGGGTTTCCTCCGGGTACTCCGGTTTCCTCCCACAGTCCAAAGATATGCAGGTTAGGCTAACTGGTGTTCCCGAATTGCCCATAGTGTGTGATTGGGTGTGTGAGTGTGTGTATGTGTGTGTGCCCTGCGATGGATTGGCACCCTGTCCAGGGTGAACCCCGCCTAGTGCCCGAAGTCTCCTGGGATAGGCTCCAGGTCCCCCGCGACCCTGAACACAGGATTAAGCGGTATAGAAAATGAGGTATAAACTGATGACATGATGTTAAAAAGTCAAATGAACCTAAAATATACTTTTATTCTCACCTCATTTAATGAAAAACAAGTGTCCCATCTGTTTACAGTCATTAATCAAAAGTTATCATGTGAAACTATTTCAATTTGGCTTATGTATTGCCATGAATAAATCATTTGATGATTAAAAAAAAAAAAAACATATTCCTGTGCAGTCATGTTATTTTCTTATCAAAAGCTTTGAAAACAAGGAATTTTAAACTGCACTCTTCACTAAAACACATTTTGTCTTTAATTCTACCTTGTAAAGTGAAAGTACTGGGCTGGTCACAGCAAAAATAAGATTTATGTTGTTCTCTGACATTTTCTCCGTGATCAATGCGAGAGATGGGTAGTCCTGTGGGATGATATCAAATATAATGAAGAATATTAATATTGCAAAGAATGCAGACAGTCCTACATTAACATCAAGCTAAATGTTGTCATGTACATTAGAATCAAAGTGCTTTAAGGCAGTACCATTATAGTGGACATGGCGTATACATTGTCTGCGTCCATGTGACACTGGCCATCATTAGGCTGCACGATGCCAGCCAAGCGTCCATCCAGTGCTACATGAGTCTTGGCATCTGTGGTAAACACAAGAAGGTGTGAAGCACCTGGACGCCAACCAATCTTCTCCTGCCAAGAGTAAAATAGAAAAAAATATTTAAAAAAAAACAATGTGAAAATCCAAACAGCAGCTTTTTGTGGTGTATTATGTATTTTTTTTGTTAACCTACATTGCATACAGCTGCCTGGAGGATGGCATCAAAGCCTCCTTCAGGGGCATCTCTGTTCCGAGATACCTTCTGCTTCTTTACTTCTTCAGTGAAGCGACTCACTTCTTCCGTCAAAGACAGAACATGTCGGTAGCCAAACTGAGGCTGGCATTTGTATGGTATCCTGTCACCATTAGAAAAGAAATAGACAAATTTCTGGAGTGATTGGGAAGTATAGGTGCAATTGTGCATCATTTTTTTTCTAGGGCAAAACATAGAGAAGAATCATACTTAAGCAAAATCATTCATAAGAAATAAGCATTTCTTATGCAGTCTATGAATCCAGTGAGTGTGTGAGTAGAGAGGGTGTGGTTTAGTCCGGTTGCAATAGTAATGGCCCCGGCTGCGGGGCTGAAACATAGGACGCAACATTATCTCTTCCATTTGCTTGTATAGTAAGATGACTGTGCTGATTCTGAGCTAGATATCTGGGGTAACTTTAGGGTTACACCTTTGCTTACTCCATTGTTTTGAGAGAGGATGCTTTATTTTGCTTCACATGAAGTTTGGTGTATTCATTCATCTTCTATACCGCTTTATCCTGTATTTAGGGTCGCGGGGGACCTGGAGCCTATCCCAGGAGACTCTGGGCACGAGGCAGGGTACACCCTGGACAGCGTGCCAATCCATCGCAGAGCACACACACACACACACACACACACACACTATGGTCAATTTAGGAACGGCAATTAGCCTAATCTGCATATCTTTGGACTGTGGGAGGAAACCGGAGTACCCGGAGGAAACCCACCAAGCACAGGGAGAACATGCAAACTCCATGCACACAGAGACGGGAATCGAGCTTGGCCGTGATTCGAACCCAGACCCTGGAGGTGCAAGGCGACAGTGCTAACCACTACACCACCGCGCCGCCCAGTTTGGTGTATGTACTCCACAAAATGTGCTCATAGGAATGATTTTAAAACATGCTTGCTTCTGAAGAAAAAAAATGTAGAGAAATCTTTGCAGCTTGAAACTTGAAAATGGTTTGACCGATCAGCAGACCAATGTACAGTAAATGATTTATATAAGGTATGTGTGTGTGTGTGGGGGGGGGGGGGGGTGCATAAAATTGACCATGAATTGTCAGTTTAAAATCATAGGTACTTTTGCTAACTCACACTCTCTATACTATAAATCGCCTTAAATTTTTAATAGAGAAAGTTTGGGAATGGTTTTGAAGGGATTCATTACTTTTGAACAGCTTGATTTTTTTTAAGTAGTAGAGTTTATTCATCTGTTCTCTGTCTCGTTCTTTGATCAGAACCAAGTGAGCAAGCTAGGACCGTTGGGATGCCTACTGTAGAAGACCCGGCCGAACAACTATCTGGTCAGTATCAGAAACAAGTGAAATTTGGGAATAGTGTTGATCAAGTTCCTTTGAAAAGGGAAGGACGGGAATATGCAAACTATGAAGACTATGCATTCCCAAAGCTATATTGTAATTTCAGTCACGGCTAACCATAAAATAGATTTTTGCAGCAATTTGGCTATCACATAAAACCATTTTCTGAAAGTCGGATATATAATGTGAACTATTCTGGAAGACTAAACAGACGTTTTAGACTTTGTTATTTTAATTTCTTATTCAGTTTCCGATTGTGTTCAGTGTTATGTGTGCTCTTCATATAAAATTTAAATCAAATTTCCAAGAAAGACGAACGTGGTAATACAGAAAACCTCTGTAATTGGTAGGACTGTTAGTTTTGTTAGAGCTTGGTACTGTAACTCTTATCCACACCTATGGACAGTTTTGTGCATCCAGCCCACGTATCATGTGTGCATCCAGCCCAGCTATGGATAGGTTGTAGCTCCAATGTTGGGCTCTTGAGCTTAACCTTCAAATAATCAGATGTACCGAAATGATTCCTCTGAATAAGGGAGTCTGTCAAAAGCCTTGAAACGAAAATATGCAAGGGTGTTTTTCAAAGGTAGGAGGAAACCAGACAACCAAGAGACGTTGTGAAATTCACACATAGTTAAGGAACCTAATGATCAAACTGGAATGTTTCATTCTGTACTACAAACATATAATCTTTCATTTGTTCTGTGTACAAATTAATAAGTGCTTTTACTTTTTAGACCTTGGTTTCTAGGTTTGGCATATTACAAAGTTACAGTTGTGGTCAATGATCTTGAAGAGGTGATCAATCACACATCTGCATTATTATTCAGTTATTTATTTTAATATTTAGGCTTATTCTTTTGACAAAATTCTTCCCATTTGAAGACATTGTATAAGTTCATAATTACCAAGGAGAAATTGCAATATACACAATAGTAGAGCCTGGGTCTTAGAATGTTAATCTCCTGTTTTTTTGCATCTGTTTCCGATTAGTATTCTTAGCGTTAGTATTCTTAGTATTCTCAGCTTAGAAAAGATTTCATTGTATTAGGTTCTATTTTCCAGTCTTTTCTCAAATTAGACACCTCTTGCTGTTTATCCAGACACAGTCAGCACAAGTTTTGCCAGGGGAAAAACACTGAGTAATATATTTAGTTCAGCTAAGTCATCCCCTGAACCCTTCAAAAAGCCACTGAGTCATGCCAGTCATGCCTTAAAGAACCATGCTCAAGTATGACTTTAATAGTTGCCTGTATGGTAAATGGTGGCGCACATCATTAGATAGGTTTATGGTCATCCACAAAATGGAAAACAGAGAAACCAGTTAAGCCAAAGTATTCAACATTCATATGACAGACATTATAAGTAATTTCTCTCTCTCCCCCTTTCACTCTTTCTCTCTCTCTCTCTCTGTCGATCTACACATGTCATCCCTGAGCTGCCAGTGATCCAGACTCCCTCTGCCCTATGGACCTGTCTGATCCATCCTGGTGCCCCGCTTCTGGTTGGAGGTCTCGTCGCATGGATGCCCCGTGTGTCTCTTTGGGATGCGTCTGGTGTCTGGGGATGATTCTATCTACTTAGAAGATGGTTCTGGCCTCGACTGGTGTTGTCAGCTGTTTCTCTGAGGACTTGACAATTCGATAGTTCAGGACTGGAACTTTCTACAAGTCTACCTGAGTCTCCAATAACTACCTGGACTCCATTTTAACATCAACTATTATAGCTGAACTGCCTGCCACCTAACACACTGTATAAATGCAGATCATTTCCTGCTATCTGTTTCACCCAGATGAGGATGGGTTCCCTGTTGAGTCTGGTTCCTCTCAAGGTTTCTTCCTATTACCATCTCAGGGAGTTTTTCCTTGCCACTGTCGCCCTCGGGCTTGCTCACCAGGGACAATCTGACCATTTTGATTCATACACATTCACATTCCATACAAACTTAAATAATTCTTTTGATTGTGTAAAGCTGTTTTGAGACAATGTCAAAATAACATTGAATTGAATTGAATAAGTAGCAGCTGTGATATTTGTTATGCCAGGTTCTCCTGTTCTGGTTGTACACTCACGAGTAACATGGATTCCTCACAGCTTCTGGTGGAGAGATGTACATATATGGTGAGATAGGTTTGTCCACGAAAGCCCCGAAACCCATACGCAAGTTACTGGTGGTTTTGCTCATCTCCTCCGCCAGTCCATTTCCGAGCTTCCTCAGCTGGGTCAGGTCATCGTTCATGGAGTAGGACAAGTCCATCAGATAGTACAGATCTACAGGGTAGTCTGCGACCTGCCTCACCTGCAGCGTGAATGTTCGTGAGTCATCTATGGAAAGTAGGACACTAAATTGAGAAACATTCATCTGCTAATTGTGAAATGTGATGACAACAATTGGTGCAGATATTGGCATGCCCAACAAAAAAGTGTATTTAAAAGATTCTGAAATCTTATTGCTTAAAAAGGCTTTGATTATCTCCACTTTTAGACATTTATAATTAATGTGTTCTGATGATGAAAACTGATGAAATCGAAAACATGACTGGGCCCCACTGGTTAAGGTATTGTTCAGAAGGTCCTGGTTGAACACTCACCAGGTCTTAAGCTGATGTGCAGTTTCTGTGGTTGGATCTGTGTCACATCAGTGGTGGACCCCGAGGCCTTGTCGCTAAGAGGTCTGTCCTCCGTAACAGTCATCTGGCTGATGGGATACTCCAGTTCTTCTGCTGTGCATCCTGCATTTATCAGGTTCTCCTTTAAATCACAACGTGATGCTCCCGGCCCATTTAACCCAAAATCCTGATGGGTCACACAAACACATGGACTAAGCTCCACAGTCACACATTTCTTTATCTAATGATGATCATGATCATTTATTATTACATCTCACACCCACAAAAGACTGTCTACTGTCTGGGGCTAGAAAACCTGTAGGCTTTTCTAGACAGAGCTCTCTGATATGATTGATAACATGATTGACTGGAAAGGAAAAACAATTCCTTGTCCTAAATGTTTGAAAATGGTTGGTTGGTTTATAAGAGAGGTTTATATGAGATTTGACCCTACAGATTTAGAAATTTTAGACTATTAAAACCCTTATTCTGATTAAGGTCCACCCACCCATCCATCTAGGGACCACTTTAGTCCAACTAGTGACCGTGAAGGACAGTGGTGAGGATTGTATTTATTCCCATTTTTACAACAATGGTAGGATCTCTGCTCAACATTCATTCACTATGGGCAATTTGGGAACGCCGGTTAGCCTAATCTTCATGCCTTTGGAATGTGGGAGGAATATGTACCCGGAGGAAATCCAACAAGAACATGCAAACTCCATGAGCACAGTTCGGTGGCGGAAATCGAACCCGAACCCTAGAGGTGCAAAGCGACAGTGCGAACCACTAAGCTGCTGTGCAGCCTGAGTAAGGTCAGATATGTCTTTTTTACCTACCAATCAATGTCCTGGGAGAACGTCTTCACATATTCACTATAAAATAAAATATTTTGTAATGTTAACTGGATGGATTCTGATGAGTATTTGCAGTTAAAGGCTTGAGCAGATTTATGAAAAATGTAAATCTATTTAATAAGTATTTTTCTGTGATTAATTACTTTTCAGTAAACACTTTATACTGGTCAGGGTAGTGGTAGGTCCGGATTCCTGTTACAGGGAGAAATTGTCCCTGGATGGAATACCAATCTATCTTGAGTCATGAAGCATCTCTTCCTCATGGACTGGACCAGATTTGTCAGTTCTTGCTGTGAGATGGAGGGATTGTGTGTTCCTGGTGTGACCCGGGCAGTTGTTGTGGCCATCCTGTACCTGTCACTCAGGTGTGATATTCGGATGTACCCATCCTGTGCAGGTGATGTTACACGTGGTCTTCCACTGCGAGGATGATCAGCTGTCCTTCCTGTCTCCGTATAGCGCTGTCTTAGGCGTCTCACAGTGCGGACATGGCGATTTATTGCCCTATAGCCACATCAGCAGTCCTCATGCCCCCCTGCAGCATGCCTAATGCACGTTCACGCAGATGAGCAGCGACCCTGGGCATCTTTCTTTGGGTGTTTTTCACAGTCGGTAGACGAGTCTCTTTAGTGTCCTGCGTTTTTAGAACTGTGACCTTAAATGCCTACTTTCTGTAAGCTGTTAAGGTCTTAACGACCATTCCACATGTGCATGTTAATTAATTGATTATGCTTAATTGAACATGCATGGAAAACATTGTTTAAACCCTTTACAATGAAGATCTGTAAAGTTATTTGGATTTGTACAACATTATTGTTGAAATACACAGTCCTGAAAAAGGGACGTTTCTTTTTTTGCTGAGTGTATATAAACAGCAAAAAGGGCTCTTTGTCTTTTGTCAAGTGCGAGCTGTAAGGATTTAATACATAAGGCGATAGAAGTAAGCAGAAATGATAACAGGTAAGGAATAGCTGCAAACATAGTACAAAGTGCCATAACAGTGATATGTTTCTCTTGTGTGTTATTCTGACATTTTCCTTGTGCAAAATCTGCTCAAGGGAGTTGCAGTCCTGGATCACTGTCTGACAGTTTAATGTAATCACCAGATGTCATATTGGTATTCATGTACTGGACTGTAAATGCACTCCAACACTCAGAATTAAATTTTTTTGGCCAGTATTAGACGCATAAATATAACACAGGTCATTTATTTTTTTCATACTAAAAAACTAAAGACTTTCCTTGCTACATAGGAACATGGGATAATATCTCACGCAATGCTTTTTTGAAAACAGACGTTTTTTCTCAATAAATTACAACTTAAACAGGCTATTGAACTCCATTGTGGACTTGTCAGCTTATTATCCATCCAATTTCCATATTGCTTCTCACTTGTAGTGGGGCCTGGAGTCTATCCTAAGGGAAGTTCTGGGCAAAAGGCAAAGTAGTCTGTGAATGGAGTGCAAACACACCACACACACATTGCACAACCACACACACACATTTTCACACTACGGGCAATATTAAACTATGGCCAGTTTGGAAGCACCAATCAGTCTACTATGCATTCCTTTGGACTATGGAAGGCAACAGAAATACCTGGAGGAAACCTTTAAATATTTAATCACATTTCTTTCTAGATAAGAACCACAGTGTAAACATTGTACATGGTGTTATCGGTTCCTGCTGTTTGGTTTTTATATTGTATCTGCAGGTTTACAAGGTCAGATGTTGGGGTATGATTGAGCAAAGTGAGCATGTACTGTACCACACCTCTTGGAAGCACCAGGCACAGGAATGGTGCACTGCTAAACACTGCTGACACGTGCTGGCTCCCCGAGATGTGCAGATATTAGAGCCTGAAACAGATGAGAGAACATTTGAAGTCTGGTTGTTCTACACATGCCTTAGTCTACACTCTACCCTTAACTACTTTTGAGTGAAATATTCCAGGAACACTCCATGCCACCACAAACAACATTCCCCAGATGTATGAGTAATTTGGTCAAAGAAAAAAAAAATTAACAGAGGAACTCAATGGCATTTATTCTGCACATTTTGAACAAGTTCTCATGATATTTAAAAGAGCTGAAGAGGCAGAACTGAGATAAGGCAGATGAGTAAATAAATAACAGATCATGGTAGTGATGGTACTAAACTATCACAGGGCTGAATATGCACTTAAAACCCACTAATGGTTATTTGATCTTGGAATGAGTAAAAATGTAGTGTTGCAAAATGCATAACAACAGAAGATGGGAGTACGATTAGATCTGAGCTATCCAAATAAATGGTTTAGTGTTGATGTTTCTTTTCTGTTCACTTTCTTTAGGTTGGCCTGATGCCACAAATGGAAGTACCTCAGAATAACTTTACCTAACATGGACTTATTGCTGTGAATTCACTAATATATAAATAGCATTACTACAAACACACTACAAGTTGAAATACTGTAAGTGAATTTAAACAAACTCTTCCCACAGCTCTTATGAACGCTCAGATCGGATTGATCTGAAATTGCTGATCAATTTTCTATGACAGCATTTCTAACAGTACTGCTAAATGGGATTTATTTAATGAATTTCTATAGTAACGGCTCATTCACAAGGACTTGTACAGTATGTTGAACGCACCACTTAACCAGATGTATGGTCTCGTTAATATGGAGCTACATTTCTCTGTAAGGGGATGTTTATTTAATTCCTTAAATAGGTTATGGTTTAATTTGCTACAGGGTTAATTAGGGCAAAAAGAATGCCAGAAAATAATAACAGAACTTATTTCATGTTTGTAATTTTACTCTGGGTGACACTTTGAAGCTCTGGTGGATTAAAAAGGTGTTCTTCAAGTGTGGTTGTGGTTCTGTGTTTTTGGGACATTTTTAGTTTTTTATAGTGGTTTAAGTAATTTAAAATGGTTCTACAAAGTAGAGTTCACACCGCAGTAGAGATCTTTGCTGAGCCACCCATAGAAGGGTGCGGCAAACCGATGACGCTGTACAGGATCAGGATTGTATAGAATCTTTTAATGTCTGGATGTAACTTGAAATTGCACTTTAATATAGAGAATGAATTCTATAACAAATGCTTTGAGTCTACACCTTTTATGGTTGACCGGAAATCCACCCAGTCAATCCGTACCAGTCTGGGAGTGTGAAGGTTTTTCCTCTAGAATTCATGAATCACCATTTTATATTTGGCCGCTTATATAGCATCTTGGCCAAGCAGAAGACACTCATTCTGTCCACATGAGCTAACATGCACTAATTACCACTTTGGGGACTGGTTTCTAGATGATTTCTGAAGTTTCAGTAAATAGGTGTCCTCAGTTTATTTATTAGTTCAACCAATGTGTCCTGTCCAAATACAAGTTCAAATGCTCATCAATAATATATATATATATATATATATATAATTTGTATATCTCAGAGTTGTATTGTAGGTTGGAATAAAGTTTGTTTGGAATAAAAAACAAAAACTGCAAAAAAAAAAAACTTAGACCTAATGGGTGCCTAAAACATCTCCACATGGGAGAAATAAACATAATTAGGCAAATCCATGCATAATGCTAGATGTGTTAAGACAAGTTCATCACGACTAGGGGAGATGATGCTATGTAGGCTTACAAAAAATAGCTCATTTCAGATAGCCCTTTATTGCTGTGAAATTACTTTTTTGCCAAAGCAATTATAGCAGATTGAGTACATTATGAATAACATCAATTCGCATTTATTTATAACTATATATAAAATTATAAACATATTTACATATGACTCTCTGTTCTGTTCTGTGTTTTACTTGCTTTCTCACACTCACTTTGTTTAAGAAAAAAAAACTGATTTTGAACTGAAATTCAAAATCACTAAAATTACTGAAATTAGCTTTGATCATCATGTGTTTGAGACATTCAATGTGTCCTGTAGATCAGGGGGTTCTCCAGGACCAGGGTTGCGAAACTCTGATGTACAGGATGTTTTGTAAAGCAAGAAGGGAAAATTGTTAGAAGTCTAAGTGTAAGTATATTCATTGAAAATAAGTAAATAAATAAATAAATGAATAAAAAAGTTTATGCCACCCTGTTCTTTTTTTTTTTAAACTTGTTCAGCTTGTCTCAAGAAACCATCAAAGGTTCTTTGTAAAGTTCTACAAATATTGTGCTTGTAAATGAGAAAAGGTTTAGACATATAACTTCTGTAAAAAGCAAAACCCCTTAAACAATATATTGTTTTTCAAGAATACAGACTTAATAAATATATTAAGTATTCAAATATATTTTTTTCATAACAATACATTTGCTATTTTATACATGACATTAGGAAACGTATGAAAGTTTACTTCTGACTTACTTTCTGAGTACTACAGATTAAAACCACTTATGAATGAACAGTAATTAATATAAAATAAATTAAGGACATTCTGGTTCAAATGAAAAAAAAAAAAGGTTCTAGTAGAAATGTCAAATGTCTTAAATAACAGAATGTGGAATGAAAGATCAAAAGACTCACCATACACCTGGTCTAAAATTAAATACAATAAGATGAGATAATAAATCTGTAATGTCGGTGTTTTTGTCATTTTTTGGTCCGTTTAGGGGTAAAATCTCCGCACCTGGCGCCCTGAACTCGCGGCTCCTCCGGCAATGAACTAAAGTAAACAGCTGTACAGCTGATGTCTCTTTTAAGAACACGCAGGATCGTCAACTGGACATCAGTTGTCTCTTGCTTCAGGTTTTAGTAAGTAGGCAGATCAAAATCAGGAAACTGAGTGGACTGGGATTAGGGAGTGACTTGTACTACGAGAGTAAAAGAGTAACTAAGTTCATTGGCACAGCTTGAACATCTCAGCCTGAATGTGGTTTTCATTATTTCCTTCCCTCTAGTGGCATAAGTGATCACTTCCCCTGGAAAAGCATATACACGTGAACTATTATTATTATTTTTATTATTATTAATAAGGGGGCCTGGAGCGCATCCCAGGAAACTTAGGGTACGAGTCGGGGTATACACCCTTGACAGGTGCCAATCCATCGCATGGCACGCACATGCTCATTCACACACTAGGGCGGGGGGGAGTGGGGGGGGGGGGTGTTCTGTCGATTTTTGCTGCCGTGTCGAAAAATGCTACCGTAGCACAAATCGATAGCAGAGCCTATCGATTTACGCTACCGCATCACTACAACTACACTGTGGACGTTAAATGTTATTAGAAGAGTTGTTTGTATTTATTAGCATTATCATAAATTTAATCAAAAACGCATGTCATCACGTGCGTAAGCATTTATGTATGAACTACTCTGTGCACTGAATAGTCCTGCACACACACACACACACACACACATATGATAACCACAAGATATTCAAGTATACAAAAAGATGTAAATGTAGGTGTTTAAATTTGAGACACTGAACCAGTTTCAAGTTACAAAGTTTTTATTTTCCTCAACCTTAATGCTCATTCATGACAACTTATGCAGAAACTCAAATGTTTCGGTCAAATTAAGCAAAGGAAAACAGTTTAAACCCACCACCTACCGAAGTCTCAGCACCAAGATAGTATGGATTTATGGAAAGTGTGCAAACGTGTGGGACTGCGCATGCGCAGAACCGGTAGTTAGCAAAACTCGATGGGTAGCATTTTCCGATTGAACACCGGGTCTATGGGGGGGATGGGGGGGGGGGGCAGCGCCCCCTCAAATAAATGTCTTTCCCCCCTCAAATAAAAAATTTGAAATGTTGAGAAAGCACATGTTAATATACTCACAAAATACATTTATAACAAGTTGATAAAATGACCTGCGCATAAAAAGGGACACTACACAATATGGTATTAGATTTCACAGGCTGCAGCACGCGCCAACCCCCACACGTCGCATGATCTGACCGCGCACATCCCCCCCCCCTCCCCTCCCCTCCCCGCCCCCGTCGCATGATCTGACCGCGCGCACACCCGAAAAAAAAAATTTCACCATAAGAACGCAGCACTTTAGTTTACTTTTAGAGCCCTCTGCTGCAATTTTGGTGAACTGCAACTGCTATAAATTAAAAAAAATTTTCAATTCAATTCAATTTTATTTGTATAGCGCTTTTAACAATTGACATTGTCTCAAAACAGCTTTACACAATCAAAAGAATTATTTAAGTTGTATGGAATGTGAATGTGTATGAATCAAAATGGTCAGATAGTCCCGGGTGAGCAAGCCGAAATTCATAACAGTGAACAAACTTCTCAACTTACCCCTGAACCAACATATGCCTGTCTTATGAAAATCAAGAGTTTCCGTGCCACCCAAGTCCTAGCTGGGGTGAAGCTAATTTCTGTATTAATGTAAATACAATGTAAAAATTAATTAATTAATTTAAAAAGTGGCGGCGCGGTGGTGTAGTGGTTAGCACTGTCGCCTTGCACCTCCAGGGTCTGGGTTCGATTCCCGTCTCTGTGTGCATGGAGTTTGCATGTTCTCCCTGTGCTTGGTGGGTTTCCTCCGGGTACGCCGGTTTCCTCCCACAGTCCAAAGATATGCAGGTTAGGCTAATTGGCGTTCCTAAATTGCCCGTGGTGTGTGAGTGTGTGTATGTGTGTGTGTATGTGTGTGTGTGCCCTGCGATGGATTGGCACCCTGTCCAGGGTGTACCCCGCCTAGTGCCCGAAGTCTCCTGGGATAGGCTCCAGGTCCCCCTGAACACAGGATTAAGCGGTATAGAAAATGAATGAATGAATGAATGAATTTAAAAAGTGAAATCCAAAATGCAAAAGAATATTGAAGTAATTAAAAAAGATCCTTAAACAAGAACCTTAAATTAAGCTGAGATTTCTGTGTCTTCCATTAGTTTTAGTGCCCCCTAACATTAAATACCAAATACAAGGAGTGTTCGAGTCAAACAGGGACTGGCGAAAAAATTGTGGATGAAGGTGTAAAACTGATTGAAATTGATTAGCAGATTTTATGCACAGTAATAAAGTAATACAGTCGTACAGTAATACAACTCTAAGCCACAGTGGAATATTTGAATAGACCAACTGTTTTAAAGAAGGTCTTATGTATTTAAATCATAAGGTTGAGATAGCTCAGGGCCCACTGCAATCGTTCTTGGGAACATTAAGTCAGTGGAATGCCTGATCCTTGGAAATTGATAGATAACTTGCCGCCAACTTGTGGAAATGACACGTCTGTAAACATAATTAGGCAAATCTATGCATAATGCTAGATGTGTTAAGACAAGTTCATCACGACTAGGGGAGATGATGCTATGTGGGCTTACAAAAAATAGCTCATTTCAGATAGCCCTTTATTGCTGTGAAATTACTTTTTTGCCAAAGCAATTATAGCAGATTGAGTACATTATGAATAACATCAATTCGCATTTATGTATAACTATATATAAAATTATAAACATATTTACATATGACTCTCTGTTCTGTTCTGTGATTTACTTGCTTTCTCACACTCACTTTGTTTAAGAAAAAAAAACTGAATTTGAACTGAAATTCAAAATCACTGAAATTACTGAAATTAGCTTTGATCATCATGTGTTTGAAACATTCAATGTGTCCTGTAGATCAGGGGGTTCTCCAGGACCAGGGTTGCGAAACTCTGATGTACAGGATGTTTTGTAAAGCAAGAAGGGAAAATTGTTAGAAGTCTAAGTGTAAGTATACCTAGATCTGTCTGCGGATTCCACATCTGTCTGCAGGAATTGTCATTCATCAACACTATTTGCACATTACAGGAACTCGGCTGGGAGTTATTGCTACATCCCCTGTACAGTCGTTTCCACATTTTCGGACCATTAATGAAGTTCCTGGAAGGCCAGTGTTTCAGTTGCGAATCAAGCAGTCCAATCATGGCTCTGCTGTACTGAGAAAATGTTCAACCTTGATGGTATCCAATTTTATTAGTGTGTTCCTTTATTCTGCACAATCAAAAGTCCCACTTGAACCCCGCTCATATTTCTAACCCAACAGTAAACCACACCTAAAATATAATAATAATAATAATAATGTTTGCATCCTCAGTTATTTCTGAGCAAAAGAAAATGGACAGGGCATCACATGTGATCCTTGGTCAGTCAGGTAATAAGTAGGAACTGACATGTCTTATCATAATATCTATATTAGCATTATTTAACCATTATCATTAGTTGTTTATAACAAATTATTAGTTGTTAATAATGGAAAACATTTAACACATTTAATATATTGGAGTTAAAAATAGTATGAATGAATGTTTTACAGCATTTTTACAGTTTTACAGCAGCTTGCATAACTTTTCACTCCCTTGAACGTCTACATTTTGTCATGTTACAACCTGGAAGTGAGATTTGTTGTTTTTAACCAGTCAGTTTACTCAATTTAGCTAAGAATGTTCAAGTCTGTTCAAGTGTTTTTATTGTTGTGATATGTTTATTAAAAAATTATGTATATTTTAAGAAATGTATAGTGTATGGGATATATGTACGTATGGGTTATGTGTCTATCAGCTTTGCACATCTGAACCCTAATATTATTTGTCCATTCTTCTTAGGAAAAAAATGTCCAACACTATCAGGTGAGTCCTGGCACAGACTCACAATCAGATTGCAATCTTGGCTTTGATCAGGCTTTCGATCGCAGTCAGGTTATTGGTTCTTGGTTTTAAATCACTCCATTGCAGCTTTGGCAATACAGTTAGGGTCAAACATTTGTAAGGTGAACATGTGCATCAGTGTTTTGTTATGTGCAGCTTGGATCAGGTTGTCTTCTAGGATTTCCAGCTACATTTTACAGCAACACACTTTCTTAACCCTCACCACTTTCCCAGCCCTTGCTAATGGAATGATTTTCCACAGCATTATGCTGCCACCACCATGCTTCACTGTCAGGATTGTCTTCTCATGGTGATGAGGGTGTTGTTGTTGTTGTTTTGTTTTTTTTAATCGAACAAAGTGCTTTGTGACAAAGCTGAAAAGGTTTCTCAGATGTGTGCTGAGTTTTGAACTAGAGATTTCATATGGATTTTTGTTTTCCAATAATTCCTTTCTTCTTGGCCCTCAGTAAAGCAAAAAAGCCTGGCTTTGTTGAGTGCTTGGGATACGACTCTCCTGTGAACAGCTGTGGATCTCTCAAGCTTTGTCAAAGTATTGTCAAACAATTTGTTAAATTTTTTATTTTTTTTTGCAACTCCCCCCCCCCCCCATTTATATAAAGGCCATGCAGTTCCAGGCTGTAACACAAAATAGTAGGAAATATTCAAGAAGGTGAATACTTATCTAAGGCACTGAAAAATGTAGTTAAAGTAAAAAGAAAGTGAGAAGAATATGAGAAACAACTGTTTAAAATATCTATTATAAGTTCAAACATGTTTTCACTCCATGGCCTTTTGAACCACTTAAAATACCTTATCACAGTGTCTAGCTCAGGGCTATCATAGACAAAACCCAAAGCCCACTGGTGACTTTTAGGCTATCTTTAGAGGTCTATCAGCATCCTCTAACTACAGATTGACAGGACAAGTGTGGTCATGAAGGAGGGTCTGGATCCACACCATACTCCCCAACACGCCACACTCTAACACAGCATTCCAGAGAAGAGAGAGCGAGAGAGAGAGAGAGAGAGAGAGCGAGAGAGAGCAGTCATGGAAATCCTTCATTACCCCCACCTGCTCCATTAACCCCCTCTCATTCTGCCTTCTCACACTGATAGTGAACTGAACCAGCACATCACACAGGGCCACTGATTACGGCCTTGGGTACTGAGATGGCAAGAGAAGGCTGAGCGAGATTTAGAGAGGTGTGTATTCAGACAAAAACCGGCAAAATGGTAGCAGAAGAAGTTGTGGTCACCCTCTCAGGTGGAGCTCCTTGGGGCTTTCGACTTCAAGGAGGAACCGAGCAGAAGCAACCACTTCAAGTGTCGAAGGTAAGAGGCCATAAAATATTACTGATTTCCTTTTTCACTACTGTAAAAGTATTTACAGTTATAATGCATGCAGATCTTGTTTCAGCCTGCTAAATTTGGTTTTCAGTGTGTGTGTGAGAGATAGTGAGTCATACCAGTGAGGCCCACACCATTCATATGAATCTATAAAGCTAACAGGTGTAATCGTCAAACAAATGCTATTTGTGTTACATTTAAGGATGAATTTATGAGTTGATCCATCAGTGTTCTATATATTCCTGGGATTTTGCTGAACCTAAAGAACACAGCGATTAGTACAGTAGATGAGATCTAATAATGATGAGTTTTTAAAGATAAAATGAAAGACTGTCATAGGCTATTATTATACCCAACATTATAATTATTATAGAACCATAGAAGAACCACAGAGTTGGACAGTCATGTAATGTACATATGATATATCATCTATGATAACAGATTAATTTACAAATGAAGGACATTATGTTTGCTGGGGTCAGAGAGTTTGTGTGCACCAGATAAACCGGGCACTTTACCGCATATCTTTTTGCTCTTATCACATTGTCAGCGTTTTATTCGGCGTTCCCTGAAACCCAAACCATTCCAATGGCTTGTCTAAATGCGGATGTTATCTCAGGACTGAGTAAAATTACAGCCTCTGGTTTATATTTGTGTTTGTATATTTATACACCATGGTACATCTGCTAAAGGATGGCTTAGATGATGTGTGGTACATTTTCCCTGATCTAGGAGCTATTTTAGAGTGGTGAGCCATAGCTGGGTATATTGAGGTCTGCACTTGTATGTTAATAAATGGTAATGTGCACTTGTGCTCCAATGATCCCAGTTTCAAGACAAAAAAGTGAAGAACCTCGTCCCACCCTGATTCTGTTCTTTGTCTCCTCTGTTAGAAACAAGGTCACCTCAGTTGCGTTTCATCAATCCAGTACTGTTCCTAAATGAAATATTCAGCTCCTCCAGCTGTTCTGATTGGTTGTTTTAACACGGGCATGTGCAACAACCTTCATAGCATTTAAAGAAGCAACAATATTTAGTCTTGTTTAGATGTGTGCCAATGAGTCAAAGACAGAGTAAATTCCTCCGAAGTCTTTGCTGATTTGATGTTCGTTCCAGGTCTCAACTCAAACCACAAGCTGTTGTAGTCGATTGACAACTGCCTTCTGACAAAATGCTGAGGACTTTATTTAGGTCCTATGGGGAACACATGGTAAATTCATGACATGCTCTATGTAGAGACGGAACAGCTGCCCTGGCACTAGGTGTCTGTGTTGTTCATTTAATCTACATTCATTGCTCATTAGGTAAAACTGAGCATCAAGCCAAGGTGAATCATGATTAAGGGTTTTGCTTCCAATCACAAGTGCGTGTTTAACTGTAATATTAAAGACTTCGTTTAAGATGTTAGATGCAAATTGAATCTGATTCTACAGTGGGCATCTTTGACAATCAAAAAAGGCCACGCAATATGTATATTTACATTTAAAAAATCTAAATCATAGTAAAATCTGAATGAAAACACATTATGTAAACACCTTAGTCAGAACAGTCTGAATGGAGGTGGGTGTAAACCTTTGATAATCCATTCAAAAGATAAATATTAACCATAAAAACTGCTTAATTCGATCATTTCTCCTGTTGGAATATATATATATTGGGTTGGACTATTTATTTCACCCGCATGGTCTCCTGGCTGAGGAAGGATCACTGATTGGCTTACATTTCACATGTAGTAAAGCATCTAACCAATCATAGATGAGTTTAAATTCTTGTAACCAATCCTAATGCTGAAGGTGGGATTCACTGAAAAGCCTAACCTAACCTCAAATTTAGAGAATGAATTCTTCTCATAATCCTTTTTATTCTTCTTCTTATTATTTTCTCAGCAGATTAAACACTTCACAGTGGATAGAACCATTTGCATACAGTATGCAAGAATGTCCTATTATGATGAAATAATTTGAGTGCATAATCACACATCTTGTCAAAATTGGCATCCATGTAAACTGTTATGTTAGAAAATTATATTTGTTTGAGCAACATCTAGAAATACTTCAGTACTAAAAATAGGGTCTTATTTATAGATGATCAACCACACGGCTGCACTTTGTAAAAGAAAATCCTTCCTGTATGAAGCAGATACTAATATGAGGGCTGGTGGATAGTGATGGCATGTGCTGGTGAAGTGGGTGATAGAATACCATGCTCCTATCTGACAGATGGATTCTAACACATCATGACAAAAGGGAAAACAGAGTCCAGAGCCGGCTGTAATCTTTATGTCCTTGACTTCAGGACAGCTTGTTTGGTGTTACAGAATTAACCATTTAACCTCATCTGAAAGAATGTTTTTTTGGGGGGGAAAAAAATCTCATTTCATTTGTGTTAGAATAATCTAAACTGGAATAATGCAACCGTGGGGGGGGGGGGGGGGGGCGCAATCCAGTGTCTTCTTGTGCCAGTCCCAAGTCTGGATAAATGCAGAGGGTTGTGACAGGAAGGGCATCCGACGTCCGAACAGCCGAAAGACAAAGAAGAAGAAGAATAATCTAAATATAAAGGATGTTTTAGGCATGTCTGATATTTATTCAAATTTGGATTGAAGACTTATTAAAAATTATTTTTAAATATACTTAAAAAAAATTAATCTTACGAACCACCAGCAATGACATATTGGCACTGAAATAAGTAAGTCTAAAACTGTAGCCAACTGAAACCAAGATTGATGTCATTTCATCTATATAATATACTGTGCACTATATTAGAAGCATTAACTAGTGCTGATTTATGTAGTCACACATTTTACATAGAGCAGAAAGTCTGAAAAAGGAACGAAAGAACTATGTCAAAGTAGTTCTCTGTAGTTAAGAACTATTCTGTAGTAAATAAGCAGAGGCCAGCAGATAACAGCTAACTGAACACAGAATAGGTTAAAAAAAAGCATATATATATATATATATATATATATATATATATATATATATATATATATATATATATATATGTTTTTTTTTTTTTGGCATTTGGGTTTTCGGGTAACATGTAAATTTCACCACTACTGGAATGAGGGAATGACAGCGAAAAAATTTTTTACTTTAGCTTTAGAAAATTTGCTTTTTTTTGTCATAGAAACAACTGAAAACGACCATGAAAACCAATGATCATTTGTATCTGTGCTTTATTATGTTTGTATAGTTGGATAAAACTATTCAGTTCATCATATTGCCTGAAAAAAATATGTCACTCCATACTGTACAACTCTGTGCCCTTTTTTTTTTTAATAAAAAATAAATAAATAAATAAACAGCAAAATAAAAAAGGCCAAAATGTTCTGAGTTTTAAGGGCTACAGCTACAGATACTGAAACAGCGCATTTGGAAATGGGGTGAAACGGAAAGTAAATCAAGCATTTCGGTTGGAACACTAAAATACACTGTTTGAAGACCTCTCATGCAAAACTTGTCTAAAAAGAAGTATAATATGTGACCTTTAAACATACATTTTTCTATTATTATACAGCCTATACATCTGATAGCTGACAATAGCGTTAGCATCAACTTGCTGTAATTATTTTATGGTATGCCTGAATTGATTCCATCTCCTCTAAGTCCCCTGTTGATTGACAGGAGTCCAATGACGGGTTTACAGGTATCAGATGTGGCAATTACGTGATAAATGCCACTCATTTATTTTGATTCTAGTGTATCCACACAGAGAGTTTCTAATTATAGCTTTTAAAGTGAATGTCATATGGTGCTACAGGGAAGAAAACAGCTGAACATATGGTCCTTGACTTGCATATCTTTTGTGATATATTATAGTAATATATTAAAAGTAAATTTTATTTATTTGTTTTTAAAATTCAATACAATACCATTTTTATTTGTATAGTGCAAAGCAGCTTTACACAATCAAAAATAATTCTTTAAGTTTGTATGAAATGTGAATGTGTATTAACTAAAATGATAAGACTGTCCCTGATGAGCCAGTCAAGGACGATGTTCAGTATAACTGATGTGATTAAATGACTTCCTGAGGAAAGCTAAACGACATGAGTGTGGACTTTCTGATTTGTGTAATTTGTGTTGACATTGTCTCCCCCTGCTGGTGTAGGTGAGGAAGCGCAGCAAGGCTTGCCGGGCAGGTCTACGTGAAGCCGATGAATTGGTGTCGATTAACGATGTGTTTTGTGATGAGCTGTCTCACGCTGAGGCCATGAATTTGATCGACAGTGGCCGGGGATCCCTTCATTTACGGATTAAAAGGTATAAGTATGTCTGCAGCGCAATGATAAGGCCTCATGTGACGTCACTGCCAGGGAAAAGATACCAGACTGTACTGTATGCTCCAGCCTTTGTGATCAGGCCAGTGCCTTCTAAAACTGTGTAGTATAAAGAAAGAAATGAAAAAATAACGATGTTTGAATACTTAAGACTAGCTATTTCTAAACTTTCCACCGACAAAGTTTTTTTTACCACCGCAGTAATATCGCCCCCTGGTGACTATTTTGTATAATTGCATTTTGTAATCATGTATCAGGTTTTTAAATCTGAAATGGAGACGGGTGTAGAAAGAGAGAGAGAGAGAGAGAGAGAGAGAGAGTATTTTACTATGACTTACAGACTACTGTGAGCTAATACAAACTTAGTATATTTGACACTTAAGTAAATTTGTAGGAAAGTACTTTATATACTACTAACCAAACTGTAAATGTATGCCTTCTCATTTTGATTAAGTAATATTTTATCTAGGGTATCTCTACTTGTATTTGTGTATTTTGCCCAACACTGATTTTAGGAAACAGGAACATTGCTCTAGATCAGCCATTCCCAGGCTTAAGAAGTCTCGTGTCCAACCCAAATCATATTCGATATATATGCACATTATATATATATATATATATATATATATATATATATATATATATATATATATATATATATAGTTTTTTTTTCTCAGAAGTAAACAAGCCCAAAAATTTTTTTTTCAAATTAAAATTTTTATTTGTCATATACACAGTCATACACAGTACGATATGCAAGAGGGCACTGGTAGCTCAGTGGTAGGTGTTTCGCCTACCATGCGGAAGGCCCGGGTTCGATTCCCAGCCAGTGCACAAACCCCAGCCACTGGATGCAGTGCCGGTCCCAAGCCCGAATAAAATGGGAGGGTTGTGTCAGGAAGGGCATCCGGCGTAAAACCTGTGCCAAGTTGTAGGATGTTCCACTGTGGCGACCCCTTGTCGGGAGCAGCCGAAAGACCAACAACAACAACACAGTACGATATGCAGTCAAATGCTTATACGACCGCCAGTGACCTTAAAAAATAAAAGCTTATAGATAAGAAATAAATATGAATAAAAAGAAATAGTACGTAGAAATGTAACTAGGATAAACATAGAAATATACTGTACAAATAAGAACACCCTCTTGCTAGTCAGAGCAATCTTAAAAAAAAAAAAAAAAACCCTACCTTTCTTTCTTTAAAAGACATATCTGTGTCTAGATATCTAGGCGGTAAGTTGTTTGAGAATATAGTAAATTATCCATAATAAATAATGGAGACGTACTGTAACAGATATCTTTAAATGTTGTTTGCACTGTTTACTACTGATGATGGTTCTGATTTTTCCACAACTCAGTGAACCCTTTTTTTTGACAGTAAAAGAGAAGCAAATCTTTCATGATATAAATTCCCACGCAACAAGTAAGCTCAGTGTATTTTTCTTAAATTGAGGTTTTTCCCAATTTACAGAGTGAGAAGATTTGAGAGTTTCCATTTGAAATACATGTACCATTACACACCCACAGTTTAATAATTTTTACGTCACAAGAAGGGCTACGTTAGCCGTAAAAAGGTACCTAACTGTTAACGGCTAAGCCTTTGATACTGTAGTTCTTTAAAAGGGCAAGGTTAGGAGGCAGCAGTTAGCAGCTAACAACTAATTGCTAAATGTTTTGCTCTTGGTTGTGTTTAAATTTTTGTATAATTAAAAATGAGGATGACGTAGTGAATTAATGCTATATTGACCTTGTTTTTGATTGTCAAAAATGCAATTGGGAAAATTCTGAAAACATTATGAGGTTCCAAGCATTTCCAGAACTTACACTCTGATTAGCTAGGAGATATTCACTTAGTCAGGATTAGTTATTATTTTCTTACATTTCTTGGTTCCGTAATTAAAAGACGATAGATCAATACCCAAAATCATGGTTGAATTTATAGAGTCAATTATTTTCTTTGTGGTATTTTAAATACTGTATGTTGGTTAGATGATCATAATTCTACTGTATTTGTGTAAGGCATTTTTTTTTACATTATTTATCCATTATTAATATGCAGTGGTACAATTTAAGTGTTTTAAATAAACCATTATGTAATCTTCTCTTTTCCATTTTAGGGCCCCTGTGGGATTTCCCTCAGTAGTCCTACTGGATCGAGCCCCTTCTCCTCGCATCGATAAAGAATACCGTGCGGCACTGAGAGCTTTCTCTCTTCCAGTGTCCTCGAAAGTGTCTTCTGTCGATAGAGGATCATTAATGTCACCCACCAATGGCCCAGAACGGCTGAGATCCCCTCCTGATAGTGAAGCGTATTATGGTGAGACAGACAGTGATGCAGATGTTGCAACTCAGGACAGACATCGCAAGCAGAAACGCCGCAGTCCCAATAGCTCCCCAGCCAAAGTCTTTGGGTGGAGCTCACCCCTTCATGATGACACCTCTGAGATGAGTGGCAATGAGAGTACATCTGATATGTCTGCATACTCCCAGATTGAATGCTGGACCATCCCTAATGGCAAACATGAGGGGAATGGACTTTCACTGCAGAAGAATTTACCTGGAGTGGCACGAAGAGAGGTGGTGTACCAGCCAAATGGGGATGAGTGGTCTCTTCAGGCAGAGCGCTCTTCCGAGAACTCTGATCAAAGCCCACCAGGTGCTATAGAAGTGGATAGCGGATTCCAGGAACCCCCTATGATTCCACTTGTGTCCCCAATGCGGGCTAAAGAGGCACTCATGCGCACATCCTGCACACAACTGGTGCCAATGGTGGGTCCAGTAGATAACCCAGTAGATGAAGAGCTCACAATGACTTATATGGATAAAGCCAAGGAAGCTAGTAAGTACCAAAACCCACAGTATAATATTTATACACATGCTGTACATAAACACATTACATAGATATTGAGTATATCTATCCTTAAATGCCGGTTATGTACACTTTTCTTTCCACAACCTTCAGCATCTAAAAGGTAAATTCCACATGTCTCTCTACACTTTTGTATACTGAAAGCTAACTTGTGAAAAAATGATCTATGTCAATAAATAAATAGTCACTAGACTAGGTCTAGTGACTAGACAAGGGTACACGTAGTTTGATATTTGCATTGTGAATGAATATATTTTTTCCTGTACATATGGCCACATTTACTGGTGAAACATAGTGTACCAGACTCTTCAGTATAAACTAGTTGTCTGACTTTCAAAACTACTGTACCAAAAATCCTTTTTTACACTTTTCGACATATCTAAATAGAGCTGACAGTTGCTTTTTCCCTCTGGGGCATTGGTTCTCAACCCTGGTCTTGAAGGACCCATTTTCTTGCACATTTTAGTGTTTCCTCACCCTCCAGTAAATATTATTTAACTAATCAGCTAAATGACAACCTTTTCAAAGTTGATGTGGGTCTAGTAGAGCGGGGATCCGGATCAGGGTTGAGAAGCACCGGCCTTTGGTCTTTTCCTGTCTTACCTCATAAACTGTAATTAGAAACAAGCAGTCTTCATGTTGCCCCCCTGTGGACACTTATTAGAGGCCGAGTATAATTTTGCAGTACAGCAATGAATTTCAGACTCATTCAAAAGCATTTATCTCTAGAAACACATTGTTTTCAGGTGTTAGAATACTACATTTGTGCCTACATGTTTGTCATTACTAATGTGTTTAAATACAGTAAATACACTTTAAATACAGTAAGTACACTATGTGGCAGTGGGGGTTCCTCCATAACCCTATTGAATTAGCTTCATGATTCAGGCAGCCAGGGTGCGGGTGGGGGTGGGGGTTGGCTGGATGTGAGGAAGAACCTGAGGCTATATTTTCCATCTGACTCAGTCTTATAATGCAAGTACTTCTGTTGCATGCCTAGAATGGCATGTCCAGTTGGTGTTCCGTGTCAGTTGCACGTTTTAGGAGCTTCGCCACGGTCAATGATGTTGATTCATATGTTGTTCTGTTTTGGAACAACTTTAAATTTTAATTACATATTATCTACTTATATCTATTTATGGTTCCAACATTTTGTCATTTCCTTCATTGGGCAATTTTTTTAAGTAAAATCTGTGCCTGAGGTATTTTTAGATCACTGTGTAAGCAGATGACCTAAAGGTAGACACCAACAGGTGGAATACGTCTCCGGAATAGATTCACTGAGTAGATTTTGTTTTTTGAATTTAAGGAAAGGTTATGCTTTCATGCAGTCACAGTGTGATTGGATGTCACCATGTTTCTTTTTCTTTTTGTTATTTTTTCCGTTTCTTCTTAATCAACTCATGCTACAATTCTTATGAAGTTTTTCGCTATTTAAAAAAAAAAGATTTTCAACTATCAGCTATAGCTCTATAGCTCCATTGAGGCATGGTCCCCACTAAACCACTGAAAGTGTACTGTGGTTTCTGGTACCAATACAAGTAGTCCTCTACTTACAGTATGAACAAGTTTCGTTCCGGGAGCACATTCGTGAGACGGATTTGTTCTTAAGTCCGACAAAGTCAGTCTTTGACACGAATATATAATATGAAGCGTACCAATCCACTCGACTAAATCTCACACACACACACAAAATCACAAAAGTGTTGCCTCCATGCTCTTAAAATCAGAGCTGTTTTCCACTGTTTCGGACTGTGAACACTGTTTTGTAGAGGATTTTCTTAAATTACGATTATTAACCATTGGGACAGCCTTACAGCCATTTTCTATCATCGTGACTGATTAATTGAAACCGGTGAGGTGGACTCATATTCTTTTAGCTGATTCCATGATTTGTTTACATATACAACTGTTTATAGAACCATGGTCTGTTTGTATCCAAATACTCCAGGCCACCGCCATTATTGTTTATTGTAGCCATGATGGGGTGTAACAACATCTAGTCTGCAATAATGTTTAAGTAGGTGGTAGGTGTCAAAGTTACATCCACATGAATCCAAGATTCTCAAGAGACCATTGTCTAGAGCAGCAATGCCTGAGCCAGCTTGCCTTCTTCACAAGATTGAAAAGAAAACATGATTTATCAGACTAGATTAGCATTTTCCATTGCTGTATCATCCAGTCCTGATACTCAAGTGCCCAATGTAGTGATGTACTACATTAACATCACTGCGTTTGGCAGACGCCCTCATCCAGAGCAACATGCATTTGGATTTTCTCATTTATTTAACTAAACAGTTGACAGTTAAGTGCCTTGTTTAAGAACCCAGAAGTGGCAGCTTGACGGTGCCAGGATCTGAACTTATGACCTTCCAATCAGACAATGTCTTACATACTGACTCCTGCTCCAGGCACCAACCACTGCATACAAGGACCACTCTGTTATCCTGTTTTGGGGATACTCTGCCCCAGTTGTCTATCCATCGCAATTTTGCCCTTGTCAAAGTCAATAAGATCCTGGGCACTGGTGGCTCAGTGGTAGGTGTTTCGCCTGCCATGCGAAAGGCCCGGGTTCGATTCCCAGCCAGTGCCCGAACCCCCCAGCCGCTGGATGCATTGCCGGTCCCAAGCCCGGATAAAATGGGAGGGTTGCGTCAGGAAGGGCATCCGGCGTAAAACCTGTGCCAAGTTGTTGTGCGGACTGGATATTCCGCTGTGGCGACCCCTTGCCGGGAGCAGCCGAAAGACCAACAACAACAAAGTCAATAAGATTCTAATGCTTCCCAATTTGTCCTGTTTCCAAAACACCAACTTCGGGAACTGATTATTCACTTGGTGCCAAATATACTCAGCAAAAAAAGGAAACGTCCTCTCACTTTCAACTGTTTTTACTTTCAGTAAACTTAATGTGTAAATATTTGTATGAACACTAAAAGAGTCGACACCATAAGACATAAAGTAAAAATGCTTCACAATGTGTCCCTGAATGAAGGGAGGCTCAAAATCAGTCAGTACCAGTCAGTATCTGATGGCTACCAGCTGCTTGAAGTACTGCAGTGCATCTCCTCCTCATGGACTGGACCAGATTTGTCAGTTCTTGCTGTGAGATGGAGGGATTGTGTGTTCCTGGTGTGACCCGGGCAGTTGTTGTGGCCATCCTGTACCTGTCACGCAGGTGTGATATTCGGATGTACCCATCCTGTGCAGGTGTTGTTACACGTGGTCTTCCACTGCGAGGATGATCAGCTGTCCTTCCTGTCTCCCTGTAGCGCCGTCTTAGGCGTCTCACAGTGCGGACATGGCGATTTATTGCCCTATAGCCACATCAGCAGTCCTCATGCCCCCCTGCAGCATGCCTAATGCACGTTCACGCAGATGAGCAGGGACCCTGGGCATCTTTCTTTGGGTGTTTTTCACAGTCGGTAGACAAGTCTCTTTAGAGTTCTGCGTTTTTACAACTGTGACCTTAAATGCCTACTTTCTGTAAGCTGTTAAGGTCTTAACGACCATTCCACAGGTGCATGTTAATTAATTGATTATGGTTAATTGAACATGCATGGAAAACATTGTTTAAACCCTTTACAATGAAGATCTGTAAAGTTAATTGGATTTTTACAACATTATTGTTGAAATACACAGTCCTGAAAAAGGGGCGTTTCTTTTTTTGCTGAGTGTATATGTCACTCCTTAACAGCTGCCACTGTAAAAAGCTAGAAGTAAATAATGCAGATATATTTGACCATTTAAGATCAGCAACATTAGTGGAATTTGTTGGGGTAGTTGGTACAATGAAATATAGTGTCGTAAATGAAGATGTAGATCATTCGAAGCATTATTATTATTAGACTAAACCATCTGAGAATAACAAAAGGGACCAAATGCTGTTGAAAAGAGATCATGTTAAGTCTTCTGTTTTCAAAGACATCCTTCACTTGTTGCTAGACTCATATTGATTTACAAGGCCTGGGACAGGGTGGGTGAAACTGTGCATAGCAGTATGGTATCATGTGTCAACACAGGCACCAATGACGACAGTAATGAATGACGATGGCAATCATGAGCAGTTTGTTCTTCACAACACTGCAAATCAAACAATGCTTAAAGCCAGTGCAGTCATGGCAGACAGTACCCTGTGGTCTGCCCGGACAGGTGGGCAGGGTTCATCAGCACTACTCACCGACTGAAATAGTTCCAGTGACATAATAGGGTTTCATTGGGCCTGCAGTAGGATCTTGTGGGCTCTTTAAAAGGTCGTACCACAGACTTTAGGCAGAAGGATTCAGGGGTGATGTGGACAGAGTCTCCATGGATTGCTGGCTGATCACTACTAGCATGTGAGTGTGTCTGTCCTTCCATTAAAAACTGGTGTTGGGAAGGTAGGAGAACAAACACATCATGAAGAACCGCACATCACTTTCCGAGCTTGCGCATGTAGCACCCACTGTCTCCACAGGTAAAACCTGAGCTCTTTAATAAATTTGAGTATCCTGGTACTGTATACTTTAGGATAGGGACCTATTTTTTTAAGTTTGAGAAAAGTTTTTGGATCGGATTTAAATGAACAGCAATTTTTTTTTTCGTCTACTGAGATTATAGTTACAGAGCTGTTTGGATGATGCATTAGTGTAAATGAATATGAGTTTTTTTTTTTTTTAACAACTGGGATTGTTATACAAATAGAAGTTTTAATGAATTAATCTAGAGGCATTTAAATGTGTATGGTTGTTTTGTTCCATATTTGATAAGTAATGCATTTAATTTTAATACATATTATAATATTCATTTTTTGTTATATTACGTTTATATAAATGAATTAATGTAATGTCCGTCTTACAAAGCATTCTCACATTTTTCTCACGTTGGGGCAGAAGGTATTATATAAAAGTATAATATAAAATATTTTTTGCAAAGCAATTTCTTTTTTATCGATGGAAACATGTTTAGGTTGTGTTGAGTGTGAAGCTTGTCAATTCTTCTCTTTAGAGGTCATGCTCTCCTACTGTTAGAATGTGTTGGGCTATTTGTAGTAAAGAGTGAGCTCATAGATTTATCATAGGCAAATCTCTGCCAGACACGCTTTCAACAACTACCTCACCACATTACAATGTCCTGTTTCTGCTCTTCTTTTAAACTTAATATTTAAATCATTTTCAACAGCACCTTAAACAACTTTAAACATTTTTTGATGTTATGTATACTTTAAATGAATAATAAGTGGGATTTTATCTAGTTATCAGGTCAATGAGAAAACAAATGGACTTTAAGGCATTAATACTACAGTCACTAAACTTGAGCCTCATGCTTAGTATGAAGTTTATCTGTTAAAAAACCCATATATTTACTGTTGAAGTTTCAACAGTAAATATATGGTCTATATTTAAATTCTCAAAAAACTTTTGTTTTTAGGGCTTATTAATTCCTGTGATATTATAGGAAGGCACCCGTCATTTACAAATCTTAGAAGTTATCCCACTTTACATCGCAATATTCAGTGTACATTTAGGCATTTGTCAGACGCTCTTATCCAGAGTGACTTACATTTTTATCTCATTACACATCTGAGCAGTTGAGGGTTAAGGGCCTTGCTCAAGGGCCCAACAGTGGCAACTTGGTGGTTGTGGGATTTGAACCTGGGATCTTCCGAACCGTAATCCAATGCCTTAACCACTGAGCTACCCCTGGCCCTACCCCTGTACACTAGTACACACTAGTGCTAATGATGTATATCAGAACTAAATGTTTAGTTTTTTGCTGCTGTACAACTACAAAATTGAAAAAGGAAAACTGTATTATTATCTATAATAGGTTTTCACTATTTTGGGAACTCTAACTTTCTCATTTCATCCCTAGAACTGCACAGAAGTGAGAGTGTACAGGACAAACAGGTGAAGGAGGCTAGATCTAAGTGTCGCACCATTGCCTCTTTACTGACAGATGCTTGCAACCCTCACTCTAAAGGTGTGCTTATGTTCAAAAAGCGTCGACAGAGGGCCAAAAAATATACACTCACCTGCTTCGGCAGTGTTGACGGTGATAGTTGCAACAACACAGACTGTGAGATGGAGGACGAGAGCTTTTTCCTTGGCAGTGAATCAGAGATTGATGAGGACAGGCTTTCTGCAACACCAGACCCTACATGGGACAGTGGCTACCTGGATGTTTTAGAGAAGAGGACATCGGCATGTGTGTTATCTGATGGAGAGACAGAAGGTAGCCTGGGCTTGAGTGGCACTTCAGGCAAAGGGGCACAGCTCTTTGAGCAGCAGAGGAAGAAAGCAGAGAAACATATAGCAACACCAGTTACTGTTACACCCACTCCGATGCCCCAGCAACAGTCTGAGACCATGCTAACCCACACATCTGTCATGCCAATGACCCCAATGTCCTCCCATCAGGTCAGCATGGTGAATGGAGACCCTGTAGTAGTGAGCAGAACCAGCGTAGTGCTGTCTTCACCAGGCCAGGGTCCAATGCCCAGTTTGTCAGGAGCCTGTCCAGAGCAATCTGATTCTTGCTCTGGAAACTCAGTTCTTAACAGAACTGCAAGGCCTTTTGCCCCAGGCTGTGTAAGCCACAGAGCTGCAACAGCTCCAGTTGTCTTCAAACCCAATACCATCAAAAAGACCCCACTTCAGGCCGAGGCAGTGTCAGTACCAGCTTCTTTCTCTAATATTGGCTCTGAGGGTAAGAGAGCAATTGCCAGTACATCCCTATACATCCCGCCTAGACCATCCACTGTCAACGTCCCCAGTTCTATCTTGTCTCCAGCCTCCTCTGTGGCTTCTGGTCCATTTTCCCCTGCTTCTTCAAATGCAACACCTTTCACACCACAGAGTTCAGGCACATCTGCTAATCACTACCCTACAGCTGCCCCTGCGCCATCATTTAACTTGGCCCCAGCTATGAATTCCCAGTCTTTTTCTTCACCACCAACACAAAATATGTCTTTTAGTCCATCTACTGCTCAGCCTCCTCCACCACCCTCTATGTCATCACAATCATATTTGTCCACTTATACCCCTACTTCATCCCTTTCTCATGCCCCAGCCCCTGCTCCTGTTCAAGTACCTAAACCAGTGACTCAAAGCCAGAATTTACACCCACCACCATCACCACACAAAGTTTCTTTCAACCCATATATTTCAGTTGCAACCACAACATCTGAAACATCAGATTCTCCCATAGTGCACCAATATCCCCTTTCAAATTCAAGCACAGGGATTACTTCACGAGAGCAGCGGATATCTGTACCAGCTGCCCGAACTGGCATCCTACAGGAAGCCCGTCGCCGTGGAACTAAGAAGCCCATGTTCAGTAAGATTGAAGAGAAGAAACCAATGTCCTACAACCCTGAGCTGCTGTCTCTTGTGCAGAACTTGGATGATAGGACACGTCCTGGAGCAGAGCCTGGATTTGAGTCAGGTCCAGAAGAAGATTACCTCAACCTGGGTGCTGAGGCTTGCAACTTCATGCAGACTCAAAGGAGCAAAATTCCTCCATTGGTAGCACCTAAGCCACCAAATAGCACAATTGATATCCCCCAGATGGGAGGAAAAGGAGCAGATCTGTTTGCTCGTCGTCAGAGTCGCATGGATCGCTATGTGGTGGACAAACAACCCAAGTCTCCAGCCAAGCCACGAGAGCCTTCACCCACTCCATCTCTTCCAGCTCACTGGAAATATTCCTCCAATGTTCGTGCCCCTCCACCTATCAGCTACAATCCATTGCTCTCCCCGTCCTGCCCCCCAGTGGCTCAACGTGGTAATAAGGCCAATGAAGCTGCAAGAAGTGGAACAAAAACAAACCCCGGTCAGCACAAACAGGGCATCAAAGCTCTTGATTTCTTGAGCAGACAGCCATATCAACTCAATTCCTCCTTGTTCAGTTATGGTGGGGGGGGACCCCAGACTATCACCACCAATCAACTAGAGCAACAGCAGAAGCCATCAATGTCAAATGGATTTAGCACAACTCTAATCTCACCAAAACAAGTGCCTGTCAAAGCGACACGTGTATATGAGATTAAGCGCTTTTCCACTCCAACCCCAATGTCAGCACCCACATCCCTGAACCCCACTGTGATTGTACCACGCTCTGCTACCACTCTGGCAGAGCCCCTGTGGCGCTCTGACCTTGCTTCACCTCCTCCACTTACTCCACGATCTGCTGCACCCTTCTCCCCACCACCTCCTGCTCCAACCGGAGCCCTGCCAGCTCTCCCCAAACTTACCACTGCCCCTGTAGCTAATGCAATGCCCAACCCAGGATCTTTTCCCACGCAAGCCAATGTACCTTTCCAGGCAGGAAAACAGTTTAAGAGTGCCCCAGACCTGAGTCCCCTTTCTCCAAGTGGTATGCGTTCCGCAGTGTCTGCAAGTAGCCAAAATCTGCAAGTACCTAGACCACGCTTTAGCACCTCTAGTATGGGGCTGCAGCCCAATGTGTGGAGACCAGGCTCCAGGCTCTATTAAGCAACTTTTTAAAAAGTTGTGTACCCCTAACCACACCAGCAATCCGGCCTGAAGCAGATGTATTACACTGCATTTTGTTTGTGATTCATTTACCGGAACATTAGGAACAAGACACTAATTACATGATTTATTTAGAACATGAGTTATTTTTCAAATATTTGTACATCACTTTAAATAGTTACAGCTTTGATCTACAACTGCCCTCTAGTTTCACTTGTTATTATTGCTATGAATGATGGTAATACTGGGATATTTTATCTATGTCTATTTTATTAACTGGATCTATCAAGAAAAGGAACAACCACAGACATTGTTTAAGCAGTCGAAACAAGGCAGCAAGGGAAAAATAAATATTAAAAAGAGGGATGAAACTGTGAAAGATGAAGATGAAAGATGAATATGTTCAGCCGATCTTGGTGACTGTCGTTGACTGACCCAAGGACTCAAGGGTTTGTATACATGTGTCAAGTTTGACACTGGATGTTATAAAGAATGTGGATATACAGTTTTTGAAGCAGTGATGGACAGCAATTCATGATTATCGTGGCATAAGAGATATAGAAATGAATTTTTGAAGGATTCTGTATGGTAACATGATTGACATCCTAACCAGGAGAGATGGTACAAACCAAAGATGTTCATATCTGGATTCAAATCAGTTTGGCTCCTTGATGCATGTGCTCATCTGCGTCTGTTGTTGATTTATCTTGTCGATCGCTTGTTGCTGCCTTCTTCTACAAAATGCAATGCATGTAAATCCACCTGTAGGGAGTTCAGATAATTGCATGACAGCTTGGGGAAAAAATAAACCTGTATAATGTTTAAACAACAAAACTGAATGTTGCATCTTTTTCACATGCATTTGCTTTTTTATTCTTGTTTGCTGTTGTTTTTTGCATTTAAAGCTTCTTGTTCATGTGCAAGCTAGATTTTTTTCATCGTGTAAAAAAAACAAACAAAAAAAAAAAACAATATACACTACCGTTCAAATGTTTTAGATCACTTTCTAATTCCATGATGGGTCCTGATTTTTATTTCTTTCTACATTGTAAAGTTTTGCTGAAGGCGTCCAAAAAATGCATTAATCTCCTTTGAACAGTTGATATTGATTTGTTTCTGCTACTAACTTCTAACTTCTCGTCTGCAGCAGAGGGAGGTTTTGGTCTCGTCCTCCTGGGACGGCCTTCATGAGAGCCAGTTTCATTACGGTGATGACGGATTTTGCAAATGCACTTGACAATACTGTTCTTGCAAGAAATATTACAGAAAGGCCGACTTCTGTGTCTTAAAATAACAACTAACTGTTGTTTTTCTTGTTGTTACGTAATTACCTAATTCCATATGTGTTATTTTATAGTTTTGTTTTAGAATGTATTGAGTAGAATGTAGAAAATAAATCACTCAACAAAAACCAAAAAAAAATTGCAAGTGATCTAAAACTTTTGAACGGTAGTGTATGTAGATACACATTTCTATTGGGTTGGTACCCTTAAGCGTGCATCTTTTTCACCTTTACTTCGTATCTTGGGTTTGGAATAGCATAGATAATTAACCTTTGAATATTTATTATTTTAAAATAAATATTTTAAATGAAAAAATAGTTTAAATCCAGGTACAAGCAGGGTTGAAAGTAGTTTTAGATTCTTGCCAGTACTATGTAGCCAAAAGGAGATGAGAATAAACCATGGAGGCTGTTGATAGTCCTGTAAATCTCCTAAGTTTCTCTTTATGTCTCCTCTCATGCCCCTTTAGAATAGCCTTGGCTAACTATGATTGAATCCCAAATGATGAAAAATCAAAAGCTTGTGTATCATGTAGGGAGTATAATCTCTTGTTTCACACTCCAAGTAGTGCCCCTGATCAGGGGTTAGATAGAGATTTCGGACGCAGCCTCTTGTTAGAGAGTAGTTACCTTTGTAGATTACGTTAGCACTGAACAAAGCAGTGATATAAGTCATGAAGCAGCCAGCACTCTGGTGGAAGCTTGTGCTAATTAGAAGAAATAAAATACTGAAATACAACTTGGATGGTTCAGAGCAATTTGGAATGACTGAGAAGATGTAAATAAGGAATCAAAATGTTGTTTACGATGGCATATTGTTATCAGATGTTTTATCTGCTGAAAGTGTTTCCATGACTGGTTTTGAATGTGGGTTTTGGTAGGCAGCTACTCTTCCTCCTTTCTGATACCACAAACCACCAATGAATCGTACGTACGTACGTAAAGTGGTACGTAATATTGGACTCCACCGGTCTACAAATCAGCTTTAAAGTTATGTTTTAAAATGCTTTTATATTACCATATACAGTAATACATGAATACCCCAGTAGCGTACATTATATGGACACAAATATTTGTCCAAACCTGCAATTACATTGTATCCACATATTCAATATGGAGTTGGTTCCCCTTTTGCAGCTATAACAGCTTCCACTCTTCTTGGAAGGCCGTCCACAAGGTTTTGAAGCGTTTCTGTGGGAATTCATGCCCATTCATTTTGTAGAGCATTTATGATGTTGGACAAGAACGCCTGACTCGCAAATCTCCATTCCCCAAAGGTGCAAAGGTGCTCGATAGGGTTGAGGTCAGGGCTCTGTGCGGGCCAGTCAAGTTCCTCCACAGTGAACTCATCAAACCATGTCTTTAAAGTCCTTGCTTTGTGCATTAGGGCACCGTCATGTTGGAATAGAAAATGGCCTTACCCAAACTGCTGGCACAAAGTTGAAGACACAGCGCTGTCCAAGATACCCTGGTATGCTGAAGCATTAAAAGTTCACTGGGAATAATGGATCTGATTGAAACACCTGAATTCAATAATTAACAGGTTTAGCCAAATACGTTTGTCCATATATGTAGATAATTATGTGGTTGGTACCATTTCTCCTCTCAGGTTTGGTTGTTCTTACTGGCTATATTTTGAGAGTATCAGTAGTAGAAATTCGACTTTTAAAAAAAATAATTTTTTTTCAGTTTGAAGCACACAGACAGTGGTGTGTTCATGCTCACAATCAAAGATAAAATGTTTTAAGATGTTACATTGTCGGTTATGTTAACTGCCTTTAGTTTTCTAAAAATATGCATTATTTAGTTTCCTTTTAAAAAAAAACATTAAATATGAATAAAGAAAAGCAAGAGTAGTAAGAGCTTGTTTAATAGAAAAATGGAAGCAAAATATGGATATTGTAACTACTTTGTTGATTACATGAGGCATTAAGACAATAAAAAAAAATCCAAGGTTTGTCGGTTTAAATTCATTTTCACACCTTCCGTACCATATAAACACAGTCATGTATTGTATTTACAATAAACTCCTATTTACTCTATTTGCTGTTTGCAACTTTACACTTATCTCTATTACTGTATGTTCAGAGAGACTGTGCTTTTTAAAAACTGTAAAGCAGAGTTACTCATTTGTCAGCATTTATTTTAGAAGTAAATCTGAATGCATAAAATACTTAAATATACAATATATTAGAATATACAGTAGCTACTGAACGGGGGACCAGCTGCACTTCATTACCTGAAAAAAATCCATATAATTAATTTAATTGTCATTATATTACAAACATTTTACCATGCTAAAAAACACCACTGTACAGTGGTTGCAAAAGTATTCGGCCCCCTTGAACTTTTCCACATTTTGTCACATTACAGCCACAAACATGAATCAATTTTATTGGAATTCCACGTGAAAGACCAATACAAAGTGATGTACACGTGAGAAGTGGAACGAAAATCATACATGATTCCAAACATTTTTTACAAATAAATAACTGAAAAGTGGGGTGTGTAATTATTCAGCCCCCTTTGGTCTGAGTGCAGTCAGTTGCCCATAGACATTGCCTGATGAGTGCTAATGACTAAATAGAGTGCACCTGTGTGTAATCTAATGTCAGTACAAATACAGCTGCTCTGTGACGGCCTCAGAGGTTGTCTAAGAGAATATTGGGTGCAACAACACCATGAAGTCCAAAGAACACACCAGACAGGTCAGGGATAAAGTTATTGAGAAATTTAAAGCAGGCTTAGGCTACAAAAAGATTTCCAAAGCCTTGAACATCCCACAGAGCACTGTTCAAGCAATCATTCAGAAATGGCACAACTGTTAACCTACCAAGACAAGGCCGTCCACCTAAACTCACAGGCCGAACAAGGAGAGCGCTGATCAGAAATGCAGCCTAGAGGCCCATGGTGACTCTGGACGAGCTGCAGAGTTCTACAGCTCAGGTGGGGGAATCTGTCCATAGGACAACTATTAGTCGTGCACTGCACAAAGTTGGCCTTTATGGAAGAGTGGCAAGAAGAAAGCCATTGTTAACAGAAAATACATAACAAATACATAAAAAATACATAACATAAGAAGTCCCGTTTGCACAGTAAACATGTGGAAGAAGGTGCTCTGGTCAGATGAGACCAAAGTGGAACTTTTTGGCCAAAATGCAAAAGTGTGGCGGAAAACTAACACTGCACATCACTCTGAACACACCATCCCCACTGTCAAATATGGTGGTGGCAGCATCATGCTCTGGGGTGCTTCTCGTCAGCAGGGACAGGGAAGCTGGTCAAAGTTGATGGGAAGATGGATGGAGCCAAATACAAAGCAATCTTGGAAGAAAACCTCTTGGACTCTGCAAAAGACTTGAGACTGGGGCGGAGGTTCACCTTCCAGCAGGACAACGACCCTAAACATAAAGCCAGGGCAACAATGGAATGGTTTAAAACAAAACATATCCATGTGTTAGAATGTCCCAGTCAAAGTCCAGATCTAAATCCAATCAAGAATCTGTGGCAAGATCTGAAAACTGCTGTTCACAAACGCTATCCATCTAATCTGACTGAGCTGGAGCTGTTTTGCAAAGAAGAATGGGCAAAGATTTCAGTCTCTAGATGTGCAGAGCTGGTAGAGACATACCCTAAAAGACTCGCAGTTGTAATTGCAGCAAAAGGTGGTTCTACAAAGTATTGACTCAGGGGGCTGAATAATTACACACACCTCACTTTTCAGTTATTTATTTGTAAAAAAAAATTTGGAATCATGTATGATTTTTGTTCCACTTCTCACGTGTGCACCACTTTGTATTGGTCTTTCACGTGGAATTCCAATAAAATTGATTCATGTTTATGGCTGTAATGTGACAAAATGTGGAAAAGTTCAAGGGGGCCGAATACTTTTGCAAGCCACTGTATCAGTAAAACATTTTAACAATAACTGTATATAAATGAATATACTCATTGTCATCGTCTATACCTCTTCGTTCTGTATACAAAATATCCATTTGAATAATTTCAACAATTAAAGAGAGAGAGAGAGAGAGAGAGAGAGAGAAAGCATTATGTTAAAGTATGCAGAGAGGGAACCCTTACAAAAGAACAGTTTACAGCACATGAAGGATAAAGTGGACGCCATCATAAAAGAAAGAGCAGCCTTCTTGGGAAAAAGTTTAGATTAGCAGGTGAGACCTGATCATCCAAACTAACTTAACTTACTACAATCTACCAGTTTAGCCGGATCAAATTTCTACATATCTTACACAACACATTCTGCTTGTGAACATTGAACCAGTGCTCAGTGCAATGTTGCAGGAAGGATTTCTGATCCAAACAGAGGGGTAATTTAGTTGAAAAGTTCAGGTTCTAACTGAAGAGGGAGGAAGCGAAGCCCTGCAGGTTTAAATGATTTGAGGCCTTCTTTCATTCAGGGCCCCCTTACACTAACACTAATATGATCAATAAACAATAAATACTCTCTCACTCACTTTAATTGAGAAATTTGCTCTTTTCGGCCGCAGAGAGATCCTTTTTCTTTCCCATATTTCTTGAAACCTGTGGCCTGCTTAATAATGTGGAACAACCTTCTTCAGTACTTTTCCATTAATTGGGCTCATCTGGCAAACTAATTATCACACGTGTCTGAGATTCATTTCATTGATCCAACGAGCCCTGAGACACAATACCATCCATGAGTTTAAACATAAACATTTAATGTTTATGACACTTACATCCAATTTGCATAATAATTTGGAACGCAGTGTATAACAGAAATTATTTAAACCTTAAACAGAATATTAAAACAGCTAAAAATGATATTAATATGGTTAACATAACTTTGAATTAGAGCACAATACATAAAATTTTTTACCATGGTATATAGCATGTAATATGTTTGACAGCACCCTGGTACTTATTCGTATACTATATCAGATACCAGCTGATGTTCCTACCATGGAATTTAAGAAAGTGGATAAATATGCTATCGTTTACAATAATACAATTTCTTATGGGATAAACACAGTACAGTAGAGTTAAATGTAACAGAATGAAATTGAGCGTTTTGTCCATATACACTGTAAAAAGTGGGACTGGGATTAATTAACAATTGTTACTAATATTAATTTAACAAGTACATAATAAAATTTACTTACTGCATTCTGGAGTCAAATTAAGCTGATTTAAACAAATGCTGATTATTTATTAATTCCATTTCAAGTTAATTTTTCAGTTTAAAATCAGCGAGGAAAAAATGGGGAAAGTTTAATAAAATTTTTCTGGCCGTGTCAAAATAAAAAAAAAAATGGAAATTTTACTCATTTAGAGAGACTAGGTTCTACTGTCATGCAATTTCCGCCCAAGTTTTTACATCCAGACAATTTGCCACATGCTGCAGGATCTGCATTTTTCTTAATGTGAGATTTGTTTAGTTAGTAATATGAATGTACAAATAATTTTGTAGCAGTTAATATATTTTTTTTTACAGACAGCTGTGAAATATACAAATTGCATTGTGTGGTTAAATTCAGTTAAGCTATTTCCTCTCAGTCTGCTCTAAATCAAAGATGTTCTCTCAGTCTGCTCTGTTTTTATTTGGCTAAAAGTCGGGCTGGCGGCACGGTGGTGTAGTGGTTAGCACCGTCGCCTTGCACCTCCAGGGTCTGGGTTCGATTCCCCGGCCAGGCTCGATTCCCGTCTCTGTGTGCATGGAGTTTGCATGTTCTCCCCGTGCTTGGTGGGTTTCCTCCGGGTACTGGATAGACCTGGAGCCTATCCCAGGAGACTCTGGGCACGAGGCAGGGTACACCCTGGACAGAGTGCCAATCCATCGCAGGGCACACACACACTCATTCACACACTACGGTCAATTTGGGAACGCCAATTAGCCTAACCTGCATATCTTTGGACTGTGGGAGGAAACCGGAGTACCCGGAGGAAACCCACCAAGCACGGGGAGAACATGCAAACTACATGCACACAGAGACGGGAATCGAGCCTGGCCGGGGAATCGAATCCGGACCCTGGAGGTGCAAGGCGACAGTGCTAACCATTATATCAGGTTCTCTTAAATATTTAATTAATGTTAGTCAATTTCTCTCAAATATTCAATACAAATTAATCAATCTCTTCCAGATTCCTTGAATGTAACATTTTTTTTTTGTAAACGTAAAACTGTTTTCCTTCAAATGATTTAATTTAGCTTCAAATATTTATGCTGAATACATTATATTTTCGACAGTTAATATTAAGTCCAACACAATAAAAGACTTGAGTTAATTTACAATTAAATATATACGTCTTAGAAAACGCTACCCACCTGTAGCAGTTTTCGATGAATATTTACCATCCTGTGTGACCTATAAAGAAACCAAAAAACACTCTTGATGACGTCATCCTTTCGCACATTGTTACATCACAGACGGTGGATTAAAGGACCCGGTTAAGCGCGCAGACACCACTGACATTAATTTAGCACGAGCTTTATTTGATTAAAGCGGGATTACTTGTGAGGAATATGCATAGATGTTGTTGTTGTTGTTGTGTTTGTTGTCGGATCAGCCGGTCTTCAAGACGATGGACCACCCGCACTGTCCCCACGTCCTCTCCGCGTCCGAGTCGGACATGTACCCCGCGCACCGCGCTCGCTCCCTGAACACGCAGCTCCGGCGGGAGAACAAGGAGCTGAAGGAGCGCGCGGAGCGTCTGCGCGTGCTCCTGAGTGACCTGCCGGAGTTTGAAGAGGAGAAACGCAGAGCGCTGGAGGCCCTCCGTCAGTCGAGCGGTAGGGAGCGGGACCTGAAGGCGCGGCTGAAGGAGGAGTGGGTCGAGAACGCGTGTCTCCTGGACGCCCTCGCCGATCTGCGTTTCCTCATCCAGACTAAAAACCACCGGCGGTTAAGAGTTGAAAACCTCAAGCGCGAGCTGTTAAAAGCGCATCGCGGCGCGCGGGAGACGGAACAGAGTCTCGCGGAGAAGTCGGAGATCATCAGGAGGAGACATGCGGAGATCCGGGAGTTAATAGAGCTGATTGAGAACTGTGCGGCGCATGTGGAGGAGAACGCAGCGCGCGTAGAGGAAGCCGAGACATCACTGCGACAATGGGAACGTTTGGGTCGTCTTCAGAGAGAGGCTTTCCACCAGGAGGATCCTCTTCCTCCTCATCCTCCTCCTCCTTCTCCACTTACTCCTCCTCCTCCTCCATCTCCATCTCCTTTAGTGCCCACAGTTTACAGTAAAGCCAGACACTCCTGGCTGAAGGATCTGCTGGTGACACTGTGCAGCTTCTTCTTCACACTGCTCTTCCTGCTTTTTGTTATAACTTCTGTTTTACCCTTATTCATAGACGATGCCAAACCCATCTCATGCACTAAGGTCCTCCTGGACAGAACGAAGGTGCGTTTCAGTAAAGTTCTCCATAATGAACCACCACTAATTTGATTCCTAATTAATAAGATTAAAGACAGACCCTCACTGGTGCGTACCAGTGCATCACAGCCATGCTGATATACTGTACACCACTACAGCACGTTCTCCAGTGAGATATCGCTTTTATACAACCGTTCAGCACACACCATTTATCATCAACACATGATATATTTGTTTATTAAGCCCTTAAAACCTAGAATATTGTAGCATTTATTTGTTTTGCTTTTTTGTTTTTTTAATAAACATATCGCTCAGGATTGTACAGTATATAGTGATGTATCCTTTTTTCCAGCACAACCTAAGAAAAATGATAAACTGAATTTCATCAGTAGCCAAAGGACCCAAAAATGATCTAGCAAATAAAAATAAAAAAAGTGTCAAAGGCAAAGAAATAGCACTGATACACTTGATCACGTTTTTTTTATGGTTGTTGTCAGATGTTTACTATGACCGAAAAAAGAATAAGAATTTGCTCAATTATGAGAGTTAATTTTTGTGATGTCTCTCCCCTTAATCTGGCAGTGGTAAAATTGACCCTTTTATAAAAGTAATGCCGACTTTTGTTCTACCTGACATCTAAAAACGCAAAGTCTGAAACCTCCCCGTTACACACAGGCAAAAGTTATATAAACACTTTTAGTTTTTTTTTATCATCATTGACCTATGCTGTGTTGCCAGCATATATCTGTGGTGCTTGATTTTTAAGGGTCAACCAGTTATTTTGCTCCGCCAACACATATCCTTCCACAACTGGAGGAACTGATTAACCGCGGCTGGCGACAGTTAGTATAACTGATACAAAACAGGTATGAGAAGAGTTTTACATTCTTACCGGTACTATGTAAGAATAAACCATGGAGTTGGTGGACAATCCTGTAAATCTCATAAGGTGGTTTTTATAATTGCCCGTTTTCCTCCTCAGAATATCAACTTCTGTGTTCCAGGGTTGAATCCCAAATACAGCGGAACATCAGCATACAAATGCCTCGCCTCACGAATTTTTATCTTAAGAATGGACATGAGAATTTGCATTTTAGGCATATGAACTAAATTTTAGTTGTGGTTTTTTGCATTTTGTCCACAGTTTTGTGAACACATAGCACCATGGGTCCCAAGAAAGTTAGCAGTTATGATAGCAAGAAAAAAAGAGAACCACTTTCAGGGCATAATAAAAATGTAATAAAAATGCAGCTGGTGCCATAAGGAAACATAAATTAAGGTTATATGAGGTTTAACATCTTTATTTCATATTTTACTTCATTCACATTTCCTTTCTAAATGTTTTGATTGTTTTTATGTGCAAAAATATGATTATAGTGTTGAAAATTATAATGGTAATATTTTTATATTGGCTGGAACGGATTATCTGCATTTATATTATTTCCTATGGAAAATTGCGTTTCGCAATACAAATTTTCTCCCTAAGAATTTGCCTCTGCAACGAATTAAATTTGTTTGCCGGGGTTCAGCCTTGTGTTAGGAGCTAGATAGCTTTGTAGTTGGAAATAAAAGAACACTGATGGTTCCAGTGTAATTCAGGACAACTAGAAAGCAACTGTTAATGAATCAGTAGTTGCTTCCAAGTAGTTGCTTTTTAAGAAGACACTTTTATTAGATGTGTGTTCCTGTTACTGGTTGTGAGCAGGCATTTGCTCTCTCCTCAGTATGCTGGACAATACAGACCTACAGAAATCTTTCACCCATCCTGCGACCGACAGTTAGTGTAATTACCGGCTGTAGAACATGTGACACGGAGTATACTGTAGTTAATCGTCCAAGTGGTGTTACATTCCATTATCGCCTCTCGTGTAATGCCTCTTGTCCAGTCAGATTGCTCGGTCAAAACTAACTGTTGTATTATTCAAAAGAATGGTTTATTGTTGCTGAAGCATCTACAAACATGATATATTTAATAAACCTGTCACTAATGCTGCTGCATTTACATTTACATTTAGGCATTTGGCAGACGCTCTTATCCAGAGCGACTTGCAAAAAGTGATGCTGCATGTCATGAGGCATTAAACTTGCCCAGTTCTCCTCAATTTATGTCATAATCTGGAATAGTCTTTAAAAAGTCCGCCTTTCCCACTGCCTGGCATCGACGGTGCCATGCTCACACATCCACCTGATTTTGAGGACACTGTGCTTGTGGATTGTGGAAGTGGACTTAAAACCATTACTTGCTGAACAACCGTGCCAATAAACAAAAATTAGCAACTAAAACAAAATAAAAGTCTTCTTCTTATTATTATATATTATTATGATATTATGATATATTATTATATTAATATACAGTATGTGCATATTTAAGGTTCCCAATCTTACTTGGAAGAACACTGCCCTCTTGTGAAATATTGCATTATTTCAGGAAATCGAGGACCATCAATTCAAAACTATATAGGCAGTGCAGGTACAGAAAAAAATATATAATAAAATAAATATTTGCTTCATTGGCATTGATTCAACAAGGTGCTGAAAGCATTCTTTAGAAATGTTGGTAGTTGATGGAGATTTGTGGCATGCACATCCAGGGCACGAAGCTCCCGTTCCACCACATCCCAAAGATGCTCTATTGGGTTGAGATCTGGTGACTGTGTGGGCCATTTTAGTACCGTGAACTCATTGTCATGGTTGAAATGATTCGAGCTTTGTGACATGGTGCATTATCCTGCTGGAAGTAGCCATCAGAGGATGGGTACATGGTGGTCATAAAGGGATGGACATGGTCAGAAACAATGCTCAGGTAACCCGTGGCATTTAAACGATGCCCAATTGGCACTAAGGGGCCTAAAGTGTGCCAAGAAAACATCCCCCACACCATTACACCACCACCACCAGCCTGCACAGTGGGAACAAGGCATGATGGATCCATGTTCTCATTCTGTTTACGCCAAATTCTGACTCTACCATTTGAAATCGACTTCAACTGTCCAATTTTAGTGAGCTCGTGCAAATTGTAGCCTCTTTTTCCTATTCGTAGTGGAGATGAGTGGTACCCGGTGGGGTCTTCTGCTGTTGTAGCTCATCCGCCTCAAGGTTGTGCGTGTTGTGGCTTCACAAATGCTTTGCTGCATACCTCAGTTGTAACGAGTGGTTATTTCAGTCAAAGTTGCTCTTCTATCAGCTTGAGTCAGTCGGCCCATTCTCCTCTGACCTCCAGCATCAACAAGGCATTTTCGCCCACAGGACTGTCGCATACTGGATGTTTTTCCCTTTTCACACCATTCTTTGTAAACCCTAGAAATGTTTGTGCGTGAAAATCCCAGTAACTGAGCAGATAGTGAAATACTCAGACCGGCCCGTCTGGCACCCACAACCATGCCACGCTCAAAATTGCTTAAATCACCTTTCTTTCCCATTCTGACATTCAGTTTGGAGTTCAGGAGATTGTCTTGACCAGGACCACACCCCTAAATGCATTGAAGCAACTGCCATGTGACTGGTTGATTAGATAATTTCATTAATGAGAAATTGAAGAGGTGTTCCTAATAATCCATTAGGTGAGTGTATATTGTGTTAAAGTTATAAAAAGTGAAACAAAAGTGAAATACAGTATATATAAAAAAATTTGTTTTAACTTTTATGACAACACATCAAGTTCAGCAATTGCAAGTGAAAGAACACAACCAGGGGACTGTTATTATGAATAATAATTTTAAAAAAAATCTAGGCTAATTTGTTAAGTGTTTACACTGAATTTAACGAAGATTATCCAGAACATTGACACACTGCCATGACAAATATTTTCAAAAAATAATGCAAAAATATGTTCTCATTTGACTTACTATCAGGCGCAGTGCTAATCTATATTTCATCATACTTGTAGTCTGTGCCATTAGAATCGAGTTTAGCATTCTATGTATGTACCATATATACATAATCACACACATACACATACATACGTACATATGAGCTTAAAAGTTGAGTCAATAAACTTCAAGCAAATAAATGCTCAGATTGTCACATAACTTCCTAGTGAAACTACATTAGAGAGGATGTCATCTAAATCTGTTTAGATTTGGATCAGACTCCAACAGAGAAGATCTGTCGCATTTACGTTTCCTCAGAGCAATTCATTCCTTATTGAAGACTCTCTGATTCCACTGGGTGTCATATCTGCTTTCTACTCAGCGCACGTCTCTGATCCTCTAGCTGGCAGTAACCAAGTAACATAAGCTCCATGTGTAGAGAGAGGCTTCCTCCAGCTGCTCCTCTTTCAGCTTGACTAGAAGAAAAGGAGCTACCCTTACACACACTAGACTCAGGAAATCGATATTACACTGACTCAGCTCTGACTTCCCACCTGCCCACTTAAGCGTAAGGCTTAAAATAGCACAGTAACAGACATGCAAAAAAAAGAAAGGAAAGAAAAGCACAGTCTGCTATAACTTCATATAAAACTGCATACAATGGAATGTAATATATCAATTATAATTTTTTTAGGGCGGCACGGTGGTGTAGTGGTTAGCACTGTCGCCTTGCACCTCCAGGGTCTGGGTTCGATTCCCCGGCCAGGCTCCATTCCCGTCTCTGTGTGCATGGAGTTTGCATGTTCTCCCCGTGCTTGGTGGGTTTCCTCCGGGTACTCCGGTTTCCTCCCACAGTCCAAAGACATGCAGGTTAGGCTAATTGACATTCCAAATTGCCCGTAGTATGTGAATGAGTGTGTGTATGTGAGTATGTGTGTGTGCCCTGCGATGGATTGGCACCCTGTCCAGGGTGTACCCCGCCTTGTGCCCTAAGTTTCCTGGGATAGGCTCCAGGCCCCCGCGACCCTGTATATAAGGATAAAGCGGAAATGAATGAATGAATGAATAATTTTTTTATTTTAATAAGTGCTGAAACAGAAGGCAGAAAAAACAAGTTTTAAAAATTTAAACATATGTTTTCCACACTTGTGCATTTGTACAATTAGAAAAGGTTTAAAAAAAAAAAAAAACTTTCCCAATCTACCATGGCGTAAAAATATCAGCTCTTGTTTTGCAGAAATAAACCCTGGTGCAATGTGCAGTTGGAGAAAAATAATCAACAATTGCATGTGCACTACAATGAAAAGCTCACAACAAAAATATTTGGTTCAAACCACGCACTAAGTGGTATTCATTGTTTATACAATCTTGAGACTAGTCAGTTGTGTGTTCCGATATTTTTGATCACTTAAGATCATGAGTGGGTTTCAAACAAAAGGTCCTTATACACATTTGTTCAACATGCCTCGATTTAAATATTGGGACATTTGAAAGATGAAAGGAATTCTGATCCTTTGATCTTCAAAATCAAATAAATTTCAATAAATTCGAAGGGAATTGAACATAATCGAATTGGTACTGTATCATGCGCTGTTTTTGTATCATTTGTGTCGGTGTACGATGGGAAAATTTTATTTCTAAGGCCAAAAGCATGTTAATGCAGCTTTAGAAGATAGAGAAATTACTTCTTCTAATACATTATAATATTGTAAAATCCTCTGATACTATTTCCTCTCCACATGCAGCTGCTGCCTTAACTGATCAATATTGTACAATGCCTACAGGCAGGAAAAACCTCATCAGAGCTGTCACTATAGTAACTGTCAGTACATTTCAGTTCTGCTTGTTCAGTGGAGGCTCAAACACTAGACTGTTGCAGGGGAACAGCTGACCCAATTAATCCAGAGCATCCAGTAGTAAGAGCGCTGTTTGGTATTCATCACACTTCTGGCCAGGGTAACACCAACAAGAGTTTGTGTGAAAGAAGAGACAGATTACACTGAAACAGAGGAATAATGTGTATGTTTGGACCTCGAATCTGTTCACACGTCTACCTGCTGTTTCTGCTGATGGCCATGTGGCACTACATCAGGCCACTGTGTGGAGGTAAGAGAATCATCTTAGTTACTCAATAAAACAAAAGCGGATGGATTCGCTAGACATGGCTGAGATGCATCTCAGCCATGCTCTTGTTTACCGAGATAACTTTCTACCTTGATAGTATCTAAGCATTAGTGAAACGCGGGGGTAAGTGCATTAGTGTAGCAGGGGATTACATAAGGAAATGGGGGGGGGGGGGGGGGTTAATCTCATAAATGGGATGTTTTACATAATTCTGCAAAATGAAAAAAAAAGTGACAATTCAAACAAGCTAATAATTAATAATTATGTTCAACATCATATTAAGTAAAAACCCAGTGTAGAGTTAGACTACATGTTAGTGCAGTGTTGGCCTTGAATGCCATGCAACTGACTAGCATGACAAATGTTTCTGCATTGCTGGTGATTCAGAGCACTCGCATGTGATGTCAGACTTGATGTAAAGCTAAGCCAGCCGCCATTTTTTTTTTTTTAGCAATCGTTCTCCAATTTAACAATGCCACATGTCATGGAAATGCCACAAACAACAACATCAAAAGCACTGGAGACAGTTTCCTACTGATAAAAATAATAGACGTTTGTGGTTATCCGTCCTCCAGTGGGGATACAGGGCTAATCCTGGTCAAATATGAGCCCCTGCTGGTGCTTGTATTTAATCTCAGGTAGCATCATCATGGAATATACTGTATGTTTGGTAAAATTAACACAATAAATATTCATTATACTCTACGTCCATCCTTCCATCTAGCCAGGAACCTCTGTTGTCCAACTAGGGGCCATGGAGGCCAATGGTGACATTTGTATCTATTCTCATTTGAACGACTGTGGTAGGACCTCAGGACACGCGCATGCACATTCACACACTACGGGCAACTTGGAAACACCAATAAGCCTCAGCTGCATTGCATGTCCCTGGACTGTGGGAGGAAACTGGAGAACCTGGAGAAAACCAACCAAGCACAGGGAGCACCAAACAAACATGCAAACTCCATGCACACAGACCCTGAGCGGAAATTCGAACCCCGGATCTGAACAACACCGTATGTCGTAGGCCCATGAATGAGGTGTCAAATCGTGCGGCTTATCCGGGGATGTGGTGGTATGGCGCTTCTAAGAGGTTGGGCAGTTACTTGCCCCCCGCAGTGGGCAATTAACCGCTCATAGACTTAACATTGCGATCAGCTTTGACTGAGTTTGTCGTAGACCCTTGAATGTGGTGTCAAACCGTTCGCCTCCTTCGGGCATGGGGTGCTATGACCGCATATCTAGCACCGTTTGTCGTAGACCCATGAATGAGGTGTCAAATCGTGCGGCTTATCCGGGAATGGGGTGGTATGGCTTTTCTTAGGGTTTGGGCGGTTAATTGCCCCAGCTGGGGGCAATTAACCGTCCATACACTTAACATTGAGATCAGCTTGAAATTAGTTTGTCAACAACATGTTATGCTGATATGCTGGTACTGACCCGGCACGCGCATAGACACACTTAAAATTTCTACAGGAATTTTCCCTCTCTAGTTATATTTGACATTAAATCTAACTGTAGCAGCAGGGTGTGGTCAAGCTTTGCCTGCAGGCTGCAGGTGAGATGTAATGTGTTACGTCAGAGTTCCCCAAAGGGAGTTCATTCACAGCAACCCAGCTGTGTGTGGTAAACGACTGTAGCTGAAAAACAACTGTTGAAGTCACAACGAGTGTTAAAATAAAAGTTAACTCACATATACCACCTGTCTCCATCCTTCGTCATAAGGGAACTCCTGTCTTTATTTTTTATTCATTATTTTTTTTTATCTGCATAGATTTGATCATATGTGCTAAACGGCGAAACACACTGGTGTGAGCACAAACACACACACACACATACAGCAAGCTCAGTCCCTCAACACACAGAACACATAGCAGCAGAATGATAGATGAAGAACAACGTATGGAGAAATGTCAGAAATTGACATGTTAAGTATTCTGATTAAACATGTTTTGATTTTACTAAATATTTTATCATTAAATCTCACCTGATGAGAGAGCTGTACTGTAAATATCCCCAAATTGTAAATCTGCCAGTGCATCATCCACAAAAGTGCATCAAAGCTGGAGTCTGTTGCAAATCGTTATTTGTCTATAAGCATAAAAGGTGTATTATTTCAGAGTAAAAGATTAAAGGTGTGTGCTGAGAATGTGTGTTTGAAGATAAACAATGAATAAAATATTCATTCAATCATTTATCCATTCAGGGATCCTGGAACCTATCGCAGGAAACTACAGGCACAAAGCGGGGTACAGGGTGCCAATCCATCACACACTAAAGCACAATAAATTCCTTTACATTTTTATTGGAATTTAGAAAGTTTAAAAAAAATTAAAAATGTGACATATGAAATAAACATTAATTTAATCCTGTTTGCCTTCTGCTGCTACCGATCATTAGCTTATGATTAATTTTATAGGACATGATCATGTGGTTATTTGACAATCGTGTGGTTATTTATAACAGGCGAATGGTAACTAGGACACAAGCACAGTTTGCTCACATGGGTGTGGTACCGCACACGTACACACACACACACACACACACACACGCAAATGCACCATGGTCAGACCCAGTTCCTATTAACACACCCCAGTGCACAACTTCGAAACTTCATGCACAGTACAGAGAAATCAATCTAGTCAGCCTGAAGGGTGTTCAGTCAAGCTGGTTTGGTTTTTAATCAGATACGGAAGTGCGAGGACGAGCTGTACTTAAGAGGGGGAAATTTAACAATGAAAATCAGCAAGGGCAGGAAGGATTCATGCTTCAAACCACATTTGCATGTGTGCACCGAAAACCTTGTGCATGTGGCATGCTGAACATTTATGGTCCTAAACGTCTTAAAGAGTTTAACTGTATTGTTGTGATTGTTGTAATTATGATGTGAAATTTTTAGGCTATTCTGTGTAATATTAAAGGCTTATTATTCATTAAATTAAAATAATGCATAAGGTTATGCTGACATCAATTTAAATTTAAAGTTCACATATTCTACTTCTATGGCGGCGCGGTGGTGTAGTGGTTAGCACTGTCGCCTTGCACCTCCAGGGTCCGGGTTCGATTCCCCGGCCAGGCTCGATTCCCGTCTCTGTGTGCATGGAGTTTGCATGTTCTCCCCGTGCTTGGTGGGTTTCCTCCGGGTACTCCGGTTTCCTCCCACAGTCCAAAGATATGCAGGTTAGGCTAATTGGCGTTCCCAAATTGCCCGTAGTGTGTGAATGGATGGGTGAATGTGTGTGTGTGTGTGTGCCCTGCGATGGATTGGCACCCTGTCCAGGGTGTACCCTGATCAATGTTCCATTAACCTAGCCATCCTTAGCACTTAAGAAGCAGAGAGCAGAGATGTAGCTCCATATCCGTCCTGTTTAAAACGTCGAAGAGGTTCAAACTGAGGATATCGTTGAAGAATAACAATTACAAACCTGCTTCAGCATGCAATGCAGGCACGGGGAGAACATGCAAACTTCATGCACACTGATCACGAGGTGGGAATCAAACCCCGACCCTGGAGGTGCAGGCTGACAGGGGTAACCACTAAGCCACCGCACCATTTTTGTTTTTCTCAATTGTATGTACACATACACAAGATATTTCTTTACACTATGTACACTATATGATGTTTACTGTGACATAATACATAATCAGTATTGAAACTATTAGTGCAACACTAAACCCAAAATCCAGGGTCAGGGGGTAAGTAGGAATAAAATTTGGATGGAAGTCATTCCATCAAATCTTGCAGTCAGACTTTCCCCCCCTTTTTTAAATGCCTTTTGTGGAGACCATAGGCCAGAGTCTGTGAATTCAGGTCAATTCAGTTTTATATCATTTTAAACAATGCATAATGTCAAATAGCAGCTTTACAGAAATACATTCTGTATATTATAAAAAAAAAACAAAAAAGTTAAATATGAAAAGATATGTTGGCAGCACAGTTGCCTTGCACCTCCAGGGTCTGGGTTCTGTTCCCGCCTCGGGGTCTGTATGCATGGAGTTTTCATGTTCTCCTTGTGCTTGGTGAGTTTCCTTCCACAGTCCAAAGACATGCAAATTAGGCTAATTGGTGTTTCTGAAATGTGAATGTGTGTGTGTGTGTGTGTGCTCTGCGATGGATTGGAACTCTGTCCAGGGTGTACCCTGCCCTGTGCCCTAAGTCTCCTGGGATACTCCCATGCACACAATAAAGGATAAAGCAGTGCATAGAAGATGAGTGGATGAGTAAAAAGACATGTATAAAGTATAGATTTTTTTTCTATCCAATGCAGGTCTGGTGAGGTTGGATGAAGAAGCGGACAAGAGCACGTCCAGGATCAGTCACTCTGATCATTTAAAGGCGCAGCTGGAGGCTTTATTGCTGCATGGGAACAGCAGCGATGTGTCTCTGCGTGTGGAGACGACCGACGGGGATGAGGTCAAGGTGATCCAAGCCCACACTCTCGTGCTGTCTCTGCAGAGCCTCACCTTCCAGACGTTGCTTGAGAAGAAGAACGGGAGCGGTCTGGTACTGAGAGAGACTCCCGAGTGCATCAGTGTTTTCGAGAAGTTTATCAGGTGAAGGGAAATACAATTTCTATCTGAATTTTCGAATTCATCGATTAAAAACGTGTATATCTTTGAAGATGGAGGGCCTTACAACGATTTTCGCCTTGGTTAGGTAATGTGGTTTAAAGGTCACCTATTGTAGGCCTTCAAAAAAGTTTGCATAAGACATAGAGGTCTCCAAAATATGTACAGTATGTGTGTGTGTCTGTGTGTTTATGTTCTTTCTGTTTCACTTCTTTCCCAAACATGCTGTTTCAATAAATTTACCCCAAACACCGCTTTGATGAAGTGTGATAAATTGATGACTTTTCCTAGCCAATCAAAACACATGGACAAGAAATGTCTATGTTGTGAACCTTAGTAAGCATTTTCCACCTGTTCTTGGGTTTTTCCTGTCCACATTTCTGATAAACAAATAAGGAGAAAAATACATGTAAAATGGTTAATACATGACTACATCCTCAATATTTAGCGATATAAAAGATAAAACACAACTACGAGCTAAGGAATGCAAGTTAGAAAACTGTGATGCTACCAGTTAGCCTAGGTTTATTTATTGTAGCTGTTAAAAATGGCACACAGAGCACTGAAGTGGGAGGGTCTCTTTGTATATGAGGTCACAATAGGGGGATAAACTGATTTGCTGGGTCAATAAGGATAAAAGGGAATGTTTTGCTAATGTCTTTTCTGTGTGTTTATGCAGACTAGTGACACGTCGAAATGACTGAAACTGAAAAGTGAATGTTGCATAATAGCTGCCCTTTAAAGAAAAATATGACACCAAAGTCCAGGGTGAGAATGCTAAAAGCCGCAGAAGAAACCATGTAGGACCTTGTATTATTTAAACAGTAGAGTCTTGTGAGTGTTAAATCACTTACCAGATGTAAACATTCTGTTATGGTAACAACTAAAATATTCGGTCAACTTCAAACCTCAAGTGGTCAGCCACATAATTGTGGTCTCATACAACAAGAGACAAAGATTTATTCATCTTCAGTAAGCTTTTTATCCTGGTCAGGGAGGATATGGAGATTATTCTGACAACATTAGGTGAGAGATGAGGATACATCCTTGAGGACACCCGTCCATAGCAGGGCACACACACACGTTAAGACTTATGGTCCTAACACAGTATTGTCTCTCTGCAGGTATTTGTATTCTGGTGAACTGCATTTGCATTTGGATGAAGCCACTGCTCTGCATGAGCTGGCCACTAAATACGGTGTCTCGTTTCTCCAGCATGGCCTGACTGAGTACATGATCCAGAATCTGGCCAGTGCTTCACTGAGCGGTCATGTTGTGCGCTGGTACGAGTATGCGAACACAGAGGGTGACGCCAGCCTTCGTGCCAGCTGCCTGCAATTCCTGTTGAGGAACGTGACGTCGGTGTTGCGGAGCTCGGAGTGGTTGTCGGTCAGCTCCGAACTGCTGATGGCGCTACTGCAGCGTTCGGACCTGGTTCTGTACAGCGAGCTCGAGCTGTTTAAAGCCCTCGAGACCTGGCTGATGCACAACGAGCCAGACAGGCTGACAGTGGAAAATGTATTGCGTGCGGTGCGTTACCCGATGATCCCACCACGTGAGCTGTTCCGCTTACAGCGTGAGTCCCAGGTGCTCTTGCGCTATTATGAGTCAGTGCGTGACCTCCTGTACATGGCGTACCAGTTCCATTCAGCGTCCCCACCACATCTTGCCAAGTTTTTCGATGTGAACTGCAGCCTGTTCATCCCACGCAACTACCTCGCACCAGCGTGGGGCACCATGTGGCTGATTAACAGCCCAGCACGTGACGACCGCACAGCTACCTTCCACACACAGCTGGGCCCGAGTGCCCACGACTCCAGCAAACGTGTGATCTGGAATGCACTGTTCTCACCACGCTCACGTTCTGACGGTAATCCACGTATCGTAATCACGCCTGCATCCTCCAGCCCCGACTTCGCAGGTGTCGTGTTCCAGAAAACAGTGATCGTGTGTGCGCGGCAGCAGGGCCTGCTGGTGGTACGGCGCGTGTACAACTTCCACCAAAGCACAGAAGAGAACAGCGACTTTCTGACTGAGAGCGACCTATACAAGGGGACTTCTGAGTATTTGGTGGATAGCTGGCTGCACCTGCATGTTATCATCAAACCCATCTATCAGACATTGATCGGCAAAAAAATTTAATAAAACAGTTTTTCATTTTAAAAAATGCAGGTTAAAGGATGTCTTAGTTATTACATTTTCCTATGATAATTTATTCATTTTAGTTTTCCCATGATCCAAAGTTATTTATCAGAATTGGTCAAAATAAAAAAAGATGTTTCTTCGCTATACCTGAGAATATTTGTAAAGGTCTGATCAAAAGTATTTTCCTGAGATAAACACTGTCAATTTGAGAAAATAAAATGTTCTATGAAATAAAAACAAATGGACGTTCTCCAAACTTGACTTTATATATAAGAACAAAGCAAAACATTATTTATGGTCATGCAATTTGACAAAAATATTAATTAAATAATAAGTCAATCCATGAATTCATTGATTATATGAATTATAATAATTGAAATAATTATGGAAAACTAATAAAATGAAAAAGAATTGAAAACAGTAGAATAAATGGAAAAACAGGTGTCAATAAGATTTATCATTCGGAGGATATTCAACATCGATCTCACATGCTGTTTAAATGTGCATGTCTTTAATTACACCATGGAAAAATTCCAGGGGGAACAAGATCTGGTAATATGCCATGCAAATATGCTAATGTACAAGTTTAACTCTCTTAATGATTAATTTCAGTATGATTTCTTTCAATTTGAAAATCTGTAACTTTATCAATCTTTGTCTTTTTTTTTTTTTTTTTTAACTTTCTAACAAAATAAAGTCAGTAAGAGCTGAACTTCTGTTTCAGAAGTTAACATTCTAGATGGAAAACAGAGACCCCTGTTGGCCACTCTGGGTGTACCATGAAGAGCTGTGAGGTAAAGGCTGCCAGCTGGGGGTAAAGTTCTCAACTGTACAGATTTAACATTTTTTTTTTTTTTTATGTTTGTTGTCAAGATTCTCCAAAGGTTCTTCAGAGTTCTTCTTTTTTTGTTCTCTGTAATCTCTTAAAAAACTTCAAACATTTAAAGTCAAAACGTTATTGCTCCTTATTCCTAGACAACTGCAGAAAATCCAGGTAAAAGTGCCATGATGTAAATGACAAAACAAAACAAAACAATGAAAATTTGTAATTCTAGGATATTAACATTGTAGTATTACTTGGGATAGATACTGTACAGTAATAATAATAAAAACCTCCCCAACAGTGTTTGTACTTAGTTAGTAACCCGGTGTAAGGATCTATCCAATGATAGAAACTACAATGCACTTTTGTAAGTCGCTTTGGATAAATGTAAATGTAAATTAATTGATGGATAATTAATGGAATGGGTGGGTGGATGGATAAACGACTGCAAGAATAATAAACTATCAAATGGATAGATAGTATGATAAATAGAAGGATAGCTGAACAAATGTATGGTTAGATGATCTGATTGTCTGATGGATGGATGGATGGATGGATGGTGTAATTATTAAACAAATAGATGGGTGGATGGATAATTGTTTTTTTGATGATTGGCAGTTGATGGTCTCTTGTAAAAGTGAGTGGATGAATGAATGGATGGACAGATGGATCAGTAGCTGTATTGATAGAGGGATTAAAGAATGGATTGATATAACACTACAGGGTTAGAAGCAAGAATGGATCAATAGATGTACTGTTGCCTTTGTTTTGCTCTTTAGGGCCTATCTGACATTCTATACAAACTTAAATAATTCTTTTGATTGTGTAAAGCTGCTTTGCGACAATGACAATTGTTAAAAGCGCTATACAAATAAAATTCAATTGAATTGATAGATGGAAGCATAGTTAGGCAGATGGATGGATAAAAGACAAGATTGTTTGATCAAAAGTTAGATGGGTAAATTAACTAAAATGTATTGATATGGATGGATTAAAAATGGATGTTGGATGGAAAGATGGACAAATCGCTGGCTGGCTGGATCAATAGTTGGATGGATAAATGACCTAATGCATGAATTAATATGGATGGATGAAACACCACAGGGAAGGACGCAAAGACGCAAAAATGAATGTATGTGCGGTTGGATGGATTGATGGATTAATGGATGGATGAAAGGGTGGATGAATTATGAGTAAATTTACCCATCCAACTATTGATGAAAGGATGGATCAATAGTTGGATGGGTAAATTAACTATTGATTGATATGGATAGATAAAAATTGGATGTTGAATGGAAGAATAGACAAATGAATGGACAAGTGGATGGATGGACCAGACTGAGGCCTAGATGGAGAAATGACCAGATGGATGTATGAGTGAATGCCTGGATTGGATGTACTTCCAATATTGTGGAAAAAGGAGAACCATGTACAGTACGTGTGTGTGACGGTCAGGTATCATTTAAATTGCATTTATATTGAAAGAAATAAACAAAACACAAAGAGACTGTTGCAGACTGTCAAAGTGAGCACTGATGTGTGTGTGGGCAGCCATTTGGAACTGAGGAGTTGAAGGCGTGGTTCTTTTTCAACGGTCATTTTAGGGTAGACTACAACTCCCATGAAACATTGCGCGATTTTACCGGAAAAGTGAATTCTTGGAAGAAAAAAACTCATTTTCCCACAAAGCCCTGCCGCGGCTTCCTTGATCGCGGGACCAAACGAGAGCGTAAACTACAAGTCCCATAAAGCATTGCGCTTTTTTAAAAAACCGGAAGAACGCGTTCTTTTACAAGGAGGGGGGGCACATACTTGTTCCAAGTTAGGAGCTGTGAGCGGAGCTGCTAGCTAGCTTAGCTTCAGGCCCATCATGTAGCACAGCGCTGCCGAGCCCATTCCCCCCCTTCTTCTGTGTGTGTTTGTGTGTGTGTGTTTTTTTTTTTGCAGAACGGTTACAGAAATCCACCTTTTTTTTTTTTTTTTAAAAAAGCTCGTGCACGGAGCTGAGTCTCGCGCTTGCGGAACTGACTTCAGGAGGAAATCGTACGCGTGCATGAGGATCACGGGGTTGTGAATATATTTTCTGCACCTTTTTGTTTTGCAAACGAGGAGGAAAAAGGAGGAGAGAGAGAGAGAGTCCTCCAGACCGCCGAAGAAGAAGAAGCACGAGAGCGACACACAGAGAGAGAGAGGGCGCGAGCGTGCGCGCGCGAGAGAAAGAGAGCGAGCGAGCGCGAGAGAGAGCGATGGAGGGAGGGAGCGAGAACGAACGCAAAGTCTTTTGTGCTTCCCCTCCCCCCCACCGGAGCAAAGGGGAAATGTCCGTGTCCAAAGGAGGAGGTGAGTGCCTTTAAAAGCGAACCGTGCAAAAAAAAAAAAACAAAAAGCGCAAAAACACGGCTATTGCACGCACTTTTGCATGTTTTGCGCCATGCACGGTTTTTATTACTAATGCATCTCAAAGTTGGAAGTGTTTTTCTGTTTTATAAAAAAAAAAAAAGGGTCAGTTGCGTTTCCTGTTTTAAGATCTGCCTTTTTTTCTGCAGAGTTTCCTGGTAAGACAAACGCTCTCCTCCTGGTCTTGCTCGTGTTGAGTAACCTTAGCAAAGCGATTCGACGGGCATTGCTTATTATTGTTTTTTGTTCGTTTTAAAAAGCATTATTACTGCCATCATTATTCGCAATGCACCGACCGGATTATGCATCGACCTCGCGTGCTTAGAGCTTCTGATATCTCTCTCTCTCTCCTGTATATTGTCCTATCAGTGGGTCGAGTTCTTTTTTTTTTTCTTCTTTTTTTTCTTTTGCAATGGCTGCATGGGCTGCAGGAGAGCGTGCATGCGATTCGTTTTGAAAGATTGCATGCAAAGTGCATGAAATAATGCGTACATGAACTTTCATTTCTTCCTGCAAACAACGCACAGGGAGATAGATAGATGGAGGAAGGGCAGAGGAGGGGGTGGGGGGGGGGGAGGGGTTGGTGGATCACAGACATGAAGTGTAATATCTGTGTAAAATAGTTGCACGGTTTAATAATCAGGAGGTTGGAAAAATGACGCTGGAGTTGAGTCGGCTTTATGAGTTGCCAGTTTTGTTGTGACTGTGCGTAATGGAAAATGATTGGGACGCCCTGAGCTCTGAGCTTTGGCCCAGTAGCAGGCTGTTGTTGCATAGGAAGACTTGCAACAAAAAAAAAAAAGGAAAGAATTCTAAATATAGGGTTGCTACTGAGAACTTTTATTCAATGCAAAACAAAAATGCAAGAAAGTTTAGCTTGTTTTTTTTTTCTTTCTTTTTCCCTCCCTCTTCCAAGGAAGGCAGCTATGTAGCTATGCAACGCTGCAAGATTTCTACAACTTGATTGTGACCTCAGGGCTCTCTTACACCTCAATACATGCTCTATTCCACCCCTTGTTTTATTTTTCCCAGCTTGCACAGATCTAAAACATGGCCTCATGGCTGATCCTGATCCTGCAGCAATGGAGCTTAAAAGCTTGCAGTCTCACAGCAGAAGACTATGTTCGCATAGTAGAAGGCGTTGTGCAAGAATGCGGGGCCCTGCCATGATGTTTTCCATGTCGGAAGGGGAGTGGTTTTGTTAATGCGTAACCGGGACACACCTGGATCCACACGGTTTTAAGATTTGGTTTGAGTCGTGGCCCGAGTAACGTGCGCAGACGCAAACGTGCGCTCATTACACCCCCCCCCCCTCTTGCTCGCTCTCTCTACCTGCGCAAGGGCTGTTTGGGAGTGTCCAGGAAATGGATTGTGGGAAGGCAGGGCTTCGTTCATGTGTTCCTGAGAAGCTTCTGTTTTCCAGTTGCTGTGTCATCATCATTGTATAAGCACTTTTTCTTTTGTGTGTGTGGCTGTAACGCTGCCGGTTGAGTGATTTTGTGAGAATCAGAGATTGTTAAAGGGGAATATAAATACTTGTATTCCATCAAACATGTATGTAGAACATAATTGTAGAAGTTTTTTATTCTTACATGGTTAAAGTTCACACTGACGTCGCTCAGGTGTGCACCTCAAGGTTGCATGGCTTAATCCCCCCCCCCCCCCCCTAAAGTTGAAATCATGAACTTGGATATTCTCAGCATTTTTTTTTCAGATCCGTAAAGGTTTTGTGTTAAATGCTGATAATCCTGCAAGCGTTTCTCAGAATCCTGGCTTTACGGAGAATTTCTGATTCTTGTACTTTTGAGCAAGATTTTCTGGTTGGAGAATGCGTCTGTGATTAGTCAGAATAGGCATCATGAGAAGAGCGGCTGCATGCAATGACTGCGCTGTTTACCTGGAAATTTAGGATTTTCATTTAGAAACTGGAACCAGGTTGACTACCATTAGGCGCGACGCTTGCGACGGATTTATACGCAACCTAAAGTCGGAAGCATGTTGTTTAAATTTAACCCGGCACCTGTTTTCTTCACCCTGAACGTTTGGCGTGAAGTGTTTCTCCAGTTGGTTTCGCGCAACAACATGAAATAATTAAAAATCTCACTTCGAGAGGCGATGTGCGATGTTGGGTTTCTGTGCGAGACGTGTAGTGCTCGGACATGGGTTTTTTTATTTTTTTGCAAGTGGTAGGAAGTTACATAAATGAAATGAAACTTCCTTCCAAAATGGATCGTCATGTTTTAAAGGGTTCACATGTGCAGAGAAAGAGCGAGCAGTTACATGTTTATGTTGCACTAAAACCAAAGAGATTAATGAAAGGAGTATTACAAAAAATATTCCTAATATGTACGTTGCTTGAAGAAATAGTATTTGCATGCACTTTATTTCGACTTGATCAATACCAGTATATGCACAATGTTTCAGACGTGCTGAAACCGGTTCCAAATGAGCACATCGTTAAAAGGGAGCGAGAGAAAAAAAAAATACTACAGTAGCTGAGCTGACTAGTCTACTGACTAGACGACTTCACCAGTACAAAATAGCTTTCAGAGCATTTTGCAACAAGCAGTGATTTGTATAAAGGAACTGGTTGGTACAAATCTTTGGTAACTTTTTTATTTTTTATTTTTTTTTAAATATCCTTGTCTTGCCTCCTGACCACTGCTTTTACATGCAGTTGCAACATCGCATGTGCCTCTCTGTGGTGTACTCATTGTCCCCCCTATGTCTCACCCCTGCAGCCGGCCCTAAAGTTACGCTGCACAATTGTTGCATTTGTCATGCAAATGGATCCTTTGGGGTTTTTAGCCACAAAGCTACTAAACCTGCCTTTTTCTTTTTTTTTTTTTTCGGCAGGCTTTTCTGTGGCCATGCTGTGTTTTATGCACCAGGAACAATCGTATTGTTTTCCTGCGCTGTGCAGGCGTGACATTAGGCCGTATGTCTTTCGACTGTGGCCTTGAACGGGGAAGAAACGCTCGAGCTGCAAATCCCTGTCGGGGATCTGCACGAGGCTTTCAGCGATTTGATCATTGATCTGGATTTTAGGCCCCGACGCACGTCACAGATCATGCACGCAAAAGAGGAGGCGTGCTGAAAATAAGACGAGCATAAATACTGTCTCCCTGGTGTTGAATCTCTTGGGAGTAGTCAGCCTGTTCGGTATGCAGGCTCTCCTGCTGTGAGGCCCTGCCTAGAGGGGGCAAAGCACACACACTATCTTCCTGCCTGTTCTTTCTCTCTCTCTCTCTCTCTCTCTCTCTTTCACCGTGAAGGGTGTGAGCTATGCATGGTTGTGCAAGCCGTGCTCTCACATCGATCTGGCTCTTTTTTTTTTTCCTCATTTTTTCGCAGACTTCTGAATAAATGTCTTTAGGAAATTTCCCCCACCTCTCTCCGAACTGTTCTTGTGTCTCTTTACGATAGCATTTGCAAGACTTTGCATCCAATCACACAGGCTTATTACACAGCCACAAGGTGTCTACTTTTAATCTGCCCTGCTAAATACGGCAAAAAAAAAAAAAGAAGAAGCAACAGTAGGTTGTGATACCGTGTTTGAGATCTCAGGGAAAGTGTGATGGTTGCGTTGTGACATCTGACCTTCTCCTCAGCTCTGCTGGAGGTAATAAATAGCCTGGTGTCATCATCGAGCAACGGCACACAATCTGTTCGATATTAAAGCGGCATACTTGCTTGGCCCTAGATGCACAATTTGCTAAAGCTCTTGCACATGCAGGAAGTAATCTTCTCCATGCGAAACAAGAGCGGCAATTCATTTCGCTCTCGGGGACCTCTTGCATAATTCAGGTGGCGCGTAACAGCCCTGAGATTTCACGTCGAGAAAACTCAAGACGTTGCAGTGACCTAGTTAAAAGATGCACTGACCGGCTGTAGATGTGCGGCGGCGTCTTCGGGAAATGATTGGAGCGAGAGGTGAGCATCTAATGAGCATTAAGTGAAAGCTTCGCACAATCGACCGCATCCCGTCAACGCACCTGTTGAACGTTCGTACCGAATAAGCAATCGTTCCGCTTATCGCGATAGCAGCAGCAGTCTGAAAGAGAAGTGCGGACAAGGAGACGACATCTGATCTCGAGTGAACCCTCTCCTTTCCACAGCTCCCCTCGCACAGCCTTGTGAAGTCTCTTGCCAAAGAGGACAAACTGGGAATCTTTGGCAGAACTTGCTGTCGTGTCTGCAGTTGGTTTTCAGCCAACGATTTCTTGCATGTGTAATTCTTAAGCCTGACTCTTCTAAAAATGGGTTAGGGATTGGTTTTGTGGGAAGATGTTAAACAGGATAATGGTAGAGGCGTTGGTCGGAACATCAAAGTTCTGTAGAAAGACCTGCAAAGGAAGCAGGCAGACAGGAGCCAGGCCAATGACGACGCTCTTCCCAAACTAGCAGCCCCAGCAATTCTAAGCTATACGGTCTGCCATCTTTGGAAGTGTGCACTGTCTTGCAGACTGCCAGAGTGGTCAGGGAATGGTGGGGGGGTGGGGAAGGAGGCAAACAGCCGGCAGCTTAAGAGGAGTTATTTTCATCCCCCTGACTTTTTCTCGCTCTCTTTTGCAGATTCGGGAAGTTGCCCGCTGAATGGATTCGTTTGCTCGTTCTCTCTCTCTCCTCTCTCTCTCTCTCTCTCTCTCTCTCTCTCTCCCTGTGTCTCTCTTCCTCTTGTTCTGTGATTCATCCTTCCTCCTCGGGGTCCTTGAAATTCCACAGCCAAACTCTTGGGATTGTTGGAATTCCGGGCAGAGTGCGTTAGCGGGATTGTGAAGGTTGACAACAAGCTGCCTGGTCCTCGCCCAGGAACTCCAGGCATGCCGAGGCTGTGCTAGTTTGCCAGTCAAAGGCTCCCTTACTACACAAGTTAAACCAGCAATCAGCCATTTAGAAGTGCACAAAACATCACCAGGAGCTGCATTTTTTAGCGCTACTATCCTCAGTCTACAAGTTTTCTTCCCCCCTCTGAGACGACTTGCAAGATTTAATTAGGGGTCATTTGAATGTAAATGCTGTGTACAGTTGGAGCTTGGCTTTCATGAGAACAGCCAACCTACTGTGACTTGGCACCATCTGCTTTGGATTGTGTGCACTTTCGGCGCATGTCCAGAGACTGTATGGAGTATACGGAGTTCATTGCTTAACACATGAATGAGCCAGAGTGTAACATTCAACATGGCTGTCCTTTGATTTAAAAGAAGCCAGTTGCCATGCTGGTAGAGGAGCACTGTGGGAAATCTAGGCCTATCAAATTCGTACGCTGAAGCACGCACAGATAAAGTACTGCTGTCCCTGCAAAAGTTTTTAATTTTTAAAAATTTTTTTAAACAAACCCATCATACATTAGCTTAGCAGCAGTCTCCTAACTACAAAATGATTACCCTCGGCTCATATCATGACCAAGACTCTTTTTATATGAACTATTCGGTAAGACTGAATGATGTTCTTTCAGCAGCTCCTTTTAAGGGGTTGCCACTGGGGACCGTCTAACCACATATTCAACTTGGCACAGGTTTTACACCGGATGACCTTTGTAGAGAGAGAGAGAGAGAGGAGGAAAAAAAAAAAACCCTCCCATTTTATCCAGGCTTGGGACCAGGACTAGGGATGATCTACATACAGTGGCCGGTTTTGGGGCTTTGGCTGGGAATTGAACCTGGGCCATCTATCTGGCAGAGCCACCTTTGAGCCACCAAAACCCCAAATTTAAGATTAAAACTTTAGATTCTGAACAGCATGTTTAACCCTAAATTGCATATTATATCTGTCACCAGATGATGTAATGTGTAGGGTGCACCATGCAGGCCATAAACGTATCATAAGGCACGATTGATTTGTACCGTGCCCGAGTTCAGATTATTTGTTCTCCGTTCTTGGATACGCTTGCGCATTCACGCTCCCCGATACAGCAGGTGGCAGTATGCTCTAGATTGGTTTGAGAGTTGCTGTTAGACACAATATATTGGTATTTCAGAAGAAATGCCAAGAGCAACGCTCTTGTGTACCTTCCCGATGTGTCGGCTATGGCTGTGTAGGTCAGAGAATGAGGTTCTCCATCACTCACATGGAGATAACTTCTATTCTCAGATACGACTGGCTTCAGTATCTGATCCTGTATCTGAAACCACCTCTTCAAGCTGACTCGGGAAGGGTTCCTGAGCCTGGAACAATTGTGTTCTCACTGTTCAAGATGAACCAGACTTATGGGGGCCAAGTTTTATCAGAAACGACTTAAGGGCCCTAATGTGAAAACGGCCATAGGCTGTACATGGAGAAATTGAAAAAATTGAAAGGGTTCCCGAGCCTGGAACAATTGTGTTCTCACTGCTCAAGATGAACCAGACTTAAGGGTCAAGTGTTATCAGAAACGACCTCAAGGCCCTAATGTGAAAACGGCCATAGGCTGTACATGGAGAAATTGAAAAAGAGAGGTAGTCAATTTTGTCCATGTTTGACACGTCAGCCTGCTGAGGAGTTTTCTATCTACTGGTTACCCAACCATTCCAATAGTTACCCACTTGTGAGTCCAACATGGCCGCAGCTCAGAAAGAATTTGTTAGTCAGAATTCGGTAGAGCAGTAGACCTGACGCTTGAAGTGTTTTGAATAGCTTGTTATACCTACACGCACTTCCTAACAAGATGTACTTCTTAGCACTCCGACTGGCAAAATCACAAGGACATCATTCTTTTGAAGACCTTAAGGAAGTGCCAGTCTCATTCCCTTTCCGTGCTTGTAGAACAATGCACACTAGCCATTGTTTCTGCGCAGTTGTATAATCCATCGATCATATTATGTCCTTTCTGCGCACAGTCCAGACTATGTTTTGTAGCTCTACCTCCATGGGAACGCTCTTTTAAAAGACGCACTCATGCCAAACAACAATAACACCGTCACCAGGCCTGGACCAATAGGCGTTTCTTGATGTACGCTGATTCCAGTTAGCTCGTCATGACCTGAGTTGACGCACTGTAGGTGAAATGTTAGGTTGAAGGCAACTTGGCACGAGTACCATGTAGCTGTGCATGGATACTGCGCTGAATGCAAGGTGTGGCCGCACGACACGGAGAGTTGCTGCTTCCTGAATGACTGAAAAGCCTGCATTGTCTTAATTGCAGTATATTCTGTTTTTTTTTGCCTCTGGATAGTCCTGTGGACCAGGTCACAGCTTTCTGTGTAAGAAGCAAGGATGCACAGATCTCACATTTTTGAAAATGAAACCGATACACATGCTCAGGACGTGGACCGATGCCAGTCTGGTAATGCCATCATCTTAGCAACCGGTTGACTTTGTGCAAGTTTCTGCTGGTAAATTATGCAAAGTGTCATGTGCGAAGGAAGGTATGCTTTAGGATTGGTTGAGTCCTGTGTTCATCTGTAAGTGGTAGGCGGTAGCCGGATGTGTTTGTGACATACGTCGGATGTCAAAATGTTCCAGGTTCAGGGTTACAGGTGAGTTTTGATCCAAAAACCAAATAAAATCGGTGGCAATATTGAATCTCAGAAGTGAATCGAGTAGCTCTTTTGCACAATACAAAAAAAATATCTGCCTTTCTTCAGTCTTCCCAGTGTTTTCTTTTTTTCTTCTTTTCTTTTTTTAAATATATCTTGGCTCTTGAAACTAGTTGCATAAATGAATTCAGGATGGAGCGGCTTTTCATCACTTTGAGTAGCATCTGTGCAACCAGGTTGGGTTCCTTCCCATGTTTAGATGGAGCTGTTTAGAGTCTCTGCAGATCACAGAACGTCTGCACCAGTCGAGTGTGTGTGTGTGTGTGTGAGCAGGAGAGAGAGAGAGAGGGAGGGAGAGAGCGTCGTTTTTGATTTGTGTTTGTGAACGTGTGTGTGGGTGAATTGGTAATTTGCATGGCTGGCTGGGTGCAGATGAAAGCTGTCCTCTAGTCTTTAAAGCATGCCACTGCCTGTCCCAGCGTCTCCTGCTCATCTCTCCATCTCTCTACCCAGGCAGCATGGGATGATATGAAGGAAGCACGGAAAAACGGCCGCGTAGCCAGAAAGCAGCGACAGCTGAGTAGCGTTTGACATGGCACGACACCGCCTGTTATATTTGGAGGCTCTGGACTGGCCTCGCTAATGCTTACATAACTGTTTCTCAGCTCCCTATGAGTAGCAGAATGCCTAAAGCCTGCTGATCTACTTTACTGTTTTTTTTTTTTTTTTTTTTTTTTGTTCTCCCCTCTCGTTTGGCTTCTTCTGAGATAACAGTTTGCAGTAGCTTATTAGGCGTCAGACCGTGACAGGTTATAATTGTCAGGTTTAGGAATGTTCACTTCAGTGGTAGTTTCTGTAGATAACAAGGTGGCCTTGTCTGCTACCTTCTGCTTACGTGGAGAACTTTTTGGCTGTAAAGTTGATGGCCCAAGCTTATTTTACCTTCACCGTATGTCCAAGTGGGGTTGTGTTCCTTAGAGTTCCTTCTGGTGGGTTTCCAACTTGGGTTTGGTTCTTTACACGGGTGGACCGAAGCAACAAGTATGAGAGCGTCGACTGTCGAGTTATCTGGGAATTTGCACATCAGCTTCTGCTTCAAACTCGAAAAAAAAAGCTGTAGCCGAGTACATGAGGATCAACTCTGGAATCACTTTTAATTCTTGTGTCCGACAGCTTTGCAAATTACACAACAATCGTTCAAAATGGATTCAACTAACTGGTCGATAACCGTAAACGAAAAAACTATTATTTCGGATAAATTATAGGTAAATCACTACTTCAAATGAATAATGGTTAAATAAAATGTAAACAAATACAACAACAAAATAATTTAAGCAAGCTTAACACGTGTTAATGCATCAACTGTTTAGCAAACATGTAAAACACATCATATTCCGTTTCTTGTGAATTCCTGAAAATTACAATCATAGCACGACATAAGTTAATGTTTTTCTCTTGTATTGAGCACTATAGTAATTAAATCAAATATTAAATAACTCAAATTCAAGTGATAATCAGTCCTTCGTTTAAGTAAGGACAGTATTATTATACCCTCAGTGTCCCTGAGATGTGTTACTGAGTGCAGTCTCCCTGACTTACACGCAGGTTTTTATACACAGACCCTATATTCTTACATTAAGTTACTTAATGGTAGAGACTGTGAGGTGGCGATTAGGGCTGCACGATGTATCGAAAAAGTATCGTTATTGCGATAATGGTATACTAATCATACTAAATATCTGAGTTGCGATAAATGAAATTTAATTTATGTGCCAAGCAGACCAGAAGTCAGAATATCTGCTGAGGGGTTTAAGTCATTCATAGTGTTTTGAAGTCTAAATATTTGCAACTTCCTTGACGTATAGTTTCTTTTTAGCCTGAATTAGATTTAATTACATCAGACGAATATCTATTACCTGTTTATTTTAGTATGATCATTACATATATATATATATATACATATATATATATATACACTTTTTTTAACTTTACATTGACCGTGATATTGTTCGTGTGTGTGAATATATTTGTGCTGCTCAATCAATAATAAAAAAAAAAAATAATTGTATAATGGACTTGTGCAATTATCTAATTGCTGAAGGCTGCAGTTTGTTACAGGCGCAGCCAGAAATTTGTCGATTTAAAAAAAATAAATAAAAATTAAAATTTTTTTTTGAGCTGCTAAATGAATATTGGCTAATACCCTCTTAATGTGATCATTTGTGCTATTAATTGCTGTTAGCCTTAATAAACATGTTTGAATCCTAAATGGTACATTTAATAGTTACATATCGCAGTTTAAATCGCAGTCGCAACGTGTCAAGATGTATGTCTGGGGATGGGAATGACCAGGTACCACCCGATACAATACGATCCCAATACCCATGTGTCAAATTGTGATCCTACGTACAACTGTCACGACTCTATAAATATCACATTATTTATTTATTTGTTTTTAAGTTTCATCTTTGAACCATTAAAAATGTTGTCTTAAGTTCTATTTTGAACACCTTGACGACCAAAATTCCACAGTAATTTAAATAGATCTTGCATTAATTTTCTCATGTAAAAACCAAAGGCAGCATTTAAACAATAGAAAATAACTTAAAATTGTAACTTAAAATAAATTGATAATAAAATGGCGACTTTTCGCTGAGCACCAGGTACCTCTGGTGTCATCCGCCATAATATTTTTAAACAAACGAAGCAAATAATCGTCCCATACCAATGCTGATTAGTTTAGAGTGCAGCACCTGTAGGAGGAGCAGCGACTTATTACGTTATCAGGTGAAAGTCTCGTATTACATATTCAAATTAGAAATTAATGATAAAATGTTTTTTTATTTGAGTCAGTGTGCTGATGCAGGAATTGCCACAATTAAAAAAAAAATTATATATAGCTGAATATTTTTTTTCCCCTTCCTCTGCCTTTAATATGGATTTATTAATGAAGGAATATATTTATATGCGCTAGGTTCGTTAGATTTGGATTGATGGTATAATTATAACGTTATTTATTTAGCAGGAGGTTTTGGCAGTGATTTTCTGTCCAACTAATCAGTTTTACCAAGTTTTATTCGTAAATTATTTTTATTTATTTATTTTTGCCTTGTTTAATATTGAACAAACACAGCCAAGTAAAACTCTGAAAAAAACTTAGCATGTGTAAAAATGCACGTAATAAACCTGTTTTGTACCTGAATCTGACTGTTTTGCCAATGTTACACCCTGAATATTAAATGTATATGGTATAAAAAATAAGCGATTGTGGCAAACAATTCCTGTTAGAAGGTGAGGTAATGATGATAAATGGTACCATGCGTATTTAAAAAATGTAAAAGCAAGTGAGCACCAAATCCAGAACAGTGTGCCATGGAATAAAAATAAATTCTGTCTGGGAAGGTATGAAATATTAGGTCTTACAAAATATTAAAGTCATTTCCATGGAAATGTAATTAGGTTTTAGTTGAAGTAGCTTGATCGGTAGTTGCCTGAGTGTGTGTACACCTGAGCACCGGGCGTATATCTCAGGGCATGTTTGTGTACAGAGACGTTTGTGGGGGTAGTTGAGTGTCAGTTTTCTGCCATTATTGTTGTGTGTAAATGTGGGTGGGTGGAGATCCTCCTGACTTTTGGGCAACAAAGCTGCACTGAAAACGAGAGGAGCCACCACCATGAGAGGGGGTGTGGGGTAGAGGTGGGAATGAAAGGGCAGGAACACACTGCTCCGGTTCGGCAAAAACAAACACACTGCGTGCTGACCTGTGCCTACAATTCCTTCATCTCCTTTCCAAGAGAGATAGTGTTTCTCTCTCTCTTTTTTCCCCTTCTGCATGTGCTGTTTTCTGTATTAACCTCACTGGGATCAACTGTCTCCTACTGGTGTGATAAAGATAATTATAATGAATTATAATAACAGATGAGATCGTTAAAATTAGACATTCAGATGATTAAAAAAATTAAGTTAGACATTCAGAACTTTGACATCACTGGGTGAATTTATTTGCAAGTCACATGGTCAAGCATTTACACGTACTTTATGAAAATGCTGAAAAATCTGAAAAGCTTTACACATTAGTGTAGAGAAGAAGAAGAAGGAAAACTATTGGAATAAAAATTTCCCTGAATTACTGCACTTCAAGTCAAGTCTTTTTTTCTTTTTTGTAAGAAAAGGGAATGAAGAAAAAAACTATTCAGCTACACATTGTGCCTGTTGCCGCGCTTACTCATTTTATTATTATTTTTAATGATTAAGTTATGTACGTTTACATTTGAGGTGGTAAAATTGTCCACGGTAGTACACACATTGGCAGGCAGCACAGCGTCCTGTGTGGTAGGAGCAAATTATTGCAAGAATGTAGTATGTAGAACTCTTTATAAAAAAAAAAAAAGGGTTGAATTTAAAATCTTTAGAAATTTGCTGATATAATGATGAAATAATGATGCTACGAGAACTGCAATACAAATCGAATCAGCACCTGGGTAAGCTAGTCCCCGACTTTCGAACGTTTGAGACCTGAATTTCCGCAAATACGATCAAACCATGGTTTTACGACCGGTCACAGAAGTAGCTCACATGTATTGTGCAAAAAATAGACATTGCAGGGCACCACATACCAGTATTTACAATTACAGTGGAACCTCCGATTACGAGCATAATTCGTTCCGGAAGTGGGCTCGTATTTCAAAACACTCGTAAACCAAATTTATGTTCCCATAGGAAATAATAGAAACTCAAATTATTCATGCTACAGCCCCCAAAAATAAATACATAAAAATAATTAACACAAAATATAAAGTAAAAATAAAACAAATTAACCTGCACTTTACCTTTAAAAAAAAAACTGTTTCCGTTTGTGCACGCAAGCGCTGTGTGTGTATGTTGGTGTGTGTTGGTGTTTGTTGGTGTAAGTGAATGAGCACGCACACATACATACTCTCGGCTTTACCGCCCCCGGCTGCAGACCGACCCACGTGTTTCCTCGTGTGGCGTCATCACCCTAGGAACAGCGCTATCCGCTCCCTTCGCCTGTGCGAAGACGCCCTGATTGGCTTGTAGGGCCGTCATTAACGTGGGAGCACTGAGTACCTCTCATCCCTCCCCCCCTGAGTAGGGTTGTGTACTGAACACCGGTGCCAAGACGGCACCGGTACATATAGAACCGGTATGTACCGGACCGAAACAGAACGCGAATTTCGGTGCCTCATTTCGGTGCCACTTAAATGCCTGAACTGTCGATTGAAATATTTGTTCTCTAGATTCATATATTTTTGTAGATTAATAGTTTATTAGATTAAATTAAAGAAATTAAAAGCACAAATCATCCGGAAATGAGAGACCATCCGAGATGCGCGTGAATGCAGTAACTAACGTTACACTCACTCTGACGTCAGCAGGCGGTCTACCGATAGCTTAGCATGCTAAATTAAACAACTCTCGTTAAAATGGCTAAAACTAAACGGTTGAAAGTGTGGCTGTATTTCACAAGAAAGGATTCCGACACCGCGACGTGCAGCGAATGTTTCACAGCAGTTGCGTGTAAAGGCGGAAACACGTCAAATCTAATGAAACATTCGAGGGCAGACGGAATAAAGTTAAAAGTAGAATAAATACACGGAATAAAGTTTAAAGCAGAGGGAGGCACCGTGTTTAACAGCTTGCGGACAACAGCTGGCGCTATCGGTATGGACGACCCTCAGTCCCAGTTATATCAACTGTAGCAAAAAGGAGTCACCGATTATGATGACGTCAGCAGCCTGTCCGCAGGTTAGTAGTAGGATAATGTAATGTTAATAGCAAAATGCAAATCTTGCATTCATGCTAACAAATAGTCGAACTATTTGTAAAAAACTAATGTAACATGGATTCTGTTTATAATTATGGCTTTCCAGCCTGTACTAGTAGCACTACAACAGTGACCCCATTTACCATTGTAAAGAAGGCTATGTATGTCCTGTGCAGGGCAATAAGTCAGGAAAGGAGTCGTATTTTGACAGAAAAGGCAAATATGGTGAAATTTCTGCAAAAGAATTGCTAAAATTTGAAGCTTACATATTCATATATACTTTAAACTTTTAATATATTAAATTTTAAGCATAACATTTTTTGTTCAATAAAAATTAATTCTTGAGTCATCCACTATCATTTTGTGGCTTAAAAGTATCGGTTCAGGCACCGTTTTGGCACCGGTACCGTTTTCAAAGTATCGATTTGGCACCGGTATCGAAAAAAACCCAAACGATACCCAACCCTACCCCTGAGAGAGAGCTTGGCCAATCAGCTCTCTCTAGGACTCCGGCTGTGAGAGGGAACAGCATCACCCGGGGTTCGAACCAGCGATCTCCGGATGATAGGATGAGTGCTTTACCACTGCGCCCCTCGGAGGCGGTTAAATGGTTTTAAAATGGTCTCTCCGGTAATGTGTATGTGTACACACACACACACACACACACACACACACACACACACACACACACACACATGATATCGTCTTCCCAGCTGGGTCTTAGTGCTTGCTGAGTTTCTGAGTGTGTTTGTGTGTGTGTGTGTGTATTCACCCAGCAGGGGAGACGATTACTTACAATTCCGCAGCTCAAGAGAGAGAAAAACCGTTGGCTCAGTTGTGATGACGTGACGCTCGGTGTCAAAATAAGAAGCGCATGCGTGACACATGATACTTGGAGCTCGTAAACCAAGACAATGTTCGTTTTTCAAGTCAAAATTTATTAAAAATCTTTGCTCGTCTTGCGGAACACTCGTAAAATGCGTCACTCGTAATCCGAGGTTCCACTGTATCTACAATATTTTCAGTGTATAAGTTAATGTATAAAATGTCTAAATCCACGATAATACAAAATGGTTGTCCCGTAAAGCTGTCCCGATGGTGAATAATCCTAATTTCGGGAAAATCCTTCACAGTCCAATACACTGGAAAACAGCCCGGGATTCCCCTCGCGATTTAAAGGTGCAGAGACAACACTTAACATGAGTTAAATGACTTAGAGAGGCGTTTAACATGGGAGATTAATGATTTTAGGCATGGTTTTTGGCCACATGATGGCAGTGTGGGAAAAGTGGACAGATTTAGTCAAGTGGATTGGTATGCTTTACATTGTATATTTATGCAAAGGCAAACAAGACTCACTTTGTCAGACTTAAGAACAAATCCGACTTATGAACATGCCCTCAATAACTGGGGACTATAAGTCGGGGGGGGGACGGGGGGGGACTACCTGTATTATCATATCATATCAGATAGTCCTGTGTGATTGTATTTTTTTTTTTTTTTTTATGTTTTTAATGTTTTATCCAGTGTGACTTCTAGCCCATGCTGTGCAACTTTTTAAGATCAAGGGATATAATGCTTGCACATTATTATTCTTTTTATATTAGACATTTTGTATATGGTTTGAGTAGTTCTGCACAGTTAATTACAATATTGATCTCTGGAATTATTGAATCACAAATGGCTGCAGTTTATTATATATAATACATGCGTAGTTGGGAATCTATGCAGGAGTTTGTCAATAGTTTAAGTTACAAACTGTATTTAATCGTTCCATATCGCAGGTTCAATCCCAATGTGTGTCCCAATAATTGCAACGTCATTATTTATTTATTTTTCTATCTAATCGTGCAGCCCTAGAAGTGAATTAAAGTCAAAACAAATTTCAGTGCTGGCGGCACGGTGGTGTAGTGGTTAGCACTGTCGCCTTACACCTCCATTGTCTGGGTTCGATTCCCGTCTCTGTGTGCATGGAGTTTGCATGTTCTCCCCGTGCTTGGTGGGTTTCCTCCGGGTACTCCGGTTTCCTCCCACAGTCCAAAGATATGCAGGTTAGGCTAATTGCCGTTCCCAAATTGCCCGCAGTGTGTGATTGGGTGCGTGAGTGTGTGTATGTGTGTGTGCCCTGCGATGGATTGGCACCCTGTCCAGGGTGTACCCCGCCTAGTGCCCGAAGTCTACTGGGATAGGCTCCAGGTCCCCCGCGACCCTGAACACAGGATTAAGCGGTATAGAAGATGAATGAATTTCAGTGCTGCCTTTCAGTCCTTACCACAATGCGGTCAGTACTCTTTACCTGTTTATGGAAAGTTTGTCTGTTTTGTCATACAAAGGTAATGTGTGACTAACATTTAGGAATTTTAAATACACTTCATCATAAATATGGTACACATGCATTTGGGAATACCATTTTATACTAAAATGCATGGTAAGAAGATTAGGTTTTGTTTCCCTCTGTCCTTTCCCGCAGTACGTATTGTGTTCAGTTCATCAGAAACACAAGAATGATGCCATGCTGTAGCAAATGGCTATGTTTGGAGGAAAAGTGACAGTACTTCAGTTGAATCAACTCCTCCACTATGTTGGATTTGTTCGATCACACAGCAATCAAAATCCTGCAGTTGTCTGTAATATATCTAATTTTATTATTATTATTATTAGTGGTGCTTGAAAAGCATCACTATTGTTATCTTGCATACTTATTTTTTTTTTTTTTATTCTTCTTCTTTTTATTCTTCCGTATGAAAGTTCGGCGCGTAACTAGTCCCGCACCGTTTGTCCTAGACCCATGAATGGGGTGTCATATCGTGCAGCCTAATCGGGAATGGGGTGCTATGACTTTTCTAAGGGGTGGGTGCTTAATTGCCCCCGCAGGGGGCAATTAAGCACCCAAAAAAGTCCCATAGGATAACATGGAGGCCAAATTTTGACGGCTTGTGGCGCAGAGAGGGAATTTTGTAGAAAAGTGAAATTCACCCCATTTGAGGAGGTTTGCAACCTCTGTCAGAGGATACCCCGCACAAGGGTATAAGTTCTACCCCCGGGGCAAAAGAGGTCCCCAAAGTTGCCCCATTGACTTATAATGGGGTATTAATCGAAGAATTAGTTTGTCGCAGACCCATGAATGAGGTGTCAAACCGTTCGGCTGGTTCAGGGATGGGGTCCTATGCCTTTTCTGAGGGGCTGGGCGGTTAATTGCCCCCGCAGGGGGCAATTAATCGCCCATAGACTTAACATTTTAATGGCTAGTCCCGCACCGTTTGTCATGGACCCGTGAATGAGGTGTCAAATCGTTCGGCTTGTCCGCGGGTGGGGTGCTATGGCTTTTCTGAGGGGCTGGGCGGTTAATTGCCCCCACAGGGGGCAATTAAACGCTCATAGACTTAACATATTAACCGCTATTCCCGCACCGTTTGTCATACACCCATGACTGAGGTGTCATATCGTGCAGCTTATCCGGGGGTAGGGTGATATGACTCTGCTCAGGGCTGGGCGGTCAATTGCCCCCGCAGGGGGCAATTAAACTCTCATAGATGTAACATTTTAACCGCTGTTCCCGCACCGTTTGTCATACACCCATGAATGAGGTGTCATATCGTTCGGCTTATGCGGGGCTGGGGTCCTATGACTTTGCTCAGGGCTGGGGTGGTTAATTGCCCCCGGAGGGGGCAATTAACCACTCATAGACTTAACATTGAGATCAGCTTTGCCTGAGTTTGTCGTAGACCCTTGAATGAGGTGTCAAACCGTTCGCCTCATTCGGGCATGGGGTTATAAGATACCACTGAGGGCGGGCGGTTAATTGCCCCCGCAGGGGGCAATTAACTGCTAGAACAACACCGTATGTCGTAGGCCCATAAATGGGGTGTCATATCGTGCGTCTTATCCGGCAGGGGTGTGCAGTGACCTCTCTGAGGGGCTGGGCTGTTAATTGCCCCAGCAGGGGGCAAATAATCCCTGGTCCCTCACCGTTTGTCGTAGACCCTTGAATGAGGTGTCATATCGTGCGTCTTATCCGGGAGGGGTGTCCTGTGACCTGTCTGAGGGGCTGGGCGGTTAATTGCCCCCGCAGGGGGCAATTAATCGCTATTCCAGCACCGTTTGTCGTAGACCCTTGAATGAGGTGTCAAACCGTTCGGCTCAGTCGGAAATGGGGTTGTATGACACTACTGAGGGCGGGCGCTTAATTGCCCCCGCAGGGGGCAATTAACTGCTAGAACAACACCGTATGTCGTAGGCCCATGAATGAGGGGTCATATCGTGCGTCTTATCCGGCAGGGGTGTGCCGTGATCTCTCTGAGGGGCTGGACTGTTAATTGCCCCAGCAGGGGGCAATTAACCGCTGGTCCCTCACCGTTTGTCGTAGACCCTTGACTGAGGTGTCATATCGTGCGTCTTATCCGGGAGGGGTGTGCAGTGACCTCTCTTAGGGGCTGGGCAGTTAATTGCCCCCGCAGGGGGCAATTAACCGCTCATAGACTTGACATTGATTAAACTTTGCTTTGCGCACTTAACATGATTACCATGTTCCTATCATGGAGTTAAGCTGATTAGCTAGCCTCGTGTTAACTTGCCACGTCAAGCACCACTCACATTTTCTTCAGGAAATGTACCTCTCTAGTTATTATTATTATTATAAAATCCTCCTCATGGTTAATGTTGTTAGTCACTGATAGCAGTGCAGATCGACGGCAAAAAAAAGAGAAGATAAACCTGGCATATTTTAAATCTGTTGTAGTGTGGGAGCCAAAGGAGGAGGCTGTTTTCCATTGATTTAAAATGCAAGAATGATTAAGTAATGGAAGGAATCAAACACAATAGGACATGTTGTTATAGGAAAATAATCAGTGCCAAGGCGGTCTGATGGAAAGTTGATTCATTTCCAATAATGGCACATCCTGAAATGTTTTTATTGGTTTCGTAACTTAAATTGTAACAATGAACAAAAAAAAAAAGAGTTTGAAGAATTGGATAAAGAATTTAAAATGATCATGAGAAACTAATGGGGTTGTCCTAAAAAATAGTGTTAAATTTTGACACTGGAGACTCCTTCCTAAAATATAATAAAATAAGTCAATGTTAAGATGTTTTTCTTTGTTATATGACCCGTCTGTTTTATTATGAAGTTTAGATTATATCTAGACTATTCCTTACGGGTTCTAGGGAATTAATTGTTCCTACAGTAATGCCGCAATTCAATAAGCACAATAAAAGTTGAAGTAGTTGATTATTATAATGAGAATAATTGTTGCAGTTGGGTTATAGAAACCTAATCAACACCTTCTGACCAATTCGGAATTTCAATCGCCCTGCAGTATTTAAAGGTGAATCTAAATAATTGTGATTAATCACATCGTTATTGGTTTAGTCATAACCAGATCTTTTACTGAGCGCAGGTAATATTTTGAGGACAGCATCTAAAAAGATGAGTCGGACAGGAAGTGTGTAGGTGTTGTCAGGCGACCGTCTGTTAGTTTGTTTTTATAGATCATGTTCCACTCCACTCAGCCACCAGTGCAATAGTTAAGGGAGCGATTCTGCTGACTAGAATAAGAAATAAATCCGTTATTTCTGATATCTGGACCCAGGTGTGTTGGAGTAGAATTTGGCTAGACCAGGCACTGTGACCCAACGGATGTTCATATTCACTCTGTAGGTTGTTTCTAGTGTTCTGTGGCATATCAGCACTTAAAAGTTCCACCTTCTTAGGATTGTCAATTTAATTCGGTTTTTGGGCATTGTAATTTTCGATTCAGTTTCATACAGAGTTAATATATATTGTCCGATTTGTCTTAAGCAGCTTTTAAAGCAACTCATACAATTCGCCACATTCCAGTCCAGTAGGTGGCAGTAGGTGCACCAGCCACTCGTAAACTCTACAAGTAAAGCGTATCTCAAGCGTTTTCTTTACAGCTTGGTATATTTTTTTTATATATTTTTTATATATTTCTAAAATATTTGCAAGTTTAACATTTGATAGTTTACCTAGTTAAATAGTTCAAAAAGTGTGAATTGATTTTGCCTCAATTAATTTAAGACATCAACAAAATATTGATTAAATTGCCTAATCATTAAAATCGCAATTGTGACCCCATATACATTGTTAATAATGTTACTGTTCTCTGGAAGGGTGTGGCTCACTAGTAGCTCATTTACACTGGAACAGCACATTTAGTTGTAAAGGTTGTAAATTTTGCAATATTTACCACTGATGTTTAAAAATGTTAGAAATCAATAGTTCAGTAGTCTAATTAATAATGATTTATTAATGGTGTCAAACACATCTTAAGTGACGTTTAAACACAATCCGGACATATTAGTTAGATCAATGAGTTTTATAATTTGTAAGACAAATTATTAACAAATCCCAAATACTACTTCTTCTATTTTTTTTTTTTTTTTTTTAAAGAAAAACAGACGAACTTCTTTCCACTGTCCAACATAAGGCTGTAAAAATTCTATATAATTTTCACCATTATGTATAAATACAGGAGATATTTGAGCTGCTGAGAAATATTCTGCAAAACAACTGTTTGTCTTTTTTTATTACGTGATTTTATTTTTTATTCTTCGCTGGAATTAATCAATAAATCGTTACCATTCATCGTAACCTGCACATGGACAGGTGTAGTACTTTTTTTTAGGATAAGGAGTCTCTAGTGTCAGTAATTGCTTGGGAACATTTATTTCCTCACTAACATGACAAGCTGCCTGTAAGGTTCCAAAAAAGGTTCAGGTTCATAAATTATTAAAACATGCTGTATTGTTTTTTGAAAACTAAAAAAAAAAAAAAAAAAAATCACTCATTTTGACATTTTTATCAAATGTTTTTTTTTTTTTTTTCAGTTAAATATTAACTTAATATCTAATCTGTATTGCTCATTCTTCGAGATGAGAAGGTGTGAATTTGTCAGTGCGAGACAACACACAAGTCAAACAGCTAATTGTCTTCCTTATTTCACACTAATATCACAACCTCATGAAATCGTGAATAACTGCAGTTATTTTTATTCCATTGCTTCAATATTGAAGAACTGTTTGACCTTTTAGTGTTCTTTTAGTGAAATGAATGTTGATTTGCATTACATAGTCGCATGTTTAAATGTTTATGGATGGAATCCAGCATCTGCTCTTAGGTTGTAACTGAGTTCAGAGTAAATGGATTTTCTCATTTCTCCGTTCGGGGAAACGTGTCCGGAATAATTGTAGTAATCGCACATACTCTACAGATGCTCTGGATTTTTTTAAAAGCTTGTAAGATGCATGCCGCAAACCCAGAATTGTGATGCTGCTTCATAAATGTCGTCGTTAAAAATCCGAACAGGTATAGTATATAAGTAATGTTAATGTCTTAATGCACTCGAGTTGCAGACTGAATGAACGTACGTGCACTGCATCAGTGTGACCAAATCTAATAGTCTTAATGGAACGTCTTATGTTACTTTGAGCCATGGCCATATTTTTAGTTTTAAACATGACTTTAAAAAGGACTGTCTCGGCTCTGACCACACCAATAATATTTGTAGTGTAAATATGAGATTCATGGATTCATTCACTCCTGTTCTATACTGCTTTATCCGGTTACGGAGTTGTGGAAGGCCTGGATGATATCCCAGGGGAGTTGGGGCTCGAGGTGTGGGGTACCAATGGATTGGGGTGTCTGGTATATTGTACATTTGCATGTGTTGCTGTGCGGGAGAAATGAGTCGGCCTCACTGGTTTTAATGAATCAGTCCAGAAGCAGGATGATAGAAAATGGTTGTCCTGAGGGTGAATAATCCTAATTTTGTAAAATCCTCAAAAAAAAAAACAAAGCAAGGTATTCACAGTCCCATACAGTGGAAAACAGCTCTGAGTCAAAATGCTCTTTGTTCGATTGCACGCTCCGATTTAGCCAAGGTATGCTTTACTTGTATCAAAGGTGTATAAGACTCACTGTCAAACTTAAGAACAAATCTGACTTACAAACGTGCTCCTGGCATGGAACTTATTCATACGTAGGGTCTTATTGTAATCATACAGGTTGTGTAAGACTGTAAGACTAAAAAAAAAAAAGTTAGTTTAGAATTGTAACAAAATCTGAAAAAATAGAATATTGATTCTGGATATTTATAAAATTAAGGTACTAACAGGACTGTTAATCGCACCTTGGTATCACAATAATATCGTATCAGAAGGTCCCTGGTGAATATAATTAATGTTGATTTTAATAAATGACCTTTTGGAGGGAAAATATATAAATATTACAGTTCACTGCTCATTCAATTCATTCAGAAGAATTTAAAACGAAGTCACGTGCCTCAGTACCCCTCACACACCCCTCACACACATGGCCTCAGCCCAAAATGTACCTGCACACGTTGCCATTATATATCTGTTCAGTGGAGTAGAGCCACTACATCATGTGTGTAGACCTGCCTTTAGGGATCGCTACTGGCCAAACCACCTGTCAATCACCTTACAGGCCCCGCCTTTGGCTCTAGCACTTGAGGGAGTCGGCGTAATGCTGTAAATGAGAGAATGCATCTATCACAGCTAGCTCGTCTCCCCAGCTCGCTCCTGTACAACACTCGCGCTGACTCGGTGCTCTCGCGTGCGCTCGCGCTCTCACTCCCTCGCTCGCTTTCACTCAGCCAGGACCTGGAGCCACAGGCGCCGTCCAATTGTAAGTGCTCTCGCAGTTCCTGAGCTCGAGAGTCATTCTGGGGAGCGTCTCATTTCTGTCCTCCTTGTGGATGTCCAGGCAGTTCAAATAAAACTGCAGCATTTTTGTTTGCACTGGTTTGCAGGGTACCATTTTAATATTTCCTTACTAATGTTGCTTTCTTTCTGTCTTTCTCTGTGTGCAGCTAAGAAGAAGCCGCAAGTGCCCAGGCTCCCTAAGGAGGCGTTTGAGCAGCAACCAGCCGCTGCTACGTAAGCACTCCCCTTAATTCTTATCTCCAGTCGTGTGGTTGCGGTTTAAATTTGACCTGTCCCACCCAAACACACCTTCATTTTAAAGTCTTAGTGAGCTTTACAGTTATAAAGAATTGATTAAGGATGCATGATGAAGTCAGTTTATTTATTTATTTTTGTTAAACTGACCTTAAGGATATGATTAAAGATGACTAACCTCCGTAAATAAGATTAAATCTGATTTCTTTTTACTCTTCAGACCCCCGAGAGACCTGGATTCAAAAGCATGCGTTAAAATTGGAGAGAAGGTAGGACTCCTGCTCTCATTCTTTCTCTGTTCTGTTACTCAATCTGCCCCTGTTAGAAAATGAAGGGGGGGGGGAAACAAGCTTCAAATCTATTCCATTATAATGTATTTACTTTATTATTTCTTAGTTCTTTATACTGCTATCTTGCAAATGATAGATTTTTTGCAAATTATTTATATAATTTGCAAACAATCTGTGTGTGCGTGTGTGTTTAGCCTTCTGAATACAAAATATCACAAATAAAATTATCCCCCTTTGTATAGTAATTTAATAAACCAATGTAATGGAAAAACAAGATTACTAAAAATTTTTGGAAATCAAATTGAGTTATACAACGTAATAAAGTAGAGCAATGAATAATTTATATACAACAAAATATTTAATAAATTGTAAATGTAGAAATAAGAATAGGACAGGAATGTCGCAGCGAAATTAAACATAATGTAAAGTATTATAAAAAATAATTAATATAATCCTGGCACAGTAAATAAACTATACAGATCATATTTCTGAAATGCAGAAAATGTTTACTAATAAATGAACGATGTACTAAAGCATAACTTTTTTTAAAGTAAACAATAAAAAAAAAGGCCATTTTTGTTAGCAATTCCCTGTTTAGTGTTACCGCCATGATTCTACTGATCCAACTAGTAATAATGAAGGTTTTCCTTACAGAGGTGAGGTTTTGGAAATAAACCAAACATGTATGATTTATACAATTTATGATTTTTTTTTTTTTTACTTGAGTCACCGAATCCTTTGATTTAGGTGGAAACGTAGCAGATAATTACAATCAACTTAATAGAAAATTGGTTATTTGAGACCTCATCAAATCTGGAGTTAACTCCAATATATCTCTTAAAAGATCTTATATTCATATTAAACTTTTTGTATTTGTCATTTTGATTAGTATACATTAGAGATGAAAGGAAACATTGATTCAGTAACGCATCACGATTCATGTGGCAATACATGTATCACCACTTTTTTTTTTAATGATATATTTGCATATGATGCAATGATCCAAATTTTTTATATATATATTTTTTACGATTAATCTGTCGATTATTCTTTTCGATTAATCGGATTAAAACACAAATGCAGAACTAAAATCTTCAGAAAGTGCACAAACATGTTGCTCCTTGAGCTGTTATAAGAATAATAAAATAAAATAAAAATGGACTAACACTAAAAACATAGACATGTATGCTTTACATCTGACAAATATATACAGTGGAACCTTGGATTACGAGCATAATTCGTTCCGGAAGCCGCTCATATTCCAAATCGTAAATCAAATGTAATTTTTTAAATCACACTAACTGAATCACTGATGTAAAGTAAAAATAAAACAAATTAACCTGCACTTTACCTTTGTAAAGAATCGCGACAGAGCAGTGTTTCTGTGTAGAGCAGAGAGAAAGAGCGTGTGTGTGTCTGTGAAGGTGAAAGTAGAAGGTGTGTGTGAACGCGTGTGTGGCAAAGAGCAGGCTAAGCCTTGAGCAGAGAGAGAAAATGGATCTTTAACCTCTCTAATGAGACTTGCTTTTGCTTTACATGCGCACTGTATACACATGCATACAGACACAAAATATGTGTTTTACACGCACACACGTGGTCACAGTGTTATAGTAAACAGTACACGCATGCACGGATGTTGATTATACCACTAAGAGACGCGCACTAAGACCCAGCAGGTCTTACTTCTCTGCCTCCGCTATGTATCTTTCCTCTACCTCCGCGCGTTTTTTCTTTTTCTTTTTTTGCTCCGCCCTGTCTGAGGCGGCGAACTCCGCTAGCATAAGTGCGCGAGACCGAGTGTGTTCACTCCGCTCCGCGCTCAACTAAAGTTTCGCGTCGCGCGACACAACGAATTCATTGCCAACTCTTTTAGTAATCGATTTTACTAGCCCTAGTAAAAAGCCACCTGTACTCTGTAATCCTACATGTGATGCACTTTAAAGTATTCATACAGCACAGCGTCTTAGGAGATGATTTGTCTAGAATTGTAACAAAATCTGTAAAAAAACAAAAAAACTGTAAAAAAGCAGTCCAAATTGAATCTGCACCTGGGTATCGTGATATCGTATCAGATGGCAGCTGATGATTCCCGTCCCTCGAATCCTCTAGTTGTTATTATTAATTTTTTTAATGGTCAATTGTAATATTGTTTAATAGCTATTTGTGTATAATTGCTTTTTTTGGTAAAATTTTAAGTTTTTATATTTTGAGTCTTAAATGACAATTTAAACGTTTATATCAGTATTAGTGTAGACATCCTGTAATCCCTGTAAGGAATTATTTTTGTAATTTTTTTGTGGTTCTATCTGGTGCTCATGTGTGTGTACTTAAACACTCAATGTTTTAGGACAATTTCATACCCTTGAGACTTGCGCTCTTATCCCATGATGGTTTACAAGCAGGAAATATGCAAGAACATATTTCATAACATGCGTTGTTGTATGCCTGGTGATGTAAGGTTCTGACGGAGCGCCTCTAAATGCTTGGCTCAATTAATTGCCCCCTGAGCCCTAAAGAACGGCCCAGCGCACTTTATAACTCAATCGAATCCTACTGATTGCAGGCAGACAGGAATGTGCTTTACTGCCTCCTGAGCTGTAAAAATATTTTTTTATACTCGTCAAGTAAGTGGAATTTTCCATTGGCAGAGCTGGTGGCTTTTTTTTTTTTTTTTTTTTTTTTAAAGTCACGACAATTTAATGTCGCTTTAATTGTGGCTGTCCGATAAAGGCCCGTTGGATTTTATGAGGGGGGGGGGCAGGGGCTGAAAGGGTCTCGGATTACCGAACGCTGTGCTTTTGTGGCCTTCAGGTTCAAGCTCTTTCTGCCGTTAACCAGTTAGAGCAAGTAGCAGCAGGCAGGAACAAGCTTGAGCTCTTTCACCACCCACGAGTGCTGGAGTCACTCCTGGAACAGCCACACGTTTTCTTTTCATTAATACTATTTAATACCAGAATATCCTTTATCTGTGTTCTGTTTTCTTCATGGTCATCTGTTGGTGTCTTTTCTGCATATCTTGGATTCATTGAGTCATTCTGAATGAAGTGTGTGTGTGTGTGTGTGTGTGTAGAATTTCGAAGTGAAGGCAGATGACCTGGAGCTGATCGGAGAGCTGGGTAGGGGAGCATATGGAGTGGTGGACAAGATGAGGCACGTGCCCAGTGGCATAATCATGGCTGTAAAGGTTAGAGCTGCACCGATGTCGACGTTCTGAGCTCATTACTGACCAGTTAGAGATAACAGACATAGTCCTAATCTTATTCATAATTGTTTTTTACATTTTTTTTATTTGCAGCAATATTTCATACGTCTGTCCAATCATTCTTTGTGACATTTGAATTTTTTGCATGTGTTTCCAGAGAATCAGGGCGACGGTGAACAGCCAGGAGCAGAAGCGGCTGCTGATGGATCTGGATATTTCAATGAGGACGGTGGACTGCTTTTTCACAGTGACATTCTATGGCGCTCTGTTCAGAGAGGTAGCTTATAAACACATTGTAGATCATCACAAAATCTAAATAAGAAATCGCAGACTGTACAACTTTCACACAACAGGCTTTTTGTTGTATATAATTTTGTAAAATTCTTACACAATAAATAAACTAGGCCGAAAAATGCAGGAAAAGGTTACTAAGCAATAGCAAAAAATAATAAACATGCCATACTTTTGCAATTCCCTATTTAGCATTATGTACATGATTATAATGATCAACTATTCATTAAACCAGTCAATACAAAGGTAAGCTTTTTTGAAATAATACTTTTATTTACTTGGAAATGTAGCTGATAATTATAATCGGCTTAATAGCAAACTGGTTATTTGAGACCTCATCCAGTCTACAGTTATATATCTCCAATATATCTTGTATTCAAATGAACCTTTTATTTTAGAAATGTTGCATTTGTCATTTTGATTAATATGCACTAGATATATGCGTTAGTGTAATTTTGGCATTGGAGTTTCACAGTTTTTTGTTTTTTATTTTTTAATTTCCATTAACTTGGTATTATTATAACCTACAGTTTAACAGTAACTTTGACTTTAACACTAACACATGATCTCACAGAAATAGTTTAACATTGACTTAGTTTCACTGAAACCTAGTATAGCAGAAAGTTACACAAACACTAACTCGTGCTGGCACAGGAAGAGTAACAGTAACTTATAGTCTTACAGTCCTACAGCGATGGGATTTTTAGGTAAGATATTAAGATAAGTGTTAAGAGCCACACTCATGTTAGGAATCTTTTGGCTGGTGCCTTTGCTTTGTCGAGGTGTGACTAGAGAATATTTAGAGTTCGTTAATGTGAAATAAAATCTCGGGTATATAAGCCAAGTCAAACATACACCAAGTGTACAGGTGACATCAGTTAACTAAATTAAGGATTCGCAAAAAAACAGCAAAAACCTAGAGGTAAAAAGTTGAATATAGGCAAAAGAAAAGGAAATAATTTTCATAATGAAAATTAGAATGTGATTGAAATTACTTACAGTCTCACGGTTATCTAGAGTTTAACACAAACTACTGGTTTCATAAAAATACTATAGTTTAACATTCATTCGCCTGAGAGTAATTCAACTTTAATTTGATCTATTATAGTATAATAACTTTGTTACATTTAGTATTACTAGAACATAGTGTATTTTGTCTACCAGTAACCTACAGTTTAACACTATGTTGGTTATATACAGTAGTAACTTACACTAACTTACTATTAATGATGATGTACAATGAAACATTAGCGTATAGTGTTACAGTAATAGTTGAACATTAACTTCGTCTTATTATAACTTATTATTTCAGTAACCAACAGTTTATCCGAATCTTAAAAAAAATTTTCTCACAGTAAAGTATTATAATTCACTTTCAGTTTCTGAGTAACGTCGCACAGCGTAAGTTTTACAGTAACTTGGTATTATTGTAACTTACAGTTTAACAGTAACTTGCACTTTAACACTAACAGAACTATAATAGTAATTATCTAACTGTAGCTTAGTTTTACAGTACCCTATAGTTTGCTAGTAACTTAAATACTTAACTTATGTTCTCACGGTGAAGGTTTTACATTAACTTAGTTTCAAAGTCACTTCACATATAACTATAACTAAGAACAATTTCCTAGTTTTACAGCACCGTAGTGTTTAAATTGTATTTAAATAGTTATAGTAGTTATTGTAACTTAGTTTAAGGGTATCTCACTTTAATACTCACACATGAACTCAGTATTAGTTTAATAGTAACCTACTCTTACTGTAACAGTATTATAGTAACCCACAATTTAACTAATGTGAATGCTCTCACGGTAAGAATAACCTTACAGTAACTTGCAGTCCTATAGTGACGGTCTTAACATGTTTTACTGTCAACAGTAACTGATAGCCCTATGAAAACGTAGGGTGTTACAGTAACTTGTAGTTTCACTAACTTATTACTTGAGTTTAACAGTAACTTATTTTTTCATGTAAAAAAATTTAAAATTTTCACTTCATTTAATTATAAATAATGGTTAAAACTATAGGAAAACTCTGTTTTAATGAATGTACCTTGTACTGCTGAAAGCGCAAAACAAAACTTTTTTCTTCAAATTAGTGGTCTATGTTTCATAGAAACGAAGCAGTTACAGATATTTAAAGCTCACGGCCTCGATCATGTTGTACAAAATAATGGGGGGGGGGGGAAACCCATGAATGGAAAACGTTTCTCAGGTACTGAGAGTTTTGGTTTGTGTATTAAAGATTTCCTTTTAACAAGTTTGTGAAATTGAAAGTTGCTTTTAAGAAATTCTATTTGATTTCAATTAAATTCTATTTGATCTGGAAATCTAATCTGATCTAGAATACATTTTTACATACGGCTGCAACATTTTCTTAGAGCTGCAAACCAGAGAAATAAAACTCTGAATACCTTTTTATTTCTTTGTACATGTATTTTTTTTTTTTTATTATTGATTTCCTCATAAATTATGGGCACTATGTACTGTTCCTAGAAAGCACTGAAAAAATTATAGGAAGTGATAATACCCTGAATATTGGTATTCAAGATATTTATCCAGTGTTTCCAGTTTATAGTAAAATAAAGCCAGAATGAAGCTTATTTCTTTGAGTTATATTTTGAGAATCATTCGACAGTGGACGTGTTATGCAATATGCACGAATAATTTTCAAGAATCTCATATTAGGATATGCATTTGTCTTGGCATTTTTTTGCCTACCTCATCTGGTTTGATGGACTCTGTGTTGCCAGGGTGACGTGTGGATCTGTATGGAGCTAATGGACACTTCACTGGATAAGTTTTACAAGCAGGTCCATGAGAAAGGTATGACCATCCCAGAGGACATCCTGGGCAAGACTGCCGTCTCGGTGAGTATCTTACACAAGAACCGTCTTTATATTGTATTAGTCATACCACATATACACCGTTCCTGACTCTTTATGCCAAGATGAGTTGAATGTTGGAATTACCAAGTCCTTGAACTCTAAGCTACCTTGTAAATCAATTTATGTGAATGCAGCTCTAGGCAGACCTTATTTAGAATCAAATGCTAATTAAAAGATAATTCATTATTATTATTTCAAGATTTAAAGAAGTTTATTAATCCCAGAGGGAAATTGCTTAAATTGTAATTGTACTTCCATTAGGCTACGTTTACACTGCCAGGTGAATGCGACCCAATTCCGATTTTTTGCTCATATGTGACACATATCGGATATGTTCTGTGTCCGTGTAAACAGGAAAAAAACGCATGCATTCCGATATTTTGAGATCGGTTTCAGGCCTCCTTCATATGTGGAAATAAATCGGATATAAATCAGATATGTGCTGATGTGATTGCCGTGTAAACAGACAGATCGGATTTCCTGAGGCGTTGTGTTCTGTACGTCATTAAAACTGCGACTTCTTCGCGGTTTAATGACGTAATATTATTCTCCGGTGGAAGCGCGTGTTGAATTACAACATCGCACGTGACATGTAAGAGGAAAAGAACAATGCCCCCCCCCTCCAACACACACACGCCTTGTGTTAATGCTTATTTGGGCTAAATAACATTAAATCAGTATTTTATGAATGAAGCATATGTGCAGGCTGCAATTATGGCGTTTTTTCCCTCCTCCGCCGTTTTAAAACCATGGTGCGCGAACTTTGCATATATAGCAGAAATAGCATTAAGCATATTTCACCTTCATCTTTCTTGGCTAGGTTGTAGCGCAAGAACCTCCCTTTAAGTATGCGCGATGTTTCAGATGGTATGGCAAGTGTAAACACGTGAATCGGATATGAGTCATAGTTAAAAGAACGTGTAAACAGACGGTCAAAAAAATCTGATATAGGCAGCAAATCGGAATTAAGCATCGAGACCTGCAGTGTAAACGTAGCCTTATAAGCATGCTCAGGAATTTGAGACATTATCCAGATTTGCAAAACATTTATTTGCATTTTTTTTTGGGCACAATAATATACTGTACTTTCAATGGCAGGCAAAATGCGAATGCAAATATAAAATCTATTTGCCCTTTTATGTTCAAAGTCTGCACTTCGGTCTCTCAATGACTGTTTTGATTCTGCCATATTAAAGATGTAATCAGCTTATATTTTATCTGAGTCACAGTAAATGTCTAACCATTTTAATGGCTAAACTGTTTACAATTATGTTTAAATAATTTTTCAATCAAAATTTCTTGTATAACATGACAACTTAACCCCCCCACCCCCCCCCCCACACACACCCACACAAAACAAGTGCGTTGGTTCTTTTTGGAATATGCCTGTTTTTTCTAACATTTCCAACTGTTTCTAAAATGCATGCTTAGTCTAGGTCTAGTTTCATGTCTTAGCCTTATTCTAATACCTGATAAGAAAAAAAACCCATGTCTGAAAGTTGAAAAGAAAGACACGATCTCAAGCGCACAATACAGTGGTACCTCGGCATACAAATCTGTTTCAGAGTTCTTAAGGCGGAATTTCGTATTATGAAACTCACTTTCCCATAGGAAACAATGTAAATGCAGGTAATCTGTTCCAGCCACCCAGAAATATTACCAATATTACCAATTTCCAGAACTATAAATCATATTTTTGCATATAAAAGCAATTAAAACTTTTGTAAAAGACATGTAAATTATGTAAAATATGAAATAAACAGACATTAAACCTCAATTAATTTAAAATTATGATTCCTCTTGGAACTGGCTGCTTTAAAAACCAAACTGAAAGTGGCGCCTTTTTTGTTCTCCTACCGTCCTTGCTAACGTTCTTGGGACCCATGGTGCTATGTCCTCACTAAATCTTGAACAAAATGTGAAAAAGTCACAAAAAATACGTAAAATCACTTCTCTTGACTTTCCACTAACGCAAAGACTAAAATATGTATCAATAAAATTTCATAAATAAAAAAAAAAAATCTGCATTGCATCGATTACATAAATTTACATAAAATTATTAATTTAAAGTTTAGAGGGGTGAAAATTTAAATACTGTAAGCCAAATAAATGCATCTTTAAATACAAAGTAATAATCAAGTTCAATCTGATGATGGAGGACTTTCTGGGGAGTTTTCCTAAATTGTATGCAATTAACTTAACAAAATAATGTTGATCTATGAAACAATTCAACCAGTTCAAACAAAACCAAAAAAAAAGAAGAAAAGCATTTTAACACTGATAGTGTACTGCATTTCCTTAATTTTGTTCTGTATTATTCATTCAGTCAGAGGTCGTTCTGTCTACAGTAAAAGGAATTATGGAATCGTTTTGAGATATGTGACTACAAAGAATGCTTGCAATGCGACTTGATATCAAGTCATCAGCAAAATCTTAAATAAAACTGTCTATTCAGACACCCTCTGTCCAAAAAGTGAAGTTGTAGTCATAATATTTTGGCACATCTACCATAACAAGTTCATGTTGAAGATCATATAACTCTTGTATTATTGGCACAGACTTGCTCTAACCTTTTAAGGTTTTAGAAAATATGAAGAAGAAAAAAATTGGTGTAATAGAAAAGAGCAAATGGTTAACGTTAGCAAAACAATAAATGCAAAATTAAATGATTTGCAAAAAAAAAAAAAAAAAAGAACTGATGAATTTAACATATACATGTGGATTTGTACACATTTAGTCACCAGTGTACCTTGGAATCTGGTGTTCTGTTTGGTAAAAAGAGAATTACAGTAAGTGTCGGCTTTTATGCATTACATAACCTTATGTACTGTATGTGTAAGTGAGAATAAAAACAGCTTGTCTCGAGCGCTCGGGTGACAGGACGGAGACGGTTGTGTTAAGTAATATGGGAAGTCTGTAGCAGAGAGACCGACAGGAAGACGGTTTGGATGGGTCTCAGATTGCTGTTACTGATTTCCCTTTCTGTACATCAAGGGATTAAGGGCTGGGCCGGATGATGATTATATAATATAGTATAAGTGCATTATGTAATATTGTCATAAATCATGCCACACTGCATATTTTATGACGTATTACAGATTCTGGGGTGAACTAATGAAATAAATTATTAGCGATAATCTCCTAACCGAGGAGGCTCGAAGCTCATTAATTCAGTGAGTGCAGCGGCCAATTCTTACAAAACGCATAATAACTTGTTTGCAGAAGTGACGTATCCGTCTGTGTTAACTATATACACAATCATTCATTGTGTATATAGTTACACAAGTTACAGCCGAGTTCCAGTAATGTGCAAGTAGTCACATCCCCCATACAGCTTTGATCTTGCCCCAAGTATTTTAACATGCTTGGGTCATTAAAGGAGTTCCTGGGAGGCCGGCGTTTTAGATGTGAATCAGACAGTCTGATCATGTCTCTGTTGTAATGAGAACTTTCTACCTTGGTGGTGTCCAAGCACTAGTGAAACACGGGAGAACTGCATTAGTGTAGCAGAGGATTATATAGAGAAATAAAGGGAGTTTCTTCTCTCATCAAAATGTTCTGTTATTCTGTACAATCAAAAGTCCCGGTTTGACTTAAACACCCCTCATATCTATAGTGAGTGGTGTTCTTATTTCCCCCCCCCCCCCCCACAATGTAGGATATTGTATTTCATATTTACTTTGAATTTTATATTTTAGATCATTTTATTTTTCCTCCCAGCTAAGAGTGGAAATAAATGTTTGGCAGATATGAGGCTGTAGAAATAAGATATTTCCTGTTTTCCTTTTGTCAAATTACAAATGGACTTCCTCCGTTTCCATTCCCCACTCCTGCGCATAGCCGTGTCCATTAAACACAATTACTGACCTCCACATTCAGGAAATAAATGTATTTGTTGCACTGAATCTTGTTTCCTGTTGCAGATTGTGAAAGCCCTGGAACACCTGCACAGCAAACTCTCAGTGATCCACCGAGGTGAGAATCAGCAGCAGTGTTCATTTTCTTTTTCTTTTTTTTCTTTGAGTCTATCTTTGTGAAAAAAGTCCAGCTCTGAACTTAGATTATTAAACATATTCTCCAGTTTTTCATAACTTCAGTTATATAGAGGTCTTTTCAGCAGCGGTCTTATTTTTCTTTCATTTTTAGCTTTGTGTTCTTTGATTTTCTTTCGTAAACACTTTATAGTTTCTCATTAAAGATTTGTATTTTCTCTACATGGACATATAGGTAGATTTTTTTAAATAAGGGGAAAATATAGTCTAGTAGCTTATCGTCCACATTTATGGACAGTTGTTGTATAGCTGTTTTAGGAAAATCTGGGGTGATGCATCATTTAAACGTACAAAGACCACTTGCTTTATCTCCTGCAGTTTTCAAAATAAGATTTTTTTTTTAATTGGAAGGCATATATTGCAGATTTTAATCTTCTCTAAAGTTCATTCTTATGTGATGCAAACATTTCGAAGCACCATGGCAACATGAAAACATGTAGACGTCCGTGACATGTCCTGGAGCAACGAGGATTTAGTTGAAACCTGAATAAAGCTTAATTTGTTCTGAAAATATATCTTGATTTTATTTTTAAATCTTAAAAATAAAAAGGGGGGGGGGGAGAGAAGAGTCTATAATATTGTTAATTCGTGTTTGAATAATAACTCTGACTTATACCAGATCACCAGTTTTCACCATCTTTCTCAAACGTTTTGAATTTCTCCTGGGTCTTTCTGTGTCCACGTTTAGATGTGAAACCGTCCAACGTGCTGATAAACATGCAGGGCCAGGTGAAGATGTGTGACTTTGGGATCAGCGGCTACCTGGTGGACTCTGTGGCCAAAACCATGGATGCTGGCTGCAAACCCTACATGGCGGTAAGTTTGCGGATTTCCTGTTAAAGAAGCAGCTTGTGCTGAACACGTTATATTATGTCGAGAATCACAGGCAAGAAATAGTGTCTGTATGTTTTGTGTGTGTGTTTTGATATTCGTTTCTGGCCCAGAAAATGTACTCCACCCTCATCCACAACATATCTGTTCAGCGATTCCACTTTCCAGTAGCTCTAGTTCAGTGTTTGCATGGAGTCTTTAAAATTGACAAACTGCTCCTTTAATGAGTCGATGGTATGAAGGCTGCCTACACGAGTTAATGCCGAAAAGAAGCTTCATACAGGGATTTGGGTGGGTGGGTGGGTGGGTGCGTGTGCATGCTTGACAGCTTTGTGAATGAAAAGGGAAGCTCTTTGTAGTCTGAGGAAGAGTTTTGTTCATACTGAAGTGACATCATTTACTTCCTCTTCTAATTCGTCTCTCTCTCCTTCTCTCTCTCTGCTTCTTTTTGTTCTTTTCTACCTCTTTCACTCCCTGTATGATAGCCGGAGCGAATAAACCCAGAGACCAATCAGAAGGGCTACAACGTCAAGTCTGATATCTGGAGTTTAGGAATCACCATGGTGGGTTTATACCACACACACACACACACACACACACACACACACACACACACACACACACACACACACACACTATGGTTATGAATCCTAATCACTACCCTATTCACTGAATGTTCTTTTGTTTTCGTATTTTTTTTACTCTGAAGGTGAACAGTCATATGATTTAATCATGTTTTTTTTTTTTACTCATAGAAATTTTCATTTTCAGAATCCACTTTTAACATAATTTAGGTTAATTTAGGTGACAAATATCAAACTTGACAAATATACCTCAGCATTGTAAAGTACTTGCAAAATACAAGACTCATTTTTTTTTTTTTCTTTTACTTTTTGAGGTAAATGCCAGTTGGCTCAATACCCCCACCTACTGGCCTGGAGGGTGGAGCAGAAGATGGTCAGGGAAAAAGATTATCGAATGTGAACGAGCCACGGCATTTAAACAATCAACACGATGTTATAAAGCGTTTTACTGCTTATTTAATACGTGTATTCGTTTTTTTAATACTTCGAATACAAGCTGTAAGAAATATTGCTGCTTGAGGCTAATCAGACAATCAGTGTTAGTGCTATTGTGAACCAAAGTTAATTAAAAGATAACCTCGGCACCCTAAAATATAATCGAATTGACAGTCTAGCTTTTATTCACAGCTCTATTTACTATCACGGAGTGTTTATGCATGGATTTAAATGTGTGCACATTTAAATTATGCAACTTGGAACAAGTTAATTATGGGAACAACATTTTGACCCTGCCTGTCCTGTACATTTTTCATAATTAACTGGGTAATGAATCCTACTCGAGGAGCGCTTCTGTAGTAAATAGTAAACAATTTCATACAATATCATGGCATTCACAGATCCTAAGGTCCTAATGATATTAAGTGTTTTGCAGAAAAATATTCTTTTCTCGGGTTATTACGGTTCAGCGCACTCGGAACAGACCACTGTAGTTTTTGAGCATTTCGACTAATCAATCCCAAATAATCCCAAATAAAGCAGGGAGGTTCGGCATTGATTTAGAAAAAGTTCAGTACTGATGAAAAAGTGAATAATTTACCAAATGTGGCTGGAAAACAGGTAATCTGTATGATTTTAAGAAAACAGGAAAACACGTAATTTTTGCAAAAAATGCAAAAGTTTTGGAAAACAGGTAATCTGTGTGATTTGAAGACATCATTTTCATCATCTTATCTCATGTTTTTTTTTTCTTCTGTTCCAGTTAGAAAACTTTGCAAAATAATTTCACCCACCAGGCAGTTTTATTTATTTATTAATTATTTTATTTATTTATTCTTTAAATCAAGTAGTCTTTTATTGTCATTTCAGTACACAGTGAACCGGAACAACCTTCCTCTTGCACACAGGTGCTACCTACATATAATATTACATAACTTAAAAAAAAAAAAAAAACTAGGTAACTAAGACACCTAATTAGCTGACTAGACAAGACGAAACTAATGAACACCATAAATTAACAAAACTTTCGAAGTACTATACAGAAGAGGGCAAAATATGCCATAAAGTACCCGTGCAAACGAGTGACAACACGGCAACATGTATTTTATTTATCATTATTATATTTCTATTTAAAAAAAAAAAAAAGCTTATTCAATTATTTTACATTTTATTTATTTTTATATATTTATTCATTCTTTTTAATATCAGAGGTCACATCTGACTGGCTTGTTTAACTCCCAGGGAAATTAAAGGAGGACAAGAAACACAGTAGCACACCTCAGCTTCAGATCTGATGATAAACCAGCTTGAACAGGCCCCGTCTCGTCGGCCTGCTTTTATACCGCCATATACACTACTGTTATGTGCTGTGCATTTTCTTTATACATGCTTGTTTTAGGACTTATTAGCTGTGTCCAAAAAATATATAAAAAAATCTGATTTCTAAACATTAGTATTCCAGCAAAAACATAAATCTTGCTGGAAAATATCTGTAGGCCAGAAAAGAAAGCAGCATATTATATAAAACCACACACACACACACACAAAGCTTCTGGGTTTTGAAAAAATAAGCAGGTGTGAAGTCCTTAGTCTATTGCTGGTTCTGCCGGATGTTCAGTAAAACACAGCAGCTGTGTTTCTTTACAAAAATTACACTTGACAATTATTGACATTTTTTTATGTCTGCTTTTTATTGTTTATTTATTGATTTTGAATGCAGAGACTTTGTACATACAGCAATGTGTAAAAGTCAAGTAACTGCTGTAGGCCAAAGTGCACAGTATAGACCAGGGGTACTCAAATATATATCTGAAGGTCCACTTACCAAATTTCTGTTCAGTCCGAGGTCCGGAAAAATGACAGTCCAATTTCAAATAGAGAACTACAAAAAAAAATTCAAACCCAAAATTTTCGAACAATACCCACAAATGACATGGTAGTCCTTTTAGTGTTAAAGGTGACATCATCTTTGTGCCAGCAGTTGTTTGAACTTGGGCATAAAAGGTGTGAGGACCAGGTGGAGGCACTGATGTAAATGTTCATTGGTGATGGAGCTGCGATATGTGTTTTTCACCCCATGCTCATAGTTGAAACGACAGATTCATAACAGTATGTTGAGGAAAACATTGAGAATTTGAAGGGCCATTTTCTGCAGGACAGGAACACCTGCTGCAGTAACCATCTTTGTCCAGAAGGTGAGAAGGTGACCACTTTTGATTGCTAGATTAAGCACATTGGTTTTCTGCTTCCCACAGGGAGCACAAATGTATCTTTTTCTGTCCACTCACTCTTAAATTCGCTGTTTTCAAAATCAACTTATATCAATGGCCAGCTTTGAGCACTACATCAGGATATTAAGGACATATTATAATAAACAGAATGAGTAGCTCACCTCTTATATCTTCCACGAGTCGTTCGTTCTTTTGAATCTGCTGCACCGCATAGCGCCTTCAGAGTGGGAGTCACGTGACAAAGGACCGAACAACTCGGGACTTCGTTGAGAACCGTTCAATACATATGTGGAGGTTCTGCGATGATTTGCGCATGCACGCCCAGTAGAAAATGAACAAATCACTCTCGGAGACGACTCGTTCTTCTGAGTCACGCTAAAGATTCGTTCAAAAAGAACGAATCGTTCATGAACGAACCATCACTAGAAGACTCAAATATATATCGCGTGGAAACACAGTCGCGCACTTCATAGAGAACTCATTTGGATTACGATTAAATTAGCATGTTTGTTTTGGCGTCGGTCCAGATGTAACTGTATTTGGGTCCGGATGCGGACCGGAGTCCGCCTATTGAGTACCTCGGGTCTAGATACTCAAAATCCTGCCAATGTTGTTAGACATTTATCATTAGTTTGTCCTCTTTTTTTTTTTTTTTTTTTTTTTATTATTTATTTATTTTTTAAACCAACTTACGAAGATTTAGTGTGATGGATAAGATACTGTTAATGAAGGGTATATTAAAAAGTATTATTTGACATGTAAATATTAAAGGCATAGTCAGGTAAAGCATTTTCGTATGCTTTACCTGAACATAAAACAAAAATCGTTCGATATTCATTACATATACATTACACACATTGTGACGTAGGTGACAGTCGCAGTTTCGTCCGCGATCATTGTAGTCAGTTGTATACACAATACAGTAATTTATAATGAAAGATGAAACAAATCCTTTTCCTAGAATGTGTGGTTTAATAATGGGTTTGTGTTCAGATCGAGTTGGCCATACTGCGTTTCCCGTACGACTCCTGGGGGACGCCATTCCAGCAGCTGAAGCAGGTGGTGGAGGAGCCGTCCCCTCAGCTCCCCGCTGACCGCTTCTCCCCCAAGTTTGTGGACTTCACGACACAGTGGTGAGCTTTATACACACAAACACACACACACACACACGCACGTGCATGCACACGATTGAATTCCTAAAATGTATTTTTGACTCAGTCATACTTGACTTTGATTCTGGATGGATCACAGGATACAGTACAATAATCATCGTGATTTATTTAGTTTGTGTTGTTTTTGCTAATGCTTTTTATTAAAGCTTCCTAAACTTGCAGATCTTAAATCAGTAAGTGTTACCTTAAAAACAAACAAACAAAAAAATTTGAGTTTGATTTGCATAAGAAAAAAGTTAAATAGTGATAATCATATGATATTTTCTGTGAGGAGATGTTGATTTATTGTTTATGCAGTGAGTCTCCTGATCCATCACTTTGCTAGCAGCAGGTTTTTTTTTTTTTTTTTTTTTTTTACCCCCCAATTTGGGAAAGAAACTTCCCAAGTGTTTTATACCCTCGGAAATAAATCATAAGTATTGGCAAAGTAATTAACGTCCATATTAATTGATATGTGACCAAGAAACCTGAATATAAGGCAATAATAACAATAATAAATAGCAGCCCTTTAGTTCATGAGAAAATACCGTGTGACAGAATAACGGGAACTTTTGAATTTATTCGTACCGGAGGACGCCATCTAAAGGACGTAATTTAAAAAAAATTATAAATTCCATCAATCTTTCGTAAATGGCAAGTTTTACGTTTCAATTACTGTGAATAAAATGTATTTTTTTTTTATCACTTCTATTTTTATTGGATTGTAAAAAAGGTTCCGTTTTTTTTTGTCACCCTGTACATTGAATATGTTTTCAAATGGACCATACTAAATACATTTCTGTGTATTATTATTATTTGTGCATGATTCACATGAATAAGGAATTTGAACAAATTTTCCCTGTACCATGGATGAAGAAAATTCCAGATAAAAAAAAAATCCCATGCACTTTTTCTAAACTGTTAAAAAATAAATAAATAACAAAGGGTTTAATCCATTTCAACTAGGTTATAATATTGATTAAATGGTAACTGATGTCGAAATGTACTTATTGTGTATATTATATCTTATGATTAAAATGTTGATTAGGAAAAAATGCAAAATAAAATATTGTTCTGGGTAACCTTATAATATATTTATATCTTTAAAATATAAAAAGTAAAACAAACAATATTTCTTGTTGTTAGGGAGTAAACATGTACGTTACAAGGATTTTTTCCCCCCTTCTTTGCTCTAAATGAAAAACATTACTCTGGAGCAAATTTACGATGGGTGTTCAAGTCAAACCGGGACATTCGATTGTACAGAATAACAGAACACAGTTCTGAGAGTAAAAACGTCCTTTATTTCTCTGATATTTCACTAGTGCTTGGACACCATTAAGGTTAGGAGTTTTCTCAGTACACCGAAACCATGATCGGACTTCCTGCTTCATGTCATCACAAGTCCCTGTTTGACTTGAACGTCCCTTGTTGTAAAGAAATTTTTACGTTATTAATGCTTTCCTTAAATGTTTAATGTGTCCGTATGACTGCGTGTGTTACCGTGACCACAACTTCTCTAAAAAACAGGCGCGTTTCTGTATTGTAATACGTTGCTCATATTTAGAGCCTCGTTCACAAACCCATGTGATTTAAAGGATCCGTTAAAAAAAAAAAAAAATTACAGAAATAGTCTTTTGATGTCCTGTCACCTTTGGCTTCCATGAAAATATTTCGATCGTTATCTCATACGAGAAATTAAGATGCATTATTGTAATGAAAAGCTCTAGACGGCTTCGCATGCACAAGTAATTTAAGACCGTTTCATTTAGCTTTTTTTTTTTTTTTTTTCCCTTTTCTTCCCTTTCATTTGCTTTAGCTTAAAGAAGAATTCCAAAGAGCGGCCAAACTACACAGAACTCATGGTGAGTTTTCACACCTGCACATGGACAATTTTATTTTGCCTGCACTTGCACACCATGACCACTAGATGTCAGCCTCATATCATTAACAGAGGTCAATTCATCAGCATCAGACACAACAAAGTACAGGAAACAAATAATTAGCAAATTTTTGGTTTTATTACTTACTGATGTTATTTTCTGTATCACTATTTCTGTGCAGCAACACCCCTTTTTCACCTACCACGACTCCAAAGAGACGGACGTGGCCAGCTTCGTCAAGATCATCCTGGGCGACTGAGTGCCTCTTCTTGGCGAAGGCGGGGCAAAGCGGGACTAATTCCACAAAAAAAAAAAAGGAGAAAAAAAAAAAAACCTACCAACCACCCATTTGCAAGACTGACACCTGTAAACCACGCCCACCTCAGGCAGTAGTTTAGGGGGGCTCATGAGAGAGAGAGAGAGAAGGGGGGGGGGGGGGGACGAGAGAGGCCAGGGAAAGGGGCAGAGACTGAATCAAAAAGGGTGGGGTATATCCTAGGAACACACAAATGATGGGCAGGGGATGGGGTTCTGCGCAAGTGTGTGTGCGTGAGTGTGTGTGCACGTGTTAATTAAATAAGGGTGTTTGAGTCCCATTATGATTCCCCCCCCCCCCCCCCCCCTCCCATATGAAAACATTTAAGATGCCAGTTTACTTTACAGCATTATAACACGAATAAAGAAGAAGTGATTATAAATATATTTATACGTTATATAAATGTCTGCTATTAAAAGGTTTGAGGAATAAAGGGTGGGATTCAAATCATGGTTGTTCGAGACGCTAAAGTTGCTTCGGATAAGTCAAGCCTTAAGAGCTGATCTCAGGTCAGTTTTTAAATGCGCAGTAAATATGCAAGGTCAATAGTTAATTCCACGGAACTGATCCGAGACAACACGAATGATGGATTATTTAACAAAACACCTTTTTCAGTAAGTTGTGAGTATCGTGTTATTTTCTCAAGTGGGCGAAAAAAATGATATAATTATCCTGATCCAGTCATTCTGCGTTACATTTTTGCACCCTGCCGCCTCCTAAGAGTCCTGCAGCAGGTGATAATGTGATCTGCGTTCTCCATGAATTTAATCAGGATCTGGGACGGTGCAAAAATGTGACGCATCTTTTTTTGGGGTTAAAGCTGGTTTAAGTTATCTGGCTCACTGAGAAATCCAGCAGGACCCTTTATGAAGTGTGTATGAGTTTGTGCGATTGTGTGCGTCTGTATCTGTATTAAGGTTATCTGGGGAATTGGTATCTTTTTGGTCTATTGCTTCATCTAGTCCTCTGTTCTGAGCCAATCAAGAGAGTTCTCGCTCTGTGTTCAACTGCAATTCAACTGGAAATTATTACTATTATTGTCATGACGATTATCATTATTATTATTATCATTATTATTATAATATCCCCACATTATGAAAACATGCGTATTAATCCGTCTTGAGGTGTTTTGCAGTTTCTGTATTTATTATAACTGCTGTTTTTTTTTTTCTCATTGAAAACTTGACATTTTTTTCCCCTTCCTTTTTAATTTTAAGGTGAGTGTGCGAACGGATGTAGCTGATGTGAGCGTGCGGGAAAGAGTGTTTTTGTGTGTGCGCATGTGTGAGTGTGTGTGTCTGTGTGAATATTGTATTACAGTTTGGACACACGTAGCTGACACTTCTCTGAAAGTCTCACCGTGACTCAGAAGCCTGATTTGTGCCTCTTTATAGAAAAAAAAAAGATCTACAGTACATTAAACAGAAAAAAATGACAAAAAACATACTGTTTTGTGTGATGCATGCTTAGAATCTTTTTTTACCGTTTGGTTCCACTTTAAACACTTGATGCATGAAGCATCTTCTTTCCTTACATTTGAACATTTATTTAGCAAGTACACACTTATTTGCATTTTATTTAATTTAAAGCAAAAAGGATGTTTTTCCTTTTTAGTGTGATTAACTTATCCAGCTAAAAGTTCGAGACTGGTCAGGCGTCTAATGCTCCTTTTCCACCAAGACGGTTCTGAAGATAGTTTGGAGCCGATGCCCAATTTTGAACCAGTTATTTTCCACACAGCCAAAACCTTCAGACAGAAAAAACACTCTTTCATGGCGGCACCAACACTTCTAGATCAAAGACCCTGTTTGCGTCAGGGGCTGGAGGTGGGATTATCATTTACATTTAGGCATTTGGCAGACGCTCTTATCCAGAGCAACTTACATTTTTATGTCATTACACATCTGAGCAGTTGAGGGTTAAGGGCCTTGCTCAAGGGCCCAACAGTGGCAACTTGGTGGTTGTGGGGTTTGAACCTGGGATCTTCCGAACCGTAGTCCAATGCCTTAACCACTGAGCTACCCCTGGCCACATTATCACAACCAACTAAATGTTTGTTCCTTAAAAGAATGAACTGCATAAGCAGCTCAAATGCTTTCTAGTAAGAACATAGCTTGAACTGCTCACAAATCAAGATTGAAGTTCGTCATCGTGCTGACGGCATTGGCTCTAGCATTGGCGGTTCTGTAAAGGTTCCAGACATGAACTAGCACATGGTTCACTTTGGCGAAAAAAATGTGGTGGGTGGGGCTTAATTGAGGTGCTCGCGATTCTCATTTTAATTCGGTTTGATTGCAGTGAGAAAGCGACTCTGAATCGACTCTCGCAGGAGTTGAATCAAACATCCTGTATTTTAGTTTTCAGCTTTTCTTTCTTTCTGTAGCTGTGAACTGCTAAACTGAGCTGTAATGCTACAGAAATGCCATGTGTTCTGGATATTTGGATCACTGAGCATAAAAGGAAATAAACAGTGTTTTAAACTGGTTATTTATATAATTACCTAATCACTTCTTAAGCGCCAGCTCTCTGTTCTCCATGCTCGGGTGATTTTTGTGATTCCTCCGTGCACCTGCAAAAGATTTGTTTACCTTTCTCTGTCTTGCGTCTTTCTGACCAGTGAACGAGTTTACGAGTATGTTTTCACATCCCTTGGGCAGTTTTTTTTTTCTTTTTCTTTTTGCTTCGTTTTTTAATCATGTGCAATGTTGAAACCAAGTCGAACAGCTTCAGCGTGAATTTCTCTCCGATTCATAATAGATGTGAAAAGATGAGTATTAGAAGTGAAATGACTCCAGTTTCTATATCAATTTAAAGTTTCAGAAGTTGTATTTGACACACACACAATACTTGAATAAGGCTACAATGTATATAATACAATAAGGCCCAGTGTGTAATGTTTTATTGTATTGTAGAAATACCTAAATAACCCCTAGTTGTTTAATGTATCTTAGACAGCGTACTATACTAATTTTATTAACTTTTTTAATCCCAAAAGGACAATGTTTAAAAAAAAAAAAAAAAAAAGGTCACTTGGATTTTTCATTAACCACATAGAAATGTTATGTCAAGGCTGTTTAATCACTAACTTCATTTAGACATGGGACACAGATGTCCAGACATGTTTGTGTTTAGCTTGGTGTTCAATTAAGATGTTTAACATCAAAATATTCGATTATTTGAAATGAGCTTATCATATTACGCCTTCGTTAAGGTCATGTCTTTGTTGATTTGGTTTGACAGACAGTAGATAATGTCTTGCACCTGAATCTTGCTCTCCCTTCTACACAAGTATGACTTTTTGTACTTCTCCCTACACATGTACTTGACTAGACTTGTCAAGTACAAAAAGGAGAAATATATATAAAAAAAACAGGATCAATCAAGTCTAAGGGCCTGGAGAAAAGAACTCCACCACACACACACACACATATATTACGAAGATATGACATATGTTCAAATGACACGATCAATCAAATCAGTTTAAGATCTGCAGAACTTGGAGGCCAGATCAACATCTTGATCACTTTTTCATGTTCCTCAACACGTTCCTGTACAATGTTTGCAGTGTCTCATTGAGCCTCCACCGGTTTGCTTTCGTCCCACTGGCCGTCCTGGTGCCTTCTCTTCCCAGCACCAAACCGAGTGATGGTGTCCGCTCCTGTACTCCAGGATCTGTGTTGGAATCTACATGTCTCCAGAAGTGTCTCTGAATGCTTTGCTGGTGGTTTCTTGCACATGGAACCCTCGTCTGGTTGGACTGCTGCTATATTTGGGGGGGGAGGAGGAATTCCCAGGCCCAGTCCTGCAATTCAGCTGCTCCAACACACAGCTGATTCCACTCAGAGGTTCGGTAATAAGCCCTGCGGTGTTTGAAAGATTGTTGGAAAGCAGAGAAACTGCTACACTAAGAGAGGTTGTTTAGCAGAAAGCATTTCATCATATGCTTACAAGCTCAATTTGGAGTTCTTGTGGTTTTAAATGTAAATGTATGTTCTATATAATGTGGTAAGATGCACTTGGACAGGTAATGGATGTGTTTCCGAAACATACCCACACACATGCTTGCATATGAATACTGTATATACGGTAGATATGCACGGTATACATGTGGTGCCTGTTAACCAGCCTGAATTTCATTTAGTTACTCTACTGTAAAATAATAAAGAGGATATTATCAGACCAGTTGTATTAATGATTAGTGATTAGTATGTACATATATATACACAGTACAGGCCAAAAATTTGGACACCTTCACTCATTCAATGTGTTTTCTTTATTTTCATGACCATTTACATGGTAGATTCACACTGAAGGCATCAAAACTATGAATGAACACATGTGGAGTTATGTACTTAACAAAAAAAGGTGAAATAACTGAAAACATGTTTTATATTCGAGTTTCTTCAAAATCGCCACCCTTTGATCTGATTACTGCTTTGCACACTCTTGGCATTCTCTCGATGAGCTTCAAGAGGTCGTCACCTGAAATGGTTTCCAACAGTCTTGAAGGAGTTCCCAGAGGTGTTTAGCACTTGTTGGCCCCTTTGCCTTCACTCTGCGGTCCAGCTCACCCCAAACCATCTCTATTGGGTTCAGGTCCGGTGACTGTTGAGACCTTTTTTTTTTTGTTAAGTACATTACTCCACATGTGTTCATTCATAGTTTTGATGCCTTCAGTGAGAATCTACCAATGTAAATGGTCATGAAAATAAAGACAACACATTGACAGATAGATGAGAAGGTGTGTCCAAACTTTTGGCCTGTACTGTATACTGGAAAATTATGTAACATTTTCTTTATCCGGATGCAGTGCCTGGCAAAAAAAATTAATAATTGACTATTGCAAAAGGGTCAACTTATTGGGTTGCATTAAGTATAGAAAAATAAGTATTGACACACACACACACATGGTTGAGGTTAAACAGCTGTGTGTCCGCTGGTTAGTGAGACTGAACAAAGGCTGCTATGAAGCGTGAAGATTCGTCTTTGAAGAAGTGGAAAAAGGTCAGGTTGCCCGAGGAGTCCGGATTGACTCTATTCCAGAGCGATGACATTGTTGTGATCTGGGGTTACTTTAGTTCATCAGGTCTAGGCTCAGCAATGTTATGAACTGGTGACCTAAATGACCAGGTTATCACATCTATGGAATTTTTCTTCCCTGATGACACGGCTATATTCCAGGACTCAAGGTGCGACAGCTAAAGTGATTACATTGAATTTTGCGTTAAAATGTGTGACTATTATTTTTTTTATTCTTATTATTATTATTATTTTTGGCCAGGCAGTGTATTTTCACATGTTAATTTTTTTTTTTAATTTTCCATTTATTTATTCCATAACTTAATACTAGTGTTAAAGAGAAACATGTTCGGTACATGGCATCAAATAAATTAGAAATAGGAAAGATGTCAGAGCTTTTAGTACAGACAAAAAGTGTTTTTTGTTTAATAACAGTTTTTTATTTTTATTTTATTTTTTTTTATTTTAACGCCAAATCACTTACTACATACAGCTGTATGAGTTTTGAAGTAGACACGTTCATAAATCTTATACTCTATGCAATGCTTATGAAAGGGTGTTATGAAAGTCTCTCACTTAATATTCTGATAAAAATAAATAGCCCTGGTTACAGTGATGTAAAAGTGTTGGCCTGGTCACAGTGGAAAAAGTACCTTGTTGCCATCCAACATCAAAATCCCCAGTGTCGCTGCCTATTTAAGAAGCCCTACAGGAACCGATTGCACTCACCAAGTGTGTGTGTCACCGAATCATCATCATCATCATCTTACTGGAACTCTAGATTAGCCATGTAATTATTCACATCGGTTATATTCATAGAGGTGTCGCTGAGGTTAAAGATCAGAAATCTACAGAATTAAAGGAAATATGAAGCAGGTTTCCTGGAAGTGTTAAATAAATAAAAAAAAAACATCCCATCTGATAACTCACCTTTTCATCTTGTTTATTTGTGTAATGCGAGATGAAATATTGAAGGTCAATATGTAAAGAATTGGACATAATTAAGGATTCATAGCAACTAGGAGTTTTTTTTTCTTTAAAGGGGTAGGGGGGCAGAATTGCATAGATGGTACTAAAATAGGCCGGAAAAAAAGTCGCCTGGTCTTTTTGTGGTCATCTGTTCAGTTTCAGTGATCTTGTGCTTACTGAAGGGTCAGATTCACGATCTTGGTGTAGTGGTTAGCACTGTCGCCTTGCACCTTTCAGGGTCCGGGTTCAATTCCCCGGCCAGGCTCGATTCCCGTCTCTATGTGCATGAAGTTTGCATGTTCTCCCCGTGCTTGGTGGGTTTCCTCCGGGTACTCCGGTTTCCTCCCACAGTCCAAAGACATGCAGATTAGGCTAATTGGTGTTCCCGAATTGCCCGTAGTGTGTGAATGGGTATGTGAGTGTGTGTGTGTGTGTGTGCCCTGCGATGGATTGGCACCCTGTCCAGGGTGTGTACCTTGCCTCGTGCCCTAAGCCTCCTGGGATAGGCTTCAGGTTCTCCAGGTTACAGGATAAAGCGGTATAGAAGATGAGTGAGTGAGTGTACTGTATAAGCTTGACGACTGACTGAAGTGGGAAATGCTGAAAGCACTTGGAATTCAATGTTCCGAACTAGTGTAATCCAGTTTGTTCCATCTCATAAACTGACGAGTTCATTGACTTGTACATAAAATGCAGCCAATCAGCCACGATCTATTGTATACACATAAAATACAGTAACATTAAATCCACCTATGATTCGGGTTCTCCACGTGCCAACGGGATGGCTCTGGCCCTTTTGGGCCTGGCTCCGCAGGGCCTCTGAGGGTGTGCTGCTGTATCTGGCACCAGGGCATTGGCAGCAGATCAATTGGGTTTTGGCGTTGGGATTTGGCTTGCAGAGCACTGTGGTGCACTGAATTTTCTGTTCTGTCATTCTTTGTTTCTATTGTGGCCAGAATTGACATTTTCTGTGAGAATGGACAAGTCGGGCTGGAAAGGCCATGGGTAAGGCTTGGGTGGCCATGATCTGTTATATTATAGATAATTAATGTTATTCAGTTCGACTGGTGTTGGTGGTAGTGTTATAGCTGATTGATTAGAATGATGGAAAACATTCCATCAATCATAATAAGGCTCCATTACTTTGTCACTATGCTCGAGTTACACTGAGAATTAGTTTCACCATACTCGAGTTCTACTGAAAAAAGTGAAAAATGCATGACAGTAGTAACTCAGTGTGAGTCAGAATTTAACAACCAACACTTTGTGTTTCAACCATGTGCTAATTTTATACTGACCTTTTTTCTGCAAGAGGTTTTTGAGTGCTCACGTAGCATTGCGTGTCCCTTCAGGGTGAGTGAACTTGTTGAACTTCTAAGGATATCACATGCATTAAAGAAAGGAAGACCCTGAATTTTCCACTGTGACCTCAGAGAGAGGAGGCCAATATACAAGCAGAAATAAAAGAATGTCTGTCAAAACAAGCTTTGCTTTGGCGGCAGAGGATGTCCATGAATACGATTTGGCCTTGAACCCAAGGCTTGTCGAGACTCCTTTTGACTCGAGAGTTCTACTGCACGACCACCTGTTCTAGAAGCGGCGACTGCTTTGACTCACATCCTCTTCTGAACTCAACCTCGGCTTTGGCCTTGTTCATTACGAGATTATTTATAGTAGCACGGACTTTACTGTCCTTACTACTTCCAGGATTCAGAGAATATATGGGATGTTTCAAGTCAATTCCCTGCATAGACTGCTCATTTTGAAGATCTCTGTAGAGTGTAAGGGATTACAGTATGAAATGCATGCTTCAAAAAAATATTTTTCTTTTTTCCACTTGCGTGTTTGTTGGTTTGGTAAAATTGTGGCCTCAAATCTCACCTCGGAAAGGAAAAACAAAATCAGATTTGAGCTGCTATATAAACAGGCAGACCTCAGAAGCTTTTCATAGACGTAGATTGTAAACTAATGGCTGCAACACTAAACTGTACAGAACTGTAAGTCCAGTAGCTTTCCAGGATTTATACACTACTTTTTAATGTTTTATGTAAGGAATAAAACGCTTAGAGTTGTTCTCTCATAGTTAAACAATAACAGGATGACGTGGCACCCTGACTCTTACCCATGTAGACTTTTTAACGTTTTCATATTTTAGCAGTACTAGCAATTTAAAAAGAATGATAAATGTAATTAATATTTAAGAACTTCTTAACTCTGAATGAGTGTTTGAAAAGATCAGGCCATTAAACCTATAGTTTAAAGCAGTGGTTCCCAAACTGGGGGTTGGTTATAATACACACTTTTCAGTATTACAAGTAAATGCTATAAATAAATATTTTCTGATTTGTAAAGATATTACTGATTGAGTGTGAGTGTTTAAATTGAGTGTTAAAAAAAAAAAATTCGCGACTCAAAATTATGACATCACTGTGCAGCGACTGGCTCACTAGTTATTGCTACGCGAAAACCGCAACTGCCGAGATGGATAAAATTAGGGTTAGGGTCGCGGTAGCAACCGAATACACGAGTTGTTCCATGCAGCAATGGATGTACTGCGGGTAGCTGTATCCACCATCAGGCCACGAATGAAGCTTTTGTGGTGCCAAAAACAAGTACACCCTTCCCATTGAAAGGTAAGCCAAAATTATTTTGATGTATAGTAAATGTAATCAAAATACTGTGAACAGCTTCATTCATTCATTCATTTTCTATACCGCTTAATCCTGTGTTCAGGGTCGCGGGGGACCTGGAGCCTATCCCAGGAGACTTCGGGCACTAGGCGGGGTACACCCTGGACAGGGTGCCAATCCATCGCAGGGCACACACACATACACACACTCACACACCCAATCACACACTACGGGCAACTTAGGAACGTCAATTAGCCTAACCTGCATATCTTTGGACTGTGGGAGGAAACCGGAGTACCCGGAGGAAACCCACCAAGCACGGGGAGAACATGCAAACTCCATGCACACAGAGACGGGAATCGAGCCTGGCCGGGAATCGAACCCGGACCCTGGAGGTGCAAGGCGACAATGCTAACCACTACACCACCGCGCTGTGAACAGCTTGTTATGTTTATTGCTTGTTTTTGATAGTGAGGGCCGCAAAAAAAAACATTTAATTTTTTTGCCAGTCCTCGCGGAAGCTTTTGGTCCTCACAGGACTTCGCGGAACGTCGGTGGAACGTCGGTAGGCAATCGCGGCGATTCACGGTGCCTGACATCGCATCTCACCGTGAGGCAAACCGCATAGGTGAGATAGGGGTATTAGGAAGTCTTTTCACGATTGGATTGCAATAAAATAATGTTTCTAGCAAATCAATAATCAACAATCAATTAACAATTAATTTATCCAGTTCCTATATTCAGTATATACACACAGCTACACGGCTGTTTCTGTTTCAGTTAATGACTGTATTTCAATTATACACCTGACTCTGATCGTATAAAATCGCTGAATTTTTTGCAAGTGTAGAAAATCGCAAAAGTAGAAATTGGTGCTTGAAAATGTACTTTTTCACAGGTAGTTTATTTAGGGTTATCTATAAACATTCAGGATGGAGGCAAGTACTTTTTAATTGATTTGAACTAAGCATTCTTACTTCTTATTTTGAGGACTTTCTTTATATCTGCCTATATCTTTTGCATATATTTATGTATTTATGCACACACACACGCGCACACACACGCACATGTTAGTTTTGACTAGCAGTGCTTGTGTCTGCATCTTCAAGGCTTGGTGTTAATACAGAAATTATTATGTAAACAAATTTCTGCACAGTAAATTTAGATATTATATATAAATGCTAATAATTCTATCCAGTGAGGTGTTAAGTCTAGTCATTTGCGGAAGGAATTTGTACTGATGAGTAAACATTTCCTTTCCAGACTAATTTGCCGCAGGTTTTTCTGCCGGATGCCCTTCCTGACACGACTCTTCAATTATATCTGGGCATGGGCCCGGCTCTGCATCCAGTGGCTGGGGTTTGGCCATTGACTGGAAATCGAACCCGGACCTGGTCACCATTTGAAGTATGCAACACAAAATAAGATGACTAGAACCAGTAAAACCAGTCCATTACTTCCCTACAGTCTAGTCACTGTTCTGTATTTATTTCCAGTAATAATCCTTTTCCCCTGATTCATCTTTTGTATTGGAAAATCCCACATCCTGATCTGTATGTATGTATAGTGACAGATAAATGTGACCGATTAGAAAATACTAGAAATACTGGTGAGATAATGGATGATATTTAAAAGCTTTTCCTGGCTCAGTGAGAACATAATATTCAGTTCTCTTACTCTCCAGATCTTTTCTACATATCTGTCTGGCATCATTCATGCACACAAGCACATGTGGATGTTCCTCGTTTGCTAAATCTCTCCTAATGTTAAGGGATTTAGATAAAGGGATCTGAGCCATTGGATTCAGATCTATACCGCATGGCATGGTAATATACTTTAGTGTATGTGTGTGTGAGCTTTCCTGTTGCGTGACCAGCTGGTTGGCTTTTTTTTTTTTTTTTTTTTTTCCATGCCCTGGTTTGAGTTTCGCAATCTAAGCTACTGGCTTCTCTTACTGACAGCTGATGATGTCATGGAAACTGTTATGAGTGTGCTTTTTAAAAAATTGGGAGAGTGAGTGGTAATGAAATGCAGCCCCCACACCCTCTGTCGTCCGGAGGTCGTCTCCCATCGGCCTTTATTAAGTCCATCTACCTGAGCTGTAGCCTTGACATCTGAGCATTTTTATATCTTTACGTAACCCATAACAGCCACTTCAGTGAATCTGGGACATGCAAAACAAGATTATTATTATTATTATTTTTTTATATCTTATTGAGCCTTTGCTAACCAAAAGCCTTTAATGCCAAGGTTTATGTGCTCTGCTTTTCAGTATGTGCACTATTGAGCAGCAGGAGGACAAAAGAGTTTCCGAACCATGATGCGCAAACCTCAAACTCTCACGCCACACCGACTAAACATAAAATAAACATTTAGGGGGCTTCTGGGAAATGGAGATTTCTCATAGCCACCACAAACAAAATATCATTGCATAAAGAACATTAGTTAGAATCAGTGTAATTGTTTTACCGATGTGTGAACAAAATTAGAAGCTTCTGGTAAAGGTGACCGATGAATGACACATGAATGACGTGATTAGGATTGAAAAGCACACGTAAGCAGGATTACGTGCCTGGGTTCTTTATTAAAATAATTATAATAAAATGAAAAGTGGGTCACGATTATAAAATCCACAATTAGCTGTACATAATGTTACATGTTAAATAATAAAAAAAAAACATTTAAAACTTTTACATAAATTAGAAAGCATTTATTAATATTAATGAATAGAATACATTTAATTAGATAGTTTAAAAAAGTACATTTCATGTTTTAATGAAAACACAGGCAATAGTATTTTTTAAATATTTTTAGTATTTAAAACAAAAAACTTTAAATACGTAACGTCAATAATTTCATTCATTCATCTTTTATACTGCTTTATCCTGAATACAGGATTGTAGGCATACACACTTCAGGAAAATATTTTTTTTCATAGATATGATACTATATAATATGATAATAATATGATATTATTAAAATAATATACACCAAACTATTGTTCTTTACCTGAAATTTGTATAATTATTTTTTGGCTGTTTCAGAGCACAGACAGGTTCGTGCAGTTAAAGGCAGAATGAAGAAGGTTTCTGCCTGACAAATTCATCGGATTAAGAGAGCAGCTGCTGAAATGCCATTACAAAGCAGCAAACAGGTATTTGAAGCTGCTGGTGACTCTGGAGTCCCGCGAACCTCAAGATGTAGGATCCCTAAGAGACTTGCTAGTTGTGTATAAACCTACTATTCGCTTATCTTCACATTCTTCCCTCTTCATTTAGCTCTTTACCTTCCGTTCTCTTTACTCTAAGACAAATGCGCATCGTGTGATTTCATAGACAAGGATGAAAAAGTGAATAATGCTGAGTTGTACGTGTAACATCTGCGTAGATGCCAGTAGGGTCTTTTTCCTGAATCTGCTCACAATGCTCACAAGCAGAAACGGTTGCAGTGGACCCAGGCATACATGAAGACTAGTCTTGTTTACTGATGAGTGTCGTGCAACCATGGATGGTCCAGATGGATGGAGTCCCAACAAGGCTGCGACGTCAACAAGGAGGTGGTGGAGTCATGTTTTGGGCCGGAAACATGGGGAGAGAGCTGGTAGGCCCCTGTAGGGTCCCTGAAGGTGTGAAAATGACCTCGGCAAAGTATATAGAGTTTTTGACTTTCTTCCATGGTACAAAAAGAAGAACCGTGTCTCTTGTAGCAAAATCTTCATGCATGACAATGCACCATCTCATATGGCAAAGAATACCTCTGTGCCATTGGCTGCTATGGGCATAAAGGATGAGAAACTCATCGTGTGGCCACCATCCTCCCCTGACCTCAACCCAATTGAAAACCTTTGGAGCATCCTCAAGCAAAAGATCTAGGATAGGAGGCAGTTCACATCAAAACAGCAGCTCTGGGAGGCTATTCTGACATCCTGCAAAGAAATTCAAGCAGAAACTGTCTAAAAACTTCCAAGTTCAATGAATGAAAGAATTGTGAAGGTGATGTCAAAGAAGGGGTCCTATGTTAAGATGTAACATGACCTTTTAGGATGTTTTTGATTGAAATAGCTTTTGATTTCAGTAAATATGACCTAATAACGCTGCAAATTCAACAAAAAACCATTTTGAGTTCTTTATAATCTATAAAATGTTTTAACTCTGTTGTGCATAATAATTTGGAACAGTGCATTTTCAGTTGTTTTTTTTTAGGAGGTTTGTTCAATAAAATTTTAATTATACCCTAGTGGTTGATGACATGAAAATTATACTGACTGTCATTTGCATTGACTAATTATGAAAATCAGAGGAAAATATAATTTGGAACACAGTGTGTATGTGTGTGTGTGTATGTATATATATATATGTATATATATATATATATATATATATATATATATATATATATATATATATATATATATATATATATATATATATATATATACACAATACTTTTGGCTATATTTATATATACGCTACCGTTCAAAAGTTTTAGATCACTTGCAAATTTTGTTTATTTTCTACATTCTACAACAATACTGTGGATTTCAAAACTATAAAATAACACATATGGAATTAGGTAATTACGTAACAACAAGAAAAACACCAGTTAGTTGTTATTGTAAGACACAGAGGTCGGCCTTTCTGTAATAGTTCTTGCAAGAACAGTATTGTCAAGTGCATTTACAAAATCCGTCCAGCACCATAATGAAACCGAAACCTTCTCTCATGAAGGCCGTCCCAGGAGGACGAGACCAAAACCTACCTCTGCTGCAGACGAGAAGTTCATTTAGAGTCATCAGCCTGAAAAATGACCAATTAACAGCAGCTCAGATTAGAGACGTTATGAAGTCTTTACAGAGCAGAAGTAGCAGAAACATCTCAATATCAACTGTTCAAAGGAGATTAATGCAGTTTTTGGACGCCTTCAGCAAAACTTTACAATGTAGAAAGAAATAAACATCAGGAACCATCGTGGAGTTAGAAAGTGTTCTAAAACTTTTGAACGGTAGTGTGTGTGTATATATATATATATATATATATATATATATATATATATATATATATATATATAGATAGATAGATAGATAGATAGATAGATAGATAGATAGATAGATTGCCAAAAGTATGCATATGAACTTGAGTAACATCCAATTTTTAATCCATAGGGTTTAATATAATGTTGTCCCCGCCCCCTGTACAGCTACAACAGCTTCAACTCTTCTGAAAAGGCTTTCCATATGGTTTAGGAGTGTGTTTATGGGAATCGTTGATCATTCTTCCAGAAGCGCATTTGTGAGTTCAGACACTGATGTTAGATGAGAAGGCCTGGCTCGCAGTCTCCACTCTAATTCATCTCAAAGGTGTTCTATCGGGTTGAGGTCAGCACAGTCAAATTCTTCCGCACCAAAATTGCTCATCCATGTCTTCATGGACCTTGCTTTGTGCACTGATGCGCAGTCATGTTGGAACTAGTGTGGGGTTGTTTTTTAGGAGTTTGGCTTGGCCCCTTACAGTGAAAGTAAGAACAATTAAAGCATACCAAGATATTTTGGACAATCTTTTTAAAAGATTTTTTTTACTGATCCTAAGTAATATTTACATATATATATAAATAGTAAATATTTAAAATATGATTTTTTGCTTTACTTTTTGAATTTAATCACTGCAATGAATCAACTTTTCAATTATATTCTAATTTATTGAGATGCACCTGTACTGTATATAGCAGAGTTGCGCTGACACAAACATCCAGCCATGACAATTTGAACCTGTTAAAGTCGATCGTCGATTAAATCCACATGCTTTCCCTTTTTATTTTTTTGCCTCCAATACATCAACTTGACTTGCTGCCTAATATATCCCACCCACTTCCAGGCGCAACTGTAACAAGATACACTATTGCGACGGCAGCTACTGTGAGAAAGCCCAAGCTGTGATGTCTGGGCGAGTGTGTCAGCGCAACTCCAAAACTTCAACTCTTGATGGATGATCCCAGTCTGCAGTGGTCAGGACATACCAAAAGTGGTCCAAGGAAGGAAAATTGGTGAACCAGTGATGGTGTGATAGGCGTCCAAGGCTCACTGATGCACAGTGGGAGTGAAAGTTTGACTGAAAGTTTTGGCATGTGTAATGTGATCCAATAGAAGAGCTAGTGTAGCTTAAATTCATGAAAACGTTCATGCTTGTTGTGATAGAACGATGTCAGAACGCACTCTCACACATCATTTCTGTGTCTTGGTTGCAGAAGGTTGGACCTACTCAATATTATGCACACTGTTATGGTTGATCAGTGTACTGTATGTGTGTGAGTATAAATATAATAAATATAAATTCTGTGAATTGTACATACTGTAGTTACAGTAGATTACATTACAATGTAGACCAAGAATAGATGCCATTGTATGGTGTGTGTGTGTGTGTGCTTGTGCATGTTTGGGTGCATGAGTGTGCTTGCGAGAGTTGCAGTTTCCACAGATGAGAAGAGATGAGTCGGGCTGCTGGAAACAGCGGAGGGGGAAGTTGTCTCTGTGCACCTGCAGTCGTGCTGCTTATTGGTAAAAGGGAAGAAAACAGGATCTGTATCTCGAACAACATCCTGTTGCGCAATCCCCTGACTGTTTGTATATGTGTGTGGCTATTCCTGCCTTCTGGGTAGAAAGTTGGAAAGCGATGAATCAGGGTGTGACGAGTTCCTGCATCACCGCTTCGCTTATCTTCACATTCTTCCGTTTTTCTTTCCTCTTCATTTAGCTCTTTACCTTCCGTTCTCTTTACTCTAAGACAATTGTGCATCGTGTGATTTCATAGACAAGGATGAAAAAGTGAATAATGCTGAGTTGTACGTGTAACATCTGCGTAGATGCCAGTAGGGTCTTTTTCCTGAACCAGCGCTCTTCCTTTTGGGGAAAACCAGCCATGATTAGCTCCTTCTGGATCTAAAATAACTTGCAGCATCATTTCCTCAGCCATAGGTGCACGTGTCGGTGCCTTTCCTTCTCATCCTACATGAATAGAGGGTAACAGATGATAAAGATGTTGCATCATCAGATTTGTTTTCGATCCAGCTGTTTATTCTAAATTCACTAAATTAAATGAGGGTGCTTCTGCTATTACTTATTTATTTTGCTGTTAATAAGTGGATTTCCAGTTTCCTTCTACAGTCCAAAGACATGCAGATTAGGCAAATTGGCATTCCAAATTGCCAGTATTGTGTATGTGAATGTGGGCATACTTGTGCCCTGAGATGGATTGGCACCCCATCAAGCGTATAAACCCCTTTGGGGCCTTCAGGACCCAGGCCTCCCCAAACCCTACAGGATAAGCTAGATAGACAATGAGTGAGGGAGTGAGTTTGATGCCTATGATGCTACCTCATGTTGTGTGAGTATTTATAGGTATAGATCTTTTTTCAATATTATGACTTGCCATCACTGACAAATTGCACAACATGACAGATTGGAACACTTGGTACAGCTTGACACTTTAATTACTACACTACATTTACCACTTTAGCCAAATGCCACAGTTTGGTTCTTAGGATAAAACAAAGATGTCATTTACAGCAATATTGCTAGATCAGATTTGACCTTTCCTTCAGTATACAAAGTACCAAACATGGTAACATCATACTGTACTGTATGTATACCATCATACTAATACTGAAAAAATAACATTAAGTAATATTATTTCTTTTCTGTTTATATTCTGGCGGCCTTGCACCTCCAGGGTCTGGGTTCGATTCACCGGCCAGGCTCGATTCCCGTCTCTGTGTGCATGGAGTTTGCATGTTCTCCCCATGCTTGGTGGGTTTCCTCCGGGTACTCCGGTTTCCTCCCACAGTCCAAAGACATGCAGATTAGGCTAATTGGCGTTCCTAAAAAAAAATTGCCCGTAGTGTGTGATTGGGTGTGTGAGTGTGCGTATGTGTGTGTGCCCTGCGATGGATTGGCACCCTGTCCAGGGTGTACCCCGCCTAGTGCTAGAAGTCTCCTGGGATAGGCTCCAGGTCCCCCGCGACCCTGAACACAGGATTAAGCGGTATAGAAAATGAATGAATGTTCATATTCTTTCTGACTCACTTGTAATTTGAATCATTCCCACGCTTTGCCTTTATAATCTCCAGCATCTTTCTAATCCTATGAAAAGCTTCTGGATCCTCAAAGGGTATAATTTGCATTTTATTTTGAAATACTTGTTAAAATGTTGGTAGTTATCCCAGTCATACACTGCCTTCTTTTAATCAGGTCGGCAATCTAGCTAGCAAAACTTGTTTTTAAACTTGACTGTAGCAAAAGCTGTATAGATATTCACTTTCTAGTTTTTTGTAAGTACCGGAGTTTAGGCAGAGGTGTTACCTAATTTTTTGCACAAATATAAATTAAAATGCATTAAAAAAAAAAAACCTATCAAATCAGCTAGTTTCTGTTAAGGATGATGTAGATGTGACGGTGGTCATGTGCATGCACGCAGGCACGCACACACACATGGAAAGAGAGAGAGAGAGTACGATGCATGTCTAGGCTTGTCCTATCATGCTATTAATAGCTCAGCTCCTGACTGATTTGTGAGCTTGACAACACATCCATAGTGAAAGTGCAGCGTCATGGTTACAAATTTGTGAACTACTCTCTCTGTTTTTGATCTAGCTTTCTGTCCTTCCTAAAGTTTATCACAATTACTGTACCTCCATCACTTAGGATTACTAATTCTCACACTATATACAGTAAGATTATAAAATCCCAATAAATTCTTACATGCATTGCATAACCGATTGCCATGAAGCGTGTTCTGACTGTCAGGTGATGTTAAAAAAAGATCCTTAACTCATCCTCAATCTGTGTGATCTGATAGAAAATGCCGCAGGGTCCATATACGTGCAGATTTTATTTTTTTTTCCGAAGTTAGCTTGAGGTACTAAAGACACTTTTTCTGTCCAGTATCATATTTATAACAAATCATTTTATTTTATGATATATTACAAAGAGGGAAAGGAGAATTCTGGATAGGAAATGTCCAAACTTCAAGCATATGAGTGGGTACTTTTACACTAGAGACTGGCATCAAGTACACTTGACATCACATTGTCCAGTATGTATGAACAATCTGTACCATACCCAGAACAGGTTAGTGTACCGGGCGTGGGACAACATCAGTGGCAGCTGCTCTAAGACTAAAGGCGAAGCTCCGCTTCCTCTACTATGTCAGAAAATAAATGCTCGTAAGTGCACTGTCGTATTTATATTGGTTTTGATAAAAGTGCGCTAGAACGCGTTCAACTTCATGACTAGCTCATTCATAATCAGGTATTTATTGTAGATTCTTTAATGCGATTTTCTTGTCATACATTTCCGTGCAGCACAGCGCGTTAAACCCTCCTGAAGCCCAGCTTCACTGGAGCTCTATGGGCAGCACAGAGGAGCTTTTTTCACTGCAGAAAAGCTGGACGGTAATTGGATAAATGCACCAAAATCGTCACTTCCAGGGAAGCTCAGCTTCTCTAAGAGTGAATGAAGCAGTGGGCGGGCCAGGACACTGGGCTGCTGCATGATGATTGGAGGAGCTGCTTAAAGGGTGGAACCCCTTTTTTGATTGACAGCATGTCTTAAGTATACATCAGCGCTACAGCGATTCGAGTTCAATCCCATGCGGATTTGTAGGTGAAGTGGTACGACGAACTGCGGCACTCTGTATTGTTTGCTGGTGATATAAACCATTTTTGATTGTACAAATCATTCTTTAAATAATAAAAAAAAAAAAACATTATAGCGTTCTTGACTTTGCTCCTTGTTTCAGCATTGTAAAGTTAGTTCGTTTATATAATTAAAGTAGCTCGTGGAAGGGGAACCCTGCTAGCTTCCCCTGTTTCAAAAGCGAGCAGCCGCCACTGGACAACATGTATCAGATACGGAAAGTGATTACACCAAAACATGGATGTGGACTGCTGCTTAGAATGTAACATCGACATTCTTGCTAAAAGATGTCACACACTAATTTGCATGTTGATTGCATCATCGTGCAGTATTTACATAGTAACTAGGAGCAGACAGAGGATGTGGTATGTGTACAGTAACCAACATCAGGTCATTTCTGCATATATTGGCCTGAAGCTAGTGGGTGGACCCAGCGCCATATGGGTTTAATTAAAACAACAGGTTCTTTTAGCTGTTCTTCAGTCTCTTGTGTTCAAACCATGAAAGAAATGTGTTCAATCCGGCAGCAATGTTGTCTTAAACCTCTCATATCAATGATACCTGTAATAAAGTAGAAAGGTTATTATTTATTGTGCCATTGTTGTTATTTTTTATTGAATGAAATTACTATATATTTAATATAATTAGTAACATATTATACGGTATGCAGTGGCGCGGTGGTGTAGTGGTTAGCACTGCCGCCTTGCACCTCCAGAGTTTGCGTGTTCTCCCCGTGCTTGGTGGGTTTCCTCCCGGTACTCCGGTTTCCTCCCACAGTCCAAAGATATGCAGGTTAGGCTAATTGGCGTTCCTAAATTGCCCGTAGTGTGTGATTGGGTGTGTGAGTGTGTGTATGTGTGTGTGCCCTGCGATGGATTGGCACCCTGTCCAGGGTGTACCCCGCCTAGTGCCCGAAGTCTCCTGGGATAGGCTCCAGGTCCCCCGCGACCCTGAACACAGGATTAAGCGGTATAGAAAATGAATGATTGAATGAATTATACGGTATTTATTATTGTTGTACATGTTTGATTTATGTGTAAAAATACACACAGAATTAAAATAACAAAGAAGATCCCTAAGCAAACATGTATTTGTGATTAGTCATGGGGAGCTCTGGCATGCACAGAACAGCGTCAGTGCTGTTTGCTGAACAGGCTGCTTCTCTCTCTCTCTCTCTCACTGACTGACCAAATTAGCTGAGAGGGGCATTCTTACATCCAGCGAGTAGGACTGCACTCTCACTGGCAGTCAAGATGACCCTTCTCTATATAACCTACCTACTGTAGACTCTGTGCTAAAAGTCATTAGGGCGGTATAGTAGTTTAGTGTACAGTCCAAAGACATGAAGATTAGGCTAATTGGAGTTCCCAAATTGCGTGAATGTTGACCGGAGGTCCTACCACAGTCGTACAAAATGGGAATAAATACAACTGTCACCATTGGCCTCTAAATGGTTGCCATTGGCCTACATGGTCCCTAGTTGGTCTACAAAGGTTACTCCGTAGATCGATGGATGAAAAAGTAATTTTTCATTTGTCTCTCCTCACCTTTTCGAATAAAAGAAAAAAAATAAATAAATTTAGCGACAGTGAGACTAAGCTGGCAACACTTATGCTGTCTGTCTCCGCTGAAATCTGTATGGCCTGGATGAACATAGCGGATAAAGTAGAAAGGCAGGAAAGAAGGATGTTCTTGAAATTTATTGATATTTTGGGGAAAAAAATAGTTGCCAGATTGCAGTGATTGACTTCTTCATCTCTGTGTTTATTGGTCACAAACCAACTAGGTGTTTGGAGGCAGATGTTTCGCTGTGGCGACCCCTGAAAGGGAACAGCCGAAAGAAGAAGAAGAAGAAAGTGTCCGTCACCCCGGCCATAAAGCGGTATAGACAGTGAGTGAGAAAATCGATATGTAGAAAATCAATATTTAGAAGTCAAGTAAGTTATTAAAATAAAGTTATAAAATAATTAAATAAGTAAAGTTACACATAAAACAGACATTAAAGCCGGTATGATAATTTAATAAAATGAATCTTGGCTGCTGTTTTAAACTCTGAGATGGAGTTATAGTGTCGAATGTTAAGGAGACTTTGTTCCCGAGTCTTGGTGCCAATCCAAAGAATGCTTTAGCACCCATTGTGTTAAGATCAAAGGATATTACCACAAATAAATTGAATCTAGTGACCAAAACAATAGTGCACCAGCACAAAAATGTTTGCATTGTATATGATAATTTTTTTCCTGATAATTTTTTGTATTTGTAAAATAACCTTAGGTTTAGTTTATTTATATAGCACATTTACAACAGCCGCGAGACTGACCAAAGTGCTGTAACCTTTAACCTTTCCCATGAAGTAACATCTCAACTGTTTGGAAGAGGCGTACAGGTTTGGGTAAAAACTAAAATTATATTTATTTAGCTTTTTTTCTTAGTGAGAAAGTTACAGATAAATAACTGAATAATAAGCCAGATGATTAATGGGTTGATTGTATTAAAGAAAATTTAACCCCCAACTTTTCCCCTCTCTCTCTCTTGCTCTCTCTCTCTCTCTACGTGTCTATGAGCAGAGGAAGGGGAATTGTTGGATGTGGGATGCCAAAGTGTTAAAGTTATTAGGTGAGAGGGACTCCTGTATGTACAGAGCTTCCTGTGAACAACAACTGCTTCCTGTCCTCATTTCCACATGCATGTGACAAACAAAAGAGAAACAGAAGCACAGTAGACGTGCGGGTCAATGGGGAAGAAAAATGATGCAGTTTATTTTCACTGGTGCAGGCACAGGGATCTACAGAAAATCTCCTATTTTGCTTATCCATGTTTATGGAATGATAACCGGCTGTAACTAACCTGTCTAATTTATTAAAAGTTTACTCTTTAAAGGACCTGTTCTTAGTATCTCAACTATAGTGATTTCCTGCCTTGAGAACTGTTCTTTGAAAAGACTTGAGACCCACAAGAAAGGAATAATGAATGAAAAAAAAGGTCTTTAATTAAAATTTTAAATGAAATATTATATCACATTTCACATATTAATACGATTTATGGTGGAAGAGATATGAATATTATTTACGGTAAAATGGCACACAAAGATTCACACCATACGGCACTCTACCACAATTTCATTTTCACAACTTTTTGTAAAAAAAAAAAAATTCATGCTTGTTTTTTAAATGACAAATGAACATTTCTTTATGATCCTTAATATTTCATCAATGTTATAAAATATTAAGTCAAAAGCTTACCCTCTTTTTTTTTTTTAAACAATTTCATTTTTTCCCCTTCTCAATACTGCTTTCTCTGTTGTTCCATCAGTACTACTCAAAGAAGCAGAGAAAACACTTAGTGTCTGGTCATCTCAAAACAATGACTGGCCTATTACACCCCACAGAAACATCTGGTGGCAGTGTGGTATTATCAACTTAACTAAATTGTATGATGTAATCAGGACCAATAACCAGTGATCTCCGTGCTCATGTGGCTCATTGATCTATAATCATGTTAATTAAGGCAAAAGAAGCAGAGGCACAATCAGGTCCCAGTGTGTCCTCAGTTTTCCATGCTGTGTCCTCTATCATTTCTAATGCTCTCCATCCAGAATGTTTTAGCCACTGGCCTTGGTTTCCCAAACGATGGCAAACTGCCACATGTCCTCTTTTAGTCCTGCTCTCATGGGGAAAGTCTTAGGATGACTAGGGTGTGGGCCAAGATACCATCTGTCTGCTCCTGTGCCAGCCGGTCATCACATATGCCACTCTAGTGTGGCAGGTGGCCATGCCAGTCTATTCACACACACCTCTCAACGGAACAACTAAACTGGCCACACAGACAACACATTCATACTGTAGATAATACTAGGGCTGGCCACACACACACAGAAAGGGATGGGTTTTTAATTTTTATTTATTTATTATCAGCTGCTAAGGCTTCGGCTCAGATAAATATAATATTCAGAACACTACTTTACCATTACTAATTTCAGCTGCCTTCGGTTTAGATGTCTTTTTAAACTGCATTCATCAATTAACGTACTGGATAATAATTTCCAACACAACCCGATTGGCCATTATCATTGAAATAAAAAAACTTAAAAGTTGGGGCTTTATTTATAAAACATTAGTACCTATAGATCTTTTGATCTAAAATGATAAAATTAAAGCTATACAATTTATAAAGTTGAAACTTTATGGTAGGTGTGTCAGGCGACAGACAGGAGGCCACAAGGGCAAGTTGACTAAACGTTAATGATCAAGGCAATCAAAAATAAACATGTGACTCAAAATCAGAGGCAATAAACAGACAGAGGATAAGATCAAACATAATAAATAAAGGCACAGTGAGATCTGAAACAGGAAACCAGAAACAGAATCGATAAATACATGGAAATAACAAACAGGAATAGAATGCTATGGTGCTGTTTATACAACAGTTAGTTCAAACCGAGCAGTCTGATTGGACAAGAGACATTCCACAAGTGTTGATAATAGACAGTAACAGCACTGGGATGTTTAGCTCTGTTTATCACAGGTGATAAACGATTAATTAATCTAACTGTTTGTCACCAGGATGACTGAACGTAGGTTTTGTATGGAATGCAGTACTGCGGAAAGAGCAGTTACCTGCCAAACTGCTCAATTAAAACCAGCCACAGATGCATTTTTGCAAGACAATACATCTTTTTCTCTACTTTCTCTACATGAGAATGGCTCCTAAATCTTTTCGAAAGGCCTTTGTGTTGTTTAATTTATGCCCAAGGCGAGGTAGAAAGCTGACTAGCTTCTATACCAAATCACTCTCTAAACTTGCTGTCTATCACTTTCATGGTGTATGTACAGTACAGTATTTCATCTTTTTGCTACATAGTACCAGTAAGTATTTAAAACTGCTTTCACACCTGTAAATTATACTGTCAGTCGCTATTTCTTGCCAGTCACGGTGAGTTAATTCAGACAGCTCCTACCACGGTTGTAAAAATAAATACAATAGTCTTCATCGTACAGTCCCTAGGTGGACTACAGAGGACTGATGGACTGATGTTCGCTTGTTGATGATCTATACTGTTGATGAGCTATACTTATTAGGCACACTTGCCGTTCGGTGAGTGAAGCTAAAGAAGGTTATGACCAGTGTAAGACATAAGACATAAATCTGTCCCAATGTGATGAGTGCTAATACACTAATGAAGAAACAGAAACCTAGCCGAGACTCATTTACACCCTCTCATCACTGTCCTACATCACTCACTAATACCTCTACTGAAGTGTGTATTTGTGCATGTGTGTGTGAGTGAGTGTGGTTAAGGATACCTGAGAAACCTTTTTAAATAATTTATGTGTGTACAGCCCAGAGCAATCAACCTTCATAATCATGTCTGGGAACTGTCCCTGCGCCCTAGCAACCTTAACTAGACCACCCTAAATGGTCGGGTAGCTTGGATGGCACATCTGCATGTCTATGTGCGATACGTGAGCAACCTGCGTCTTTGGTGTGTTTATTTATCGCCTGGTGATGGCGGTCATCCTGAAACATTACCTCAGTGTCTCCTTGTGCATGGGAAGACCACAGAGGCTAATCCTCAACTGGTATTTACAACCGCTGTGATATCTTTCCTAATTTGCAACCTCAGAATGAACATTTCGTTATTGCACAAACATGTGCATGCATGTCAACATTCAAAACTGTTTTATTAAATAAAGAAGGTCTGTGGAAAATTGTTTGTCCATCACCAAAAGTGGTCAAGTAGAATCATATCTTGTTAAATTGTGCAAACTCTAACATTATGTCCTGCTGATTTGTGATTCTCAATTATTTTCATCAGCGTAAGTTATTCCACCGCAGTTTTGAAGGAAAATGAAAATGTTTATGTTAATATCAGCGAGAAAGCGTGGGAGTCGAGCTCCAACACCCTTTACACTAAATGCAGAGAGCTCTGGTACTGTAATTTGAAGACACTTCAACTATTTGACATGATAAATCATGCTGAAAGACAGCATGAAAGCTACGACATTAACACCCACTAATTCAAGCCATCTAAAGTTCCATGACCTTTAACGTCCATGGATATTTTTTCTGGCACTGCATTTTTATAGCTGTGATGCTTAAAATGAATTTAAATGATCTGAGATTATATCTACCGCATTATTTCCCCTGCATTTTGAAGTAATTATTTGATACAGATTGCTGTTTAGACAGCCAATGAACCTAGCTTGTATATTCAGATGAAATGATTTCCACTAAGTTTGGAAGGAAACTGAACTAAACACACAGCTTTATAAAGTATGCTTATTCAAGCCTTAATGATCTATGCCAGCATTCACTGTTGTAGGTCAGTGGTTCTCAATCCTGGTCCTGGAGGACCACTGCTCTGCACATTTTAGGAGCGTTACATTTTCTTCATTGGGTGTAGTAGAGTAGGGAAAACACTAATACAGTATATACAGGGCAGTGGGACTCTGGGAGTTGGACTGAGAACCACTTGTAGTGTAGGACCAAATCCTAGTCCAGGATCCGGGACTAGACAGTAAGTGGTACCCACACAAGACCACAGTCTTATCCATCCAATTATACACTACAGAAGATTTTGGAATATCAATTAGCCTACGTCACATGTCCTTATACTTTTGGGGGAAACCTGAATACCTAGAGAAAACCAACCAACAATCAGGAGAACATAAAAACTGTGCACAGACACAGACCAAAGAACCCAAGATACAGTATGTGAGGCCACCATACTGCCTTAGGTTAAAAACAGGATTCCCAGATATCGTTAATTCAATTTAGCCTTTAGTACAGAAATGGGAATATTGGAAATATGCTTAATCACATTATCATCATTATTTGACTATATAACACCTACATTGAACAAGCAATTTCCCACAGTACAGGCATGAAAAAAGTCAATTGTCTCTGCCTCTTAATTCCCAGTTTAACCAGTGACTATGCATTTTTACCGGTTATCTAAAATAATAATAAAAAAAATCATAAAACCATTAATTTTTGATAACACTGGAAAAAAAATTACTGACTTTAAACACACTTGGCATCAGTGGATATAGGACAGGGGTCCTGAGACGACCACAATAGCAGAAGTAAACAAGAAATTACTGCAGGGACACGCCCAAGTGGCAGCTTGTTTTTGGAACACAAATAGACAAATGCAAAGAGTGAGAATGGTTTCTGTTTCATAGCAAGCTGAAAGTGAATGAAAGGGATGTGTGTGAATTAGAAAGAGGTGAAATAGGAGGAAGGGGAAGGGCAGAAGGTTATTGTGTTAGAGTACATTTGATAGGGATGTAATTTGCAGACCCGCCCTTAACCTGTGTCTTTATACAGTTGCTAATGAATCTCATGAATCATTCAATTCAAACCAGGACTTTGCTTGTGCAGAATAACACGCCTCCCTTTATTTTTCCATATAATCTCCTCCTCCACTAATTCACTTATCTCACTAATGCACTTACGTACTGTAAGTGCTTGTATACCATAAAGGTAGAAAGTTTTCTTGGTACGTCAGAGCCGAGATCAGAGTACCTGCTTCACGTCTGAACACTGGCTTCCCAGGAACTCCTTTAATGGATCAAATATGTGGAAATGGCTTGGAGCGAGGTCAGAGCTGTATGATGGACATGGCAATTAAAACTTAATTTCACTGCAAAACAGCAAATGAATGGCAAAATGAAAACTCAACATGCAGAAAAACTGAAAATGGCTAAGCCCTACAGCATCAACAACCAGCAATGCACTGGTTTATACTTTGTCATTGTCATTGTCTATGGATGTGAGAATTTTCTTTTCAGTTCACATTAGCATAAAGGGGCTCCAGGTCTTCCTCAGGCAGATAGCTTCTTATCCTGTTCTGATCGAACTTTAGTGTTGAGAAGCGTCTCCCATCTTTATCCTCTTCCTCTCTAAGCGGTATCTCACTTCCTGTCTTGATGTACTTACCCTCCAGAGGACTTTCTCACAAGGATGCTGTGGTAGACGGCTTAGGAGTCAATAGTAGCTTTATCATCAAATGTTTGCTGATTTCTTCAGGAAAATAGAACTGGGGAACTGATTTGCTCTGATTTGAAATTCCTTCATTAATAAAAGGCCTTCTACATGCCAGGTGAAAAATCCACACACAACAGTGATTTTTTTTCTTACTATATGTAATTAAGTAATTACTATATGGATTTTCACTCTTGTCTGTAAGACGTTGGCTAATATGTATATTTTGGTAGGTGTTGAGAATGATAATTACAAAATATGCATTTAATATGTATTTAAATGTTCATTTATTTATTTACCTGTCCATTTAAATATAAATTTTTTTCTTCATCCCATTTAGGATCCTACTTTGATGTTCTTACTTTGATAGATTAATGTTGCTTTTTGACATTTCTACAATGTAAATATCATCAATTGTGCTCTGTTTGTGTAGGCGTTTTACTTAGTAATCTGCATTTACTTGAATTTATACATTTTATGAATTTATTTTCAATCCAGCCTCCTCATGGAGAATATTTGCAGCTCAAACGCTAAAAAATAAATTTAATGAACGGAGATAACGTCTTTTTAATTACATTTTATTTGCCGTTAATGTACATTGATGTGTGAGGTTTCTTCAAATTAACATTTGGTTTGCAAATTGCGACAGACATGTTTGCAATGTGACGATAATCATAATAATCCTCTGTACCAGTCTCGTCTCGATATTTACCTTAAGTCATTTGTCGCTGTGTGTTTATTAGATTTCTGTTTAAATAGATAATTATTAAAAAATTTGAGATTAAATATTTGTTGGTCTTGCACATTTGGCCACTTTATATTTTCTTCCCCATGGCCTTTTCAGCCTATTCTCACCTCTCCCTACTCAAACTTCCACTGATTTATTTCCATCAAGAAAAAAAGTGTCACTGTTGTAGAAGATTCAAAGAACTTTATTAATCCCAGAGGGAAATTGCTTTGTCTTGGTTATACAGTTGCTTTAATGAATTTATCGTGAAGAAAGGAAAATATTTGATTAGAAAAAAAAGGAAATAAAATTAATTAAAGTAATAAAAATTTAAAGAAAAATAACAATAAATAGAAGTAAAAATATAATTAAATATAGCACACAGTAAAGTTCATATTGCACTAAAAATAATAAATATACACCGATATTGCACTTGAAATGTAGTGTAAATGAAAAGAAACAATATTGCACAAATGTACTGGTAAGAATGTTAAATGTTAACTGATGTAATGATCATCAAAGTAAAGTATTTTGTATCCGACCCCCTGGCCACCAGCTCATATCAGCCACTCCGGCATCAGCATGTAAATTAAACAGGGTGGTATTTAATGCATTAATTAATCAGCCAATATTAAGCACTTAGCATGTGAACACTGTGACTTTTTTATCTTTATTAATCAATATTGTTATAATTTAATCATTTACATTCACATTTGTGACTGTGAATTAATCTGCTCATTTTTAGCAATTGCTTTATCCAACAATCTTTCTAAAATAAAAAAAATCTTACTTGGCTTTACTTCTTTTTTTTTTTTTATTATTTTTTTTTTATAACAAAATGATTTTCAGTTCATTATATTTTAGGTCACTTAGAATAATATTTAATACATTATCAAGGCCCTGCAAATGCACATTGGCAAATACAGTAAACATTGGTGTGACACCATTATTGTGCTGTTGTGACTGAAGCTTAAAGAAACTTTATTACCACTGATCAAAATAATGACCAGGATATAGTTTTACCACAATGTATGAACTATATACATGTGAAACAAATAGTGGACAAATCAATTAAATACCTAAACCCTAACTCTGACCGTAACATTTAAACACTTAACTAAACCACAACACCAGCTAAACACACCGCACTGTTTACGCTAATGTACAGATCAGTTATTGAAGACTCACTCACTCACTCTGCACTGTTCTTACTACATTTACATTTGGGTATTTGGCAGACGCTCTTATCCAGAGCGACTTACTTTTTTTTTTAAAATCTCATTACACATCTGAGCAGTTGAGGGTTAAGGGCCTTGCTCAAGGGCCCAACAGCGGCAACTTGGTAGTTGTGGGGTTTTGAACCTGGGACCGTAATCCAATGCCTTAACCACTGAGCTACCCCTGGCCAATTTACTGTGCTGTACATTTATTGCTTATATTTTGCACTTATGTCATACTGAATATTCATCACACCATGCTTATGAAGTTATATTTTGATCCAATTTTTTTGAGTCATGTAAGGAAATGAGGGTAAACTCCAACACACCTGGCTTACCGCAAATTACAGACTCATCACTATTCACACATGGCATAAGTTTTATATTGTTTTTTTCCACTAACTAATATTCGGAAGTGAGTCATGATTTTTTGATGTACTTAGCAAATTAGAGCTACAACACAATATCACTTTTGGTAACACTATAGCGCTCCACAATACTGGAAGTAAGCTACATTGGCAGTTTTCCTTTCAATTAGACATGAACCCTAATCACTGTGTCCTTGAAACTCTGGGGGGAAAAACCTAGGGCTTCTGGAGAAAGGAATCATTTCCCATTTTCATACAAAATTCTAAGAACAGAGAGAAAAAAAAAGCTAAACTTTAAAGTGAATGCTCCAACCGTATCGCTAACCATTGATATTTTAGCAGAGTGAAGTATTTTGAAACAGAAACATTTTCGTTCATCCTTATGTATTTATGTTCATAACACATTGTCAGTCTATTCCAAATGATTTATTCATTCATGTATTTGGTTTTTGGCTATTTAGAGCAATGTAAAAAGTCAATATATTCCTAATCGTGTGAACAGGATGCAGTGTGTGTGAACTGTTCGAGCGATGTGTATATTACAATACTATGTATGCACACTTCTGATTGTCTGCATGTACAGTATGTGTGTGTGTGTGTGTGTGTGTGTGTGTGTGTGTGTGTGCTAGTAAGATGGAGAGAAAGGAACTGACATTTATTTACTGGACCTGGTCTGACGGTCGTCTGGAGGAAGGAGAGGAGGAATTTCCCATGCGGTCTGCGGTGCATTTAGGAAGTAAAGACAGCATTTATAAAAAGCACCGAGAGGAACCTGGGAACGAAGGGAAGGCTCAGCAGAGAGCCAGGATCTGGTGTGAAGTTATTCCTGCCCTGAGAATTCCTCACACACACACACACACACACACACACACACACACCGGATAAAAACACTGTGAAGAAATGGCCTGTCAGTGGTGTATCGCTCCTCCTCTTGTCCGCACTTCTCGCCTTTGTATTGAATGACCTCAGCTCGCAGTCTTTCCACCGACTCCATCTTCCGTGTCACTTGATACGAGCTGCCGAACCTAAGTTAACGACAAAACAGTTAAGCGACCAGCCAGAGAAGAGGCTTGGATCAGAACGGACCTTAATGAATGCGGGAGGCGCTCTCTGGCTGGGATCACGATATTATTTTCCATATGTTTTTCAGGACGTCTGCTTTTTCCATTTCCCAAGGCTGAGGTGGTTACGCCGCCTGATTGCAAACCATTTCTTGCTTGTTAAAATGAAACAGTCAGGGTCTGGTTATGGACTGACATCTTTGTGGTCTCGTCTGACCTTTGACCTGGAGTCGAATATTTCATCGCTTCTTCTGAGAACACAAGCGTTGCATTTGAAACTGCTCTGAAAATTCATGTCAAGTAGTAAAATTCTGCGTTTTAAAAAATAGTTACTGAAAAGAATCAGTGAATTTTATCACAGTGATTATTAGCTGTTAAAAGCCAGCATGTTTCAGAAGTATTTCTCCCCTCATCTTTTTATAGCCCTATTGAATTCCAAGATCTGGTCATGACCTTATCAATTCAGAGCATTAAAAAAAAAAACATCCTGATCTGGCATTCACATTAACCAGATTACATAAGAAACTCATATTTGACACAAACAATTAAGGACAGTGTGTTTCGATTTACTGAATAGTTCACGCTTAGTTCTAATTACAATCACGAGGCTGTTGTTTTGCATAAACATCCCTACAAAAAGCATATATACTGTAGATTACATTTAATTAAGACTACATAGGCTCTGTGTACAGTATGTTGTGTCATACTGTACTGCACATGTCAGCTCAGTGTATATGAGGTGTAACTTTAATTCTTCGGACATGGGAAAGTTTTTGGGACTGTGAGTTCATGCTTTATTAATATCACAAGTTTTATTCACTTTAGAAGAGAAAGTGAGTGGGCCAATATTTTTGGCTATTAAAAGTGTGTATAAAAAGTATGTCATTCTTTAATAAATAGAAAGTGTTAGTCGTATCAGCACAATAAAATATCATAGGATAAGAGTTATTATTCCCACAACATTATGCTTCTATAACAGCATGCATTGATCATCTCTATATGTTTATACAAACTATAAGCAAAAGTGGTACAGTTACTATAGAAAAAAACTCACCCTTATCCAGTACACACAGGGAAACTGAGAAGCCGTAACATTCAGCTTCAAGCCAAAGGTCATTCCTGACCATCAAAGCAAGCGCCAGGTAAAGTCAGTCTGTAACAAGATCCAGAGTGTTTCCTACTGCCAAATTCAGAGTGTAGGGAAAAATCTGAGCCCATGATAAATGATGTTTCCATTAATAAACCCTAACATCCATGTTCTGTCCCAAGGTTCAATATAACAAAAAGAGACAGATTTTCCCCCCCATCAGCATCAGGGATGGCAGTAGAACTAAATTTGATTTTAATGTTTTATATTGTTATTAATTTCAGAAAACTATAAAGTTTATGCACAGGTTAATTGTAAAAATTCCATTTCTCCAAATATATTCTTCTTTAACTTGCCCGGACTCATTGGCTGGTCTAGATTTACATTCATTCATTCATTTTCTATACCGCTTAATCCTGGACAGGGTGCCAATCCATCGCAGGGCACACACACATACACACACTCACACACCCAATCACACACTACGGGCAATTTGGGAACGCCAATTAGCCTAACCTGCATATCTTTGGCCTGTGGGATGAAACCGGAGTACCCGGAGGAAACCCACCAAGCACGGGGAGAACATGCAAACTCCATGCACACAGAGACGGGAATCGAGCCTGGCCGGGGAATCGAACCCAGACCCTGGAGGTGCAAGGCGACAGTGCTAACCACTACACCACCGCGCCGCCTAAATATAATATAATAACCTTAATTTTTTTCCCCCGATAAGATAATGATTAAAAACAGTATGTGTTCTCATTACAGATTCATACTGGGCCTAAAGTTAATGAAAGATCTTGAAGAACCAACTTTGGATCAGCAATTACAGGGTCGTTAGTAGCTAGAAAGGTTAGATTTAAAATGGTTCCTGGTGCCTGAAGACCCACTACATGGATTATGAAAATGGCAAAGTAGGATGACATAGTAGGTTTTCCATATGCTGCAATTTAAGCATATTTTAATCACCCCAAATTAATCATTTTATGTTTTAGGAAAACACATCCTTAATGAAAGAATCAAAACATCTTAAACACAAAAAGCGATCTAATATTTATTGTGTGCCAAGAAAATTTATGTTTTTAATGAAAAATGAATGAACAAAGCGGAGGCACGGTGGTGTAGTGGTTAGCACTGTCGCCATGCACCTCCAGGGTCCGGGTTCGATTCCTGGCCAGGTTCGATTCCCGTCTCTGTGTGCATGGAGTTTGCATGTTCTCCCCGTGCTTGGTGGGTTTCCTCCGGGTACTCCGGTTTCCTCCCACAGTCCAAAGATATGCAGGTTAGGCTAATTGGCATTCCTAAATTGCCCGTAGTGTGTGAATGGGTGAGTGTGTGTGTGTGTGTGTGTGTGTGCCCTGCAATGGATTGGCACCCTGTCCAGGGTGTACCCTGCCTAGTGCCCGAAGTCTCCTGGGATAGGCTCCAGGTCCCCCGCGACCCTGATCATAGGATAAAGCGGTATAGAAAATGAATGAATGAATTAACAAAAGGTACATAGACATCAAAACCTTATTGTAGATATATTTCTGGACAAAGCATGTGTGAAAATCAACTTTTGTCCTGTTTTATGTTGCTACACAGAATTTGAGTAAATTGGATAGAGTATTTTTTAAAATCAGACTAATCAATAAATTGCTTTAGTGTATGACTAATAAAAGGTCCCCCCAAAACCCCTTATAATATTATCTGAAGTTCCCGGGACGTGATCGTTCACATGTACAGTACAGTACAGTACAGTAGTGCATACTGTATGAAAGACTTGTGTACGTTGTTCCCGACACTACTCTTTGTATTTGTATGCATAGTTGCTATGGCAGGTGTATCACTGGTATACAGCTGAAAGTTATGCTAATCAGCGTGGATGTTTGAAGCTGAGAAGTGTGTGAATGAGTACACTTTCGAGCCGTGTCACCCCAGGAGAGATGTCACACGGCAGGTAGTGACGTTCTCCCCTCCTGTCCTGAACAATAGAAGGAACCAGCTGTGGCTGGAGGCTATGTGACAGCAGAGATGCTGTTTACACACAACACACCTCCCTGCCAAGATCACACACACGATGAGACACAAGTCGACGTCAAGCACATACTATCAAATAAACCCAAACTTCCACCTGCTTTCGTACTCAAACATCCACAACGTCCACCTTCATCTCAAGACGTGTTCAATTTTCCAAAACCTTTTTGATGGCTTCCAAACCACACTGTTAATTCTATTTGGAATCCTTTAAAAAACACCTTTCTGAAACACTTTAATTGATTCTACAGAATGACATCCAGAGAACCGCTTAACCCTACGTACACACAAGCTAGAGACAAAGTGACACAAGAAAAAAACTTTTTCTATGTTTGTGTGATAAAGTGACAAATCAGCATTACAGTATTTCTTAAGTCAACTCTATGGCATGTGCCATTCAACATTTCTTCATTTTCCAATTTAGAACCAATAATTAATTAATTACAGACCCCTTTGATTTGACAACTTCAGCTTTGATAAATTCTTTCATTCTCTCATTTTGACAGCCTACGACTTCTAATTATTTTGAACAGCTTAACATTAAATTAGAAAAAATTATTTAATTACAATCAAATAGAATCTATAAACCATAACATTGTTGACTGTAAATTAATAAACTCAATGATATTGAGCATTTTTGCTGACATTAAAAATTAAAAATTTAATATTGAATTGCAACAACTAACAACAACAACAACAACAATAATAATAATAATAAATTACATTTTTAAATACATGTAAAAATAGCTATAGTAAAATCTGATAGTTCATATGCAAATTCCATGCATATACAGGACTGGAAGCAAGATTACATCCTCAATCATGAATAAAATGAAAATTCTTTAAATTCAACTGAGAAAGAGTCCAAATTTGGAGTGAGAAAAATTATGTAGGTGTGACTGATATCATTTCGGTGTTACTTTTCCTGCATAGACATCGAAAATGCACACACTATACCCTAGCACATGACACAGGTGTATTCATACTTACTGTATGAACATATTCTATTTGAATTAAATGAGATTGTAAATTTTTATAGCACTTCATTAGTCTAATGTTAGCTGATTTTTGAAAGGCGTATAATAGCAAAGGGGGATGAAACATTATGGCTGGATCAATTAGTATCACTTATTCCTCACACACATTGCCAGTGCTTTCATGACATAAAGCATTTATTTAGTCTGTGTGTAGTTTACACAGCAAAATTCATATTGTTGAATTAACACCACACGTTTTTATATTATAGGTCCAGTTATACACATACTGAACACATTTCTTTTTGCCTATTTGTCACACTTAAATGATTGATACCATGAAACAATTTTTAATATAACGCAAATACAACATAAGTAAATACAGTTTTTAAATGATGATTTCATTTGTTCAAGGAAAAAAGCTGTCCTAACCTATCTGGTCCTATAATAGAACAACAAGCAGAAGAGAAACTTGCTTGGGCCAAGAAACACAAGGAATGTGTAAATTAGTGGAAAACTGTCCTTTGGTCTGATAAGTCCAAATTTGAGATTTTGTGTTTCTGTTTTGCTTTGTTAGGAATGGTGAGTTGTTCTCTGGGGTGTTCTTGAGTGTGAGGTTCCCACTGTAAAGCATGGAGGTGGTGTGAAGGTGTGGGGGAACTTTGCTGGTGGCTTATGTAGTTGTGTTAGCACTGTTGCCTTTCACCTCCAGGGTCTGGGTTTGATTCACACAGGTTCGAATACCGTCTCTGTGTGCATGTAGTTTGCATGTTCTCCCCATGCTTGGTGGGTTACTCAAAGATATACCAACCAAAGGTGGTTTCAAAGATATGCAGGTTAGGCCAATCAGCATTTACAAATGGCCCGTAGTGTGTGAGTATTTGTGTGTGCCCTGCGATGGATTGGCACCCTGTCCAGGGTGTACCCCGCCTCGTGCCCTAAGACTCCTGCTCCAGGTCCCCGCGACCCTGAATACAGGATAAAGCAGTATAGAAGATGAGTGGATGAGTGAGGTACTGTATTAATCTACCATCTTTATGCTGAAAGGGTTTTAATTTATTTTGCATTAATTTCAAGAAAACTACATATTTTTTCTTTTTTTTTTTTGTTGACATTTTTGAAATATTTTGGAACCTATAATTTTTCTTTGTAAATATCCGGACTTAGAAACTAAGAGTAATAGTAAGAGACTCTGAGTCAGATGGACACATTAATGTTATATTATTTACATAAAAACTTATGTAAAAATGTAACAATATCAACAAAATTTGAGCGTCTAGTTCGGTGGCTAATTTGTAAATAATAATAATTTTGCAATGCAGAAAATTTATGGTCAAATAGTGAGACCTGTGCATTTCGGACACACTCACTCTCTCTTTCTCTCTCTTTCTCTCTCTCTCTCTCTCTCTCTCACACACACACACACACACACACACACACACAAAAAAAAAAGACACGTGCACATCCACCCACACACGCTAGCGCTTTCCTGAAGATAGGCCATGGCCTTTTATATTTAGATCACAGCTGTCCTGCCTGGAAACACACAAGGCCTTGAGTAGCCATGCCGACAGGGGTGAGACTTTCACCACATACCCCCAGACACATCCACAACCAAAGTGTCCATGATTGGAAAATGGACAACTAAAGAAAACTTTTTTACACCAAAAAGACTTAAAATAATATGTTTAGCCATAATTCTTAGACAAAACCCCAGACATTTATGCTATTTTATATACAATGCAATGCAATATATATGTGAAACAATGCGCAGGTGTGTTTTGAAATGAGAGGGAACATTCTAAGTCTAAATACAACCAGGAACCAAAAGTTGATGTGTATACCTATACTTACTGTACACACCCAAGAGAAAGTAATGAGAGGAAGTGAAAGTGTGAAAGGAGAAACGGAGATGTTGGAACGGCTTAATTGGAAAATTAGTTTCCTAATATATAAAATTGCAACAAAAATTTTTGTTCCCATAAATTAATTCTTTAAATTCTCTAAATGTGGAGTGCTAAGAATGAATTGCATTAGATATATTTTACAGGCCTTTGTCAACACTGGTAGCATTGGGACTCAAACTTATAACCTTCTAGTCTTTAATGCAATGGTTTTCTGCAGTTGTAGTATGTTGAGTCAATAGTTTTATGCATACAGCACATCCATTTTTGCAAATACATGCTGACTACTGAAGAGTAAGTCTGACTTACCTCTTAACCTTCCAGTATATTATTTTGCTATTCATCACAAATAAAAGACTGGCCATGCAACAGTGTGGTGTATAATAATAATAATAATAATAAAAAAACTATAACGCCCAGTAAACAGTAACTAATGAAACAAAGTCAGCATTTGGCATGGCAACAACTTGGGGACCCTTTAGTCTCAGGTACAATGTGTGCCGTTTTATAAGTAAATTAGTTACGTACTAAGTTTTATTGAGCATCCTGCAGAACCACCCACAGCTCTACTTATGACTTTGGCTGTTGCTCGTTTATATGATACATAATGCCCATAATAAAAGCAGCATATTACATAATAGACCAGTTTTCAGATGAAAAAAAAATGCAAAACCCAGTTGTTTGAAGGTTTTTTCTTATTTGTTTGCAAATATTCTTCTATAATATTATTTATTTTATATTTTGTAACTATATTTGAAAATATTGACTTATTTACATAATACATAATAATGCAGACATGATAAAGATATATTTGTATTTTAATACCATCAAAGTTTCTATTAAAGCTAGTATGGTGGTTTTTACATCATTTTTGTACTGTATATACATATACATATATGGCATTATTCAATGGACTTTATTTTCTTTTCAAACCTGTACGACTATACTGAAGGCATCCACAGAAACTGAAATAATTAATGTGTGTTGCTTGAGCTGGGCTCTGTGAAGCATTCATGTGAACTCTAATCTGAGGTGCTGTTAATTGGCAATTTCTGAGGCCAGTAAGTCTTAATAAATTCATGCTCAGCAGCATGTCTTGTTCTCTTCCTGAAAGTCAGTTTCATTGTAGTGTTTAAATATTTTGTAACTGCACTTGAAGATACTGTTCCTGGAAGTTCTTGTAGTTTTCCGCATAAACTGACTTTCATGTTTTAAAGTAATTATGGGCTTTTGTTATTTGTTTTACTTAATTAAATAAGTAGAAATGCCTTATTTCAGATTTTTGCCATATAAATAAATAAATACATGCTACTACTACTACTACTACTATTGATGATTATTATTATTATAATTAAAAACGTATACCATCACATACAGTAGAATGTTTCAAGCCATTTTACTTATAATTAATATTATTTTACCTGTCAAAAGAATAAATAATTATAAACTTGAAACTTGTTTTTTTTTTTAAGTCTAGGAATTGCTGTAATAAGGCTATGTTTGTTCCCCAAACCATCTTTAATGAACATAAATTATTAAAATAATAAAAATATAATAAAATATTTGTAACTTCCTAAGATGTTGTTGTTGTTCCTTTTGTTGTTCAAATAATTTCCAAATTTTTTCTCCCAGAAATGGAACAAAAATAACAAAACAATCAAAATAATACAAGCTCGAATTACACTAATGAAACAAATCTCTGCTATTTACTCAATTTCCCAGAATTCACAGCAAACCAATGATCTACAAGCCAAATCACATGATCCACTTTCTCATTCGAACTCCCCAGACTTCTATAATCACAGCCACCTGTTTCCAATTAGCACACTTCCTATAAATAGCTCAGACTTGGTCGACGTCTCACTCCTAGTGTTATGCTTTATGACTGAATTGTTTGGCTCTGTTCATGGTTTTTCTGTGATTTTTTCATTTGTTTATTTATTCCCCCTGAGTTTGTTACAGTATGTCTGTCAGGCTTATTGTCTGATACTCAGTTTTTGAGTTTGTCTCCTCTAGCAGGCATAGGCAACAGAAAAACCTTTATTGAACCACACAAATCTTACTGTTCTTAAATGGCATTTCCCCCCCTAAAGTCTTTATTTGTTCATCAAATGTATTTGCTTTAGTCTTATGATTTCTTGCTCAAATGTATTTTTATTATACATTTTTATATTATGACATCTGCTACTGTATTCCCTGTGCATTTATATATGTTATAAATAAACAAGCTTCGTTCAGGTGGCTTTTAGCATATTGATGCAATATTATTATTTTTACAAAGACAACATAAATATATGCATTGCCATAATCAAGACAAGTGACATTAAAAGCAATATTTGGTATTTGATTTCTTTGATTTGTAATTTATTTGATTGTTTTTTCCCCACCATAATTAAGACATAATTAAGACAACTAGACTTTGTTTGATAACCTAAAAAAAATACTGCTACTAAATGTTGTAGATTGGAAGAAACAGGAACTCATGTTTTACTGCAACAGCCTGCAAAGTGCCTAAAGATATGATGTAAAAATTTATTGTTTATGTAACAACTTTAGCTGTAACCTCATTTCCTCTCTTGTCTGTTCCAACCACTCAGCATCAGCAGTATACCAGTCACTGGCCTGATCATCTGCAGTGGTTTCTCATTGGTTCATGCTTCAAGTTAGGTGTTTTATGCTTCAATGATTCATAGGTCACTGTCTGGCTAACAAACAAAAATCATTCTTCTGAAGCTGGTCAGGTGATGATTAGGACAAGATGATTATGCTGTACCTAACTGAGTAGACAGGTTCCTGTGCAGACCCCCTCCTGGGATTTCCCACAATTGTGTGTGTGTGTGTGTGTGTGTGTGTATATATATAGAGGTGTGAAAAACTATTTGCCCCCCTCCTGATTTCTTATTCTTTTGCATGTTTGTCACACAAAATGTTTCTGATCATCAAACACATTTAACTATTAGTCAAAGATAACACAAGTCAACACAAAATGCAGTTTTTAAATGAGGGGTTTTATTATTTAGGGAGAAAAAAAAAATCCAAACCTACATGGCCCTGTGTGAAAAAGTAATTGCCCCCTGAACCTAATAACTGGTTGGGCCACCCTTAGCAGCAATAACTGCAATCAAGCATTTGTGATAACTTGCAACGAGTCTTTTACAGCACTCTGGAGGAATTTTGGCCCACTCATCTTTGCAGAATTGTTGTAATTCAGCTTTATTTGAGGGTTTACTAGCATGAACCGCCTTTTTAAGGTCATGCCACAACATCTCAATAGGATTCAGGTCAGGACTTTGACTAGGCCACTCCAAAGTCTTCATTTTGTTTATCTTCAGCCATTCAGAGGTGGATTTGCTGGTGTGTTTTGGGTCATTGTCCTGCTGCAGCACCCAAGATCGCTTCAGCTTGAGTTGACGAACAGATGGCCGGACATTCTCCTTCAGGATTTTTTGGTAGACAGTAGAATTCATGGTTCCATCTATCACAGCAAGCCTTCCAGGTCCTGAAGCAGCAAAACAACCCCAGACCATCACACTACCACCACCATATTTTACTGTTGGTATGATGTTCTTTTTCTGAAATGCTGTGTTACTTTTACGCCAGATGTAACGGGACACGCACCTTCCAAAAAGTTAAACTTTTGTCTCGTCGGTCCACAAGGTATTTTCCCAAAAGTCTTGGCAATCATTGAGATGTTTTTTAGCAAAATTGAGACGAGCCTTAATGTTCTTTTTGCTTAAAAGTGGTTTGCGCCTTGGAAATCTGCCATGCAGGCCGTTTTTGCCCAGTCTCTTTCTTATGGTGGAGTCGTGAACACTGACCTTAATTGAGGCAAGTGAGGCCTGCAGTTCTTTAGATGTTGTCCTGAGGTCTTTTGTGGCCTCTCGGATGAGTTGTCTCTGCTCTCTTGGGGTAATTTTGGTCGGCCGGCCACTCCTGGGATGGTTCACCACTGTTCCATGTTTTTGCCATTTGTGGATAATCGCTCTCACTGTGGTTCGCTGGAGTCCCAAAGCTTTAGAAATGGCTTTATAACCTTTACCAGACTGATAGATCTCAATTACTTTTGTTCTCATTTGTTCCTGAATTTCTTTGGATCTTGGCATGATGTCTAGCTTTTGAGGTGCTTTTGGTCTACTTCTCTGTGTCAGGTAGCTCGTATTTAAGTGATTTCTTGATTGAAACAGGTGTGGCAGTAATCAGGCCTGGGGGTGACTACAGAAATTGAACTCAGGTGTGATAAACCACAGTTAAGTTATTTTTTAACAAGGGGGCAATCACTTTTTCACACAGGGCCATGTAGATTTGGAGTTTTTTTCTCCCTTAATAACGTAAACCTTCATTTAAAAACTGCATTTTGTGTTCAATTATGTTATCTTTGACTAATAGTTAACGGTTTTTGATGAGCAGAAACATTTAAGTGTGACAAACATGCAAAAGAATAAGAAATCAGGAAGGGGGCAAATAGTTTTTCACACCACTGTGTATATATGAACGGTATGTACTGTATATATACACACACACACACACACACACACACTATACTGTGTCTATGCCTGTGTCTTACTGTATTAACCTTACTGACCCTAATGTGTCAGCAGAAACAGCTGCTCTCTGCCCATTCTGGAAAGCTTCAAGTGTGATGGAGTGGGAGAGAGAGAGTGTTTTCTGTTTGTGTGCATGTGAGGGGGAGTGGCAGTATATTGACGCTGTATGTTTTTAAATAATCTGACCTCTTTTCAGAGCTGTTTCGCTTCCCATGTTTCCAAGGGAGCTGCTGAGGTCATTTTCACTAGCAGAGTGGGAAAAAGGAGACAGCTGGAGTGTAACATGAAACCATGGCAGACAGATATTTAAAAGGAAAAGCTTTAGTGATGGACTGTTTTTGGCATGGGAAAGGCCACGGGTTAAAGGTCTTCATCCGGGAATTGTCCAAATATTGCCCTTTTTTCCGTAACAGACAATATACCCTAACACCCTGTCAGTAACTACACGCACAGAAGTACCGCCTTAATCTATTATTCCTGGTTTCATTTTACGCTTCAACAGCTGGCAGTGTGAAATTAGTGGAAGTGCAGTTGAGTGCAGAAGTTTGCACCTCTCCATGTCCTGGTTTGAATGCAAACAAGGACAATATACAGTATACCTAATTTAGATTTATGATTAGTTATTATCTTTAGCACTAACTACATTTAAATCAGGTTGTTCAGCAGAGTAAGAACAGCACCACACAGTTAAACCTTGGATTGTGAGCATAATTTGTTCCAGAAGCGTGCACTTTATCTTTAAAAAGAATTGTGGCTGGTGTGATGAGATGAGAGAGGAGAGGAGGAGGAGTGGGGCTACTGTATAGGATGATTTTTATACACACTCACTTACTCACTAATGAAATCACTGCTGTTCCTTAAACAAGGAATCTCTCTAATGACACTTGCTTTTGCCCCCTTTTCAGGATTTCATGGAAATGTGACGTTGCATTGTTGTTTAACAGATTGATCTTCTTCACCGCTACAGCCTTTTTAACCTTTTTCTTTACGGAGTCTGTTTTTGCAGTAGAGTTACTAAAGAACTGTCACTACACTTGGGCACAAGAAAAAGGTTTACGCCCATGCACACACACGTGGTCACAGCCACGCACAGATGTTTTGTAAGTCGCTCTGGATAAGAGCGTCTGCCAAATGCCTAAATGTAAAATGTAAATGTTGACTCCCACGGTGTGTGTGTGTGAGAGAGAGAGAGAGAGAGAGAGAGAGAGAGGGGGAGAAGAACCATCGTCTCAGTTGTGATCACGTGATGCTTGGCAGACGTACTACATACTACAGTACTCGTATTTCGAAACCTTGCTTCGTTAAAATGTATTAAATTATTTTGCTCGTCTTGCAAAGCACTTTGCAAAGACCAAGGTTTTCTGTACTCTTATACTACATCTGTCAACACCTGAGTCATACATAAACATAATAATCACTTATTCACAGAGGTGTCAAGTAACGAAGTACAAATACTTTGTTACCTTACTTAAGTAGAAATTTTGGGTATCTATACTTTACTGGAGTAATTTTTTTCAGCCGACTTTTTCCTCCTACTCCTTACATTTTTAAGCAATTATCTGTACTTTCTACTCCTTACTTTTTAAAAATAGCCTCGTTTCTCTATTTTTATGATCAGAACACGCAACCCCTCCGGTCGCATGATAAGAACGCGCACAACGCCCCCCTCCCCCCCGTCACATGATCAGAACGCGCACAACGCCCCCCCCCCCCCCCCCCCCCCTCGTCACATGATCAGAACGCGCACAACGCCACTCCCCCCCCCCACCCCGGTCGCATGATCAGAAAGCGAGACCTTAATGCTTTTGTCGCCCCTCACGGTACTTTTACTTTTATATTTTAAGTAGTTTTGAAACCAGTACTTTTAAACTTTTACTTAAGTAAAAAGCTTGGGTTGATACTTCAAGTATTTTTGAACCCTAGTATCTATACTTCTACTCAAGTAATGAATGTGAATACTTTTGACACCACTGCTTATTCACTCATTGTCTATATCACTTATCTATATTACTACTACTGTCTCATATCCCAGAAAACATATGAGGTGGGGTGCACCCTGAACAGAGTACCAATCCATCGCATGGTGCACACACATACACACAATCATTCATCCACTACAAGCAATTTGGGAGCACCAATTAGCCTAATCCGCATGTCTTTGGACTGTGGGAGAAAACCGGAGAACCCGGAGGAAACCCACCAAGCACGGGGAGAACATGCAAACTCCATGCACACAGGGGCGAAAATCAAAACCCAGACCCAGGAGGTGTGAGGTGACAATGCTAACCACTAAGCCACCGTGTCCCCTTCAGATATGATAATGTATATATAAAAGTAAGTTTTACAAATACAATTTAAACTTCCTTATTAGGGTTATAATTCTCACTGGCCACTCCAAATTGCAGCAACGCCATGCATTTTATCAAGATTCAATAAAGATTTTATTTGTATAGTGTTTTTAACAATAGCCACTGTTGCAAAGCGGTTTTACGGAATAAAAAGAAAATTATGGAAATGTGAAGAAAGGAGGTTTACTTTAGATTTTAAGGGAACATGGCATGGTTGTTCATGCTAACCAAGCCGGCTTGATTATTTCTGAAACTTCTGGGCTGGTGGGAATTTTTCATACACAATCATCTCTAGAGTTAACAGACAATGGTCTGAAAAAGACAAAATGCCTTGAGGTCAGAGGAGAATGGTCAGACTGGTTTGAGCTGATAAAAAGGAATCAGCAACTTAAATAAACATCTTGTTACAGCTGAGGTATGCTGAAAAGCACGTAGGAACACACACAACACATCAAAACTGGAAGCAGATGGGCTACATTAGCAGAAGACCACACCGGGTGCCATTCCTGTCAGCTAAGAACAGGAAACTAAGGCTATAATTTGCATGGTCTCACCAAAATTGGACAGTAGAAGATTGGAAAAATGTTGAGTCTCAATTTCGGAATGGTCGGAATTTTAATATACAATATGAAAGATCTATCCTGCCTTGTATCATTGGTTCAGGCAATGGTGTGGCATTTCTTGGCGCACTTTGAGCCCCTTTTGAGGTCTAATTGAGCATTGTTTAAATGCCACAGTGGACCTAAGTATTGTTAGTGACCATGACCATTCCTTTATGGCCACAGGAGTTCACTGTAGTTAAAATGGCCTTTACTGTCATCAGATCTCAATCCATTAGAGCACCTTTGGGATATAGTGGAACGGAGGATTCGCATCATGTATGTGCAGCCGACAAATCTGCAACAAATGTTCTCCTCTCTCTCTCTCTCTCTCTCTCTCTCTCTATATATATATATATATATATATATATATATATATATATATATATACACAGGTCCTTCTAAAAAAATTAGCATATTGTGATAAAGTTCATTATTTTCTGGAATGTACTGATAAACATGAGACTTTCATATATTTTAGATTCATTACACACAACTGAAGTAGTTCAAGCCTTTTATTGTTTTAATATTGATGATTGTGGCATACAGCTCATGAAAACCCTGAATCTAAAAAAAATTGCATATTTCATCCGAGCAATAAAAGAAAAGTGTTTTTAATAAAAAAAAAAAAATCAACCTTCAAATAATTATGTTCAGTTCTGCACGCAATACTTGGTCGGGAATCCTTTTGCAGATTCTTGTGTCTCTCAACTTTCTCTTCACAATATCCCACAGATTCTCTATGGGGTTCAGGTCAGGAGAGTTGGCAGGCCAATTGAGCACAGTAATACCATGGTCAGTAAACCATTTACCAGTGGTTTTGACACTGTGAGCAGGTGCCAGGTCGTGCTGAAAAATGAAATCTTCATCTCCATAAAGCTTTTCAGCAGACGGAAGCATGAAATGCTCCAAAATCTCCTGATAGCTAGCTGCATTGACCCTGCCCTTGATAAAACACAGTGGACCAACACCAGCAGCTGACATGGCACCCCAGACCATCACTGACTGTGGGTACTTGATACTGGACATCAGGCATTTTGGCATTTCCCTCTCCCCAGTCTTCCTCCAGACTCTGGCACCTTGATTTCCGAATGACGTGCAAAATTTGCACCCTGTAGCCCATTTCCACGCCTGTACATGGTGGCTCTGGATGTTTCTACTCCAGACTCAGTCCACTGCTTCCGCAGGTCCCCCAAGGTCTGGAATCGGTCCTTCTCCACAATCGTCCTCAGGGCCCGGTCACCTCTTCTCGTTGTGCAGCGTTTTCTGCCACACTTTTTCCTTCCCACAGACTTCCCACTGAGGTGCCTTGATACAGCACTCTGGGAACAGCCTATTCATTCAGAAATGTCTTTCTGTGTCTTACCCTCTTGCTTGAGGGTGTCAATGATGGCCTTCTGGACAGCAGTCAGGTCGGCAGTCTTACCCATGATTGCGGTTTTGAGTAATGAACCAGGCTGGGAGTTTTTAAAAGCCTCAGGAATCTTTTGCAGGTGTTTAGAGTTAATTAGTTGATTCAGATGATTAGGTTAATAGCTCGTTTAGAGAATTCAATTCAATTCAATTCAATTTTATTCATATAGCGCTTTTAACAATGGTCATTGTCTCAAAGCAGCTTCACAAAAATTAAAGAAATTTAACAACAACAACAACAAAAAAAATAATTATTATAGAATCCTATTAGAGAATCCATCCTCATTTGGGCGATAACAGATAGAAATGATATAACATCTTGTGTGAAAATTCAATATGACAGAAATTATTTAAATTGACATGAAGACCAGTTCAGCATAGGGACGAGTCAGTAGGTGCAGAGGGCAGATGAGGTCTGGATCACTGGAAGCACAGGAGCAGCATGTGTAGCTCCAACCATCATAAAGCTGAATCCAGCTGGAGCTGGTCCTTCTCTGGATGCCTCAGGAACCTCGCAATGTCGGCCTTTGTCTACTGAAGCTGGCAAAATCTCCCGATGCCTCGGGATGGGTAGAGAAATACAGAACAGATGGGGAGAATTAGCGTAGTTGCCATTCGGTATAGGTGTACTGGAGTATGAGATTATGGGATGAGTTATGTGTACCTTTTCATTCATTCATTCATTCATTTTCTATACCGCTTTATCCTGTATTTAGGGTCGCGGGGGACCTGGAGCCTATTCCAGGAGACTTCGGGCACTAGGCGGGGTACACCCTGAACAGGGTGCCAATCCATCGCAGGGCAGAACCTTTTCATGATATGCAAATTTTTTGAGATTAGGTTTTCATGAGCTGTATGCCACAATCATCAATATTAAAACAATAAAAGGCTTGAACTACTTCAGTTGTGTGTAATGAATCTAAAATATATGAAAGTGTAATGTTTATAAGTAAATTACAGAAAATAATGACCTTTATCACAATATGCAAATTGTTTGAGAAGGACCTGTATATATATATATATATATATAGAATAAAACATGACAACAGACTGAGAAATCTCAACTACAGTATAGTGTCTTAATATTTTTTATAGTATGAGAGCAATTTAATAGTTTTACAGTAATATTATACAGTATATTTTTTAGAATTACTATGTATTACGCTTTATCTGTTCATTGTTATATTTATAAAATTGGTTTTCTTATCAATTCATAACACGTTGTAAAGAGTATTTCCTTCACCAACCTCACTTTTTCCTCTCTCTTATAAGGTAATAAATTCGGCTTGTTATTAAAAAGAAAATCAATTTCTGAAGACTTGATTACAGCAGAAAACCTAATGCTAAGCTTTTTCTTGTGAATGTTACAAAGCACTGACACTGGAGACTACATGAGATCTTTTACACACACACTTTTTTAAAAACTGTGCACAAAAGTTCCGTTGTTTCCATATACTGTATATTTAAATCTGCAGTGGACGTTGATTGTATGTTTGCAGGAGTTTGCACAGTTCCGTCACTTAGTTCCGTCACGAGGGCATCATACTGTAGACGCATTCCTCATCATCAACTTTTATGTCATTCTGTGAGCACTGGCGTTGTAACACTAGTGAAAATGGTATGTTGGGCCGAGCTCAAAGTTACTGAAACTGCAGATCAGACTGTGAACGGGCCAGTAGCCACGCATGCAGGTAGCCACGGGTACCCTCGAGTGGCACCTGTGGCAATTTAAACATAAAATTAGAGCTGTTATTAGAAAAAAAATCAAGATCCTTTGACCGATCAGATTAGAGAATTTTATTTATATATGTAGTCTCTTCTAAATGGTACTTTGCATGGTTTAGCAAATGCAGGATATTAGAAAAGCATGTAGTAGCAATCTTGGGATTCCCATTTCCCAATCAGTTTTCCATCAGTTCTCTTAATCACTGTGAATTCACTTCCATGTAACCTAGTGAAACAAAGTGGACTGGATTGAAAGGGGATGACAGGAGAGGTTTTTTTTTTTTTTTGTGTGTGTGCGTGTGCCTATGTGTGTTCCAGTAAATTGAAAGTGTGCTGGAAGTCAGAGTTTACTTTAGAGAAACATTTCTATAATTGGCTGTGTCATGAGAAACTAACAGTGTGAATAAACGAAGAAAGTAAACTAAAGTGATCTGTAACAACCCACCAAGCTATTGAGCAATTATATACAAGATTCTTAATAGTCTACACTTAAAAAAATGTGGTGCGACATGCACAGTAATGTGGTAATTTACTGTGTGTTACAGTACATCCTTTACCAAATTTCTATTCCTAAAAACAACACTAAGAAAATTAAACGGCTATAGAAAAGCAAATATTTCTTATTATGCATATGTTTAGGAGTGTTTCCTAATGTACACTTTATACTGTATGTGTACATTAGGTACAAAGATCCTAGGACTCTTTCATCATTATGTTCCTACAGTATCCCATGGAGCATGAAGAATGCTGTTCTTTAAACTGAGGAACCAAAGAGTGCATTGTCTCCAAATTAGGGGCTTCAACTCGTTTCACAAAAGATCAGCCTCAACCACGATGGCTGTGTGTTTGGAGCAGGTCATCAAATTTCTTCAGAACCAGAACCAGAATTTCTTGAACCACAGTCCTTGGGGCGTTTGGCACTAAAAAAAAAATCCCAAGCGGTTTAAATTTGATCCTGGTCAAAGATCAAAGATCAGCAGCGTGGAACAAGTACTGGTCAAGCTGAACTCTTCTGAACCGCTCTGATTTCCATTCTCCTGAGATGTGGCCAATTTAGCATGTCATATATCTCATTATGTTTTTTCCATTTGGACACTGCTGTTGTGTTTCTACTCAAAGGTCTGGAAAACACACAGGGTAATTGGATAGCAGTTTTATCCAGAGGAATCTAAGAGTGTGTTAGGAGAAACCATGTGTTTTGCTACACATTTTCCCCTCTCCTTTCATGATAAAGTTTGAGCCTCATTTTTGACAGATATTGCTTGTGAGAATGAGTTATTAGGAATAATTGATGTTTTAACACCACTGTCTGTAATGGTTTATTTAGCATGCAGCTCCTTGCATGGCTATTGAAGCCGAAAGGTGTGTTGCTGGGATCTTAATGAAAGCAGGGAGGAGTATGTTCCTCCTGTTATGATTCTGATGTGCTTTGTTATTTGTATTTTGTATTTGTCTGTCATATTTCTGTCTGCTCCTGTGTTGGACTTGTCTGTTTTAGGTGGGTGTGGCCTGTTAATCAGCTGGAGCTCTGGATTGGTCCTACTCTACATCATATCCTGATATAAGGACCACCCCAAACACTCAGCCTAGGCCCATTTTTGAGCCTCGTTGATTTTGACCTGTCGTGTGCTTGTATTTTCGAAATTCTGATTGACTGTCGTATGTTTTGTCGTTTGTTTTTGAGTGTTGTGCCAGAGAGAAAGAGAGTTTGTGTGTTATAGTTTGTGTTGTCTTTGTTAAACTCCATATTGACTGACTCTCCTGTTTATCTGAACCTTTGCGTGTTTTGACTATGATATGGATTCCGATTTGGCTGCATGTAAGCTTTTTGTAAATAGTTTGTAAATAATTTAACTCTTTTCATACGGGAAGTAGGGGGTTAGACGCCATTTCTTTTGTATATATTTTCACTCTGTTTATTGTTTAGGGAGACAGGTAAGCTAGTTTGTATTTTGTATATTCAGGTTATTTAGGTTTAAAACAAAGCCTGTTTTGTTTATTGTTTTGGCCTGGTCTTCCCCTGAAGATAAATCCCGTGCAAAGAAAAATTGAAAATAAACAAATTAAACATCTCTCTGGTGTAAGCTCATTTAGTTCTCTCTTTCTGTTACGGCTAACCCCTAGAGGTCGTAACAGAAATTGGGGGCTCGTCCGGGAGTTGAACCCGGGACCTCTCGCACCCCAAGCGAGAATCATACCCCTAGACATACCCCAGATTTATATTGCATCCAGGTTACTCGTGGTGCCAGGAAACAAGAAATCAAGGAAGTGGTTTACAGGCACTTAGTTGAGCGAGGAACTTTGCTGGAGGAAGGTGAGGCGGGTGTTGCAATTCAAATGTCGGCTTCCGTAGGTGAGGGGGCAGAGTTCCCCAAACCTGGGAAGCTGACTAGCATAGATCCCGCTAACATTCCTTCTCTGAGCGATCCCTTGCTGGCAATCAGGTTGAAGGAGCTGGAGATAGAATTGAGCAAACAGCAGTATCAGAGCCAAATGTTGCATGTGCGCACAATTGAACTCGAAACCCAGCGAGCGATCCGGCTCAAGGAGCTAGACTTGGAGCTAATGGCTAAGCAACCTACTCAACCCTCAACTGCTGTTGTACCCAACCTACCTGTATCACCACCTGTTAATGCATCCACTCCGAGCCCTATTCCGGCACCACGACGCACTTTACAAGTAAGTCAACCTGAATGTGATATTAGCAGACAAATTGCGTTAGTTCCGATGTTTCGTGAAAGTGAAGTTGACACATATTTTCCTGTTTTCGAACGCATCGCGGCTACTTTGAAATGGCCACGGAATATTTGGCCACTTTTGTCACAATGTAAACTAGTTGGGAAAGCACAGGAGGTCTGTTCTGCCTTAACACTTGAACAGAGCCTAAATTATGAAGAAATTAAAAATGCCGTGTTGCGTGCTTACGAACTGGTTCCCGAGGCATACCGACAGAAATTCCGCCACCACGTGAAAACCGTTAGTCAAACATTTGTTGAATTTGCAAGAGACAAAGCCAATTTGTTTGAAAAATGGTGCGCTGCCACTAAAGTTGTTACATTCGCACAATTAAAAGAGTTAATACTATTGGAAGAATTTAAGAATTGTCTTCCAGAGAAAATCGTGTACCCAGAGGAAACCCACCAAGCACGGTGAGAACATGCAAACTCAATGCACACAGAGACGGGAAACGAGCCTGGCCAGAAATCGAACGCGGACCTTGCAGGTGCAAGGAGACAGTGCTACACCACTATGCCTTTTTGCATAGTTGTCATTATTGAGATCATCAAACACATTTTTATTATTACACAAACATAACCTGTCAATGCAAAATGCAGTTTTTAAATGATGATTTAATTTATTAGGAGAAAGAAAATCTTGAGACCACGAACTGATGACCAGACATTCTCCTTCTGGATTTTCTGGTAAAGTGAATTCAGGGTTCCATCGATTATGGCAAATAATCCAGGTCCTGATGCTGCAAAGCAACCCCAACCCATCACCACCATGTTTTTTTAAAAATTAAATGTCATGTTTGTTTTATGCCAGATGCAACAGGACACTCACCTACCAAAAAGTTAATTTTTTGTCTTATCAGGCCACAGAATATGAGCCTTTGTGTTTTCTTTTTTTTAAGTGGCTTTCACCTTGAAACGCTCCCATGGATGTTATCTTCGTCTCTTTCTTGTTGTTTAACCATGAACACTAACTTTAACTGAGACAAGTAAGGTCTGCAGTTCTTTAGGTTTCTTTTATGAGCTCCTGGATAAACCATCTTACCAGGAGCCCCAAAGCCTAGGGGCGTGAATTTATTTGTTCTTGGATTTATTTGGTGTTGCTTTTTTAAATTTATTTTATTTTCTTTTTTACATCTTTTAGCATGCTTCACTTTGTCAGACAGGTTCTATATAATATATTTCTTGATTCAACATGTCTGGAAGTAGTTTGACTTGGGTGTGGCAAGTGAAATTTAACAGCTTTCTAAAAATCAGTTCATTCATGATTTAGCAAGACTACTCTTTTAGATAGGGTCAGGCAGGTTTGGTATAATTTTATTGTAAATGATATAATTTTAAAACTAATGTTAGTTTTATATTAACTAAAAATCAGGAAAGACCCTGGAATTAGAAGATTTTAGTCAAAGGCCAAACATTTGACTTGTACTCTACATATTCATATCTGCTCTAGAAAATAAAATGTACTCAACATACCATAGAGCTAGATATATAATTATATCCAGCTCTAAGGGACTGTTGTGAATTACAGCAGGGAAGCATGCAAATGAACATCCCAAAGAATGTCTTTGTATTTGGTAACATAACATTTTCCCTTCCCTTGAACTAAAAGATGTACTCCTGTTCCAGCATGACATGGTGTGTGTAAGAACTTGTCCTGCACAAAGCCCTGACTGAACTCAAGCCCACTGAACATCTTTGGGATGATCTTTAAGAGGAGTCTCCTTGACATACCCAGTATCCTGATCTTACTAATGTTCTTGCAGCTGAATGAACAGAAATTCCCACAGTCACGCTCCAACATCTAGTGAAACGCCTCTGCAAAAGAGTGTCCAAGTATGGAATGGGATGCTCAAAAAGCATACAGACACAAAAAAAGACAGCATTTGAGGTTTTCATTCTTAAGCTGCTGTAAATCCCAGACATAAAGCTCGGAAACTCTTAAAGTGGTCTAATAATTTGTGGAAAAACATATAAATCTCAGTTGGAAAGTCTGCCTTTACATCTTTTGTCTCTTTTTGTTTTTCTCTCTCTGTGGTTCCCATGTCGTGACAGCACACAGGCGCTAATGTCATTTCCTATTTGGATGTCTTATTAGCTTTCATTAGTGCCACGCTTCAGTGCTGTTTTCGCTTTGGCATTGTCATAGTGACCAGCTGTTTGAATGCCTCTTAGTTCATGTGTGGGCCAAGTTGGCTTGATTTGACACTCTGCCTCCAGAGCCATCATCCTTGTTTTCTTTCTCCTTTTGAAATATATTAGATAAAAGCAAAATGGAATTGTTTTTTCAAACTGAATAATAAAAAAATAATAATACAGCATAAGAAACCAGTCAAGTGGAGAATGTCTTTTAGACTTAACCTAAAGCCAGAAGTGTCTAACACATTTTGACCCATACTGTACTCACAAATGCCTTTGAAACTTAAAATTTTGCCTTGAAGTACTGTAGGGAGAAAAGGAGATGAGTACAAATGATACAAAGCGAGAACGATTAATTTGAGCCACTTGAACTATGAAAGATCAGCACATGTCTGTGACTGGAAACTCCATATGCCATTTATCACTTTCTTAGAATACTGGAACACCATTACTAACTATGTATTCATGATTCCTGGAAACATGGCAGAACATATAGTATAACGGCGTCCCACAATTAATATTTGTTAGGGCTTTATTTAGAAAGAGTAAATGTACAAAAGGCCCGGTTCCCTTTAAGACTTAGCAGATCCTGCCCAATCAGAGTTGCAGCATGGCTGCCATGTCATGAGGAGGCGGAGCTAGATGGAAGGCAGGAAGAAAGACGCAGTGCATATGAGAACATGGAGAGTTCAACAGCTTCCCTTTAGTTAGTTCAGTGTTAATGTACAAAGTTGATGTCGAGTTTATACTGGGTTACAGTGTGCGTACATAGGAAAAACCACACGCATGTATCCCTGCAAAGTCTTCAGTAAAAAAGATCTCTTTCAACCCATTGAGTGCTTCTCTTCAATTAAGAAACCATCTCACTCAGTTCTAACCGACTGCCTACTGTGCTTCACACTTAAAGTTGATATCCAACGAACCCCCCATTTCAATTGGTCCTTCGATCGGATTGTGAATTACAGTAGAGAGATGACATCCCATCATGAGTCAGATCCTCCTGTTGTCCGACCCAGAAGACAAATAAGGCCACCTACATATCTGACTCGGTGAGGAGAGTGCCATCAGTTATACATCCCAATTAAGCTGGAATGGAAGCAGCTGCACCCATGTCAGAGAATGTCTCAAGATCATCCTCGGAGTCAGCTCTCATACACGGACGAGCTAGTTGTCTGAGATGTATGGCCAGGGCCATTCAGAGATGTGTCACCAGCACCCAGAGAGTACTTACTTCGAACTCAACAGTTCTCTGATATAAAGTCTGTGAGGTTCGAGATGAAGAGGGATAACGATGAGCTTCGAGGCCGCATTCTACCAGAGATCCTGTCTACGCAGCGAGGGATTAAGGCAGAGAATGCCTGGCTGAAGTGGGAAATCCAGCAATTCAGCACCAGGTTGGAGACTCCTTGTCACACAGCGACACAGACAGGGATACAGACCCTCACTGATTACAAGCCGCCACAGAGGACATGTGACAGCTCTATCTCTCTGCTGAATGAGCTGAATGCATTCTTTGCCCGTTTTGACACCCACAACAGCACCACGACACAGAAACACCCACCTCAGCCCGGCGACCAAGTGATGACGCTTTCCTCAGAAAGCGTGAGAAGATCCTTCCGCAGGATTAACGTGCGCAAGGCCCCGGGTCCTGACAACATTCCGGGCCGAGTATTGAGAGACTGTGCGGGGGAACTCACGAATGTCTTTACGGACATTTTCAACATCTCTCTGAGTCAGGCTGTTATCCCCACATGCTTTAAAACCACCACCATAATCCCAGTACCTAAGAAAACATCTCCCTCCTGTTTCAATGACTTCCGCCCAGTTGCACTTACTCCCATCATTATGAAGTGCTTTGAACGGCTAGTCATGCAGCAGATCAAGACTGCCCTCCCCCCCTCCCTGGACCCCTTCCAGTTTGCTTATCGGTCCAATCGCTCAACCGATGATGCCATTGCTACGGCCCTCCACTCAGCGCTCACCCACTTGGAAAACAAAGACTCCTATGTTAGAATGCTGTTCATCGACTTCAGCTCAGCGTTCAACACAATCATCCCACAACAGCTCACTCATAAACTGATACAGCTGGGGATCAGCACCCCTCTGTGCAACTGGCTGCTGGACTTCCTGACTGGCAGACCTCAGGCAGTGCGGGTCGCCAACAACACTTCCAGTACCATCATGCTGAACACTGGGGCCCCCCAAGGATGTGTGCTGAGCCCCCTCCTCTTCACGCTGCTGACCCACGACTGCATACCATCACACAACTCCAACCTCTTCATCAAGTTTGCGGACGACACGACTGTGGTGGGTCTCATTAGCAACAATGATGAGACTAACTACAGGAACGAGGTGAGCTGCCTGGCCAGGTGGTGCACAGACAACAATCTCTCCCTGAACGTGGAAAAGACAAAAGAGATTGTGGTCGATTACAGGAGAACTTACACCCAACACTCTCCGCTGTCCATCAATGGTGCGATCGTGGAGAGGGTAAGGAGCACCAAGTTTCTGGGTGTGCACATGACGGAAGATCTCTCCTGGTCCATCAACACTGCAGCACTAGCTAAGAAAGCTCAACAGCGTCTCTACTTTCTCCGTAAGCTGAGAAGAACCGGAGCCCCGACACCCATCATGCGCACCTTCTACAGAGGCACCATTGAGAGCATCCTGACCAGCTGCATCACTGTGTGGTACAGCGCCTGCAATGCGTCCTGCCAGAAAACTCTCCAGCGCATAGTGAGAGCAGCTGAGAAGATCGTTGGTGTCTCTCTCCCCCCCCTCCTGGACATTTACAACACCCGCCTCACACGAAAAGCAATCAACATTGCCCGTGACCCTACCCACCCGTCTCAGAGCTTCTTTAGTCTGCTACCATCAGGGAGGAGACTAAGGAGTCTCCAAGCCAGGACAAGCAGACTGAAGAACAGCTTCATCCATCAGGCGATCAGGAAGCTCAACTCTCTTCCAGCTCTGCCTCCCCTGTGCTCCTCGGTCTCTCCAACCGTCATACTCTGACTCCTTCATTTTTCACACACACTCGCACACACTCACTCTCTCACACTCACACACACACACACACACACACACACACACACACACACACACACACACACACACACACGCTCTCAGACAAACACTCACAAAAACCTCACACACACACACACACGCGCTCTCAGACACACAATCACTCACAATAACTCACACACTCACTCACTCACACATACACTTGCACCTGTCACTTTGTGCTCCAGGCACCATTGGTACTTCACTACCTCAAACCGGTGGGAAAAAAAAAAAAAAAAAAAAACATTCCTTGTTCTCACTGGATTTATTTCCCATTTTGTTTACTGATTCATATAGCTCATTATGTTGTCACTTGTCACTTTCTTTTCAACTAAAATAAGCACACTTGCACTATTCCAATTGCACTGTACCGTTTCTCTCCATAACTGCCTTCTGTGTTGTTAACTGTCCCTTTTTGCAGGATAGTAACTAAATTACCTCACCTCTGTTGCCTTTCTAAGTTTGTGTTATTTAAGTCTTTTTTTTTTTTTTTTTTTTTTTTTAACCTCTTCAGTGTTATTTGTAAATAGGGCGAGAGTAACGTAATTTCGATTCTCTATATGTATGCACTGTACATGTAGCAGAATTGACAATAAAGTTGACTTTGACTTTGACTTTGACACCAGTACCAGCCCCTCGCACTCATGTACCACCATCCGTCAGTAGTTGGATAGATTCGGCAGCGTACGCTGATGAAGTTCCTCCACCACAGTTCGCTCAGTGTGACACATTGACACAGATGGAGGACCTTACGCCTTCTCCAAGGTCTCCGCATCATTACACACTTCATCAGAGGCCATATACCTACATAGCTCAGTCTGAAAGAGCAAGACAGTACGGCAATGTGATGACCGGTACTAGATACTGCCAGCCTCAGAGAGAGAGAGAGATGTCAGCCTACCCTCACATTCTCAGATGACCATCAACCTTTCAACTATGATATCCACGTATTCTGTGACGCCTCTGAGCAAGCGTATGGCTCTGTGGCCTACCTGCGAACAGAGTATAACGAGGGCCAAGTCGAAGTGGCCTTCATTGCCGCTAGGTTATGCGTTGCCCCACCCAAGCAACAATCCATACCACGTCTAGAGTTATGTGCAACCCTTAGCGGAGCGCAACTATCCCAGCTTATTTCCGCAGAGCTCACCATTCCCATTCGCTCCACTACACTTTGGTCTGACTCTACCACTGTGCTCACGTGGCTGACATCCAGCTCATGTCGTTACAAGGTCTTTGTGGGAACGAGAGTAGCAAACATCCAGGAGATGACAGCATCTGCTGTTTGAAGCTACAGTATGTCAGATCTGCAGACAAACCAGCAGACGACATCACTCGCGGCAAGCCTCTGCGGGAACTCTCCACCAGCGGCCGGTGGCGCCAAGGGCCGACATTCCTTACATTACCCCCCGATAGTTGGCCTGAGCAGCCTGCTTTATCGCCTGGAGAGCCAAGCTGCGAATTAAGGCCCTCATCCTTTTCTGGGTTAGTGACCACGACTGCACCCTCATCTAAGCTGCAGCACTATGACACGCTGGCAGAGTGCCTGGATGCTTGTGGACAGGGGCTTCATGGGGCGGCCTATGCCTCCAATGCTGATATCAAGATGGACGTTCGAAATGCAGTCCTCCACCAAGCTCAAACCGAGTCCTTTCCTGACGAGATGAGTCGTCTGACAGCTAGGAAACCTATATCATCAATGAGTAGATTGATAACACTTTCCCCAGAGCTTGATGCTATTACCGGACTTATCCGGGTAGGAGGACGTCTACGCCACTGTGTGGTACTGGAAGAGGATGCCGTTCTCCCAGTCATCCTCGACCCCCGGCATCCAATCATAGTACTAATTATAAAGGACTATGATGAGAGGCTGCACCATCCAGGTACAGAGCGATTATTTGCAGAAATCCGAAGGACGTACTGGATACTTAGAGGGCGGGCAGCTGCCCGTCGACACCAGCACCAGTGTACAGAGTGTAGGAAGTGGAAGGGCCGCCCAGAAAGTCCACTAATGGCTGATCTACCCCTCACTAGACAGAGATACTTCCATCCAGCTTTGTACTCAACTGGCATGGACTGTTTCGGTCCCTTCCTCATCAAGATTGGCCGACGTAACGAGAAGAGGTGGGGCATAATCTTCAAGTGTATGTCCACAAGGGCAACCGATCTAGATCTTCTCACTAGTATTGATTGTGACTCATTCCTGATGGCTATGCGACGGTTTATTGCTAGACAAGGCAAACCGTATGAGTTGTTGTGTGACCAAGGCACCAATTTTAAGGGAGGGGAACATGAGCTGAATAAGGCCTTTGCCACCATCCAGGATGAATTACAGAGCCATCTTGCCGAGCAGCAGATCAAGTTCACTTACAACCCGCCAAGCGCTCCTCACTTCGACGGATGCTGGGAGAGGGAGATCCGCTCTATCAAGGCAGCTCTCAGAGTAAGCATTGGAGCCCAGACTGTTACTGAAGAAGTGTTGAGGACAGTCCTGATTGAAGTGGAAGGCATCCTTAATTCAAAGCCTCTTGGGTATACCTCAATCTGACATGGCTGACCCTGACCCGATCACCCCATACTGCTTCCTGATTGGCCGTCGAGATGCGTCACTACCCCAAGTAGTCTACCAGGAATCGGAGACTCTAAGTCGGCGACGCTGGCGCCACAGTCAACTGCTCGCAGAACACTTTTGGAGGAATTTTCTGAAGTATTACTTACCAGGTCTCCAAACACGCCAGAAATGGAAAACCATAGAAAGAAGGCCATAGAAATTGGAGATGTAGTTTTAATCATCGACCCCCAACTTCCTCGGGCCCTCTGACCTAAAGGCAGCGTTACTAAGGTTTTCCCAGGCGCTGATGGTCGCGTTCGTACTGCCAGTGTAGAAGTCAAGGGGAAGACCTATACACGAGCTGTGGCCCGTCTCATCCAACTTCCAACCATACCCGAGGATAACTAAGACCAGAAACAGACCTTTTGTTAGATGAGCGAATTCAGTTCCTGAACTCGGGGGCAGCTGTACAAAAGGCCCGGTTCCCTTTAAGACTTAGCAGATCCTGCCCAATCAGAGTTACAACATGGCTGCCATGTCATAAGGAGGCGGAGCTAGATGGCATGCAGGAAGAAAGACACAGTGCATATGAGAACATGGAGAGTTCAGCAGCTTCGCTTTAGTTAGTTCAGTGTTAATGTATGAAGTTGCTGTCGAGTTTATACTGCGTTACAGTGTGCGTACATAGGAAAAACCACACGCATGTATCCCTGCAAAGTCTTCAGTAAATAAGATCTTTTTCAACCCATTGAGTGCTTCTCTTCAATTAAGAAACCATCTCACTCAGTTCTAACCGACAGCCTACTGTGTTTCACACTTAAAGCTGATATCCAATGAACCCCCCATTTCAGTAAAATTACTTACAGTAGTTTCTTGTTTTAAAGTATGATGATGCTGGGGACAATTGTAGATTTTCAAATTCCTTCGTTTTATGTTTCTACATTTATACATCATTGATAATCAACAGGTTTTCAGTAGGATTCAAACAGACGTGTCAAAATCAGTGTATGGTTTCCAGGCGGTGGGGGTTTGGGTGGCTTGGTGACGTGTCAAATCACAGGCAACAAAAAAAGTTAATTAAACCACAATCAACAATGTAAACACAGGCATAAGAAAAAAACAAAAAAAAAAAACAGGAAGTCACATGAGAAACAAAGGTCAGGAAACACGGGGAGCAAGAAACTCTCGGAAACATACAAGACAACTCCACAACAAGACAAAGAGACACAGGAGGATATAAATAGACAAACTAATCAAGTGCTGAACAGAGAATAGGTGAGAACAGGACACGGGTAAAAACAGAGGCAAAAATTATAACAAAATGCACATGGTCAAATACAATAACATTTATATAAGACAATATAAGACAAATCTTACATGCAATATTTGGAAATATGCATAATGCTCAGAGCCTCCAAACACTCGGCAAGGAACAGCAAAGGAGGTAAAATAATCTCATAGCAAATGTAACCAGGATATAGGGCAAATCTCCTGGTTTTTAACACAAATTATCATTTAACTGCGAAACAACCAAAAAGCGTGGGCATAAAATATTACAGACAGATTTAGAAGCAGAATTAGAAGCAAAATCTTTTTCTCTGATGGCTTTTTACTGCAGTCGCTCAATAGTTTAGAATGGAAATTCACCCAAACAGATTAGTAAATGAGCCTCCAACAATGGAAGTGGATTTCTGGCCTTTTAACACTCATAGTGACTGCAAATTAGTCCCTGCCATACATTATCACCCAAATGAAGATGGGTTCCATGTTGAGTCTGGTTCCTCTCAAGGTTTCTTCCTTTTGTCCTCTCATGGAGTTTTTCTTGCCAGCGTTGTCTCCCAGCTATATCAAAGTGAATAAACAGATCATAATAACATGTACTGTACATATTTACTATGCTGATTCTTCTGTCTGACCAAATTGTACATGCATGGTTAGTTTGATTCCCAACCAACATTATCTGCTTATGAGAAGTTCAATTTAGTGCAATCAGTAAGGCTAAACAGATTACATAAAATCTGCTTTTCTAGCACAGCATGTTATTTTACTGAATGAGAAATATTTGTTTTTCAAGAATTTCTATGAAATTTTTATTCATTAGAAGGAAGCAAAGTTGTAAGAGAAAAAAAGTTTACTGTAGTTTCTTCCTATAATTTTCATATGCAAGGCCTAAGTACCCTTACATATGAACATTCAAGGTAGGAACTTTCGTTTGAACATGTGTTCACGCATTTTCAATTGCGGAAGTTAGATCACATGTCCGGTATACATTGCCCCGTGCGTGCAGTGTGCATGACAGGCAGTTAGTAAGCAAACGTAAAAGCAGCAGTGATAAAGCTAAGAAATGGCAAGCAATAATGATGGAGACAAAGTAAAAAATTATTGAGAGAATGTAGCGATGTGAAAAGATGACAAACATTGCTTGTTCTTTTAACATAAATTGTTCAACCATAGGCACAATTATAAAAAACAAGGACAAGACCATGGAACATTTTATTTACTTATTTACTGTATATAAATAGGTATGTATAAATCATATAACCTTTAAACACACATGCAACCAAAGTTACCTTCAGCACACACACACTATGATCAGGCAGGTACTTATAAGTAAACAAACAGAGAAATTAATAGTCTGGCATAGTGTTAAACACACACTGGAAATTGTCCTGAGTTTGTGCTTCTCCTGTTACCTCTACTGATGATTAGATGTGGAAAACCAACTCAAGTGCTCTCCTTATCTGACTGGAATCTTTGGACACAGTTAGAACCACCAAGGTTAAGATTACATCAGGATTTTGTGTGTGTGTGTGTGTGTGTGTGTGTAGACACCCAGTGCATCAACAGGGTTGTCCTTACTGTAATGTGATCTTTTGCAAATGAGATCATCAGGATCTGATATGGGTGTTTGACTTGAATTGTGTGTGCATGGGTAAAGACACACTTTCATTCATCAGAGTGAAACTGTACACGATGCTGTGCTGTAGCTGTACTGAGATGGCCTCAGTGTCATTGCCTAAGGTAACAGCAACCAACTCTAATTAACATCCAAGCGAAATTTTTACCATCATGATCTCTTGTCTCTATTTATATTCATACAGGAAATTAATGATATTTTTTGAGTAATAAAGGTATAATATGAGCACACACACAATGAGTCAAATAGAAAATATAATTAAAAGAAATACATTAAGTTCAGAATGTTATGGAAATTGTTTGGATTGGCATTTTCTTAGAAACCCATCTAGAGGTTGAAATATTAGATATCTTCATTTCTTGTGAGTGTGTAAATGTTAGGTCAGGGTCAGGATACAGGTTGCTGTGTCTTCTTAGGATTGAAATGTCAATATAAAGATGTCCAGTTCTGAAAACTGAGTTGTAATTCATGGAAATTAATAACTTAGTTTTATCTAACAGCTAATAAATCTTGTTACATGAGTCATGATCACGTCAGTGGTGATTCATTCGAGCGCCCGGAATCCATGTGAGCTGAGCAGAACATTGAGTTTTTGTATCGTTGTATACTCATTCCTACTGAGCCTACTGTATACAGTATGAGAGACACCAGTTCTGTGATCTTTAAAGAAATGCAACTTTCTCAATGAATGAGCTCATACCATATGAACTAAATTGTACTAGAGTGTACCTTAAATGGCAATGATTATACTTGTATCTCGTTTATTTTCCCAGGCAACAGATGTAAATAAAAGGGTCTTAAGACATATACTTGAGGTACACCATTGGCAAACAGTAATACACTTTGGTACTCTGTACAAGCTTGGTGCGAAATAGTTTGCCTAGTTTTTGATTATTGGAGGATCTTAGCATAAAATACACTGCTGTAGACTGAGGTGAGGTCAGACTAGGAGTTGCCACAGGATTTAATGGCCACTCAACCTTTAATTGGGTGCTGAAATAGCAGGCTAAACACACACCTCATAACCAAGCATAGCATTTTAATTATCACCTGTACTTCATATTAAGCTGACAGCATGGTCAAAGTGCAACACTACTTAAACGATGTGTTAAATGTTTTGCTCTTCCACAGTGCCTCTAGCAACAAAGCCCTGTACTAAAAAGAATACACTGCTGCACAAATGCATGTTCACTTTTTTCCTAATATCCAGCACTTCTCCATCATGTCTCATATATGACCTTTGTCATCTGTTCTCTCTCCTGGGACGTTACCTGTCTAGTGTTTACCTGTTTCCAACTACCCTGGCACGTTGCTATGGCTGTGTGTTTATGGTGGAAGAACCAAAGCAAGCTGGAGCAGCAGGTCAGGTGATGAAGGCACACACAATACACACATACACACATACACACAACCATTAGTGCTCGAAAGAGCTTGGCCTGTCAACATTAATTTCCCACCACCTCGTTATTGAGTCTTAAGTAGAAATGCGTTATCACTAACAAACATGGTGACCCTTTCCATCAAGCCTGATTGTGTGCACTTACACGGTTAATCCATCATTTTGGAGGTGCAAGGGACTTTTTTTTAAAACATCTTTTTAAAAAAAGTTTACATTATACAAGCTGCTACTAAAGTGTTTTTAAAGCTTAGCCCATGAACACTAAAGACAGTGTGAGACAGTGTGTTTGTGTAAGTGACTAAGAGACACTTGGTCCCACCAATCCTTCACCATCAAGGTGTACTCTATGTGCAGTTTCCATGGCGTTATCCATTGTTGCATGCTATATTATTGGATGGCTAATTGGTTTTTATAGAGACAGGTTTGATGATGCCATAATTATAAGCAGGAAATGGCTGCATCAACTGATATCTGATTTTCTTCTTAAAGAAAGACACACATAATGTTGGACATAATGACTTGGACATAGATACTGTATCGCTTATAGAAAAATATAAGAGAGCACTTTAGAGAAGAATCACATTTAATTTAGATGAATGGGTTGCACAGGCTGAAAAGTACACAGGTGCATGAGACGAGCTTAATTTGATGCAAGGGTAAGCAAAAAAATTTAGCTTGATTTTCTTTAGACATAATGCAAATTAGTATGACAGAATTACTAATCACAAAATGATTTTTGCTAATTATGTATATATATCATTAGGATTTATTTGGAATATTTACCTCTCTCTCTATTTATTGCTTTCTCTCTCTTTCACTCCAGTTCTCTCTCTTGAGATGCTTGGCATGACGGTTGCAGAAGTTGCACAGCAACAATATGTCACGTTTGGTTTCCAGGGCAGCAAAGTCTTAAGGCATGGATAGTTGTAAGAATGCAGACTCAGGAGAGTTGTCAGCATCCATGTGAAGAAGTTTATTCGTCTTTGTAGCAGTTCACAAAATCCAGTGCAACCAATATATGTACTGATGAAATTTCTCATTAAAAAGTACCACTGTCACAGCAATCCAGAATTTGGGCAACACAATTATCATGCAATGCCTTGCAGGAGATAGACTGGAAAGACTGGCAGGGATATATATATATATATATAATAAGCACTGTCGCCTTGCACCTCCAGGGTCCGGGTTCGTTTCCCGGCCAGGCTCGATTCCCGTCTCTGTGTGCATGGAGTTTGCATGTTCTCCCCGTGCTTGGTGGGTTTCCTCCGGGTACTCCGGTTTCCTCCCACAGTCCAAAGACATGCAGATTAGGCTAATTGGCGTTCCCAAATTGACCATAGTGTGTGAATGAGTGTGTGTATGTGTGTGTGTGTGCTCTGCGATGGATTGGCACGCTGTCCAGGGTGTACCCTGCCTCGTGCCCTGAGTCTCCTGGGATAGGCTCCAGGTCCCCGTGACCCTAAATACAGGATAAAGCGGTATAGAAGATGAATGAATGAATATATATAATATGGGTCTTAGATTGAGTTAAAAATGTAGCAGACTCTGTCAAAGTTTGTAATCTCTGCCACAGGGAAGAAAAATAAAACTTCTTTCTCACCAAGATGCCTAGATGTCCATGACTGAGCAGTAGAGGAAACAACTAAATAAGAATACGGTGATGTGAAAAACAATCTTGAGCATTCATTACTTATATCTACAGTTTAGTAAGGGTATTTTTCACACCAGCCTTGAGTTGAACTTCTGTATTGTGAAAGCGGCATTGGTAAATAATTATATGTGCAGTTCACACAGACAGATGCATCTCTTAGACGAGTTGGTGACAAATTATCTGTCAATTTTCAAGGTTCAGGCGTTCCACTAACTGAATTACAATGGGAACTACTGCAGTGGGCTCCGAGCCAGGATCATCGGTTTTATGCCTTTATTCAAATTTCATCATGTGTACTGGTTTGACTTGAACATGTATAAAGTAGAGGATGGTCTGAAAGGGACTATAGTACCGGCTTTGTAAATGGCTTTTAGAGACTTCAAACTTTAGACTTTGTTACAGACAAAATAATTAGAAAAATGTTCTACCTCTGTCCATAATTTCGAATGGCCTGCCGAGACCCTTTCTGGATGTGGTCTTTGTCTGCACTCTGAGGCGGCTGGTCTGTGGTGAGAATGTGATCTGACAAAGTACAAGGAGTACTTTGCAAGTTTAAGCTAAGTGGCTCCCGTAGGCTAGGTGAGTTTTGCATGTTTGCATGCTTACTGAACACTTATTTGGGTTAACAAGTTGAATATGCACCCAGGCTTTAGGCTGTATGTCATCTTTGCCGAGCGTGAAGCAATATTGTATTTTCAAGAGGAAGTTTCCCCGAAGTCCATTCAGCATTAAGTTGGCATGGTTTTATTTGCTATATTACATGTAGTCACCACAAATATGAGCAAAAGCGAATTGTGCTGTTTCTTCAGCTATTTCTTCATAGAATATTTTCATCAAAGTAATATTCACCAGTACAGAACACAGATCTTATTCCTGTGTTTACATTCTTGGTCCTGTCTTTCTCTCGATTAACTGATAAGCACTGGGGATGTTCTCAAATGACTGATGCATTTGTAGTAGTGATGCTTTGGCTTGGATATTTCCAAACCGAACCAATAGGCAGTGGACCACGTTTACCAACATGCCTACTGATTCAGAACTGTGCAAATGAACTAAAGATACATCACTTAAGAGTACATGAACAGGACAAGATTTAGTGATATTGGGTGCATTAAACCCCGCCTAGTGCCCGAAGTTTCCTGGGATAGGCTCCAGGTCCCCCGCGACCCTGAACACAGGATTAAGCGGTATAGAAAATGAATGAATGAATGAATGGGTGCATTAATTAAACTGAAAAAATGGATGGACCATAAAGGGACCACAAAACTCACTCCACCATATTTTAAGCTAGTTTCATTCAAAGTTGTTTTTATTCTTTTTAATATTCTTTAATAAAAGAATCCACTAATAAATACAGCTTCCCCAATCCACTGGACCCATCTTAACCCCTTGACTGGGGTCATTATGCAGTTATAATATTATCTGTAAACATAAAACTGACAAAGACTTAAATGATTTATGCTCTTAACGACCTTGCTGTTCACTCTCAAACCTTTTTCTCCTCCAATGTTGCCTTAATGGTTAACAAGTTATGATAATTTCTTATCTGTCAACATTATCTGTTCTTTCTCAATAAAAGTAAATCTATGGTGCAGACATTAATAAAGCTACAATATTCTGTATGTACTTTAAATTCTGAAAAATATGTGCAACATCTTTCATTTGTATAGCCTGGATGCTGTGAATGTATTTGAGAACCAGTTTGCTGAGATATGAAATTTTACCTTCTGTATTTTGATATTGTTGTGATGGATTGACAGCCCTGGTCATGTGTACCTCAGCACATGCCCCAGTGCCCTCGGATAGGTTTTATGCTTCCTGCGACCCTGTACAGGATAAGTGGTATAGAGAATGAGCACTTGAAAAGGACTTCATGTCCAGAGGGGACATTTTTGATACCAAATGTGATCACTAAATATTTACATTGAGGTAATACTACTAAATGTAGCTTATACACAAGTAATCGGGAAGACTAACCTATCTAAAAAAATGTGCATATTTCATCCGACCAATAAAAGAAAAGTGTTTTGAATACAAAAAAAGTCAACCTTCAAATAATTATGTTCAGTTCTACACTCAATACTTGGTCGGGAATCCTTTCGCAGATTCTTGTGTCTTGTGTCTCTCAACTTTCTCTTCACAATATCCCACAGATTCTCTATGGGGTTCAGGTCAGGAGAGTTGGCAGGCCAATTGAGCACAGTAATACCATGGTCAGTAAACCATTTACCAGTGGTTTTGGCACTGTGAGCAGGTGCCAGGTCGTGCTGAAAAATGAAATCTTCATCTCCATAAAGCTTTTCAGCAGATGGAAGCATGAAGTGCTCCAAAATCTCCTGATAGCTAGCTGCATTGACCCTGCCCTTGATAAAACACAGTGGACCAACACCAGCAGCTGACATGGCACCCCAGACCATCACTGACTGTGGGTACTTGACACTGGACTTCAGGCATTTTGGCATTTCCCTCTCCCCAGTCTTCCTCCAGACTCTGGCACCTTGATTTCCGAATGACATGCAACATTTGCAACCTGTAGCCCATTTCCTGCACACGCCTGTACACGGTGGCTCTGGATGTTTCTACTCCAGACTCAGTCCACTGCTTCCGCAGGTCCCCCAAGGTCTGGAATCGGTCCTTCTCCACAATCTTCCTCAGGGCTCGGTCACCTCTTCTCGTTGTGTAGCGTTTTCTGCCGCACTTTTTCCTTCCCACAGACTTCCCACTGAGGTGCCTTGATACAGCACTCTGGGAACAGCCTATTCATTCAGAAATGTCTTTCTGTGTCTTACCCTCTTGCTTGAGGGTGTCAATGATGGCCTTCTGGACAGCAGTCAGGTCGGCAGTCTTACCCATGATTGCGGTTTTGAGTAATGAACCAGGCTGGGAGTTTTTAAAAGCCTCAGGAATCTTTTGCAGGTGTTTAGAGTTAATTAGTTGATTCAGATGATTAGGTTAATAGCTCGTTTAGAGAACCTTTTCATGATATGCTAATTTTTTGAGATAGGGATTTTGGGTTTTCATGAGCTGTATGCCACAATCATCAATATTAAAACAATAAAAGGCTTGAACTACTTCAGTTTGTGTGTAATGAATCTAAAATATATGAAAGTCTAATGTTTATCAGTACATTACAGAAAATAATGAACTTTATCACAATATGCAAATTTTTTTGAGAAGGACCTGTATATATAGTACCTGTTAAAAGTAGAACAATACTGTAGAACAAAACTATGAAAAAATGCAATAAACACTAATGGAATAATGTAGTAAAGAAAAAAAAGTCCATCATTACTATAAAACATGAAGTCCATCTGGAAAATTGCTAGAACTTTGAATGTACAGTATCTTGTACAATCACAAAACTCATCAAACGTGATGATAAAACTGGCTGTGATGAGGACTGTCCTAGGAAAGGAAGATCATTAGTTGCTCATACTGTAAGTTACCAGCTTCAGCAATCACTAATTAACAGCAACTCTGATTAAAGCATTTGTGAATGCTTGACAGAGCTCAAGCAACACACACATCTTAACATCACCCATTTGAAGGAGATTATTTCATATTTTTGACACCATTAAGAATCCCCTTGGAAATGGTCTAAAATAGATTAGATTAGATTCAACATTATTGTCATTGATCAAAGTACATGTAAAGAAAAGCCAATTAAATGTAGTTAACATCCATAGCCTATTTACAATAAATGGCTTCATATGTACTGGGGAGAGAGTCAGTACAGAAGGTAAAGTAGGTAATAGAGATATGGCATAAATGTTAATATACAATATAAATTGGTGAACACTATGCAGTATAGTATACAGTATATACAACAGTGAGTCAATCCCCATATACCCTCACTCATAGGGCCCTCCATGTTAATTAACAACAGGAATAAATGTTTTGAAGCCTGGTACAAATACAGGTTTGATCTCCATAGCTAGATTTCATATTCATAACTACATTGTTATAATAAAAAAGAAAGACCATTGGATAAGAAGGTGCTTCCAAACATTTGACTGATAGTGTGATTCATTAAACCAGTAATGTTCCGTTACAACTTCCTGATTCCATGGCAAATGGCTAACATTTAAGGTTAATGTTACAGTATGTCAAACAGGTAAACGGTGGCTGCTATAAAATCATTATTGCATTATAATGTAGTTCTGAAATAGATAATTTTTCTATAAATTCTTATAAAATCATGGGGCAGAGGTGGCTCAAACGGTTAAGGCTCTGGGTTAAGGATTCAAGCGCAAACGCTAGGAGCTGAACCTTATCTGCTCCAGCAGCACTGCATCCTGAATGAGCCCAGCTTCATAGTGTTTTATTCATCTTATACCACAGCAAGTTGCCAATTATTATTATTTATTTATTTATTTTTTAATATTACTGAACAAAGCATTCTACATTTTATCAATGAATTTCCCACTGTGAAGCATCTTTTGAGGAAACGTACAGTAGGTCCTTTCATCTCTTTAAATGTTATGTTGATGCTATATAAACAATAACACATTAGAAAGAGTACATTAATCATTAATATAAACCTATTATTGGAACAATTATCAGAGCTGATTGTACAATATTAACCGAGACCTTCTGACCAATCAGATTCAAGAACTAAACAGCGACATTATATAAAATGTTTGAGATAAAATTAATTCTAAAATAATATCACTTGTGGTTCTTTAGCAAGACTACATGATCTGCATCTGCATAACTCTCTCTCTCTCTCTCTCTCATGTTACATTGCTTGTTGTCTGCCAGACTTCTGCCACCTCCTGTGTTTACAGTCCAAAACAATTCCATTCTCTTCACAGCTGTTGTTTTCTCCTCCTAGTTCTGCTCTTTGCTTTTTCATACCTGGCTTCTGTTTTTATTTCAGTGAACCAATGTAACACAGCCGTTGCTGTTCCTTCGCTGAGCCACGCTAATCTGCTCTGTTGTTTGTTAATATTTGGCATATTCATACAGCCTCTTTCACGCACACATATGCTGACACGCACACATGTGCACAACCTCTGAATCCAACTTCTGCACTTATAACACGCATCATAAAATCTGTTCCTTTCAAAGCAATCCAATATATTTTTTAATTGTGTATAGGACAGGAAAATTTACTTTATAGCACAATGTGTAAAAATACTACCAATTTTTTTTTTTTTTTTTTTACTACCAAATATAATTATTATTATCTGTCCTGATAATTAAATTTTAGCCTGGATCCTTCATCCAACAGACTGATTTAAAAAGAATAACTAATCCTTGATATCAGTGTAAATCTTTTGTGTTGAAGCTTTTAGCAATACCATGTTAGCAGGGCCAATCTTATACAATACCCAGTGGTGCACACATTTTTCTCTAGAGTTATAACACGTTTATATCAGGCTAGAGGTTTACTCACACTCTTACAACAACTGCAACATTACTGCTAATTGGTCATATATTAACAAACATATATTGAGTGCTAAAAATACAACCACTTTGTCTTGTTAACATATGTTGATGAGAGGGATAATTTATTCATTTATTTATTTACCCAAGGGGCATCTGAAAAATCCAGCGTAAGTATGTATCAAGTGATGTAACCTTTAAAGCACTTTTTGTAAGTCGCTCTGGATAAGAGCGTCTGCCAAATGCCTAAATGTAAAAATGAGTCCAACACAGAAGGTGCAGTTCCTCCAATGACCACTAGTAAATCAAGTAAATCAATACCCATAGGCCCTCATGTTAAAATGCTTTTACAGCAGAACTTTACAACAGTAGTGAACATGTTTACAGCCTTGTACAAACATAATAAAAAAAAAAAAGTTTTGGTCTCTATAGCTAGATTTCCTATTTATGACAGCTTTACAGGGGTGATTTTTTTCTGAATCAAGCCGTAAATTCTATTCTTTCGCTATTCGCTAATCTAATATTTCAGCTAACTGAATTGTTGTTGTTTAACTTACCACAAGAAATGTTGGTGTTGACATGGCATGACATGTAGCGTATGGATGGTGGAGATCAATCAAATGCTTATATAAATTCACATTTACGACCTGAGCATTTTAGCTAAGCCAAAGCTAAGCTATTGTAGCTAGCTTGTGGTAACTGAGGTAAGGAGGCAGGGTCCAACAAACAGCCAGGCTCCATTCCGCCCATTTTCCCATTTATGGACTCCTGCCAAGATGATGACGACCCAGCGTTGAGCTTCAAAACCCATCATTAGTAAACCCATGGCTGACATCTTGTATGCTTTGTCCAGTACTTATATAGTTTAATAAAGTTTATAAAGTTTGAACCCTCTATATTCCTCCTCCAACTGAGCCCTGCATGCACTCTAAAAATCATGACCCAGCTTTTGGGTATGTAACTACTTAACACTTGGGTTGCCATTACAACCTCATGATTTCATTCCTGCACACAGCATGTGTTGAATTTTCATCCAAAAACACAGTGTGTTGAATGTAATGAAATATTGTGGATGGGTTTGATGTTCATAGTTAATCGGATTGTTAAATTACATCATACTTTGGAAAACCTTTTTTTTTTTTTTTTTTAAATAAAGGATGAACAACTAAACTCGGAAAAAAGATATACGACAGTTCTGTTGATTTGCCTTTTTTTCTAATTAAATGTATTTAAATCCTCTATTTTGGTTCAAATTAAACTTAAATACAGGAACAGCCCAGAGATAAGGGTAAACATTACCTGTGGCTGGGTAATGTTCAGAATTCAGAACATTTTGTGCTTTGTGCACAAATTTACTTCAGCACATCTGGTATTTTCCAATAGTGAATTATTTAATGCTGGAAAGAAAGGAAAATTCAGAGAAAGAATCATTGTCTTATTAGAGACAAATTGTAATACATATAGTACATATAATATAATAATAAATAGCATCTGCATATTTCATATAAAATGAATAGATAATTAAATTATTTATTAAAAAACTATAATTTCATGAGACGTTATAATTTTTATAATTATAAAAAATCTTCTACTTTACAATTCTAAAAACTGTTTGTCAAAATTGTACATTTAGTCTATTAAGTCTTTAAAAAAAAACATTTTAAACAACATTTATAAACATTCCTGCAATGTTGCTGTAACATTTTAATTTCTGTTTAACTGGGAATGATATATGACAAAATTATTATTACAGCAGATGTTTACATCATCTTGCAGGAAGGTTATTTCTTAGAACCTGTTGGATACTCACTGAAACTTCTAATAATGCTTTCAGTTAGCTGGGTGTTCCTGTGCAAATCAAGGGTAGAACCAAACACTGGATGATACAGTAGTTACCCTTCACCTTGTCAGCACTCGCTTGGTCAGAGCATTGGAAGGACAAGTGCATTACCCGAAGTCCTTCCAGGATACCGTCATTCACCAAGACAGGAACCTGCACGTCCCTGACCTTAATCGAACCATGTTTTAAGCCAGAGACCCAAATGTTTGGCTCATTGTCACTGAATGTGTGGAGGTATCAGATGTATTGTGGGTAATCCTGCTTGATATCAAGGCCAGCATGAGGTCTGATATTAGAGAAAGCGCTGAAAGAGGCTTGAGTCCTGCTAAGTGTTAGACAGACTTGATAAACACTGACGTGTACACACAACAATGCATGCATGCAATTCAGACATGTGCCATGTGATGATGGGTCAACAAACAAATATTGTGTGCACTTGACCTTGCGTAATGGTGTTTGGAAACTCTGCAGAGTCATACACACACTAGCTAACTTCATACCTGTGGATTTCCTGTCTTTAAAGTCTGTGATACAGTAAGTCATCCTCTATGCTCTGGTTAAGAACAGGAGTATTTTTTTTGCCCTTCAATTTTCCAGTTGGTGGAATGTACATATCTTAATGGTTTAGCAATCTTGGCAGCAAGTTAGTATGGATCGAATACACACAATACAGTAACCGTTATAGAAATGCCCACCCTGCCTGATTGTATTTGAGGAATCAGCACTTAATTCTGAACTAGGACTAGGTTTTATATTTAACCATACCCTTAATAAATAAAAATTAAACAGCCAGGTAGAATGTATATTTTAGTTAATGCATCTATTCATCTTTAATAACTCTATAATAATCCAAAACCTTTCCTGAGATCATTGGAGCACACGCCCCAGGTTGCTGATTATACACATGGCATCATACAGTACGTAGACATTTAAGAGTAATTTAGCCTAGCCAAAATGCATACAAGCTTGAAATGTGAGGAAACCAAAGATCCAAGAGGAAACCCACATGTGGTTAGCATGCAAAACTTCAGAGACAGTAAACCAAGCTCAGGATCAAACTCTGGAACATGAAGCTGTGAGTTGCCAATGCTTCCCACTGCTTTACCATACTGCTGGATTTTACAATGTACGATTTGGAATTTATATTTACAGCCTTACTATAGTGATACATTATATATACAGTAGTGTGAAAAACTATTTGCCCCCTTCCTGATTTCTTATTCTTTTGCATGTTTGTCACACAAAATGTTTCTGATCATCAAACACATTTAACTATTAGTCAAAGATAACACAAGTAAACACAAAATGCAGTTTTTAAATGAGTTTTATTATTTAGGGAGAAAAAAAATCCAAACCTACATGGCCCTGTGTGAAAAAGTAATTGCCCCCTGAACCTAATAACTGGTTGGGCCACCCTTAGCAGCAATAACTGCAATCAAGCGTTTGCGATAACTTGCAACGAGTCTTTTACAGCGCTCTGGAGGAATTTTGGCCCATTCATCTTTGCAGAATTGTTGTAATTCAGCTTTATTTGAGGGTTTTCTAGCATGAACCACCTTTTTAAGGTCATGCCACAACATCTCAATAGGATTCAGGTCAGGACTTTGACTAGGCCACTCCAAAGTCTTCATATATATATATATATATGTTGTCCAATCTTCTATTACTGAATTGGTCATTATGAAGTGAGAATGAAAAGCAATCTACTGTATCTTTTCAAGACTGCATTTTATGAAGACTTCATTATTATACAGTATATTTATTATCATTAATATACAGAGTGTTCACTGAGATTGTACTGAATATTTGTATGGATTTAGTATTTGGATGTGGAAATGATCTGTAATTTATCTAAGTGTGAAGTCAGTATTTAAAGGAGCATGGCCATTTTCAAAAGTGAAATCAAAAACTGAGTAAAAAAACATTCATGGGTGATATTCCCATTTCATGTAATATTTCATTTTATTATTTTATTTAATGTATTAGTTAATTTATTTATCAAAAGAAAAATTAAGCATTAGAAATTAGTTTGATGGAGACCTCCGAGTGGCGCAGTGGTAAAGTGCTCGCCCTATCATCCGGAGATCGCTGGTTCGGTTCCCGAGTGATGCTGTATCCTCTCACAGCCGGAGGTCTCGAGAGAGCTGATTGGCCGAGTTCTCTCAGCTGGGAGGGATGAGAGGTACTTAGTGCTCCCACATTAATGATGGCTCTACAGCCAATCAGGGGCGTCTGTGAGCACGCACAAGCAGAGGGAGCAGATAGCGCTGTCCTCAAAGTGTGTTACGCTGACCCCAACGGTGCATGAGCGAGCAGTTCGAAAAGATGCATCGGTGACATCACGTGGGTCGGAGGAAACTATGTGATAGTGGTTTCCCTTTTTTGGAAAAAAAATCCTAAATTATATAAAAAAAAAGAAATTAGTTTGATGGTTAAAACCAAGAACTAGAATATCAGCACTAATTAAAGCATCTCTCTAGTTTGAGTAAAGAGAAATCACTTTAGGTATTACAACAGAGTACATCCCTCTTAGGTGGCATGGTGGCAAAGTGATTAGCACTGCCACCTCGCACCTCCAGGGTCAGGAGCTCAGTTGTAATATCCAAAGTGATCACCCTTAGGTAGCACGGTGGCTTAGTGGTTTGCACTGTCACCTCGCATCTCCATTGTCAGGGGCTCAAATCTCGCCTCTAGTCTGGGTGCGTAGAATTTGCATGTACTCTTGTTACCAATTTCACTATAGTGGGTGTATGTGCTTTCCTCTTCTGGCATTGACTGCTGGCGTGAAGTCATAGATCATTGCAGCCAATCGTTAGTCGATGATGATGGCTTAAGCACTGAATAAAAATCACACCTGTAAAAAAAATATTGAAAATTTTCTAAAGAGTGGGGTATCATTAATGCCAGTCCATCAACGATTAAAGCGTATGATCTAAGATTACTAAAACATTGATTTCTTTAAAAAAAAAAAAAAAGGCCATGCTGTTAAAGGTATATCCTGTACGTTACTCTTATCATCATAATGCTGATCAGTTACTGTACCTGTAACAGCATTATCAGAAAGATTATACCCCCCTTTTATAAAACAGCATTTTGTTCATGTACTGTATAGTAACATTAAATTTTTCATTGCATTTTCATTCTTGTCAACTTTCACAGCACAGATAAACCTAGCACGCAAAGTTCCCTGTCTATAACCTACAGTACCTAGGGAGGAAAAAAATTAAATAACTCTAACTGTTACTGTTCTACTGACACTGAAGTCTCCTTCCAAAAATACTAAATTAAATTTCTCTCCAATAAAGCATTTCCATATTCTTTGCTAAAGTAACAACTGTTATATCCATTCATTATTAGCCTTGGATTATGTAAAGTGTCCACCATGTAAGCCCCTGAGAATTGGCTGTTAGCATAGAGATGAGAGCATATTAGAACAAGCATGCTAATATAACCTGTAATTGTAGTTGGCACTGTGATCAGAGCTGCTGTTAGAGAAAATGAATCAACACCTTCTGACCAATCAAGAGTCAAGAATCTAAAGTATAGCTCTATGGTATAAATAGCAACATAAAGCTATGCATTTAAAAGGCACTTGACTTTTGTGTTAATTTTTTAATGTTCATTTTGCTTCTGCAAAGAGGTTTAACAAAATTGATCTATTTCAGCTCTCGTCATTGTTATAGAAAGAACTTATTTTGGAAGAAAGCTGAGTATATAACTACGTAAAAGCTAACTGTTGGGAGATGAGCTTAGCATTGGCAGTTACTTCTACAACCAAGCAACTGTTGAGCTAAATGTATCCTGATTTTATCTCAGTCGAAAGCATGGCAAGCTTCAGCAAACAGAAAAAGCTCTTCCTATTGTTTGCAGCATTCCTGACCTTCACACACCCACTCCCTGACACAGCAAACACACTCATGCTGACGGTCCATAGGATTACATCTATCCAGGCAAGGCGTAGCCCATGGATTAAACACCCTGCAAATGAGACTCAGAACAGATTTACTGCCCAGTAATCTGCCACTAGACCACTGGTTTCATGTCTCGAGTTATTATTAGATTGCTTTATTCTCTACAAGAACATGGCTATTTGGTGTTACGCTACACCATCCAGCCTTCCCAGGCAACTGATGATTTTAATATTTCTAGCCATAGTTGGCTGTATGCACAAAAGCCAAATGGACCAAGAAGTATGAATTAATTGCACAGCACCTGTGAAGAAGGCTTATGGCACAGCTGCGCAGAAATGAAAATATGGCTACCAAACTCATAGTGCTCTTGACCTACTCTTAGGATAATGCAAAAGAAATAAGGCCAAAGTGCACAGGTAATGAAGCTAAAAATGGCTAATGCCCATTAAGCATGCAGGTACATTTAAACTGATTTGTCACCTACAAAAAAAAAAACTTTCCATCTAAAAACAACCATCTGTAGGCAGTGTGGAACGGGGTATATTTAGTAAGACTTTGAAACCATTTTGTATGGGAAGCTCACACATTGTCATGACTCAGAGAGGACAGGGAGTGACAGCTGGAATTTCTGCCATTGCCTTTCCCATTGATCTAGAAGGAATGAAGGCTATAGCGTATAAAACAATCACATGGGTCTGCTAAGCAGAAACACTCATGTTATGTTATGAATGAATGATCTAACAGTAAGTTGCATGACTAGAAAAGATGAATTAAAGTTGTTAGTTGATTTATATTCCTTTTATTTCCTGTGGGAGAAACCGAACTGTACAACCCATTTTTTTCCCCTTTCTTTTTTTTTTTCTTTTTCTTTTTTTTTTTGTAACAACAGCAGTTCCAGATTCATGTTGAACCAGACATGACTTTGCAGTTGTGCAATCTTGTGGTCAATTTGCCAGGCAATATAGTCCTCACCACACACAAACACATTCTCTGGACTGCACTAACCACATGTTATTGTTCTGGGAGTGTTGGTGTCATTGTTTTTGTTTAGAGAAAGAGCCCACACAAATGAGCGAGATTTGATTCAAAATGTGGGCTCTCGATACGGAGTAAGGATGTGTCATGGTCTAAAATAAGGCTCAGGGGTGGGTTTAGATCAAATTAACACAATGATCTAGCTCCATTATCGTCATCATGATGGTTCTGTTGATGGTGATGGCCTTTCTCTAATGGCTTCCTTGCATGTTGGCTGGTGTGTGTTATGCATTATGGAAGTTTAGATAGTAAAGCGTCATAGTACTAGACTAAAGCCTAGACCACATGTTTTTGTAAGTGCATAGGATGCACAGGGTGGAACCGTGCACAGCAGCCTGTGCAAGGCAATTATTTCCTTTCTCAGCACTAATTCTATCAATATTTGATCTAAATGAAGAAAGATGATGGTAATGCTAATAATATTTCCTGTGCTATTTTTGGAATTTTCCAGTTTCCATTTGTGGCTACAGCAGACACACAAAGAGCCTGAGATATTTCAGATGGACATCTGCTACACAAGAAATTCTCCAACGTGTTTTGAATTTCTAGCATCCTACTTGAACCTTTTGGAGAAAGTGATATAATGATGTGCTACCATAATGCATAGCAACTACGCACACATTTAAGTATACCGTATATCAAAATCAAATATACCGTATGATATGTTTAATAATTAATTAAGACTTAATATTTTGATGGAGTCATTTGGAATATAATTAAAGCAGTATTTTTAAAAAGTGTGGCATGGAACTGTGGTAGGGTGGTTAGCACTGTGTACCTCCAGGGTCGAGGACGGGCATCCAGGCCTCCCACAACTCTGAATAGGACAAGTGGAATGAATTAATAAATTAATTAATGAACAATGTGCCATAATCAACAGCAAGATATATAATGTGGTCTGACACAACGTGGAGCTACTCTTACAACAGAAGTTGATAAATTTCCAATAAAATGACAAAATATTTTGTTCATTTTATACCACAGCAACAAATTTATTTGTATATACATTTATATATTTTAGAACTGCATCACAGCTTATGCAGTTCTAAGCTATCATTAACATTTAATGTTGCAGAACATCAAAAAAAATTACATTCCTGTAATCAGAAATAGCACATACTGTATAAACTCTTTTTTTGTTGTTGTCTTCTTTTACTTTTCCTGAAAATTGTCATGCCATTAAGAAACCAAAAACTGGAACCTTTTCTCTTGAGGACTTAAACCTAATGTTATATCTGAGTCTCTTATAATAAACATTATATAACCAACTTTTTTCAAGAAAACCTAACCATATAAACATTCATTCATTCATTCATTTTCTATACCACTCCATCCTGTGTTCAGGGCCGCGGGGGACCTGGAGCCTATCCCAGGAGACTTCGGGCACTAGGCGGGGTACACCCTGGACAGGGTGTCAATCCATCGCAGGGCACACACACACACACACTAACTCACACACCCAATCACACACTACGGGCAATTTTGGAACGCCAATTAGCCTAACCTGCATATCTTTGGACTGTGGGAGAAGAAGAAGAATAGAAGAATATTCAATTATTTGTCACATGTACTTTTTACAGCACAGCGAAATGTCTTCTTCGCATATCCCAATTAGGAAACTGGGGTCAGAGCGCAGGGTCAGCCAGCTTACAGCGCCCCTGGAGCAGATAGGGTTAAGGGCCTTGCTCAAGGGCTCAACAGTGGCAACTTGGCGATGCTGGGGTTCGAACCCCCAACCTTCCGATCAGTAACTCAGTAACCCACAGCTTAACCGACTGAGCCACCACTGCCGGGAGGAAACCGGAGTACCCGGAGGAAGCACGGGGAGAAACCATATAAACAATTACACATAATCAAAAAGTACCAATGAACAAGTCCTTGTTTATCTTTAGAAGTATTAACATACAACTGATTTGCTGGTGCACTTCTTTCATTGCTGCTGTTTGAGAAAAATATTCGATTTACAGTATAGGGAACCAATCAACTGATCATCTGACATGACAGTATAAGCAGTGGCTAGTAGTGGTCTCTGTAACAACATGTTAAAAAAGGCGGCAATTATCAAATGTCAAGCAGATTATCTCCACGTTTCTTTATCTGAGGTCTTTAACATCCTGGATTAGCACCTCATATCTAATGTCACAGCTGCTTCATGTAAACAATATTACTGCTAAAACAAGAGGGGGTATTTCAGACAGGCCAGATGGATGGAAAATACCTCGTTATTCCCTATTTACAATCAAAGGTCTCATTGACCTTACCCAGGATTACTTGAGGGCTAATTAGGAAAAAGCATGTTGGCATTAGTCTATGAAATTCTGGCAGTTTATGCGTTAGATGATATACATATAACATTCTGTCCACTTTTCCTATCACAAACAAAATGTGCATATTGCAAGCACAGGGCAGCATTCATCCTGACCGAATAGGCTGCTATGGTATGATAGCTCAGTGTCATGAAAAGCTTCCTCTAATGGCTTCCAATACAGTTGTATTTTGACATCTTTTTTTAAGGTATGGATATGTTTTGGGTGGCTCCAAGGAAAGATAACACTTCCTTTCATTCTTGTGTAAGGCAAAGCTGCACTGTATAAATGGGTACGGCTGGGGAACATTTGTCAAAATTTGAAGCCTGGTGTGGAGCTCAGGTTTCCTGCCAAAAAACAGTTGCCCAAGGCCCTGTCTCTTCTCTTGTCCATTCTGCCCTGGCTGTTGTAGTAGCCAGGTCAAGGTCATGTGTTGGTTCCAGCTCCTGTCAATCAAAACTAATTCTGGCTATGATTGAATATGAAATTATGTTTGGAGGAAAGCATAGACCTCAAGAAAAAGCAGGACACCAGAGTTCATTTCAGTTGTCCATAAGCGAGCATTTGTATGAAAAGTAGAGGGGTTAAAAAACACTATATCCAATCTGTATCTGTATTCCACATTAAACACAAAGTAGGCGTGGTCTAAACCAAAAGCCTCTTTAGAAAAAAAAATAAATAAAAAATACCTATTACTCGACTCCTGGTGACACTATAAAACATTGGCTCTGACGGTTCCTCAATTTCCGCTGCATTACTTGAGTTCTCCTTCATCCAACACTTAAACAAGATGTTCTAGTGGAATGTGCCTGGACTGTCTTCAGCTACAAAATTGTTATTTTTTATTAGGCTATTGCTATTTTTTATTAGGTCGATTTTGGACTGTCACATGTAAAAAATTTTCCAGGTATTGTCTGGCTTCATGCACAATTTACAGGTATATCATAGTTTTATGCCAGAACTAAATATTTCTGTTCCCTAGATTTGATTTAACACTCTGAAACTGTGCAGATCGGAGATGTAATAAAAGTTGTTAGTAAGAGAGAAGGTCTGTTATGGAAAATAATAATGCAGGATTCTTAGTTTTGCCAGAAACGTGGATTATATTACCTTTTTTCTGCTAAAACTCAAATTTTCTGTAGCTTATTGGTGTAACGTTACCATTCCCCAGAAGTTTACCCACATGGATGGCACAGGGTGGCAAATGGCATCTCTAAGAAAAATACTGCCTCCCCTGATTAATGCCCCATCTCATGTCTTAAAAAACATATCTAGGAGGTTAATTCAGGCAGACTGCCTGCCTGTCCTCCCACTTCCTAAAACCATGCTACTAGTTCAACTGGCTAGATTCATTTAATTAGGTGTAAATGAAAGGGAATGTGTATCTACAGTAGATGGTACTGTACAGTGGACTGGTATCCGCTCTAGGGTGCATTTCCACCGCATAAGCATTGTTTCTGGAATAGGCCCTGGATCTGTTAAGGTTGGAGGTTGTAGTCAGTGTTTCTATAAACTTCGCACCAATAAATAAGTTAGATGTTTTTCAAATAGGCGGTGCGGTGGTATAGTGGTTAGCACTGTCGCCTTGCACCTCCAGGGTCTGGGTTCCATTCCCCGGCCAGGCCCGTTTCCCGTCTCTGTGTGCATGGAGTTTGCATGTTCTCCCCGGGTTTCGTCCGGGTACTCCGGTTTCCTCCCACAGTCCAAAGATATGCAGGTTAGGCTAATTGGCGTTCCTAAATTGCCCGTAGTGTGTGATTGGGTGTGTGAGTGTGTGTATGTGTGTGTGCCCTGCGATGGATTGGCACCCTGTCCAGGGTGTACCCCGCCTAGTGCCCGAAGTCTCCTGGGATAGGCTCCAGGTCCCCCGCGACCCTGAACACAGGATTAAGCGGTATAGAAAATGAATGAATGAATGAATGTTTTTCAAATACAGTCTTTTTTTTTATACCTAAACAGATGGTGCTACATCACTATGTGTTTATTTTTTTTTACGCAAAAAAATACAAGGAATATGTCATATACCTTTTTTCTTTCTGTGCATCCCCAACTGACCGGTCTATATTTTCCCATCTGTTACATCTTTTTCTTTTTCTCAAGACTGAACCAACATTTTCCTTCACTTGAACTCTCTTTACAGACTGGATCTCTCCTTAGACAGCATAAGGACTCACATTAAAGAACCAATAACACACTACTCTTTATCCCATACGCCTTCATTAAATACTGTTTTAGTCCAGGTTTTTGTTTGAAATTTTAGCCCCCCATTTACAACATAGGAGTTTGATATTAACAGTAACCTTGAACGACAATGAATGTTGCTGGAAAAGGGGCATAAGAATATAAGCTTCTACCTTTGAGATTGTAGAAATATTTTTATAAACTAGCTATTTAAAAACATTGTAATCTGTAACACCACCAGACAATGAAGTAACACCAGAAGCACTAAACACTTCATAACATTTATACATTACCAGATTTAATCTGAATCAGGGTGGAGGTTTTTTTTTTTTTCTTTTTTTTTTTTTAACACATATTCTTACTGTATATTTGTTGCTGCCATTCTGGGAACTTTATCAACAGTTTGCAGCATACTTCACATGCCTCATAGGAAGTGTGGCTTTCTCCAGAATTGTACTCTGAGAATAAGAGATGACTAATCTTACTATATTGTGTATTCAGCACGGCCCAGTGGCCTGAATCATCAAGAATCAAAGGCCTTTTTTTTTTTTTTTTTTTTTTTTTAAACAACTTGTTCGGCAAGACAATTCTTTACCAATATACCTCTCACCATGTCAAGAACCATGACCTGACGTGATCTCCAGGAGCCTGAACTGAAAAGCTGGGATGTTGCAGGTTGCAAGGTCTGTGTGAAGCAGGAAACCACCTGATCCAGACAGACACAACAGTGGAGGGATCACAGCAGGTTTCCAAGTGTGCAACCGATCAGTTCCCAGACTCACACTTCTTAGAAGGGTGTTTTCCGGTTATAGTTAGGAGAATGGACTGCTTTGTGGTTGTTTTGGTGAAGGAAGCGCCTCAGGCCTGCATTGTTTACTGCTGCTTCTGATCGCAGCTGGTAAGAGAGACTTAAAGGTCTAGTGGTGTTTGGAAGTGCTGAAAAAAAGGGGGGGAAAAAAAAGAGATGTCACTGAGGACAAATAATGAGTTACATGAGAGTGGCTGCCTGAAGTGTTTTATTCTTGCACTTGTTTCCTAAAACCGTTTCCTTGAAAATTTGGTATAAAAATAGAATAATCAAACAGGCATGTTGTGGTTATAGCACCTGCACACCACCTGAGAAGCTTTCCTATTGCATACAACTTTCATTAGTAGGCACTACTATTAGCTGAATGAAACAAATTCCTTTCTCCCTCCTTTTTTTAAAGAGTATGTTTTAGTGCACTATCCTTTTGGAAAATTTGCATGATGCAATATAGATAGATGGTTGCACATGCATGATGCCATTTTTTTCACATAGTGAAACAACAATTCTCTATGAAAGTAATGCCATATATAATTGTGTGATTGGAATTATTCATTCATTTTCTATACCGCTTAATCCTGTGTTCAGGGTCACGGGGGACCTGGAGCCTATCCCAGGAGACTTCGGGCACTAGGCGGGGTACACCCTGGACAGGGTGCCAATCCATCGCAGGGCACACACACATACACACACTCACACACCCAATCACACACTACGGGCAATTTAGGAACGCCAATTAGCCTAACCTGCATATCTTTGGACTGTGGGAGGAAACCGGAGTACCTGGAGGAAACCCACCAAGCACGGGGAGAACATGCAAACTCCATGCACACAGAGACGGGAATCGAGCCTGGCCGGGGAATCGAACCCAGACCCTG